>OU343225.1:266910597-267131214 GCA_910596185.1 Chrysanthemum makinoi | reverse complement strand
AAAGGAATTAGTTAAAGATGTCAAAAAGATCGTGTCAAGGGTATTAGTGAAAAGATGCCAAGCGGTAGTAACAATCGATTGGTGCAGTCGCATTGTACAAAATAGATATGGTTGGTGTCCAAGGCATATGATATCCTTGTGTGTTGTATAAGGATTGTGTCTCCTTTAGGATAGGTGTTGTGTAGTGTTGGGTAGTAGTTCCTCCTTTGTAATGGGACTCGGTATCTAGCCTTGTACCGGATAAAGTGTAGGCGACGTTGTGATAGGTTTGTTCTAAATCGTGGAAAAACCCGGTGTCTAGCCTTGTACGGATAAAGAGTAGGTGACGTTGTGAAGGCTTCCCTACAGCCGCCACAAGGAGCCTTGGTGTGTAGTGATTAAGAACTATCGAGTAGGTGACTTGGGGAGTGGAGAGGACAAGCAAGGTGTCCTTGTAGCCAACTACTATAATACTCGTGTGTGGTTTTGTATTTTACTCTTTATCTTTACATTGTTTATTTATATGCTTATCTATCAACATCAACACAACACATCTTTAATAGATTGACATAAGTCGATCTAAATATTTTAAAATGAAGTTTTAATTGGTAAAAATATTCAACCCCCTTTTCTAGTTTTCCACAATGTGGACCAAGAGCCGTTACCAAGTTTCTTAAGAGTATATTGTACTTTTAAAACTTGATACGATCCGTGTATGATTGAAAACTACAAAGAAGGAAATTTCTTAAAAACAAAAGGCCATGTTTTAAAATCATCATATTTTACAATGTTGGATAATGATAGATCTTTCTAATATTTTTCTTGTTGAGAATTCTCCATACTAGGATTTAGGCATCCTAAGAAGATCATAAAGAATTTCGCTTCAATATTTCTTTTCTTAAAAAGAATATATATAGCAAAGGTATGCTCTTTAATAAATTACTTACAAATAAATTATTATTGTATATTTTCAAGATTAATTAATAATATCATTTTGCTCTGCATGTGTAATGTACCTCTACTTTCAATCCCGAGTTAGGCGATAACATCAATAAATCACCACAAACCACACAATCTCGTACACACACCCAGCTACATTCACTCACTAACACTCTCACCATATGTCCCCACACGAATCTGATTAAGATAACTAGGGCGCTAATATCAAGAGACTACCAAATACACAATCTCACACACACAATCTCACACATATTGTGTCACAAAGACCCGAATTTTGTAGATAATGAGGAGACGCACATGTGTTATCAAGGAGAAAGACACATGACAATGTTTTTAAGATACGTATCAGGAAAGCCACAAAGAAAAAAGACGTCATTTTCGAACCAAGTTGAATCACCACATTAAACGGCGTCATTCCACGACAGAGTAGTTAAAAAACTCAAAATAGCGTCATTTAGGAGCCCCTTAAAACGACATCATTTCTTACGGTAAATGTATAATAAATGTATAATAGAGTAGTTAAGAAAGTTAATTTTAAAGATCAAATGTTTGACAAATACGAGGCTTAGAAAATCTGAGCAGGTATCACTACCTTGCGCTAATTGTATCTTATTGTTGATTGCGTATTTTGTTGAGTTTTTAACATGAGGGTGAGGCTAAAATATATAAGAATGTATAACTTATAAATTCAAAAGCAATCTACTTCAAGTAAATAACATGTTTTGATAACATTGCAATTGATGTGATGTCTATTTTGGGTCTGATTGTTCCTCGGTTAATATGAAGCACTAGTTTTTGTTATCGTGAGGCATGACGAACCCGTGTGATGCACACGGGCTGGGCTTTATCTATTTGTTCATAGCGTAATATATAACAAACCCGTGCTATTCCTTTATATTCATTATTCAAGGTGATAACCATAAGAAAAGTATTTATGTGTGTGTGTTTTTTTAAGGTTAAAATTTAGTAATGTGAATCGTTAGTGTTTTGGCCTTCGTTTATTGCATTGGGTCTGGGCTAAGTTTATAATTGTGTTTGTATTCTTACTTGCATTGGGCCTTATGTAACTTTTAAATTCTGTTTGGTTTCTTATTTGCATTGGGCCTCGCCAAAATCTCTAAAGTAACACTAATCAACTATCAAAATACTCTGAATTTTATAAAAACTAAATATTCAAGAACACAAACAAACTAAACTAAATAACTTAATAATCAAATCATCACCATCTAACCTTAACAAACAAACAAAATATACTAAAAAAACATCAACTTAAACTTAAACAACTTATAAAAAAACACAAATCATAAAATCTTTTAGCATAAAAAAGACTTACAGATTGATTGACCGAAGCAAGGGGTCAAAAGGGTCTTAAAACATTCAATATTTTTCTTGATTATTGTACAGTTATTTATATCAATTTGCGATGACAGGTACCTTAAAATAAATGTTAATGGCGCCAAATATTTAGTAGCTTGTCTGCATGTCTGTCACGGGCAAATAATTAATATATCAAATGCTCAACGATATTTTATAAAGTGTAACAATTGAATAACATAGATCGTACATTGTGGTTAATTAGATTATACATTATGATTAAATAGTTATATATTTTGATGAATGGGTGAATTAAATTGTGTATTAATTATATGCGTTGAAAAGTGTTTTGTTAGTTTTATTTGTGCTTTAAGTAGTTGTAAATTATGCTTTTTTACTTTTATTTGCTTAAAAATCTATTTTAGGAATTTTATAAAATTAATAGGAGGGAAGGTGTGAGGGTTATTAATAGCGCGAGGCGTGACGTGACGGCATGACCAAGTCTCACACCTTTGCGGCTAAGGCGAATCTTTTGCGTTTATAAAGCGTGACATAAGGCGGCGCAAAGTATGAAAATATTTATATATTTAAATCATAATTCATATATATCGAGTTTACAAAAACATGTGCCATAAGGCAGCGTGACGGCATGGCCAAGCCTCACGCCTTTGCCGTCTTTTAGAACAATTCATAGTTAAATAACATATTATAGATTAAAACCAATTTGTTAAGTGAGTATAACACAATAAACAATTCATAGTTAAATAAGTACTAAACCCAAAATTTGGTTTTTCCTCTTGATCTCATATGATCAGGCACACCCAAAATTGCACGCAATTGATGGCAACTACATCTGCTACCACACAGAAGTCACTCTTTCCCAGAAAATATGTTCTGCAGCCTTGTTTCTTTTATGGTCGGATTAAACAAGCGAAGCATAATCGATTGATTTGAAACAACAATCGAATATACCTTTGACAGGTTTGCACTTTATTCAAATTACATGTTATTGTTTTTGATTGGTTTGGAAAGTTGTGTAGTTTTTGTGTTTATGGCTTCCTGTAATCGATTAATTAGGATGAAAGCAAAAAGAAAAATATTAACCTGAAGTAATAAGAAATAAAATAATTTGTAACATGTATAATAAAAGGTTGGTTGAAGTTTGAATTTGATTATAGTTAGGACAAACTAGCAGGTAAGCCCGCGCGTTGCTGCGGGAATGCTTTAGACATGCATAGAACAATTGTGGCGTGCTGGGTTGAAATTGGTTCAAAGTCATTTAATTTATATAATCCAGATATTATTGCAATTGTTTCAACTGAATCTTTATAAGTTTAAGTATAAAAAAATTTAGTGCCAACCATGAGTCGTTAACGAATGGTATAACATCATTTGATCCCATTTTACAAAGTACTATTTATCTTCAAAAAGTAGCTATCTTCCTTTTTTCTTGATCATGATCAAGATATTCATAACTGATATTTCACGTTCCTCCGGTTCAGGTGAGACGCAATTTCAGTTTGCCGGACCATATTCGGCAATCGTTAAAGTCGCTTTCGATCCTCTCCTTGGCTCTGTACCAGTTAGTTCACATTCAAAAAATAGACATCAGTTGAGGTCACGATTGATCAGACATGACTAACGTGAAGTTTAAAAATGAACCGAAAAAGTTATCATTGATCACTTTGCATAAAGAGAATACCGAGTGCTAAGAACCCGAAAACCCAATCTCACAGTAGTTGCCATCTAAAGTTCCAAGATGCCATAATGCTTATATTTTAAACTTTGCTTACCCATTTGATCCGTCACCGAACTAACCCATTTTGTATCATTTTTGCACTAAAGATGCAGATCGGTGCTTTTAGGCACTAAAGATGCACATCGGTGGCTATCTTTTTTTCCCTCTCAATATTTCAGTTTAGAAAACATATATACAATGGTAGCTGGAAGCGTAATGGGACCTCTCCTTGCGTCACTGTCATCCATAAGCCTTTTCTTCTTTGCACAGTACGGCCTATCAAAATGCTTCACCTGCAACATAATCAATTCACCAACACTATGTTTCAAGATCGCTTAATGCGTTTCATAACATAGCGAATAGGCGATATCAAATCAATATTCAGTTCCATTTTCCGAATAGAACATAAGCGTAGTATCGGTAACATGCTAGGTATACTATAGACACAGTTACGATTTTGGAACCATCGTGGTTCCCATCATAATAGGCATTCCACTTTTTCAATATAGCTCGACATTCTCTAACGATAGTGACCGCATTAAACTTAAAGGAACTCATAAGTTGCAATGACATTTTAACAAACAATGTCTAAGGTTAAAAGCCACCTAATACTTTGTACAGTTGTCCGTCATTTTGCAAAAAAGTGGAAAACCGATCTGTACTTTTTCAACGGCAATTCAGGTCACTTGGTATCTGTGAGTGGTGACGTAAATATGTTCTGAATACATGACATTAAGTTATTAGCTGTTTAGTTTATTGTTAAAATACAACCTATTTGGCACAAATAAACTGTTATAAGCTTATAACAGAACAGCTTTACCCAAAACTCACCTAAAGGGAACCAAACATTTGCGTCCAATACTGTACTCAACATGGCCTTCCTTCCACGTCACGCAAGTGTTCCAGGCACTGAAAAACATGATAGAAAAAACATTAATTTGATGAAATATGCTATAACTATAATACCTATAAATATAAAGTCGCAAATAAATGTGGTTTTTTGAAGTTGTTAACATAGATATCAAATGGTGACATATACCGTTAAAAGGACTCTCAAGAACTTGAGTTTGGGTCAAAAGCTCATGAAGTTTCCATCCACTGCAGATATGTGTTCATGCATTTTTATCAGAAGCTAATATACACTTAAAAAAAACGTTTATCCAAACATCACTTAACACCCTAGTTTAAGGCAATATAACTTTTAAACCATATTCTTTAACAGTTATGTACGCTTAGGCTTTTAAGTTTTAACACCAACAGCGTTAAAAAAAAATAGGTACACAATTTTTGGACTATCTATATTGTTCATCTACTATTATAATTTATCCATAGAGGTTGCAGTGACACACCCAAATGCAATCTAGTAGTCGTATGTCCATATTTTTTTGATTTCCAAAACCTAATAGTCGTACAAAGTAGTGTATCGATTATTTGCAAAGCACGATAAGTTAATTAGCAATTCCAAACAGTGGGTAACCACATATTTTAGCTTGCAACTTAAGAATTGTTTGCTTGTATAAAAATCCATTTTATTTGAAATGCATTCATCACTAATGATTGACACCATTCTATGTCATTAGTAGTTAAAGTTTTAATTTAGATGAAAGAGGTCATATGTAGTCACCTGGAAAATTTCGCTATTTTAAATCTTCACATTTATGAACTAGACTGTTTATCAAATCTATTTGATCTAAATTGAGCATTTTAGCATGTACATTTCATCTTTTCTTGCATAAAAATTTATGCCTATCCGAGTAGTCTTATTTAATTATGCCCGATCTTTACTGATTTCTAAATCAGTCTCACAAGAAAGATTTTCTTGTCTTATGAGTCCGCACGCGTACCAAAATAAAATAAAAGAAAACGCGAGAAAATAAAACAAACTAATAAAAATCTAAAACTTCGTCATCGTGACAGTTTATTTATAACGCGTCCAGAAAAAAAAAATAATACAACTTTCCGTTTGAAACTATACATTCACGGGTTAACGACGAAGTACCAAAATACATCTAATACCTAAATAATACACAAACAAATAAACACACCTACCTTTTCTCTTTTACTTATAACAAAAAATTACAAAAGTAAAATAAAAACAACCCACCCTTACCTGATCCCCTCAAACCCCACGCCCCCACCTCCTCTGAAAAACCTGCATCCCTGCCTTCATCACCTCCATTTTCGTCTCCCCTTTTTCCCCCTGCACACGCTGCCATGTCTTTTCCAAGAGTAGCTACACCTCCAAAAACCTTTCCCAACACCTTATGCAACTTCAATCCAAGATTAGTTTCATCTTTGGCTTACCCTATGAGCAAATCGACAAAACAAGAAGCCTTGGACCACGGTGACGACGAAAGCGAGGAACCACGTGAAGACCCTGATGCTATTACCCAAAGGAGACTCTTACCTCAACCCCACTTCGAGAGTACCAAGACCAAACTACTCACTTTGCTCCTTTAAATACCCTCGTCGACCCACAGGTTGATACCACAACTTTCAAATCAAATCAAAAACTAAAAAGAGTGCTTGAGGTGTTAAGTGGTTCCTGTAGATTCGGCTTGGTGGATTCATCCAAGTTGTTGTTTTTCTCTTCCGATCGACTCATTGTTTATAAGGTTTCCATGTTCTCCTTATCCTAGTTTTGATGATTTATCCTTTTGTATTATTGAATTTGATTATTGTGTATTATTATTAGTTTTGATTTAAACTTGTCTTGGGTGAAAATGATGAAACGAAGTCGACCCATAACGCCTAGGCAAAGTGATTTCTGTTTTGTGTTACTCGAATTGTAAGACTGGAAAACCATTTTTTTTTTCTTTTGCTTTTGATTCATGTGTGGGCAAATGGTATGAATAAGTGTAAAAATTATGGGTTATTGTCATATGAAATGGTAAAAGGAATAAGTGCTTATAACTTGGCTTAAGATCGTTAAGATTCGGAATATGCGTGGTTTTGAGTCGATGAGTTGAAATCCACCGTGGTTCGAACACAGTGGTTAGTTGTTGATTGTTTTGAGTTTTGCTCCTTCCTCCCAAATGCATTTGGCTAGGAGTCTTGATCGGTTTTGCTTTTCCCCGATTTGATTGTTGACACCTTCGACTTACTTCCTTGCTCATTCCCATGACTTGCTTGTGTCTTGTTACGGCCGTGGTTAAGTTCTCACATAGAGAGTGTTATGTGCTCACTTGATTTTCACTCGTGGTAGTCATTGAGTTGTTTTTGAGACATAGAAAATGGTAGCAACAACTAAATAAATGATGAGTTAAAAATCCTTGGTGAATATTTAAGTTGTGGTTGAGTCTTGATGTCAAAATGATTGTTGTTTCTTTGTTGTTGTCATCGCAAAAACGCCCCGAAAGACTACGTACCTCATTAACCAAGTAACCTTGTATTGGCGTTAAGTCTAGGCCTCGTGTTTTTAGTATATTGTCAAACCGTACATCCCTTTTCTTTCATAAGCAGTTAAGGCTTTAAGTTTAGAAAGATAAGTTACACATAAGTACACATATACTAACTCATTTTAAGAAAGATGATGAAACTGCTTAGTCTTCCTCATTGTTTTCTTTACTGTCCACATTCGAACCTCTCACACGAGAAGAAGAGCAAGACACTTTGTGACCTTGATGGCTATCTGTTGGGCGACACCTCACCCCGGGAGATCTCGAGTTCGAAACACTAAGTGGTCAAAATACTTCCAATGTTTTGTCTTGTTGAATACCAATAAAGCCGCGCTATATATTTTTTTTGTATCTGACGCAAGATAGGACTCAAACCTTTTGTAAAAATAGTTATATCAATTGGACTTGCAAAACATATCATTTTTATCAAATGGGTTCCGAGGGCCCAAAAGGCAAAGGATTAAGTAGATGCGCTTAAGTAAAAATCAGATATATACATTTTGGAGGTATAAACTAACATGAATGTTAACAAACGGTGTAGCGCAACATGAACTCAAATCATCATTCCAATCTTGTCTGGACTACTTGTTTTCTTGGCCCGCCTCGCGTCTCGCTCAAGACCCGATCATCTACTTGTTCTCAAACTCGTTTATTTATAATCCACCTTAAACTACTAGATATATTTTATAAACATATGCTATAAACGGATAACGAGATACACTTAACTTTTAATTCATACAAAAACGAAATTTACTTTAAAAAAACAATAATAATTCCCTACACTTTGTCACCAAATATATTTTAGAAATATAAACATGTCATATCCTTTTTTTTTTAAAAAGGGCAATTATAACATATAAAACGGAAAGTTATTTTATTTTTACCATTATAATAACACTATTACTTTCCTTATATATATATGTTTTAAGCGACGTCTTTAAAATTTAAATATATTTATTCTTCGTTTGCGATATCTTCCGTGCATCTCCCGGTTACGACGAGCCACGACTCACTCATTTTAATACTTTTTGTGTGTGTCTAAGTACTTCCATGAGCCAAGGTTAATCATGTTCAATAATAAACGATGCACATAAATAACTTAAACTTTTGGAGTATATAAATATTATCGAGTCAAAATACAAAGGTATTAATTAAAGTATTGGTATACAAATTATAGGTCGCGTGCGGTTTTCGGTGCACCACTTACTTGATTTCTTTACTACTCGGATACTGCTTACTAGGTGAGTTCATAGCCTCGCCTTTACTTATTTCTCTTAAACCCATGAGGGAGATGCATGCTATAAACTAGAACACAAGTCTTTTCTTAAACTGTATGCTTCCCTGATCATTATTATTATAGCCTAAGTTGCCTGCCATAAGTCCCTTACATCATGAACCATTAATCACTTGCGAGTGAACGCGAATATTGTTGATAGTACTATGGGAATAACGACCCACTTCGGTTATCGGAAATAACAGGCGCACTATATTGGTTAACTATGGAATTGGCAATTCCATCTCTGAGGGCAATATTATTACTTACACAAGTAATTAGGTGTATGCAGTTAGTTTGGTGTCATGAGCTTAGTGCATAATAATAATCTATGTTTTCCATGGTGATTGTATTTGAAGCAATTATCATCTCTTACTTGTGTTCAACTAATTATTTAAACCTATGAATATCACTCAACATTTTGTTGATCTTTTTAAGCATGTTCATCTCAGGTACTAATTAGAAAATCATGAAGGCGTGGAGTGGACGTCAAGGGACGCTTTGAAGTGGTGTAGTTTTCAATTAAAGTTATCATTTCGTAAACGTTTAAAACTATCTTTTATGTAATTTCAAACATGTGGTATCCCCTTTTGTGTTTCCCAAAACACTGAGATTCATGAAATGGTAACAATTTTATTTAAAAGCTCTTTAGAGTCGTTTTCTGTAACTTATGACTATGATCCTCTACGTAATACCCCAAATAGTCTTCCTCTGTCACATTGTGATTTTGGGGGTGTTCAGATTGGTATCGAGCCGTTATAGAGAACCAACTTGTATTTTCAAAAACAAATTGGACTATAACCACGTTTTCAAATGGACCGTTTTACACCACCACTTCACGTCCTCCGCGCCTACTTCGTACCGATTGCACGTATGAGATTCGCTTGGCGGATAATACATGACTAGTAAAACTTTGCATGATAAACTTATAATGCTAACTTTCATTTAGTTAGGCATTTAGATTTGCGTAGCAGATTATGCGCGACTAACTAAATCTTATTTATTGCATGGCATTACTTATACTTACAAATGCACATTTTCTTTTGGATTGCTACAGTATCATGTCGACTGCTACTCATCCGATCGACTTGACCTCCGATACTGAGATGGAGGATACTATGTCCTCTGCCTCTACTCCTTTGGTACCGGCTCTCACTACACATATGTCCTCTGAGACGGAGCCCTTCGAGGAGGGTGAAGTCGTTGTCACCCCACCTACTTGGACCATACCTGAGTTTCTGCCTGTTTTTGGTCCCCCCCACTTATGACCGATATCTGGAGTCACAGCAGTGGCTATCACCTTCGGACATTATGTCTCAGACACACTCATCCACTGATTCCGTGTCTTCTATTTCTTGCCCATCACCACTGCCTGTTACGGAGGCGAAGGGAGCTAGGGTTCTCAAACCCCGAGACTGCGCCATTTGGCCACCATTCCGTTACGTGAGGAGGGATGGTGCTACCTTCATGCATACCGCTCGGAAACGAGTGAGGGCACCCATCACTTTCATTCCACCTTTGGACATACCATCATCCTCTGCTTTTCACCATCAGCGCACCTGCCTGCACCACCACTCTACCGTTTCACCACTACCACCACCTACCACATTCATTTATCAGACCACCACTGTACCGGTTTCATCCTCACCCCGTGCATCATCACCCTTGGCGATGCACACTGAGCCGGTGGCATCTCTTGGGGAGAGAGTCCATCTCTCACCCGCACCTTCGGACCCATATTACCAGGCTATGTTTGCTACCTCTGAGCCGAGAGCCCGTAGGAGGGTCGATGCTAGACGCTGGTATTACATGATACCACTCATTAGTCGGTGGAGGTCGGAGGAGGGTGCACCTAGCACTATGGAGCTTGGAGAGCATCGGTTTGCTTCTGCTGAGACTCTCCCTGTCACGGGAGAACCCCTTCATCATACCATTCCATTGTTGGCTGCCCGAGTGCTGCGAGCTGAGGATCAGCTTGAGGATGTTGTGGCATTTGTTGATGAGGTTCCGTTGGTACGTATCGAGAACATTGAGGATGAGGTTGGAGCACGACGGAGAGAGCACTTGATAGGATTGGTGCCCAGAGCGAGAGAGCTAGTGGAGCATTTACAGTGTTAGAGAGGAGGATGGAGTCAGACAGATTAGGACTGCTGGACAGAGCTGAGATATTGGAGGGAGTTGTGCGACGACAGTCGGAGAGGATGATTATCATGGAGACTCGTGCTACTGCTTTGGAGCAGAGATTGGAGGCACGAGATAGAGAGGTGGATGAGCTGGCAGAGCTAGTCCGTGACCTACAGCGCCGATTGAGGGGCACACCCGACAACCTCTAGATTGGTGATTCATCTATTTAGTTTTCTGGTACCTTAGCCTGCCGCATGTGGCACTAATGTAGGCTTTGTATTCGCATGTTTTGTAAACTATCGAACAAGCTGATTATGTGACATTGTATGGTATTGTATCACCATGTATGGATGATGAACCTATGGCATTATGGTTGTTGTTTCTTTATGATTCTCATGTATGATGATCTTTCTTATTTATCGGTTTGTGTGAATCGAAGTGATCATTTATATATATTCTCTTGTGTGGTTCTTACATGTTGTGATTCTACTTATGATGATTATGCTCTATTGATATAATGTGATGATCTTGACTATTATGAAATCATTTTTATAATAATACACACTTATGTTGAATGATTCTAAAATCTGAGTGTATGTCTTTAGAAAAATGGCAAGAACAAGAACTACCTCTACCCCTACTCAAACTCCCGAGATGACCCCGGAAGCAATTCAGAGGCTAGTTACAAATGAAATTGGTGCTGCTTTTGCTGCAAGACCTGCTGAGGCGACTCGAACAAATGAAGCACCAAATCAAGCCAACCGAAATGAAGCTGTGGTAAATCGCAAATGTGGATATAAGGAGTTCATGAATTGCAAACCTACCTTTTCAAAGGAACTAAGGCGCTGTTGGCCTTATCCATTGGTTTGAAAGATCTGAAACTGTGTTTCTTCTAAGTGATTGCTCAGAAGATTGCAAGGTGAAGTTTGCTCTTGGTACTCTGCTGGAAGATGCATTGTCTTGGTGGAAGGCTCATGCACAACCTATTGGCATGGAAGAAGCCTACAAAACCACTTGGATTGAACTAAAGCAATTGATGATGAAGCAATACTGTCCAAGGACCGAGATCAAGAAGCTTGAAGATGAATTCTACCATCTGACTACTAAGGGCAATGATCTCAAGACCTACTTCAAGCGCTTCCAAGAATTGAAAGCTCTATGCCCTTCCATGGTTTCTGATGAGGTTAAGTTGCTGGAAAATCTCATTGGGGTATTACCCCGAAGCATTGAAGGCAATGTTAACGCATCAAAGCCCAAGACGGGTGGAAGAAGTGATCACAATTTCCTACCAACTCATGGATCAAGTCTTGAAGCATGGATCCGTGCAAGGCACTAATGAAAACAAAAGGAAATTTGATGACCGCCGAGGCAACACTTCAAACAACTTCCATCACAACAACTCTTTCCATCACAACAATAACCGTAACAACAACAACCAAGTCCGCAACAATCACAATCAACACCGCAACAACAATCCCAACCCATACCACCAAAACTGAAACAATCACCAAAATCAACAAAACCGTAGGCAAGAAGTTGCGAGGGCTTATGCTGCTACCCCCGCCACTGGAAGAGGCTATGCTGGACCACACCCTTTGTGCACTCGATGCAACCTACATCATGTGGGACGTTGTACTATCAAGTGTGGAAAGTGTAACAAGGTGGGTCATACCCACAAGGATTGCCGAAGCCCTGCTACTGGAGGTAACCTTCAACCCATTGGGATAACTTGCTTTGGATGTGGAGAAGCTGGACATGTCAAGAGTAGATGCCCAAAGCTGTACGGGAACAACAACAACAATAACAACAACAACAACCCTGCTAGAGCAAGAGCTTATGTGCTAGGAGATGGAGATGCACATTAAAACCCGGATGTCGTTAAGGTACGTTTCACTCAACCATCATTTAGCTAAAGTGTTATTTGATTCTGGAGCCGACAAAAGCTTTGTGTCTTCTAAGTTTGCACCTTTGTTAAAAGTCACCCCAACTACCCTAGATACCACTTATGAAGTAGAACTAGCCGATGGAAAAATAGTAGGAACTAACACTATCCTTCGAGGTTGCAACCTATCCTTATCAAATCATCCGTTCGATATAGACCTTATGCCTATCCAACGGTAGCTTCGATCTTTGTCATTGGCATGGATTGGCTATCCAAGAATCGTGCAAGAATCATCTGTGACGAGAAAGTTGTTCACATTCCTCTCGATGGCGAAACTCTAATCATTCGGGGTAATCGTAGTAAGACCCGATTGAACATCATCTCGTGCGTTAAAACGGCGAAGTACATAGGAAAAGGATGCCACATTTTTCTAGCACAAGTAACGGAGAAGGAGAAAGCGGACAAGAAGCAACTAAAAGACGTCCCCGTGGCTAGAGACTTTCCCGAAGTGTTTCCCGAAGACTTGCCTGGCCTTCCTCCAAGTCGGCAAGTAGAATTCAAATCGAGCTAGTCTGGGAGGGCGCCCGTGGCACGAGCACCTATAGATTGTCACCTTCCAAACTACAAGAGTGTCGACCAACTTCAAGAACTGTCCGAAAAAGGATTTATTCGACCGAGTTCTTCGCCTTGGGAGCTCGGTCTTATTTGTCAAGAAAAAGGACGGATCTTTCAGTATGTGTATTGATTACCGAGAGTTGAACAAACTGACGGTGAAAAATCGCTATCCATTGCCTAGGATTGATGACTTGTTTGACCAACTGCAAGGGTCAAGCGTCTACTCGAAGATCGATTTGAGATCTGGCTACCATCAACTAAGAGTTAGAGAGGAGGATATCCCGAAAACCTTTCAGAACACGATACGGCCACTACGAGTTCCAAGTGATGCCATTTGGTTTGACAAATGCACCTGCGGTATTTATGGACCTGATGAACCGAGTGTGTAAACCCTACTTGGACAAATTCGTGATTGTGTTCATTGACGACATTCTCATCTATTCCCGCAACAAGGAAGAGCATGCGAACACTTGAAAGCCATCCTAGAGCTGCTCAAGAAAGAAGAACTGTATGCTAAATTTTCCAAGTGCGACTTCTGGATTCAAAAGTTCAATTCCTTGGTCACGTGATAGATAGTAATGGTCTTCATGTTGATCCTTCAAAAATCGAAGCTGTCAAAGATTGGTCGTCCCCTACTACCCCTACCGAGATCGCCAATTTTAGGTCTTGCGGTTATTATCGAAGATTTATCGAAGGATTTTCGAAAATCGCTAAACCCCTACAAGCTAACCAGAAAAAGAAGAACTTTGACTGGGGAGAGAAACAAGAGTTAGCCTTTCAACTCTTGAAACAAAAGCTTTGTGAAGCCCCCATCTTAGCCTTACCCGATGGAGTGGAAGATTTTATGGTCTATTGTGATGCATCACACCTAGGGTTAGGTGCGGTATTGATGCAAAGAAACAAGGTGATCGCTTATGCTTCGCGACAACTCAAAACTCATGAGAAGAACTACACTACCCATGACTTGGAATTGGGAGCCGTGGTTTTGCTCTCAAAATATGGAGACATTACCTATATGGAACTAAGTGTACGGTGTTCACCGACCATAAAAGTCTCCAACACATTCTCGATCAAAAGGAGTTAAACATGCGACAACGCCGATGGCTAGAATTGCTTAGTGATTACGACTGTGAAATCCGTTATCACCCGGGAAAAGCAAATGTTGTAGCTGATGCTCTTAGTCGAAAGGATCGACCTAAACCCCTCCGAGTAAGATCCTTGGGAATGACAATTCAGTCACCCCTTCCATCAAAAATCCTTGAAGCTCAAGCTGAAGCTCTCAAACCTGAAAACCGTCCCAATGAGAGAATCTTTGGAATGCCGGAAAACGAGAACGGTTTTGCGCAAAGATCGGATGGAACCTTATGTTTTGGCGATAGAAGTTGGATACCACTTTGTGGAGGAATACGGGAACTCATCATGCATGAGTCTCACAAGTCTAAATATTCCATTCACTCGGGATTCGACAAAATGTACCAAGATCTCAAGAAGCTTTATTGGTGGCCGAACATGAAAGCTGAAATTGCAACGTACGTTGGGAAATGTCTCACCTGTTCTCGAGTCAAATCCGAATGTCAAAAACCTTCCGGATTGTTAACTCAACCTGAACTCCCAGTTTGGAAATGGGAGAGAATCACTATGGACTTTATAACCAAACTACCTAAGACTGCTAGAGGTTACGACACTATTTGGGTTATCATTGATCGTCTTACCAAATCCGCTCATTTCCTACCCATCAAGGAAAATGATGAAATGGAAACCCTTGCTCAACTATACCTTAAGGAAATTGTATCCCGTCATGGAGTACCAATTTCCATCATTTCTGATCGTGACAGTCGTTTTACTTCACACTTCTGGAAATCTCTTCAAAAGGCTTTAGGTACTCGTTTGGATATGAGTACCGCATATCATCCCCAAACCGATGGCCAAAGCGAAAGGACTATCCAAACCTTGGAAGACATGCTTCGAGCATGCGTGATCGACTTTGGAAAAGGTTGGGATAAACACTTACCGTTGGCGGAATTCTCCTACAACAATAGTTATCACGCGAGCATCAAGGCAGCTCCATTCGAGGCACTCTATGGTCGAAAGTGTCGATCACCCGTTTGTTGGGCTGAAGTTGGAGATGCCCAACTCACTGGACCTGAACTTGTCCAAGAGACAACCGAGAAGATCGTACAAATTCGTCAACGACTTCAAGCTGCTAGAGATCGACAAAAGAGTTACGCCGATGTTAGAAGGAAACCCATGGAATTTCAAATTGGTGACCGAGTTATGTTGAAAGTATCACCTTGGAAAGGAAAAGTTCGATTCGGAAAACGAGGAAAGCTACACCCTCGATACATTGGCCCTTTCAAGATTCTTGAAAGAATCGGCCCGGTTGCTTACAAACTTGATCTCCTGGAAGAACTTAGTAGAGTTCACCCTACCTTTCACGTCTCAAATCTGAAGAAATGCTTGTCAGATGAATCTCTTGTCGTTTCACTAAAAGAGATTAAGCTCGATGACAAGCTCAACTTTGTCGAAGAACCGATTGAAATCATGGATAGGGAAGTCAAGCGACTTAAGCAAAGCCGCATCCCTATCGTCAAGGTTAGATGGAACTCCAAGAGAGGACCGGAGTACACGTGGGAGCGCGAAGACACCATGCGTGTTAAGTACCCACATCTGTTTGCTAATCCAACTCCGACAACCACCGTAAACTAAAATTCCGGGACGGAATTCTCTTAAGGGGTTGGTACTGTAGTCACCTGGAAAATTTCGCTATTTTAAATCTTCACATTTATGAACTAGACTGTTTATCAAATCTATTTGATCTAAATTGAGCATTTTAGCATGTACATTTCATCTTTTCTTGCATAAAAATTTATGCCTATCCGAGTAGTCTTATTTAATTATGCCCGATCTTTACTGATTTCTAAATCAGTCTCACAAGAAAGATTTTCTTGTCTTATGAGTCCGCACGCGTACCAAAATAAAATAAAAGAAAACGCGAGAAAATAAAACAAACTAATAAAAATCTAAAACTTCGTCATCGTGACAGTTTATTTATAACGCGTCCAGAAAAAAAAAATAATACAACTTTCCGTTTGAAACTATACATTCACGGGTTAACGACGAAGTACCAAAATACATCTAATACCTAAATAATACACAAACAAATAAACACACCTACCTTTTCTCTTTTACTTATAACAAAAAATTACAAAAGTAAAATAAAAACAACCCACCCTTACCTGATCCCCTCAAACCCCACGCCCCCACCTCCTCTGAAAAACCTGCATCCCTGCCTTCATCACCTCCATTTTCGTCTCCCCTTTTTCCCCCTGCACACGCTGCCATGTCTTTTCCAAGAGTAGCTACACCTCCAAAAACCTTTCCCAACACCTTATGCAACTTCAATCCAAGATTAGTTTCATCTTTGGCTTACCCCATGAGCAAATCGACAAAACCAAGAAGCCTTGGACCACGGCTGACGACGAAAGCAGAGGAACCACGTGAAGACCCTGATGCTATTACCCAAAGGAGACTCTTACCTCAACCCCACTTCGAGAGTACCAAGACCAAACTACTCACTTTGCTCCTTTAAATACACTCGTCGACCACGGTTGATACCACAACTTTCAAATCAAATCAAAAACTAAAAAGAGTGCTTGAGGTGTTAAGTGGTTCCTGTAGATTCGGCGGTGGTGGATTCATCCAAGTTGTTGTTTTTCTCTTCCGATCGACTCATTGTTTATAAGGTTTCCATGTTCTCCTTATCCTAGTTTTGATGATTTATCCTTTTGTATTATTGAATTTGATTATTGTGTATTATTATTAGTTTTGATTTAAACTTGTCTTGGGTGAAAAATGATGAAACCGAAGTCGACCCATAACGCCTAGGCAAAGTGATTTCTGTTTTGTGTTACTCGAATTGTAAGACTGGAAAACCATTTTTTTTCTTTTCTGCTTTTGATTCATGTGTGGGCAAATGGTATGAATAAGTGTAAAAATTATGGGTTATTGTCATATGAAATGGTAAAAGGAATAAGTGCTTATAACTTGGCTTAAGATCGTTAAGATTCGGAATATGCGTGGTTTTGAGTCGAGTTGAAATCCACTGTGGTTCGACCACAGTGGTTAGTTGTTGATTGTTTTGAGTTTTGCTCCTTCCTCCCAAATGCATTTGGCTAGGAGTCTTGATCGGTTTTGCTTTTCCCCGATTTGATTGTTGACACCTTCGACTTACTTCCTTGCTCATCCCCTTGACTTGTTTGTATCTTGTTACGGACGTGGTTAAGTTCTCACACCGAGAGTGTTATGTGCTCACTTGATTTTCGCTCGTAGTAGTCATTGAGTTGTTTTTGAAACATAGAAAATAGTAGCAACAACTAAATAGATGGTGAGTTAAAAATCCTTGGTGAATATTTAAGTTGTGTTGAGTCTTGATGTCAAAACGATTGTTGTTTCTCTTTGTTGTTGTCATCACAAAAACGCCCCTCGAAAGACTACGTACCTCATTAACCAAGTAACCTTGTATTGGCGTTAAGTCTAGGCCTCGTGTTTTTAGTATATTGTCAAACCGTACATCCCTTTTCTTTCATAAGCAGTTAAGGCTTTAAGTTTAGAAAGATAAGTTACACATAAGTACATATATACTAACTCATTTTAAGAAAGATGATGAAACTGCTTAGTCTTCCTCATTGTTTTCTTTTACTCGTCCCACAATTCAAACCTTACACAGAAGAAGAGCAAGACACTTTATGACCTTGATGGCTATCTGTTGGGCGACACCTCACCCCGGGAGATCTCGAGTTCGAAACACTAAGTGGTCAAAATACTTCCAATGTTTTGTCTTGTTGAATACCAATAAAGCCGCGCTATATATTTTTTTTGTATCTGACGCAAGATAGGACTCAAACCTTTTGTAAAAATAGTTATATCAATTGGACTTGCAAAACATATCATTTTTATCAAATGGGCTCCGAGGGCCCAAAAGGCAAAGGATTAAGTAGATGCGCTTAAGTAAAAATCAGATATATACATTTTGGAGGTATAAACTAACATGAATGTTAACAAACGGTGTAGCGCAACATGAGCTCAAATCATCATTCCAATCTTTTCTGGACTACTTGTTTTCTTGGCCCGCCTCGCGTCTCGCTCAAGACCCGATCATCTACTTGTTCTCAAACTCGTTTATTTATAATCCACCTTAAACTACTAGATATATTTTATAAACATATAGTATAAACGGATAACGAGATACACTTAACTTTTAATTCATACAAAAACGAAATTTACTTTAAAAAAACAATAATAATTCCCTACACTTTGTCACCAAATATATTTTAGAAATATAAACATGTCATATCCTTTTTTTTTAAAAAAGGGCAATTATAACATATAAAACGGAAAGTTATTTTATTTTTACCATTATAATAACACTATTACTTTCCTTATATATATATGTTTTAAGCGACGTCTTTAAAATTTAAATATATTTATTATTCGTTTGCGATATCTTCCGTGCATCTCCCGGTTACGACGAGCCACGACTCACTCATTTTAATACTTTTTGTGTGTGTCTAAGTACTTCCATGAGCCAAGGTTAATCATGTTCAATAATAAACGATGCACATAAATAACTTAAACTTTTGGAGTATATAAATATTATCGAGTCAAAATACAAAGGTATTAATTAAAGTATTGGTATACAAATTATAGATCGCGTGACGGTACTCGGTGCACCACTTACTTGATTTCTTTACTACTCGGATACTGCTCTACTAAGGTGAGTTCATAGCCTCGCCTTTACTTATTTCTCTTAAACCCCGCGAGGGAGATGCATGCTATAAACTAGAACACAAGTCTTTTCTTAAACTGTATGTTGCCTGATCATTATTATTATAGCCTTGATATGTGTCTAAATACACATATATTTTATATTGTATAAACCCACAAAAACAACCAAAAACACACAAATAACTCTCAAAATGATACAAATTCATAAAAATGTGTTTTTATGTGATTGTAGGTACAAAAGATTGAAAAACAAGTGAAAAATGATCAATTTCACAACAATTGTCATTTTCAGTCCCTGAAGTTACTCAAATCGTCAAAACTAGTCCCTAAATGTTTTAAATAAATGAAAAGTCAACTTAAGTCCTTGGGAAACCAAAAATGTTCACAAAACATCCCTGGATAAAAGTTTACACATATTGGCAATTTTTACCCCTCAAGTTTCAAAATTGGCAAACTTAGTCCCTGGTATTCAAAATAGAATTTTATCACAAATTACCCTTGTACTATTCATAAAATACAATTTGGAACAATTTTGATAAACTTTTGGGAATTTACACCTTTAGTCCCCCAAGAATCCAAAATTTACACAAATGGTCCTTTTAAGCATTAAAATGTTTTAATTAACAATATTGGTCCTTGTGTTTATATAAATGGCAGGTTTGGTCCTTCAAAGGAAGTTTGGAAAATTCACATGATTAGCCCCTCAACTTTCATCAAATGGCAGAAATAGTCCTTGGGCTTTACAAGCTTAAAATACCAAATGGACCTTATATATTAATGCAAACCCAACAAACCCAGCTGCTGGCCCAGTCCAAACCCAAACCCGAAATTTAAAATAAAACCACCCGCCAGCACTGTTCATCCCTTCCAAATCCAACACCTGTTACCAGCTATCCCTCCACCTGTGCTGCCACTCTTCACCTCCACCTGTCTCCCACCTCTACAGACAACAACCTACTCCCTCCACCACCTCCTTACACACCCTGCTACATTAAATGCAATTTCCACTACTTTTACCTCCAAAACCTCACCCCTTCCCCTGTTTTCTTCCAAACTCTACCAACTTGCCTAAATATCTCTCAAACCTGTCCCCTAAGCATCTGCTACCATCCAAAGTTCCTTAATTATAAAATATCAGGCTGCAAGTTAACCCAAGGACTTTGGCGCCAAAACTGATTTAAACGGATAGGATTGCTTTGACTGCATCAATGGCCAGGATTGTAAGTGGGATTTATTCAGAAACATGTGGATAATCTCTAAGAGCTATAAAGAAAGAGGAAAGACAGAGAAGAAACCAACTTTGGTTTTTACCTTAGTTCACTTAGTGTAGTTTTACAAGCTTTCTTTAAATTAAATGTCCTTTACTGTTTTAATGTTGTATTGTTTCTTAAAATAGTGTAATGAAACTTAATATTCCAGTTTAAATTCAAGTCACTTTTAAATTTCCAAGTTTGCTTAATTTCCTTTAAATTTCAAGTCGTTTTAATTTCAAGTTATATAGTTGTTGTATGAGTTCTATAGCTCTCATAAGCTCTTGACAAAAGCTGTAAGGCTATTAGATTCATTTAAACAAGTATAGTCTTTAAATTCAGAAAATACTAAAAATGGAGAAAATCATAAAAAAAATCAAAAATGGTGTGATCATGAAGAAGATGATGAAGCAAGGTTGAATTTGGAATGCTATGGGTATTAGGAGCTTATTGGTAAGCTAATAGGTGTAACCTTGTCCATGTGTTCTTGGTCTCAGTCCTATTCTCATTTGTAAGCCATTTTTACAATTTTTGCAATTTACTGTTTCACTGTCTTAGTTGCTTTGATTTTCATGTTTTCCTTTTTCTATGTTGTTGTTTAGTGTCATTATAGCATAATATAAGTAGCTTGTTCATTGAGATTCACTTGTGCTTAAAATTGGAAATTACTCAGTTGGATTATAAATTTGACAAATCTGTATTTCTTGCTTGTGTGCTTGACATTTTATGCTCAATTAGTCTCAATATGTCATAATATAATGTTTGGAATCTGGTTTAGACTCAGATTCATTGCAAACTTTGAAGTTCATGTGACAAGTGAAATTAAAAGGTTGTTTGGATTTGCTGATAAACAAGAGCTCCAGTGTATGTTTGTTGTCATTTATACTTGTTTCATGTTTCCTTAGTAACTAATAGCTTAAGTAAGTCATAATATACAGTCCTAGTTTAGCAAAAGTCAAATCTCTTTTAATTTTGCTTAAACAGTGTACTGTTGGAATTTTGAGTTGTGAAATTCATAGTATTAGCTTAAAACTTGTAAACATAGCTTAATATCATCTTATTACAGCTTATTATATCATATTCAATCCATAGATTCAGTTTTAAATTCATCTTAGTCAACTTTAGAGTTTTTGTTAAAAGTCAAGTTTTTCCTTGTGTCGTTTTTGAATAAAATATATAATTTTGTTGTGTATTCAATATTAGGATTTAGCCTTTAAGCTTTTAGGATAGTTAAGTTTAGTTGCTTAAGAAAAATAGAAAAATACTAGTTTGTCATTTCTCAGCTTTTTAAGTACTTAATTTCTAGCTTATTTTCAGTCTTTGTCTGTTAATTATGCCCTGCACCACAGTTTAGGTGTCAAGTTCATGAGCTTGCATAAGCTTCATGACTTGACCCTAGCTTGTGCATTTGGCTACTTTATGTAGCCCTTGTGGTCTAGTCTTTATGTGTCTGCTTATTTTTCAGTTTTTAGTTTATTTAGATAGCTTAATTGAACTCCTTATTTTGTTCCATTTAACTCCTTCCACTGAAGCAAACAGTGGAAGTGGAGTTGGTTTCCATAGCTCATGAAAAGTTCCCCACCAAGCTTGAGCTTGGTAATTTTAGCTTCTTGTTAGGCTATCTATTCATACTCAATGTCTCAGTGTTGGTTGAGCTCTTATGAGCTTATTAGATAAGTTGTGTGAACTTGAGTTTGCCCACTCACAACATACCCTGAGCAATCAGGATATTACACCATTTCCACAAGCTCACACCTAGCTCATTAGTGATCACAAGCCTGTGTGGCTTGGCTTTTTAGGAAGCTTAGCAACCCAACTTAATGATTTTGCACTTTAATCTCACCTTGTAGCTTATTTACACAGGTTGCAAGTAGCTTTAACTTATCACCACCATGAAAAGCATTCTGAGTCCTCAGTATGCTTAACCCATAATCACCAAACTTCATAAGCTCACAAAAAGCTTATCAGTTGGACTTAGCTTGTGTGAATTGGTTCCTTTTGGAGCTTATCCACCAGTAAACAAAGTCCAGTGCTTAATCTCCAAGTTGCAGCTTATTAACTAGGGCTGCAACATGCTTTTTGTTTGTCCCATTTTTCTAAGTGTCCTGGGTAGCCATCTTACTCAGTGAAATGGTGCCATTTTCATAAGCTTCTCACAAGCTCATCTGTGAACCTCACAGAGTGAACTTGGGCTTTTTGGAAAGCTTACCAAGCCATCTTGCAACTCCAACTTTCATTTTGCCATTTTGAGCTTAACCCGTCAGCTTAAATGGTCATTCAAAAAAGTTGCAGGCCTTGGTTTGGACTGTTTGGATCTACAGTGCACTGGAAGTGCTTATTTGCTTATTTCAAGCTTATAGGTGAATTCCAGTGCACAGGCTTGTATATTCTAGTCCATTATACTTTACATTTATACTTTTGCTTTTTATTTCCCCTTTATAGCTTTTTCAAGCTTATTGTGAGCTTATGAGTCCACTATGAACCATTAAGCTAAACTGAATGACTCATAAGCTCATGTATAGCTTATTTATAGGTTTTATAAGTTCATTTTCTTCTAACTTGTATAATATTTGTATATATACTAGTCCTAAAAACAGAAAAGCTCAAAGTCCAAGCTTTAACCTAGTGACAGCTTATATTTAGAAGCTTTAGGCTTAATAAGCCAACTGTTATGGAAATAAGCTTCCACAGAGCTTATTTCCAAGTTTTGAAAAAATTGTTTTTGTTAAAGTTCCATATTTTTACTTAATATACAGTTTTGCAAAAAGAAAAATCCAAAAATAAAATAACGTGCAAAAAGGTTGTGTGTTGGATTCGAACCGAGGTTCCCTTGGTGACAAGTTCACTGCATAATCCACCTGGACTAGCTCACTTCTCAGTTTTCCTTTGCACATTTTAGTTCTTATAGTAGTAACATTTTTTGAGTTTTAGATTTTTATTTATTCATTTATCTATAATAGTTTTTAGTAATTAATATTAGTAAATAATTAATAATAAATAGAATAATTGTGTAAAAAATAAATTTTCAGTTTTAAAATAAGTTTTATAATATTTTAGATTTTTCTCAATCATAATTTTATTTTCCTAGCTTTATTTCATATTTTCTTCTATTTTAGGTTATTAATAAATAGTTAGAAATAGTTTTTAATTAATAATAATTAATTAATTAGTTATAAAAATAATTTTCTTTTTCCAAATATTTTCTTTTATCATTAGGATTGTAGAAATATATTTTTCATATTTTTAGGATTTATATTGTGTAAGTTTCACTTTTTATTTTGTGCGTTCGCGTAATTTTTATTTAAACGTAAGTTTTAGGTCATAAACGTTCATCGATCTGTAAAAATAGTGATAGCGTTTATTTAATAGATTTTAACTTTTATTTTCTTTAATTTGCATTTAAGTCGCTAAGACATGCAAATCCCTACTATAGTTATAATTGTTTTGTTACGTTTACGTTTAAGTTAAACGTACGTTTGTATATCTTTTACGTTTTTAGGTTTCTGATTGTACGTTTCTTAATTGAAGTAGCTGTGACAGAGCTATTACTATTCACATTCCTAGTGTTAGTCAATCAGATTCCTGTTTTTGTACATTCTATATCATTTCAGCATTCACAAGTCATTGTATGTGGATTATCACGCCTCACCAGGACATAAACGATCCAAGGATATTTTTAATCCTTGGTAAACTTGCATTTCTCTCCCGGGCTGTCGCCCTTTTATCATCTGTTACGGTTGACCGTTCGCAAGCGGTTGACGAGTGTGACGGAGAAATAAAAGATGGGTGGTTCGGGAGGAATCAAATTTTGGCGCCGCTGCCGGGGAGGCTGTGCTACGTATTATGACTTGTATTTTGTACTTTGTTGAAATACCTATCCTTGTATGTAAATTACATATACTTCATTTCATATAAACAATATAAAATACAAAAAGATTTTTATGGTTGAAATCTATCTGTGCTTTGATTTGCATTTGACTGTCAATTTTCCTAATCTTGATATTCCTAGGTCTAAATTTTGGCTAAACACCATGTTTACACTAAAAAAGGATTTACTGTGCTTAGTATAATTCCTGGAATGTGATAGATTAGGTTTAAATCAGCTCATGTATTAAAAATCTCATTTAGGTTTCCTTTTTAGCCATTTCTTTGTATATATATATAAAAGTTATAAAAATACAAAAATATTTTCCCTTTCTTTTTATAAAATTAAAAACCCAAAAAGATTCTCCCTACCTTATTATTCATAATTCTGTGAGTGGCAATCCCACTCCAATTTCTCACCCAATCTCTGAGTAGCAATCCCACATGTTGTATATAGATCTAAAAACTTTGAAAATTGTAAATATTAAAAAAGAGGATAATTGTTGTGTTTCTACACTTAGCTAGTAATGTTATCTTTTTACGTTCTAAGTTTCGGCATAACAGCCGGTACTTTGAATATTGAGGACAATATTCATTTCTAAGTGTGGGGGGGAAATTCTGGCGAATTTTGATCATAAATGTACCCTTTTAGTCCCTTTTTCCCCCAAAATGGCCAAATTTAAAAAAATTTTTTTAGTGGAAGTACTATGTACTAAACACAACAAATGGTAATCAGTCCACCATGTCTAACCCACATAAGGATTGGCTAATCCAGGAGCAAACGGCTCTTGGTAAAGATATTCCAAATCCGTTTTTAGTTGACAACTTGCTAATAAGTTGTATGGTAATCAACTCACCATATCCTAACAAGTGAAGAGTTGGCTAGCCCGCAAGATTATGGCTTGTGGTAAAGGCAGTGGAAAAACCATAATTGGTATTCAGCTCACCAAAGATAATGCTGATAATTTATCTAAGAGTTGGCTAGTCCAGAAGGGTACGGCTTCTGGTAAAGACAAAATCAAATCCGTTGACAGCTTATGATTTGCTCAAAATCATTTGGTTATCAGTGTACCAAGGTTCTTACTTGAACTGAAACATTTGGCTACTCCAGAAGTGATGGCTTTTGGTAAAGAGTTTTTCAAATCCATTAAAGTTTCAAAAGATTGCTAGGGACTAGCAATAGTTTAGTGTGGGGGATTTGATATGTGTCTAAATACACATATATTTTATATTGTATAAACCCACAAAAACAACCAAAAACACACAAATAACTCTCAAAATGATACAAATTCATAAAAATGTGTTTTTATGTGATTCAGGTACAAAAGATTGAAAAACAAGTGAAAAATGATCAATTTCACAACAATTGTCATTTTCAGTCCCTGAAGTTACTCAAATCGTCAAAACTAGTCCCTAAATGTTTTAAATAAATGAAAAGTCAACTTAAGTCCTTGGGAAACCAAAAATGTTCACAAAACATCCCTGGATAAAAGTTTACACATATTGGCAATTTTTACCCCTCAAGTTTCAAAATTGGCAAATTTAGTCCCTGGGTATTCAAAATAGAATTTTATCACAAATTACCCTTGTACTATTCATAAAATACAATTTGGAACAATTTTGATAAACTTTTGGGAATTTACACCTTTAGTCCCCCAAGAATCCAAAATTTACACAAATGGTCCTTTTAAGCATTAAAATGTTTTAATTAACAATATTGGTCCTTGTGTTTATATAAATGGCAGGTTTGGTCCTTCAAAGGAAGTTTGGAAAATTCACATGATTAGCCCCTCAACTTTCATCAAATGGCAGAAATAGTCCTTGGGCTTTACAAGCTTAAAATACCAAATGGACCTTATATATTAATCCAAACCCAACAAACCCAGCTGCTGGCCCAGTCCAAACCCAAACCCGAAATTTAAAATAAAACCACCCGCCAGCACTGTTCATCCCTTCCAAATCCAACACCTGTTACCAGCTATCCCTCCACCTGTGCTGCCACCTTTCACCACCACCTGTCTCCCACCTCTACAGCTCAACAACCTACTCCCTCCACCACCTCCTTACACACCCTGCTACATTAAATGCAATTTCCACTACTTTTACCTCCAAAACCTCACCCCTTCCCCTGTTTTCTTCCAAACTCTACCAACTTGCCTAAATATCTCTCAAACCTGTCCCCTAAGCATCTGCTACCATCCAAAGTTCCTTAATTATAAAATATCAGGCTGCAAGTTAACCCAAGGACTTTGGCGCCAAAACTGATTTAAACGGATAGGATTGCTTTGACTGCATCAATGGCCAGGATTGTAAGTGGGATTTATTCAGAAACATGTGGATAATCTCTAAGAGCTATAAAGAAAGAGGAAAGACAGAGAAGAAACCAACTTTGGTTTTTACCTTAGTTCACTTAGTGTAGTTTTACAAGCTTTCTTTAAATTAAATGTCCTTTACTGTTTTAATGTTGTATTGTTTCTTAAAATAGTGTAATGAAACTTAATATTCCAGTTTAAATTCAAGTCACTTTTAAATTTCCAAGTTTGCTTAATTTCCTTTAAATTTCAAGTCGTTTTAATTTCAAGTTATATAGTTGTTGTATGAGTTCTATAGCTCTCATAAGCTCTTGACAAAAGCTGTAAGGCTATTAGATTCATTTAAACAAGTATAGTCTTTAAATTCAGAAAATACTAAAAATGGAGAAAATCATAAAAAAAATCAAAAATGGTGTGATCATGAAGAAGATGATGAAGCAAGGTTGAATTTGGAATGCTATGGGTATTAGGAGCTTATTGGTAAGCTAATAGGTGTAACCTTGTCCATGTGTTCTTGGTCTCAGTCATATTCTCATTTGTAAGCCATTTTTACAATTTTTGCAATTTACTGTTTCACTGTCTTAGTTGCTTTGATTTTCATGTTTTCCTTTTTCTATGTTGTTGTTTAGTGTCATTATAGCATAATATAAGTAGCTTGTTCATTGAGATTCACTTGTGCTTAAAATTGGAAATTACTCAGTTGGATTATAAATTTGACAAATCTGTATTTCTTGCTTGTGTGCTTGACATTTTATGCTCAATTAGTCTCAATATGTCATAATATAATGTTTGGAATCTGGTTTAGACTCAGATTCATTGCAAACTTTGAAGTTCATGTGACAAGTGAAATTAAAAGGTTGTTTGGATTTGCTGATAAACAAGAGCTCCAGTGTATGTTTGTTGTCATTTATACTTGTTTCATGTTTCCTTAGTAACTAATAGCTTAAGTAAGTCATAATATACAGTCCTAGTTTAGCAAAAGTCAAATCTCTTTTAATTTTGCTTAAACAGTGTACTGTTGGAATTTTGAGTTGTGAAATTCATAGTATTAGCTTAAAACTTGTAAACATAGCTTAATATCATCTTATTACAGCTTATTATATCATATTCAATCCATAGATTCAGTTTTAAATTCATCTTAGTCAACTTTAGAGTTTTTGTTAAAAGTCAAGTTTTTCCTTGTGTCGTTTTTGAATAAAATATATAATTTTGTTGTGTATTCAATATTAGGATTTAGCCTTTAAGCTTTTAGGATAGTTAAGTTTAGTTGCTTAAGAAAAATAGAAAAATACTAGTTTGTCATTTCTCAGCTTTTTAAGTACTTAATTTCTAGCTTATTTTCAGTCTTTGTCTGTTAATTATGCCCTGCACCACAGTTTAGGTGTCAAGTTCATGAGCTTGCATAAGCTTCATGACTTGACCCTAGCTTGTGCATTTGGCTTCTTTATGTAGCCCTTGTGGTCTAGTCTTTATGTGTCTGCTTATTTTTCAGTTTTTAGTTTATTTAGATAGCTTAATTGAACTCCTTATTTTGTTCCATTTAACTCCTTCCACTGAAGCAAACAGTGGAAGTGGAGTTGGTTTCCATAGCTCATGAAAAGTTCCCCACCAAGCTTGAGCTTGGTAATTTTAGCTTCTTGTTAGGCTATCTATTCATACTCAATGTCTCAGTGTTGGTTGAGCTCTTATGAGCTTATTAGATAAGTTGTGTGAACTTGAGTTTGCCCACTCACAACATACCCTGAGCAATCAGGATATTACACCATTTCCACAAGCTCACACCTAGCTCATTAGTGATCACAAGCCTGTGTGGCTTGGCTTTTTAGGAAGCTTAGCAACCCAACTTAATGATTTTGCACTTTAATCTCACCTTGTAGCTTATTTACACAGGTTGCAAGTAGCTTTAACTTATCACCACCATGAAAAGCATTCTGAGTTCTCAGTATGCTTAACCCATAATCACCAAACTTCATAAGCTCACAAAAAGCTTATCAGTTGGACTTAGCTTGTGTGAATTGGTTCCTTTTGGAGCTTATCCACCAGTAAACAAAGTCCAGTGCTTAATTTCCAGTTTGTAGCTCATTTACTAGGGCTGCAACATGCTTTTTGTTTGTCCCATTTTTCTAAGTGTCCTGGGTAGCCATCTTACTCAGTGAAATGATGCCATTTTCATAAGCTTCTCACAAGCTCATCTGTGAACCTCACAGAGTGAACTTGGGCTTTTTGGAAAGCTTACCAAGCCATCTTGCAACTCCAACTTTCATTTTGCCATTTTGAGCTTAACCCGTCAGCTTAAATGGTCATTCAAAAAAGTTGCAGGCCTTGGTTTGGACTGTTTGGATCTACAGTGCACTGGAAGTGCTTATTTGCTTATTTCAAGCTTATAGGTGTATTCCAGTGCACAGGCTTGTATATTCTAGCCTATTATACCTGTACATTTATACTTTTGCTTTTTATTTCCCCTTTATAGCTTTTTCAAGCTTATTGTGAGCTTATGAGTCCACTATGAACCATTAAGCTAAACTGAATGACTCATAAGCTCATGTATAGCTTATTTATAGGTTTTATAAGTTCATTTTCTTCTAACTTGTATAATATTTGTATATATACTAGTCCTAAAAACAGAAAAGCTCAAAGTCCAAGCTTTAACCTAGTGACAGCTTATATTTAGAAGCTTTTGGCTTAAAAAGCCAACTGTTATGGAAATAAGCTCCCACAGAGCTTATTTCCAAGTTTTGAAAAAGTTGTTTTTGTTAAAGTTCCATATTTTTACTTAATATACAGTTTTGCAAAAAGAAAAATCCAAAAATAAAATAACGTGCAAAAAGGTTGTGTGTTGGATTCGAACCGAGGTTCCCTTGGTGACAAGTTCACTGCATAATCCACCTGGACTAGCTCACTTCTCAGTTTTCCTTTGCACATTT
Organism: Chrysanthemum makinoi; assembly: GCA_910596185.1. Taxonomy (NCBI): domain Eukaryota; kingdom Viridiplantae; phylum Streptophyta; class Magnoliopsida; order Asterales; family Asteraceae; genus Chrysanthemum; species Chrysanthemum makinoi. Next base: position 267,101,797 of record OU343225.1, on the reverse strand, counting down.
TAGTTCTTATAGTAGTAACATTTTTGAGTTTTAGATTTTTATTTATTCATTTATCTATAATAGTTTTTAGTAATTAATATTAGTAAATAATTAATAATAAATAGAATAATTGTGTAAAAAATAAATTTTCAGTTTTAAAATAAGTTTTATAATATTTTAGATTTTTCTCAATCATAATTTTATTTTCCTAGCTTTATTTCATATTTTCTTCTATTTTAGGTTATTAATAAATAGTTAGAAATAGTTTTTAATTAATAATAATTAATTAATTAGTTATAAAAATAATTTTCTTTTTCCAAATATTTTCTTTTATCATTAGGATTGTAGAAATATATTTTTCATATTTTTAGGATTTATATTGTGTAAGTTTCACTTTTTATTTTGTGCGTTCGCGTAATTTTTATTTAAACGTAAGTTTTAGGTCATAAACGTTCATCGATCTGTAAAAATAGTGATAGCGTTTATTTAATAGATTTTAACTTTTATTTTCTTTAATTTGCATTTAAGTCGCTAAGACATGCAAATCCCTACTATAGTTATAATTGTTTTGTTACGTTTACGTTTAAGTTAAACGTACGTTTGTATATCTTTTACGTTTTTAGGTTTCTGATTGTACGTTTCTTAATTGAAGTAGCTGTGACAGAGCTATTACTATTCACATTCCTAGTGTTAGTCAATCAGATTCCTGTTTTTTGTACATTCTATATCATTTCAGCATTCACAAGTCATTGTATGTGGATTATCACGCCTCACCAGGACATAAACGATCCAAGGATATTTTTAATCCTTGGTAAACTTTCATTTCTCTCCCGGGCTGTCGCCCTTTTATCATCTGTTACGGTTGACCGTTCGCAAGCGGTTGACGAGTGTGACGGAGAAATAAAAGATGGGTGGTTCGGGAGAAATCAAGCCTAAGTTGCCTGCCATAAGTCCCTTACATCATGAACCATTAATCACTTGCGAGTGAACGCGAATATTGTGGATAGTACTATGGGAATTAACGACCCCGACTCGGTTATCGGAAATAACCGGGGCGCACTATATTTGGTTAACTATGGAATTGGCAATTCCATCTCTGAGGGCAATATTATTACTTACACCAGTAATTAGGTGTATGCAGTTAGTTTGGTGTCATGAGCTTAGTGCATAATAATAATCTATGTTTTCCATGGTGATTGTATTCGAAGCAATTATCATCTCTTACTTGTGTTCAACTAATTATTTAAACCTATGAATATCACTCAACATTTTTGTTGATCTTTTTAAGCATGTTCATCTCAGGTACTAATTAGAAAATCATGAAGGCGTGGAGTGGACGTCAAGGGACGCTTTGAAGTGGTGTAGTTTTCAATTAAAGTTATCATTTCGTAAACGTTTAAAACTATCTTTTATGTAATTTCAAACATGTGGTATCCCCTTTTGTGTTTCCCAAAACACTGAGATTTATGAAATGGTAACAACTTTTATTTAAAACGTCTCTTTAGAGTCGTTTTCTGTAACTTATGACTATGATCCTCTACGTAATACCCCAAATAGTCTTCCGCTGTCACATTGTGATTTTGGGGGTGTTACATCATACCTGTTGTTATACCTGATGCTAGTCCTCTTGAATCTCATGTTCAACAGTACATTATTTCAACCGAGGTGCAAATGTTTGGGAAGGCGTTGGTTTCCATAACTGCGAATTCTGTGCTTTCCTTGCTGCCACATACACAACTGCACAAAACACCGATAGAAAAGTTTCAATACTCATAAGATCACTGGAAGATTTTAGCCTAGACATTATACTGCACAACTTTACACACACAATCTTTCAATTGAAATAAACAAATGAAGTTCAATGTAAAGAGAATTGGCTTTTTCTCGATAGAGTATAATGAGAAAATGTAGCAAGGAGTGCCACAACCGAGTTCCCGACAACCAAGCAGCAGAAATGAGGCAACCGTGAATACATTATTTAACCTTAAGAATTACCTGGTCCAGACTATTTACTAAAGATGATTAGCTGCAGCTTATGATAACCTGAAAAGAACATATGAGTTCTTTTATATCCATATGCACAAAGTGATCGTGTCAATCTGAAAATGACCCCACCTCGTAAATACATACCCCCTGAACACTTAATCGATTAACTGAAGTAACACCCTTAACAGACCCCACACCCCCTGAACACACATTCTGAATACACCTACTGAACCACACACACTCGAACCTTAATATGTTGGGGAATAAGAGCTTTTGAGTGGCTGCATACACCCAAGAAGGTTAGACTCATTAGCTTATTTAAGTTGTTTTGGACTATCTTATCTAAATAAACCATACGCCTTTTTAATATAAATTGCGCAAAGCAAAGCCAGATAGTATCTCTCGCATTATGTTTGACATACCATAATCAAATAATCCAAAAAAAATAGCAGGATCGTGCATTAAATATGTAACACAGTAACAAAAAAAAATGAGGTCTCTTACTTTTGAAGATCAATAACTTAGGATTGCTAAGAGGTTGACATTCAAATAGAAAGCCTGGACCAAACAGCTTATTAAGACAGCTTATATACTGGTATCTAAAACTGCATTTTGACTCAGTGGCTAGTATTTCCTCACAGTTAAATATAAGCAATCCCAAATACGTTACAGCCACATACTATTTTTTTTTCATTGTTTCTATTGAAAATGAACAGGTACCTGATTGAGAACACCATTCTTTTGCAGTGTCAAGAGCTCATTTGTTGGCTTTCTTTCGGTAACTTCAGCGTGTGAATTTGTCGTACCAAAGTCAATCCCGGTAACTTCATTCCTAATTGGTCTGGACCTGCATAGCATACAAATATTACATTACGTACTCCTAGAATGGATACTTACTATATAAGCAGACCAACATTAAAAAGCGACTATAATAGATAGCTAATGTAATATGAAAATGTGCTACTAACCATGGCGTCTTTGATGGCGAGATGCAGCATTTCCACCTAGACCATTGGAAGTGCCTTCAGCCATGTTAACCATATCTAGAGTACATAAATGATACGACATATTAGAGGTACTTTATTGGACACGAACCGGATACTTAAAAGATTCGACAATCTGGTAGTTGTATGTTAACTTTAGGTACTACAATCTATAAATAGATAATACGCCAAAAAAATCAACTATAATAGGTAGTGGGTGTAATATGCAAACACACGACCAACCATGGTGTCTTTGATGGCGAGGCCAAGCATTTCTACTCGGACCACTGGGAGTACCTTTGGCCATGTTAACCATTTCTGGAATAAATAGAGCATAGCACAATATAGAGTTACTTAATAACATACGCATTACATATTAGAGTTGCTTAACTGTACACGCGAAAGCTACTTTAAAGGTTTGACAATCTGGTATATGTACATTACTTTTAGGTACTATAATCATTAAACATGTCATCTGCTAAAAAAGATCGACTATAGTAGCTATCGAATGTATTACGCGAAGAGGAAACAAATAAATACACTAAACTCCCATACCTGGTGTTGCGCAAGAACTTCTTTTCTACCTCCTTTGCCTTGTAGTGGCTTCAATGACTCCTTTAGCCACTCTAAAATACTCGATATCTAAGTGAAGTTAAGGTGTTCTAGCTGTCAACGAATAATTATTTGTATTAAGTTTCATTGTATTTATCTCCTTTAATTTGTACCCTATAAAAGTTTTTGATTCATCTATCATTATAGACAACACTAACAGTGATAAAGTTAGAACTCTATAATAAGGCTATAATCAATGATCAATAACATGTTTTCTTAACGACATATTTGTACATCATATATTTTTTTTCCTGATCGAGTAAATTAACTTAGATATGAATCTCACTTATAGCATGACATAGAATGGCTAAAAACAAAAACATAGCATAAAGAGTAGCTAGACATACCTCACATTAATCACTAATAATGTTCTTTTGAACAACTTGTGCTCTAACATTTGCATATCTCCATTGCATCCAACTATTCCACAACAATCGCAGCCAATAGACATTCTCCATATTCGTACCACTATCCATAACCGAATTTAAACTCAACTTCGACCCTCCTCTTTTACCCTTAATCAATTCCAATCCCATACTCAAACATAACATTTCCATTATGTTACTTACCCAAACCCGCCACCGCCGCCACCTCATCCTAGTCTTAAGTTTTGCTTAAAGAAATTCTATATGATATCTGTAAATGCACACAAAAACAGTTGGTTATTCGTTACAAAGAAACTACGGATTCCTACATTTCTTTTTTGAATTTGAAATTAATAATTTTTTTAAATTTTCCAGAAAAATTAGTTTATCTCAGATATACACATTACTTTTACAATACATGCCACTTAATCCACCCACAAACAACATATTATGTTGATTCTTGAGAAATAAGTAGGGGAAGTGGAGTATGCATACGCATCTTTTATTAGAAGACAACCAATAAGTAATACATTTTTTTAAAGTCATCTTTGAAGACAACCTGTAAGTAATATATTGTAGGTGACTTTAGACACGTTCTTCAATCTTGCGATGATATACACATGCATATTGGAGCATCCTAATCAGCAGTTGGACTGCTATTTTATTTAATATGGAATCAATTCAATGCATGATTTCAATCACTACCTAAACAAATTGATCGTGTAGACTCACTGGTTGAGAAGTTCATAGCTCCTGGTACTGATAATGTATTGATAATCTGAGTCATGGTACAGACCAAACCAAAACTCTAATTGCAAATTTTACTTAAGACATTTCTTCGAACATTTGGTATGCAAGCAAACAACACCCAAGTTTTTTATAAACAAAGTATTTTTTTTTGTCAATATTAGTTCATTAATTGTAAATGAAGAGAAAGCTGGAAAAGAGCAAGTGTATACCATGGATCATAGGGAAGAAGACGACCAATACACTATCGTTGCAATAGAGACCCCAAATCCATGAATCCGGTACCCGCTGCAAAAAACCCATATCGCTACTAAAGTATGAGAACAAAAACCCCAATTCAATAGTTCAAATTAAAAAAAGATAAAAGAAAAAAAATCATAATTAAAACCTAGTTACTTTATCAACTCTTTTTTTGTAACTTCAATACCCGTTTGCTTTGTATCCTCCCATTATTCAATACCCGTTTCGATTGTCGTCATGTGTGTCCTGTGTTTCTGTCGCTGGTTGGATAAATTCGACAATTTAGGGTGCGTTTGGTTGATGTGGTTGGGGTCGTGATGTTGGTGATCTGCTGTTTTAGGGTAGTCAGAAGAGAAAGGGGAGGATATGTGTGAAGAAGAACCTAGAAGTGGGGAACCGACACACTGTTGGTACCATCTAGTCAATAAGCAAGTACATGTGTCACTTGGAGATTTGTTTTGTGCAACAAACGTATATACGTTTTCGTATGTTTATTAGCCTTTGCGTGAACAGTAAAAGGTGCAACACAATGTGGCCAATGGGATGTCGCCACACTTGTGTTTTTTGGTACTAACGTGTGTATAAAAATCTAATAGACGAATCACAAAGTGACAACACCACATGTATAGAACGTATTTTTATACTACCCCAAAACGAAAACGGGTGTTAGTATATATTATAATTATAATGTTGAATCATAGGGTAAGGAAAATTATGCGTGAATATTTCTCTAAATTAACTTAGAGTAAATTGCAAAAATCGTCCTTAAAGTTTGGCCAAATTGCACGTTTCGTCCCAAAACGTTTGTAAAGTGCAAGGATCGTCCCTGTGGGAAAGTTTTGGGGCAAAAATCGTCCCTGGCCTAGATCAAATGACTAAAATACCCTTGTCTCTATATTACTTTTCAGTTTCTTGCGCAAATGGTCCCTGTGTTTCGCTGGGTTCTGCAAATTTAGTCCTTTTTTTTTTTTTTTTTTTTTTTTTTTAATTTAACTATTTATATTAGTAATATTTTTTTATACGTTTTCATCTGTTATTTTACGTTTTTGTCCGTTTTTCTTACACTTTTGTCCGTTTTTCTCATGTTTTTTCCGTTTTCATACGTTTTTGTCCGTTTTTCTTACGTTTTTGTCCGTTTTGTCTGTTTTCCTCACGTTTTTGTCAGTTTCGTACGTTTTTGTCCGTTTTTCTTACGTTTTTGTCCGTTTTTGTCAGTTTTTTCGGTTTTCGTACGTTTTTGTCCGTTTTTCTTACGTTTTTGTCCATTTTGTCTGTTTTCCCCACGTTTTTGTCCGTTTTTCTTACGTTTTTGTCCGTTTTTCTTACGTTTTGGTTAGTTTTTTCCGTTTTCGTACGTTTTTTTTCCGTTTTTCTTACGTTTTTGTCGGTTTTTCTTACGTTTTTGTCAGTTTTTTCCGTTTTCTTACGTTTTTGTCCGTTTTTCTTACGTTTTTGTTAGTTTTTTCCGTTTTTGTCCGTTTTTCTTACGTTTTTGTCCGTTTTTCTTACGTTTTTGTCAGTTTTTTCCGTTTTCGTACGTTTTTCTTGCGTTTTGTCAGTTTTTTCCGTTTTCTTACTTTTTGTCCGTTTTTCTTACGTTTTTGTCCGTTTTGTCTGTTTTCCTCACGTTTTTGTCCGTTTTTCTTACGTTTTTGTCAGTTTTTTCCGTTTTTGTCCGTTTTTCTTACGTTTTCGCTCGTTTTCTTATGTTTTCATCCATTCTCGTTCGTTTTTCTTTAGTTTTTGTTTGTTTTTATCCATTTTTGTCCGTTTTTTCCGTTTTCATGTATAAAAACGTGAGAAAACGGGGCGAAAACGTATAAAACGGACGAAAACGTATAAAAACGGACGAAAACGTACGAAAACGGGCGAAAACGTATAAAAACGGACAAAAACGTATGAAAATGAAAAAAACGTAAGAAAAACGGATGAAAACGTATAAAAATGGATGAAAACGTATAAAAAACGGACGAAAACGTATAAAACGTGTGAAAACAGAAAAAAAAAACGTAAGAAAAACGGACAAAAACGTACGAAAACGGAAAAACATGAGAAAACATACAAAAACGTGAGAAAACCAGACAAAAACGTAAGAAAAACGGACAAAAAATATGAAAACGGACAAAAATGTGAGAAAAACGGACAAAAACGTACGAAAACGGAAAAAACTGACAAAAACGTAAGAAAAACGGACAAAAACGTAAGAAAAACGGATAAAAACGTACGAAGATGGAAAAAACTGACAAAAACGTAATAAAAACGGACAAAAACGTAAGAAAAACGGACAAAAACGAACGAAAACGGAAAAAACTGACAAAAACGTAAGAAAAACGGACAAAAACGTAAGAAAAACGGACAAAAACGTGAGGAAAACAGACAAAACGGACAAAAACGTACGAAAACAGAAAAAACTGACAAAAACGTGAGGAAAACAGACAAAAAAGACAAAAACGTAAGAAAAACGGACAAAAACGTACGAAAACGGAAAAAACATGAGAAAAACGGACAAAAGTGTAAGAAAAACGGACAAAAACGTAAAATAACAGATGAAAACGTATAAAAAAATATTACTACCTCCGTCCCATATTGACTGTCTTGTTTGATATTTTTAGGTCTTTATTTGTCAACTTTGACCTTAAATATTTTTGTTTGTGTTATATAATACTTGATGAAAATTATATCAATGAAAATACATTTAAAAACCAGTTTATTCATATATTTTGCATCAAGTATTATATAACACAAACAAAAATATTTAAGGTCAAACTTGAAAAAGAAAGACTTTGAAAAGTCAAACTGGACAGTTAATATGGGACGGAGGGAGTACTAATATAAATAGTTAAATTTAAAAAAAAAAAAAAAGGACTAAATTTGCAGAACCCAGCGAAACACAGGGACCATTTGCGCAAGAAACTGAAAAGTAATATAGAGACAAGGGTATTTTAGTCATTTGATCTAGGCCAGGGACGATTTTTGCCCCACAACTTTCCCACAGGGACGATCCTTGCACTTTCCAAACGTTTGGGACGAAACGTGCAATTTGGCCAAACTTTAGGGACGATTTTTGCAATTTACTCATTAACTTATAGATAGGAATTTGAAAAGGTGCTGTTATTCAATCATTGATAATATTTGATCCTCTCTTATTTATTTTTTGGGCTAATTCCCAAAAGGGGACAAAAAGTTGGGCATTGATCACTTTGAGGTACAAAAATAAAGCCTCTTCCCAATTTGGTCATGTGCGAATGTGCGACTCCACCAAAATAGTGACACGTGTCCACCAAAATGTTAGACAACAAGTACCCTTCCAATAATTAGTCTCCCACTAACCGGACCATAGATACAATATCCGATGCAGCAGATGTGCAAACGACGGTGTGAGATTTCCGGCTAATGTGCGATTGAAAAAGTGGATCTCTGAAAAAGGTACCATTAGGAACTATCAAAATATTTCTTCTGGTAATCAAATCCTTTTTGTTTTTTTTTTTTGTTTTTTTTAATTTAGTTTTAATTCATCAATTCAAATTTGTGCATTAGTAAATCAAATTTACACACACAAATCACACACATTATCTAAACTGTAATTCTTTCAATTTTTTGATACAAATGATATGTTTATCCCTTAATTTATGTTTAATCTCATATTATGTTTTTGATTACATTAATTTTTTGATAACCCATGTTTTGGGTTTCATAGTATCTTTTTTTGTGGTTTTTTGGATTAGGTTAATTTTTTGGTTCTTGATGATAACCCCTTAATGATAACCCCTGTTTGATAACCCCTTAATGATAATCCCTGATAGATGTGGTTTTTTTGGATTAGGTTAATTTTGTGGGTTTTTGATAACCCATCTTTTTGTGGGTTTTTGGATTAGCTAATAATGCACATTATCAACATTGATTGTTTAGTTTAAGTTACGAATGTTAGCCGGTTTGTAACCCCTGTTTTTGTGGGTTTTTGTAACCCCTGTTTTGTGGGTTTTTGGATTAGGTTAATTTTGTGGGTTTTTGATTACCCATGTCCCGACATTTGGTTAAGTTATGAATGTTAGCCATTTTGTAAAGTAGATGCCTCATCTTTTTAAAATCATCTGTTTTATTTAGTCAAGAAATGCAAGTTCTGTTTGGTTACTAGTGACAGATGACCCATCCCTGAGTATATAAGGTGGTTTTTAACAATGCATAGTACTTTAGAGTTGGCAATTTCGAGCCGAGCCAGTTACATAGAAATGGGTCAATTTGGGTTATGTTAAAGGATTTAACTAAAAAGGTGGCTCAAGTTGGTAAAATACCAACCATAAATGTTTACAAAAGATCTAAACTACTACAACACCTAAACTGTTACAGCACCTAATAGTTTTTCACGCTAACACCTAAATTAGATGTAAACCATCTGTTGGTTTGATTGGTTCTATTGATTCTACCTTCTTGTATTTCCAATAGAAAGATATCAATTGCTCACGATATACTAGAGCAAAGTCAACAGGATCATCGACCATCAATGGAAGACCGTTTGTCAAACGGTACAAAAAAATGCATAGCCAAATACCACAATCTCCATAATAGCCACCTTGTAATGGCACATCTTTTGCATACCGGAAGGTTATTGAATAAGTACGTGGATCAATGTTTTTATTGGCCATCACCTGACTATCTTCAAGATAAACGGGAATATCCTTTGAAAAAGTCTGCCTCCAAGTATCCCACCATGGACGACCTTCTTCATCTGGACCACCAAGGCTGTCATATATGGTAACAACACCTGATCGTATGTCTAGCATCGCCAAAGCCCAGTGAATATCTGGCTCATTCACGGGAATGTAAACCTACAATATGAAAGGTGTATTAAAAGCAAACTCGTTCTAAAAAACAATGACAAACTGAAAACAGATATGAATTTAGTTTGAAAAAACTGCAAACTCGTTCTAATCAATCAAACAGACGGAAAACTTGAAACTTTCATTATTGACAATCGAATATAAATACTAGTAATGGGATAATCTCATATTGACTCAAACACTTATCCTATTACGACTCCAACACATATCTTAAACAATGACTCAATGACACTTATCCTAACACTTAAACAATGACTCAATGACACTTATTCCTTGCGCCAAACCGGAGCCGTTGTTATCCTATTGGATCGTTTCATCCCCTGAACTGCGTGTGTGTAACAGAATATTGTTCATAGTTTCTCAAAAATAATACAAACTTATACTAACTCAACTAGTATAGCGTGTAGAACAACATGTGAAAAAGAAAGGTTTAGAGTTTAGACACTCATTAAGTGTGTTTCCTTTTCACTTAAGCTAAAAAATTGGGCCATGCCACTTGGGCTGTACATGGGCCTGGTTTAGTTGGACATGAATCAGTGGGCCGCGTTGAGCAGATGACAGATGGGCTTGGGGATAGTGGGCCGGTGGACAGTATGTGGGATGAGGAGCATACGGGTAAGTTACACATATCGTCTAATACAATAGCCCTTTTCAATAAGCTAATGGCTCTTAAAATCCTTTTTCATAAGCTAATATCAGAACCCTTAATCAACATTTAATCCTATGGTATTCAGTTAATCTTCATGCCCATCTAACTACCAGATTTTGACTCGTTAGACAACCCTGTTACAAGGTATTTTTAGACAAGCTGTTACAAGGTTTATAGTTGGGCTGATTTCTAAATAAAAAAATGCCCATCTAGCAAGCTCATAACATGTAAATCAGCATACCAATCAATCATAAGGGTTACCACAAGCATCTACAGCATAGTGATGATAAGGTTACTGATCTTGGTGATGAGTAAAAACCATGTAGTCAATATGTAGTCATTATAAGACGCTAATTGACCGTAATGAATAAGTTGAAAACTGAAAACCAAAAGACTACTTCGTACCTTTTCAGCATTTGGGGCTACCCAAGGCACACCATAGGTAATACCGTTTGCATAATACATTGGTATATCTCTACGAAGAAGCTGTGTGCTGAAATATGGTCCGACCATCACCCAATCAGCATCTTCAGGTCTAAATTGCCACATATACAATACCCATACATCAATGTGCTGCAATATCACAAGTATACAGAAGAAAACTACATTAGCGAAATGAGAGATGGAATTTAAACGGTTTCAGGGATAATAAGTAGGTAATAATTACATACTAAATCAGACAACCAGCTTTCTGTTGCCGTCCTTGCACACTAAAGCGACCCAAAATGTATTGCATAGCTCTGCATTTGACCAAGGTAAACAAAATTTCATGTCCTTCCTTGAACGTAATAACATGTTAATGTCTGAATGACAATTGATTCTGGTGGCTGGGGAACCTTCAGGACGATTCAGTTCCTGCGAAATGATGAAAAAACTCCTATTTTACATCCACTCACAAGATTAATACTACACATATTGTTAAAAGGTTTCAATTTGCATGTCCATATATGCCTGACCAAAATAAAGAAACATACGACCTACTGAAGTTGTGGTTTCATGTTCTAAGTTTGTCACTATGGAGTATAGCTGGAAACCACCTAGGTGAAGTAAGTGGAAGGTATTTTGGCATAATGATTGTACCTGTGGTACAAATGTATTGGGAAAATGTGATAGAAATGAAGAGACTAATAAAGTTGGGACTAGTGCAGGTGCAGGTGTGCAAGGTAATAACAATAATACTAAGCCTAAAGTCATAGGAATTAAGGGTCAATTCCATAAGAATCTTAAGATTAGGCTTGAATTCAGACCTGTCACTAAGAAAACCACAAACTTAAACCAAAAAGTCCCAAATAATCATACTAACAAGGGCTTGAATAAGGATACTAACAAGGAGTGCTAAAAAAGCCTTCTTTGTCAATTTTGACCCGTTACATAAATTGTTTTGTCCTGATTGTAAAGTGGTAACAGCCGAAATAAAAAAAGCCGTCTTTTGTCCTGAAAATTGTTTTATCCATTTTGACCCGTTACATAAATCAATTGAAACAAGAGAATAAATCTAGGACGACTAAAGGCTACCAGCCGAAATTCAACATATTAAGTATATGACTTCTAATAACTACCATAAGCTTAAACAAAAATGAATTTAATACTAATTAAGTATAAGTACCTCTTTCCATGGTTCAACTTTTATCTCACTTCCATCCAGACCAACAAGGGACTGTATCTTAGATTTATAGATCCTAGATCTAGGACGACACTTTCTGGCCCTTCTTGGTGTGGTAGGTGGTGGAGCTGTGTATGGAGAAGACACGTGGCGGCTCTTCTTTCTCTCTCGTTCAAACGGAACCCTTACAGTTACAACATCATCATCCATAGCCTCATCAAACAAAGAGTTCAATTCCTGAAAATGAGATGCAAAACTGTTTAATCCAGTTAATGATGAAATTTAAGAAATATAAATTGAACTAGGTACTAAAACTTGCATACCACAACTCCTGAGTTATCCGTGAAATCACCATCCATCTGCTCATCGATCAAACCATTCAAATCCCAGTTAATCATGAAACTTAATAAATAGAAATTGCATACCACATTAATTCCCGAGTTATCTATGCCACCAACATCCATCTGCTGACCGCTCATGAAACCATTCAAATCCTGAAAACCATTTTCATGGTCAGTGTTATACAATTAATAGTCAAACTTAAGACATAATTCATAACATTTCCATACCAAATTTTGTTCCGCATCAACATGTGTTACACCAACATCAACCTGCGGATCTAAACCATTTACATCCTGAAACTTAGAAACAAAATTATACATATCAGCATACACTATTAACTAGTTATAATGATATTAAATAATATTATGCGGAAGAGAAATGTGCATACCATATTATCCGGAAGAGAAGAAAAATCAATCAAATCTTCCAAATCCTTTGTTGAATCCTGAAACAATAAATAAATTTAATTATATATATGATGGTCTAAACTTATGCAAATGGTACAAAAATGATTCAATAGTTACCTGTCCAGTGGTCGTAACATATATGTCTTTAAATACCAAATCTTCCTTCTGCTTTGCTTCCTCCTCAACATCAACTTTATTGTTATCTTCGGAAAACTCTTCCATAGGCTGCTTTGCTTCCTGCTCCACATCGACTTTGTTGTTATCTTCGGAAACCTCTTCCATAGGCTGCTTTATTTCCTGCTCAGCACACACCTTTGAATGTTGAACATTTTCCGCCACTTTGTTTGGCTCAGGGAGATCACCAAATAGTTCAATGACAATATTGGCTTCCTGCTCAACTTCCTCTTTGACTGGAAGGTTAACATGTGAATCATCAACAACATTAGCTGGACGGTCAACTCCTTCATTAGCTGGAAGGTTAACATCAACTCCTTCATCAACAACACCAACTCCTTCATCAACAACACCAACTCCTTCATTAGCGGGATGCTTATTTTGCTCTAAAGCAGCTATACGAGTATTAAACGAAGCTTCCATAGCAATCATCCTCTCGTAAAGTTGTCTTTTGGTCACGTGTTTGAGGCAATCATCACTATCGCTTTCTTCAACATCATGCTCCTCCACAACCTGAGTACGAACCTCAGTGCGGACATGAACCTCCGTGCGAACCTCTTCACGAATAAATTTTCAGGAAACCCTTGACTTGATCTTATCCCGTTTAACGGGATTATAGGGTCTTGACAGGCGTGTGGACTGTTGAAATACTCTAAGCTGCTCATCCACCAAGTTGAACCTTGTTCCGCAGCAGTTGGAACCATTTTTTGTGGTGGTGGTTTGGTAACAAAAAGCTTGACATAATCAATTTTGTGAAAAGCTGTGACATTACCCCAATCAACACCCCGGGGAACAACGGTATCATCTTTGTCCCACCACAGCTTTGAGTTGGGAAAGCTTTCAAGAACAAAAATCTGTAATATAAACAAACATTATGTTAGATGGCTGTTGCTACTACCCAATGTACTTTTGGGTCATAGCCTGGGTACTTTGACTTATGACTTTCAATTTCACTTAAACAAACAAAACTAGTACAACTCAACCAAAATCAACTAACTAGAAACAAGGTTTTATAATGAAATAATCCTAAACCTTGAAAAAAACCAGATTTTAAATGCAATTTGTTTAAGAACAAAAGACAATTGCAAACTTTAAACAATACAAAATAACAAATGCTGAGTTCTTAATAACACAAACAAGCTACAACCAACCACTATTCTATGTTGAGTTCTTAGAAACAGGGCACTTTTTGTAAAAACAGCCTACTTTGAACACTTCTAAATCTGATTTAGAAAATTATCAAAATTAATCTAAAAATATATTGATGAAAAACACCAACCAAATTCTCAAAATCCAAAATTGCAACTGATTTCGACTAATAATGAGGAATTTAAAAATACAAAAGTAAACACACTTAGCCACTGATGAAAGGAATTTTACCTGTTTAAAAAATAGAGCATTCTAAATCAATAAATCAAATGGGTTGTAAAGTGGGTCAAAACGATTGTATTTGACTAACAGTTTACATATGAAAAAAGTATACTAACAAATGCATTCACTTATATATAAACATTGTTGAATTATATATAATTTGAAACCAAAGTATACTAACCTTCAGAGCAAAAGCAAATCCATACAAGTTATACACTGCTTGGAAGGCCGCTCCCTGTCTTTCATAACATTCCATGTACTTGGTTCTGTTCTTAGAAACAAGATTATAGATCCGCTCATGAAATTCGAACCACATATGCTGCCCCCAAGGAAAGGAGTTTCATGCATCAAAATTGTCAGCTAAAACAACAATTTCTGAGGTCATCACATGCCTTAGCTCTTGACCCATGAAAACATAGTCCGCTGCTAAGAGAAGGCAAACACGGACAGCATCCTCAACGGTTATGTGCATGAAATCCTGACTCTCCAGCATCCTCAATAGGTCCTCACCCTTCAAATAACCATAACCGGGGAACACACGCTTCAAAAAACTCGATTCAGCATCATGCAAATGGTCTAAAGAGATTTTACCGAATCGAAATCCAGTGATAAGGCAAAATTCCTTCATACCCAGCTCTAAACTGTGTCCCCCCACATAAAAAAAAAGGGTGTATCAAATCTTCGATTCTCAACATTCCTTTGGTGTTGGAGCAGGAAATTAAGAACATGATTATCATGCTCAACTGTTCTAATATTTAACCACGGTCCGAACACAGTACTCCTAAACAGGTTAAATGAATTATCCTCCCTACAAGCCAACCTATCACGTATCTTTGTCGAGAAGGATAACCTAGTTCTTATCGTGACCCGAGCATTTACCACCTAATTGAAAATCAAAATAGTAACAAAAATTAAACTAATGCAGTAAAACCCCCTAATAAATTAAAAGTAAGGGGACCCTAAATTGAAAATGAAAATAAAACTTACATGAAATGGTCGTGTTGGATTAGATGACGATGGATTAGAAGACATTGTTTGTGTTTCAAAATTTTGGTGATGATCAGGGGTTGAAGATGATCAGTGTGTGTGTTTAAGAGTTTAGCTGTGTGTGTTTAAGAAGATGATCGGTGTGTGTTTCAAGAGTTTTGATGTGTGTGTTTAAGAGGTTTAATGTGTGTGTAAAACGTGCCAAAAAATAAAAGTGTATTATTCATTCCCGAGAAAATAAAAGATAGATTTTGTACAGATTTGATTCCTTACATGTGGCATTCCCCATAAAGTTATGTTACATTCGCACATTCACGGTTCGCACATTTGTATAAAAAAGTCAAACGAGGCATTGGTTGTCACTGTACTTGTTGTCTCCTTTTGGGAATTAAAAGAGTACATGTTGTCTGGACACGTGTCACTATTTTGGTGGAGTCGCACATTCGCACATGACCAAATTGGGAAGAGGCTTTATTTTTGTACCTCAAAGTGATCAATACCCAACTTTTTGTCCCTTTTTGGGAATTAGCCCTTATTTTTTTTTATTGGGATCCCTTTTGTTTTTTAGACCATTTTTTATTGTATAATACATGAACCACAACCTGGTTACATACATTCTATTGACTGCATATTTTTTCACTGCTTATCAACAGAGGTAAAGAAAAATAGTTAGAGGCATTCCAAAATAGTTATTATCAGTAGTTTCCATTATTTGTATGATGCAATCGGAAATACCTGTTTACTGATAAACAATTCACAATTTGCGCAGAAAAAATGTTTGACTTACCTTGAAGATAAGCCACGTGTTAAGGGTATCATGAACAAGATAGTCTTCATAGCATGGTAAGAAATATGCTTGGTTAGTGGTCAAAGTGCTTGCGCTGTTGTCTAGCCCTTTGACAAAAAAAAATCAATTCTGGAAACCAAAAATGCGAGCTGCTGGAATACAACAAAAAAAGATGCTGGTATCAGTGGGTGCACATAAGCAGATTATTATATTTAAGTCACAAACAAGGAGCGCTAAGTATAGGGATCCAATTGAAAGCAAGTATATATGTCTACTACCAAATCTGGGCGACCTCAATCTTATTATGGTGTAGCCCAGGTAATGCACACATTACGGTTTCCTTTTTAATTTCATTTTTCAGAACTATGTTATTAGATGGTTTCTCTGCAATATGATGGTTTTAAAGGGTTTTTTTATGTTCCATTTGACACCAATTTAGACCACTCCTTTGTGAAACACATTTGTGATTTCACTTAAATATGAGGAAAATATAAGTGACTTATGATGCAAGCGCGGTGGATACATGGGGCGTACTAAGTGGATTTATTGAAATAAAAGCTTAACACTAAACAATAAACAACACGTAGCTGAAGCATTGTTCTACAAAAATCTGGCACAAAACACTGGCCAAATGACGACCTTCAAACCTAAGTTCACAAAATAATAACTGACACCATCATTGCAACCCTTTATTTCTTACTTGGTGCTTATTGTGATTGGACTTCCCTACTCTTCATTTTCTTTAGTATGTATACCCACATGATGTGTCGCACCAGAGCTTCCTTTCCTTCCGTGTCACACCCTTCTTGCACTTCCCGTCACCACATGCAGGATAGTACCAGCATTTTTTTGTTTGGATGTTGATGAATTCAGCTTCACACTGGAATGTTGCAGCCTGCAAACCAACATAAAGTGAAGAACAGAACGGGTAAGATACTATTACTTATTTAATTATGAGCGTAGGGTAGAAATGAAAATACATCTCGTCTTCTGTCGCGGCCTAAGGCTAAGACTAAGAGTTGTTGAAGGGTTCCATTATGCGGTTTAGATTCTGAAATAGGTAAGCTTGGAAAGGCTGCGTCAACATTACTGCAATTTATAATTCAAGTCAGTGCCTAATATTTTTTAAGTTGGCGTGTTTCTAAATGCATGATAAAAAAACGTGATTTTGGATTTAAACTCAGCGATAACAGGGCTTTCATCACTGTCTAGAATAAGTGTAGATGAACAACTCGATATGCCAAGCTGACTTGTAAGGTAAGAATGGATCAAACATTAGGGTTAACATATATTAAAATGGGTGTGCAATCGACATAACCTTATACCAGCCATTGTAATATTTAGCACTCATGGAAGTCAGGATCATAGTGTACTTTCCACAACGACCAGATATCACCTTGAGTAGTTCATCCCTAATTTTCCCCATAATATCACTCTTTAAGAGTGTGTCTCCTGTTTCAGGAAAACATACATTATATATGCCTGTATTTTGAATCTAGAAACATAGCAGGGTATCTCGAACATGTGATTATACTAAGAATACACTACCTTTCATTTGCAAGGGCAAAGTCCTTGAACCAGTCCTCGGCTGTGCAGATTTGCCCACAGTTGTAATGAACCCAACAACATTTGCAACACAAACAACTAGCATGTCAAGGAACCAACACTTATGTAACTGTAATGCACAATTTTTTTGTTAAAGTAAATAATTTTGTACCAATGATATATTTTTTTTCTATAGGTTGGATGCTCTCAAACTCCATAAGCTGAAAGGGATGGCGAACAAAAGAACCACCTTTGATGACAGCTGTGCGGACAGATGTGGAACCATCAAGCTCAATCAAGTAAGTGTTGTCTTTGATGATTCGGTATTCATCTTTTTTCTTCGCGGTAAAAGACCTAATAGAAACAACATAACCTTCTTGGATCTTATCAATGAATATGAAACAATGTGATATTTTGCTTTTCATAGTGCAGTGCATCACATTTTTCTGGAAAATCAAAGCCACGTCAGTCATAATACTTGGAATGATGCAAGACCATGCAATTATTTTATTTGCTCAACTGAAACAACAAAGTCAGTGCTAAGGTATCTCCTGTCAATATTATGAACGTCCCATCTCCGGAAAATCATTACCACAATGAGACCCTCATCTCCTTCCTTCAATTGATCCAAGGTATAGGCGCGAGGCTGTTTTTTGTGCTGTTTTGACAGATTGTTAAGAGTAGGAATTTTTGGAAGGTGTGGCTGGCTAATATGACACATATCGCTTATTTATAGAATCCCAAATTCTTGAAGCTATACCTGGACATTTAATGGTGAGAAGATGAAAGGAATGTGGGATGGAAAGCAGAAAAGCTATTGTTGAAGGGCGCTTTTTATTTCTAAGACCTGAGAAATAACCTTGTAGTTATTAGAACATTTTTTTTGTTGGATCACAAAACCTGTGAACGGCCCATGTTGGCGTACACAAAGGCAGGAAATGAGTTACTATGGCCGTTAACTGTGGAATGGTTCATATTCATCTTTCTCCTTACATTAACTTCAGGATTGGTTCATATTCATCTTCCTCCTTATATTAACTCCAGGATTGTTTGTATTCTTTAGCTTTGAGAGATGGCTTGAAACATGTTATACCGTACATCCTTTTGTGCACAATTCGTGTTGCACATTCAATTTACAAAATGAGTTTTTAATTATTATAGATTTTACTTTATAATAAATGAGTGATTTAAGAATTTAACTCGTGTAATAATTGAGAACTATTATTCTATACAAAATTAAGAAACTGTATAGTATATATAAATCTATGGAATATGAGATATGCTAGTTTAATCATATTTTTTGTATCAAGATTTTGGATTCATGGATGCATGAAACTCAAGGCCTAATCTTTTATGATCCGTAGGATCAAGATTTTGGATTCACGGCTACATGATCCATGTGAATTGAATTATGTTACTAATATCTAAGGGATGTCGAATATTTAAATTTAAGGTAATTGAAAGATAGATCATGCTATGGTTAAAGGAGTTCAAATGAGATACTAGACGTAAGATAATGGAAAGGGTGATCAGATTTTCAATTAAAGGGTTAATTAGAATAAATTGTGAAGAATTTTTAAATTCATTATAATGGAGATTAAAATTATAATAAGCTATAATATGAATTTCATTGGATTAACCATTCGGTCAATAGTTTGTATTGTTCTAGTTTGACCAACATGATAATTGACGACTAGTGCATATGTTCATTCGGAATGAAGTATATGTGGCTTGGAGAAATAGGATTATTATAAGAGTATAAAGTAAAACCTCTATAAATTAATAGTGTTGGGACCAGAATATTTTATTAACTTAGCAAGATATTATTATATCAATAAATTAATAATTTATTAATTTAAAGAGATTTTACGTATGGCTTTTAAATTTTCAAATCTAATATAATAGCTAGTTAAAATATATTCATTAGAGAGGAAAAATAAATCTGAAAGTCAAATTTCAATTAACATTTTATGAATTCATATTTATATTTTATGAAAATAAAATTAACATCTTTTGTTGCAATACGAGAAGACAACGCACCAACTATTTAGTGCAATAAGGAGATTTCAAGATAAACTCAATATAGATTTGAAGTTCAACAAAAAACAAGTGACTATGGATTCATTTTTTACTAAACAATCTTAGGATTTTGAAGTGCATCTCTCTCACACACACATATACATATATATGTTATTTTTAGTAGTTATTAATTTATAGTTTCGTTGGGACTAATATATATACATTGGGGTTTCAAAAAAATTATTATCTTATTATTTTATCAATTGGTGTCCAAATTTGTACTAGTCCCAAGTTGAGACTGCACAAATTATTAATTTTATCGAGGTTATTAATTTATCGAGTATTAATTTATAGAAGTTTTACTTTAATAAGTCTTTACAAGATTTAAAGATTGAAATGTTGCTGCATTTGTAGATCTATAATACGATAGATGATAAAAGCAAAAGGCAAGTCATAAGTTGTATATATTAATGATGATTATGAAAGTCATAAGACCTAGATCATCTTGTTTTAGTATGTGGATATTGGAACGTTAAGCATGATTATGTAATAAATAAGATATGTGGATATATGAGTTATTATTCAGGAGTCATCAATGTGTTTTATATTTGCATGTTTAAAATCCATGAGTAAGAAACAATAGATTTGGTTAACGACCTATTAATAATAACATCATCAACATTCTTTATGGATCCATTTTTTCTCCCATTAATCTGTTATGGTTCAGAGCAATTTTCTACCATTTTCAAAGCTGTTACTCTCAAGGATTGAAAAACCGAAGACTTACAACAATGTCTTCTTCGAATTGATTAAATCTTAATCATTAACATGTTTTGCTTATTCGAATATTACTCTTGTTTAGTATTTAGAGATATGGGCTAAACACCCTTTGTATTTGTCTAGTTGACCTTTTACCTTTTAATATGATTTAGTTTACGTTTATTGAATGTCTTGTTAGATAAACTATGTGTTTATCAAGAGATCCATTTGTCTATAAGTTTTATATGCTAGATGTATTGTTAAGTAATGAATGTATAGGTGACCATTCTTATCTTTGTTGCTTGAATCATAGGTACATGACCATTGTAGTTGTAGCTAGAGATGGACCAAATGCTTTGGTTAAATCGAGCATAGCTTAAGCTTATAGGTTAGTGATGAATTGAGTGTAAGTGACCATTTACATGAACTTATTGAACACTATGACCTTTAGGTTTACATAAATAAATCACATAAGTTAGTTGAAGTACTTAATGCTGATTGAGGTGGCTAGCATTGTGACCATCGAGTTAACTTACCAATATTCATAGATATAGATGCAAGTGACCATCTAGTCTAGGATGCTTTACAAATCACCAACAAGATAATCAATACACATTGCACTAATCGAATCATATGTAAAACAAAGAAAAATAAAAACTAGTTGAACACATTTTATCCTTATTTGCTTTAAACTCTGAAATCTTTGATGTTTTATCTTATTATTTATTGTTTTCGTTTATTTTTATTAATAATCAAACAACATTCGCTCGAAGCTAAAACACTCCCCTTTTACATGCTTTTACATCAGATTAAATTCATTACTTTAGTAATCGTTCTCTTTGTAATTGTCACTCGGACTAGCCGAATCTATATTACTATGTTAGGAATTGGAAATTCCATAGTGAAGTGTTGGCCACCCCAAATATAATTTAGCATAAGTTAGCTCGTAGACATATCGTTATTTATCAGTTTGTTAGTTAGTTATTAGTTTAGTTTAGCGTAGTGCAACACCGTGGAGGAAGGACGGGTCTTTACCCATTGTATGCCTGATCCACAGTCCGATGGAGGACGTATTGTATGAAACTATAAATACCCTCTACCTCCCAAGGTAGAGGGTTGGACCTTTCAATCTAACATTTTCTCTTTTGTTTACTTTCTCTCTCTAGAAAGGCTCTCATCTTCTACTTTCTCTCTCTAAACCTTCAAACCATACGCCCCTAATTTATATGTTATGATGTGTTTATGAAATCCAATATCTATCAATTGGTATCAAGAGCCATGGTTTGATAATCTCTCCTACATGTCCTTGGTTTTATATGGTTTTTGGGTTTGAAATGGTTTAGTGGTTTTTGCATCATTTGGATCATTTCTTGTGTTAAAGTTTGAATTTTGAGTGTACTTTTGTGTTTAGAATCATTGTAAGTGCTTGGGTATTGATTTGGAAAGCTTGAATCACTGTGGTTGAGCTTGTTTTGGATTGAAAAGTGTGTTTTTGATGTTTTTCTTGCTAGCGACTTGGTTCTCGTAGTGTTTTTCATCGTAGCGACTTGCTTCAGTAAAAGGTAGCGAGTTGTAGTGTTAATTGTTAGCGATTTGGTCCTAGCGACTTGTCTATTGAGACAAGCCGACAAACAGTACAACTTAGTGGATTCTCCACTACGGCTAGCGACTTGGTGAAGTTAACGACTTGCTTTCAATTTTGTTAGCGACTTGTACTTTGTATTCTTAGCGACTTGGTGTTAGCGACTTGGACCTTAGCGAGTTGCTCTTTAGCGACTTGACTGTGTAGCGACTTGGTGCTATAGCGACTTGTGTCCAGCGACTTGGGTCTTAGCAACTTGGACTTAGCGACTTAGTTCATAGCGACTTGTGTTTAGCGACTTGGTGACTTAGCGACTTGTCTTCATAGCGTTTTGTTGACTTTTCCCGATAAAACTTCAAACGGTCATAACTTTTGAACCGTAACTCCGTTTTCAGCGTTCTACCCATCAAAACGACCGTGAGAACGAGGAGAATGGCACGCTGAATAAACTAGAGGGTGAATCTTCGAGGCCTAAATCCGCTCCGAACAGAAGTTATTGAGGTTTTTATGTTTTTAGACCTAAATTTCTCAGATAAAACGGGCATAAACCAATCCAAATCTCAACCAAACAACATCTCTGCTAATCCTATAAACAATCATATGTCCTAACACACAATTTTCTATCATTGTGTCGATCCATCAGTCATCTTAACACATTCCATTGGTCATTGCTTAACGGTTTGGTCTTGATTTTAGTAAAATCCCGCGAAAGATTCTATTTCTCGGTTTAAATCATAGACTTGTAAAATCCCGTGCATTCTACCACATCATGTCTTACTCTACTGACCCAGTGATTTCAAAAGTGCTTAAACTGTATGATGCTGTAGACAACCATGAGAATATTAGCTATAATGAACGGTTACAGATGATGGAATCAATCAATGATGATTTGGGTTCTTCATGCTCTGAGTCCAATGAGAAAGATTTGCACCTGTTCAGGCTACAGAATGCCATGCAAAAGGAAAGCAACATTGAACCTTTTCAACAGCTTCACTCTCACCTCATGTTACTTCTACACATAACAAGGGAATGAACATGTATTGCCCTCTTCCGTCAGGACTTATCCACATTAACAGGAACTTTGCTGTTAAACCTCGAGCAATTGGAGCTACAACTTGACAAAGAGAAGGTTCAAAAGGATAGTTCTAGTGCTGCACTTCAAGTGATCTACAAACATTTTCAGTCATTCATTAGAAGGGAATTTACATCAGACTATGATCAAGACTTGACTGAAATGTCTTTCAAGAGACACACTGGAATGGAAATTAGCATGTTCATAGAGACACTTATCCATCTTATGAATAATGTGGAGAAGTATATTGAGGAAGTTACTCAGAAAGATGAAATAGTGGATGAGAGTCTGGTGCAGTTGAGAGAAAGTTGTGATGAGTTGGGTAATGTATCAGTTGAAGACTCAGGTGTTACTGAATGCAGAATATTAGAGACAACAAAGAATGATGTAACCAGCTGCTCAGTAACTCCTGGCACACAAGAAGTGGATGCTGTGATCAGAAAGGTGAATGAATGTCGGGTACAATCAATAAATCGTAGTGTTGAGACCAGTAAGGCATCGGATGATGGATCAGTTGAAACTGAATACAGAGGCTCAGAAATAGAAAAGCTTGACACAGCCAGCGGTTCCGTGACTCTTTTTACTCATGATGTGGATGCAAATATCAGACCTACAAATGAACAGGTGTCATGTGATGAGGTACCCTTAACTGTTCAACATAGTACATCTGCTAATGTACCTAAACATTCTGATCTTAATGTTGAACATGATTATGATAAATATTCCTTGGTTGAGGCTGAGTCTAAAAATTTCAAAACAAATGATATGGCTGATAAAAAGGCTTTTGATGAACTTTCAAACAAATTCTCAAAACTTGAAAAACATTGCATTTCGCTTGAAATTGCAATACAGAGTAAAGAAGAAAGCTTTCAACTTAACAAACCATGTAAAAATCTGGAACTTCCTGAATTCCGTGAACTTTTTGAAATTAACACTTTGAAAGCTCAGCTTCAAGACAAAGAGTCATCTATCAACAATTTGAAGAAACATATTTCTAATATGCATGTGAAAAGTAATTTGGTTACAAGTAATTCTGATGTTAATACTATTGATGATATTCAAATGAGAAATGATGAATTAGCGGTTTATGTGGCCAAATTACTAAAGGAAAATGAGTCTTTGAGAAAGCATCACATAGAACTAAGTGACTCTGTCAAAGAAGCTAGAACTAAGTCAATAGAACAAAAAAACTCTTTGATAGAAAAAATTGATGATCTCAAAGCTCAACTTCAGGAAAAGAGTTTCGCCATTGTTGCTTTAAAAAATGAGCTCAGAAAAACAACAGGGAATAGTGTGAACACTAAGTTTTCAAAACCATCAATCTTGGGGAAACCAGTTATTAGACAACCGAATGCGTTTAGATCTGAACGACCAAAATTTTCAAAAACGCGGTTTGCCTCCCAAGTTGATGCGAAACAAGTTTTGACAAAACTAGTCACTTCACCTCACTTGCCTAGGAAAATTGATATGAATGACTTGTATAAGAACTCTTATCTAGAAATGGCTAGAAAGAAGGCACAGAATCGCAAAGACGGAATTTTAGGTGCAAGACCTAGGGTGATGAATTCTTCGAGATTTCAAGGCACTGCTAGTAGTTCTAAACCATTACCTCGGAACACTAATCTAAAGACTAGGGATTGGCTTACATCTAAGAGTAGTTGCATTTCGATTAAAGCTATTCCCATAGCAGATCACTCTATGAAATCTAGATCTATTTCTGAATCCAAACAAGCTGTTTGCTCAAAGTGTCTGAAATGTATCTTTAATGCTAATCATGATAAATGCTTCACAAAATCCCTGAAGAAAGTAAATTCTCATGCAATGGTACAACCTGTTAAGTCTAGGATTTACACTAAGTCATCCACAGTGCATATGAAGCAAATGAAACCAAAAGCCTCTCCTAGATGGTTACCAACTGCTAAATCTTTAGAAACTAGGAACAAGGATAAGTCTTCCACTATGCATAAGAATCCTAACAATCCTAGACCTTGCCATAAGTGGATACCATCTGGTAGAAATTTTAAGGATGCTGGACTTAGGTGGATACCTACAGGAAAGATGTTTACCAATGGCAATCTCAAAGTTGACCGTGAAACCCCAAAGGGTTTGGATACCGATGTCACTAACCAAAATATATGCAATCAAGTTTGTAATATTAGTGCAGGTAGTCCTTACTCAGTTGCAGATACTTCGATCCTTCAATACATGGACTGGCTTAAAGTATGGATTACAAATGGATTGATATCTCATAACTCACGGGTTCAAGTAACTCAATCTTGATATTCATTCGTCTATGACATTTGAACACAACAGTTCAAGCCTCGTACTCTAAAGAAAAGAAAAGTATACGTTTCAGTGCGCTTTATCTTCAAAAGAAGAGAAATCTTCTTATGACGTTTGAACACATCAGTTCAAGCCTCGTTCCTCAAAGAAAAGAAAAGTGTACGTATCAGTGCGCTTTATCTTCGGAAGAAGAGAAATCTTCTCATTAATGACCATTCTCATCAACATGCTTCATACTTTTTCCACGCGCTTTCAGTTATCAAGTGAACCGGGATTCTGTTGATTGTTTTCCTATTCCACTTGCTCAACTATAATACATCATGTGCTAATTTTGCGGGGGAGAAGTGTGAATAGAATACATTTGGATGATATTCACTTGTTTAATCAAGAATGGCATCTCCGTATGCAATTCTTGAGGGGGAGAAGAAGTGTGAATTTTTTGCATGGTTGATTGATATTTTAGAATTTATGGTCAAACGGCTCCTAACTCATGTAAGAACCGAGCTTCTTCTTATCGGATCATCTTCACATGTAGTTTCTTCTATGTGCCGCTGGTTGACATCTTCACACGGGCTGATATGATTAATGACAAAGTGCTTCCGGTTAATGCTTCACGTACACATCAACATGATGATTCTGAACAATCTCTCTGTTCTTGTTTGATGTGATTGGTAGTTTGGTGTTACCATTTAGTGTGTTCGTTGAGGGCTAATTGCTGATTTCCTTGATAAAAAATCTTTCTGCTCTTGTTTGATTGGGAGGGATTTTAGTTAAAGGGACTTGCAAGAGGTAAGTTAATTGGAATGCTTTTTGGTGTGATGAAGATGTTAACTATCTATTCCCCATTCGGACAATCTTGAAGAAGGTCGAGTCTACAGTTTGTTCTACATTTTCTGCTGCATGTTAGAAGACTAAAGACAAATTGCATTTGATGATCTAAAGACTTCTTCTTAATCCGGGTTGAGAAGAACACTTGAAAATCTTCGTCAGTTTAGGGGAGAACACTAATTGGGGGAGATTGAAATGCCAAATTTATTCCCCAATTAGACTTGCTCATATTCTTTAGCAGTGATTCCTCGAGAAACCCAATCTCCAGTTATTCCTCGAGGCGTTGATATTGACTATTGTAATATTGCAGTTGCACTATTGAATAATAATCCGCTCTTTGGTATTCCTTTGCCAAATCTTCACGGATTATTGTTCATGAAAAATGGTCCGCTCTTTGGTATTCCTTTATCAAATCTTCACGGATTATTGTGCACTCTGTAAATCAACCAAATGAACATTGAATAAAATGACAACCTCATCCTCTTGAAGACATTATTGGTGAATCTTCCAGATCAGTCTCTACATGTATATTTTTAGGACGAATGCATTGATGTTGAGGATTCATTTGTTTCGGTTCATTCAGTGGGTCAATGTACATCCGATTGTATGTTGTTTTCACGTGTTGGGCATTTGGCACAAGTTGATGACTTCAGAGTTAATCATTTATCACTTATTTGAGATTGAAGTTGACTTTCAAAAAAGGCGGGTTCTTATTTGATATCTTGCTCGGGCTTAAGATTTTGAGTTGAAGACTTGGTTTATCTAGTTACCCGCAGTCGGGGTGGATGGTTGAAGACCTGGTTAACTATCACTATTAGGAGTTACGTTGTTTTACCGGTGACACACGCACATGACGTTGTGGATAATCGCAAGAGGTGTTAATGTCTCATACTTTGATTTAGTAGTGAGTACTTAAGAGATTTGCTTGGAGCATAAATTCTCGACATCGTTCTTCCAACATTAGTGCAAGATTAAGATACAAATGCAGGGACTTCTACTTCAGTTTCAATTTTGGTATATCGGGTTTGCTTCTTCAGTGGTCACTTAAAATTTTCTACATATGGGTTGATAAAGATAGTCAGAGAGAGTTTCTCAGAGCAGTTGATTCTCACAGGATACATCTGAGCTTATGATGTTCTTCTTAACAAATTTCTAGTATACGGGCTTATTATTTGTTGCTGATTCTGAAGTATCAAAACCAGAAAAGGGCAAGGAGACAAGCATCTAAACGCGAGTAAACTTGATGAACTTAATTCTTCTAAGTGATTGAAGATATCCCGGTAAGACGAATGTCATAACCGAGAGAGAAACTCAATGTTTATCTCATCGTGGCATTTAGTGCTCTTATTCCAACTACGTGGGGGAAAAGATGTAAGAGAAAGTTTTCGAAGATAAAAGAGGTACACAAGTATGACATATTCAGGGGAGATAAATGTATAACATGAGAGAGAGAGAGATTGTGTACATTGGGGATGCTCAGTTGTCTCACTTGAGTGCTTAATCAGTGATTCAGAGATATAATCACTTATTCTAGAGTTGACGTCCGCATGAGATTGTCATCCGCATGAGATAATCATGATTCGGCCCGCTTCTTCAATGTTATCGGTTATTCTTTCTTTGGGAATGTGTGTACTTCGGGTTCTTGAGCTTCATACGATCATCAGGGAAGAAAAATGTGAACATGAGGAGGTGTTTTCATTCCCCTCATGATGTGTATTCAGGAGAGTTCTTGAGCATTATACAAAGAGACTGAAGCATCAATTCAACTACTTGGGGAATTTTCTCTTGAAACCTTTTAGAATGGATTGCTTCAGACTTCAGTGGAAAAGGAATTTGAGAAGATTATTTAAATGTGGGATGATACGTTGCTGTTGTTCTATTGGATGATATAACCTCGAACGAAGAATCACGATGATTATTCTTAAAAGAGCAGCAAGATCGATGATAATGGTGTGCTTTTTTGTGCGCCTGGCTAATGGAAGCTTGAAAGAAAGCTTTGAATGCTTCAGCTAAAGGATTTTCGGTTTGGGGAAGCCAAAGTCTCACTTCAGATGGTTCAATTTCTCAATTCAGAGCCTCGAAAGCTTTGGTGGTGAATGTTTAAGAGATGATGACTTCTATCTTCTACAACGGGGCTGCTCGATATCCTTATCTCGGTACTCGTATCATCATCTTCTTACACTATATCATCTAAACTATCTATGTAAATATTTATGAAAAAGAAAATACAAAAATATAAAACCAACAAAATCAAAATAGAAAAATATAAAATCTTCAAAAACCCATAAAAATCAGAAAATTTAAAAATACCAAAAATATGTTTTTCTCAAGACATGTCTTCTGGTATCGATAACATCTACGGTCTTAGAAATGTCATTCAATAATGGCACGGGACCATAGATGAAGTTCGAGCAGGAGGTGTAAATATTCTTTTCAAAACATGTCTCAAAATATGGCTTACAGTTATTTCGACTAGTATCAGGGCTTCAAAAAATGGTTTGCTATTATTTCAGATAGCAACCCGCTCTTCAAGAAAGGAAAGTGCTGTGCTAAACCTATTCTCAAATATTTCGTGCACTTATCCTAAAACTAATTAAGGAAAGTATGTTGTAGGACTGCTGTTCCTACACAAATGTTTTTCCGTCTAAAATTCTTCAGAAAAATATTTGTTGTTTTCAAAAATGGTGGAAAATGAGTTGCCTGAAAAATCAATCAGATTCAGAGTTATCGTAAAAATTGAAAACTCAATCAATGACTTCAGCGCGTTTAAACTTTTCTAAAATTGAGTCATTGATTGAGGGGGAGAATGTTTTCAAATTTACATAATCTAACGGGCTTTCTTAATTATCCTATATGCTTAATTAAAAATGATGTTAACCTACGTTGAAGGACTAGGTGCCCAGGATATGATTGTTAGGATTAGATGAGTAGAGTTTGATAAACACATTATTCCCATACTTTATATGAACTGATTGATATGTTGAATTGACTTTTATTAGTCGATTGCTGTTTGGTGATGTCGACCACCATATATCTGTATGTATGTTCACTAACGTATGCAGATATCATGGTTTAAAAGAATGGTCCCGATCCGGATCCCATAATTGAAGATGATTGGATGCCGAAAGGAAAGGGTAACTATATCTTGGGTTGAAAAATGAAGAAACGGAGCTTAATTGGACTTCTATGGAGAGTTGGCATGAAAAAAAATGCAACGTAAGAGGTCTCACTGCATCAGCAGATGGTTTTATTCATCATCAAATGAAGAAACGGAGCTTAATTTGACCTCAGTTGGCATGAAAAAATGCAACGTAAGAAGTCTCACTGCTTCAGCAGATGGTTTTCTTCCAAACCTCCAACAACAACAACAAAAGCAGCTCAACCACCTAACGTATCTTTGTGCAGGGCAAGTAGTGGATGATAACATTTTTTTAAAACAATTTTAAATAATATTGTTTTGAAAAATGGAAAAATATTTGTTTTGAAAATAAATTGGACTTAATTTTGAAAATCACCGGACTTCATTTTTATCAAAACCTAAGTCACTCAATCAACGATTACGGTCATCGATTGAGGGGGAGAGTAAAAAAAAAATAAATTATTTTCAAACAATATTGCTTCATAAAAGTCCGGATTGTACAAAATAAGTGGTGATCTAAAGATTTAATGTTATGTCATGGTATGATTTTTCATTAAGAATCAAGATCTTTCAAAATGAAATTTTTTCTGTTCTTGTTTGATTGTGAAATTGTTTTATTTTACTTAAAGATCTCTTAAAACTATCATACCTGACACTAACAATCTTTAATGTCTTAAAATGGTCCTTATCTGTCACTTTTCAAAATCAAATCTTGCCATGTCTTTCCCCAAAATTTTCTAAATTATTTAAATCTTTTGGGATCACAAATCTCAAATGGTTTGAAATCTTTGATCGGGTGAGAGATCGTGATTTAAATCTCAAATATGTTTTAATGGAATTGGTTTTAGTCCTTCAAAGGCACTCCTGCCTCCATGTGCCAAACGATTTCAATATACATAATGCACATGTTGAGGGGGAGCATTTATCCAAAAAAACAAGATGAGTTTTTAAATCTGGCACATTTTCTCTCATGTTTTCTAAACCGTATTAAATCACTTGTGATCCAAAATCTCAAAGGGTTTGATATTTTTGATCGGGGGAGAATTTGTGATTTAATAATGAAATTTGATAAAAGGTGATAGTTTTTTTGATTCAATTGTGCAGGCTGCCCTCTCATATGTGCTAATCGCTTTCGAATCTCGAAGCACATATTGAGGGGGAGCATTTCAAAAGAAAATAAACTATCGAGGGGCAATAGCTTTTATGTTTTAACATAAAGTACCTTGATTGAGTTTTAAATGGTTTCTTAATGGATTTTGTTATCGTGGATGTACTTCAAATGAACTCTTTCCTCTATGTGATAAAATGATTTCAAATATCCTACGCATATATTGAGGGGGAGAATTTACCAAAGAAAATCAAATGGATTTTTCTATGAAAATTGTGATCAAAGAAAATATTTCAAAGAACTCTTGCCTCCATGTGCTAAACAATTTCAAAATCATATGCACATGTTGAGGGGGAGCATTTCTAAATGATCAAAACTATTAAGGTACAAAATGCTTTGATCTCGTATCACAAGTACCTTGATTGTTTTTCCAAATGATTTTTCAATTGGTTTCAAGAAGGAATGAATTGTACCAAAAGACCGACCATTTTACGTTATGCATGGAGTTATAAGGATGGTGAGGTTAGGTATTAGTTCCCCACGATCTGCCGAGCGGAGGGATCTACCCAAGGACAATCCACTAGATAGTGTAGAAGTCCTTAGGTATGATGAAAAAAGGAGAAAAATGAGAATTGGGAAGAGTGCCGAGTGAGACAGAGCTAGAACTGGAATAAACCCAACAAGGTTCTAGTAATGAAGTCTCGGTAAGCACTCAAGGGGTTGAAGAATGAAAAAGAAATGAATGTGAAAAGGGTGAAAAGAAATAGCCCTCCAATAATTCAACCTTAGGGCCGAAACCGGGTTCAATACATATGCTACTGGTTGTTACCAAGGTAACACTGGTATTGAAGACAAGACGTCATGGACCCAGTGACGCACTGCACTAAAATTCCCAAGCTACTCAAGTTCCTCTTAAAAGGGCTTGTTTCATTCTCACGAGGAACCTACATAATCTATCGACTTTCTCTTAGAGATTGTTGATATTGAAGAAGGAGACCCTCTCCCTAGTCTCCGGCATAGGAACCAAATGTGCACAATCGAGTCTAGAGCCAATAGATCATCCACAATATCTCATTAGGACACTAAATTCTTGAAGACTTGCTGTTTCACACAATGTGGAAAGTAAGAATATATTGAGAGTCCTACGCATTATCCTTGTGGTATTGCCAGAACATCCGAGTGATATGTAAAAATGATCACAATGAAGATGGAAATCCTTCTAGAGCCAACATCATACAAGCTCTTGGTGGGTGACATGTGAGATCTTGCAAAAGATCAAGCTTGTGACAACTGGATAGAAACAATGGGGCGATTCATTATTGAATCAAACTTGGTCCAGGAAATGAATTGACGAATACTTTTGGAAAAACCGTTCGATGTGCAAATCTTCTTTTCTCTAGCACGTCGAATGTGTACTCATGTTTTCAAACTTAAAAAGTATCTCTGATTGAAATAATACTTTTGGAAAAACCGTTCGATGTGCAAATCTCTTCTTTTCTCTAGCACATCGAATGTGTACTCTTTTTAAAATACAAAAAGTATTTTTGATTGAAAATTGATCTTTCTCATAAAACCTTCGTCGTATTGCAAAACTCTTTCTTCTAAGCAATACGGGATTGTTTTTCAAATCATTTTTCATCAATCAGTGAATCTCAATTTTCTGGTTCACTCACTCTGTGTTGTCTTCTTTGAGAAGTTCCAGTTTAAGAACGGCTAGAACAGCTGTGAAACCCTGTCAAGGAGATTCTTTGGAATTATACTTGATCACAGGCAGTACTTGTACTGATCAACGGGGAACCGTGGGCCGTGTACCTCAATTCAAAGAAAGTGATCAAAGACACTTTCGTGTGTTTTATTGATAACTGTTGTTTGCAGGTACATTTGGACGGTTGCAGCTGATAAGAATTGAGAAGTCAATCCAAAGCCGCATGCTCACAGCATCTACACTTAATTGAAGAAATCATGACAAGTGCCTATCTACATAACCTGGCTCTGATAGCTACAAATATCATGAACCAGTAAAGCTTCCGCTACTCTGATGAAAAGGTGTCATGATCCAAAAGTGTGAGCATGTCGGTCCGAAAGTCACAACTTCACATGATGGCAACACAATAAAGGGTGATCCAGAGATTTACTGTGGCAGATGATATCAAAGAAAGCTCAAAGATCATCAAAGATGTGGATCAGTTCAAAGACCTCCACTGAAAGTACAATCTAATCAGACTATGAAGAGTCACTACAAAAGCACAAAGAATGCAGACATTGAAGAATTGAAGTCTACGAGCTCAGAACATAAGACAAAATAGAATGCTAAGATTCGAAATGTAAAACATGGGGTGACCTCCCTTAGGGGGAGATTGTTAGGAATTGGAAATTCCATAGTGAAGTGTCGGTCACCCCAAATATAATTTAGCATAAGTTAGCTCGTAGACATATCGTTATTTATCAGTTTGTTAGTTAGTTATTAGTTTAGTTTAGTGTAGTGCAACACCGTGGAGGAAGGACGGGTCTTTACCCAAACACCTGTATGCCCGATCTGATCCGATGGAGGACGTATTGTATGAAACTATAAATACCCTCTACCTCCCAAGGTAGAGGGTTGGACCTTTCAATCTAACATTTTCTCTTTTGTTTACTTTCTCTCTCTAGAAAGGCTCCCATCTTCTACTTTCTCTCTCTAAACCTTCAAACCATACGCCCCTAATTTATATGTTATGATGTGTTTATGAAATCCAATATCTATCATACTATACGATCGGATATACTTGTTTGTATTGTGTAGAAATCCATACACATAGGTAAAAATAAAATTTATAAATTTGAAGCTTGTGATTTACACACATCAGAGTATCCAATATAGTGGTTTGTAAAAAAGTTTATAAAAAGAAGAAGAGGTACAAAAATGTGCAAACTATAGTGGATGTATATTTCAAAACCTTTGTGGCATAGGTCTAAAATTTTGAAAAGGTCCAAAGTGATAATCTTTTGAAAGTGTTGATTGAGCTTTATGGTTTGAAAAGTTTGTAAGTAGTTTATTTATAGTGGAAATAAATGCATAGTATGCAAAGCTTTATAAATAAATAATATTTTAATTGTATAAACCTTTATAAAAGTTCGTCATAGCGGATACGCTCAATAATTTGTCTTAAAAATAAAAATACTATACTTAGGTGCATTTTTCATTAATCAAGCTTTGATATAATTCATGAGTACTTTAAATACGGATGGGGGATAGATGAAGCTTCATGTTTATAACTTATAATTACAGTTTCTACTTTTAATTTGTATGAATCAGTAAGAAAAATATGCATAATCCTTCGTACTTCTTGTAATAATTGTCCACGCTACCAAGAAAGTAGAAACATTGAATCAAATATTTATATAATCATCAAACAAACTCTCATTGTGCATTACATTTAAACAGAAAAAAAGAACATTCAATTGGGGTTGAGAAAAATTCAAACCCCAATGGAAACAATCACGAATACTTAATTTAAAGAATAAATCGAAAAACAAAAGACTCATGGAGTCAAAGTAAACACTTTGGGTAGCATCAAATAAAAGGTCAAAATCAACACTTTGGAAGATCCAAAGGTGGTGGAAGCAGCTTGTGGTTCGGGAGCTTACCATCCATAACAGCCCATGCCATTTTCAAAGCCCAACTCAAATGAATCTCAATATGACAATGCATAAACCAAACTCCTGGATTATCAGCCCGAAACCGGATAGCCACCCATCCACCCGCTGGCACACCAACTGTGTTCCTTTCAACAGGATCAACCAGATTGAAGTTAGCAGGGTCAGTTGCTGAATTAAAATTTCCGGTCCCTTGACCCACAACATAAAAGTTGTAGCCGTGTAGGTGAAGAGGGTGGTTTTCGGCCCCCTGGATGCTAGTACCTTGCATCACTAGCTCCACAGTGGTGTTGTATGGTAGGGTTACCACTTTTGTCCCATGGGAAACCATGGTGTTGTTTGGTGGTGGGCCCGTGTAATTGAACTTATTAAGAGGGAATGTTGGAAAATTTGCGGCGAGTCTGTTAAGTTTCCCGGAGTATTGGGCTTGAAGAAGTGCGGTTGTTGGATTATTGAAAGAAACATTGTTAACTGACGCCGAAAATTTGGTTCCATTTGGACCTTGACATGTTTGGTTTTTTGGACAAGGGTCGGTTCCAAGCCCGATCGTGAAAAAGTATTGTTTTTGAATAGTTTGTGGAACGTTTACAGGAAATTGTGAATTTCCTAAACTACGGAATTTGTTGGTCCAGTTGGCAACATATGATGTGGCATTGATAGCGGGTAGTGGAGGTAGGGTGAGGGCTTTGATGGAACTATTGGAGAATGGCTTGATATCATGGTTGTATTCCAAAACACCAACAACAGTTGTGTTATCAAAAGTTCCTGAAGCAGCTGTAGAATAGGGTCGAGCGGCCATCAAGAATTTGGCATTTGAGGAGAGGCTTTTGGTCTTGAAAAGAACATTGGTTGTTTGACCTGGTGTGATGAAGATTGTATCTGTTTGAAATGGCTTCACATAGCTTGCATCAGCATCAACAATTGTAAATGTATGGTTCGTAATCTTAAAGAAGAGTTCATCATTGAGGGCAGCATTGATCAATCGTAGGAGATAAGTCCTCCCGGGCTTCACCTTTAGTCGAAAAGTTTCTGCATGCGAATTAATGTTAGTTCTTATTAGTTCACAAGAAGTAAAATGGTATATACAAAAGAATATGAGCATATAGAATTAGTTATCCTTTGAACAATTGTATAACGGGCCTGGAAGCCCGTTAATGGTATAAGCGTCTGAAACATTCGCGCCTGCTCCAGTTTGAAGGGCCTGGTTGATCACGGCCTCGGTGTCGTTGTTCCACCACTCTCCTATTATGTAAAAGGACACATTTTAGTATGCGAAAACAAGCATTGCCCAAACCATTTAAAGAATAAAAGTTTCATTTATTACCAAATATAATCGGGACTTCCTTGTAAGGCTTTACAAAAGGATAAGAAGTGTTAAGCCTAGGTAGAATGACAATTGGACCATAAAGGGTTGCCCTAATCCATGAAACATGGGCATGATACCAAAGTGTTCCTGTTTGTCCGATAATAGTAAAGTTGTAAACATATGATTGGCCGGTTTGAATTGGGCATTGTGTTATGTATGCTGGCCCATCAGCCCATCCACTTCGAAGTTGTCGAATTCCATGCCTGCCCTCATCAAAGAGACATATCATTAGATTCAATTTCTGTTCATTATGCCAACTTTTTAGAAACTGAAAAAAAAAATCGTACCAATGGATAGTGATATTATTTGAGACATGATTAACAACTTTGATCACCAATCGGTCTCCTTCCCTAGCAATAATCCTCGGGCCCGGAAATTTCCCATTGACGGTTATTATGCTTTTCGTTTTACACAACCTCGTTACATTATGCAGCCGTATCTATAAACAAAAATAGATTTCAAATAAAGGCAACTTATGAAAATTAATTTATAGTTAGCTTAAGACTTACGTCGAACTTGTAGTGTCTGGTAACGCCCGTAGCAGCATTTTGGGCCATTGTCAATTCAGGGCACAAGCAAATAAGGCATGAGATGAAGAGAAAAGCAGTCAAGGAAGTTGCTGATACACCCATGTTGATTGCTTTTGATAGTACTTTGGAAAGATGATTATAACATTTGAAAGAGTTTTGGTATTTATAGTGATCTATCTAAGATCTATGTATGATTGTGAAGAACACATATTTACCTACTTCATGTGGACCAAATATACAATGGAGTGGTGTTAAAGTCAATTTATCTGATTTTGACATGTATATTCAGTTATCGGCAACTCTTCTAGTTTTAGTATGACATATTGACTGAGTTGCCCTTGTTTTTAGGACTTTGTAAGGTATATATGTTCTTGTATGTGTCATCCTCTCTAAAAAACTTTGGGTTATGCTTTTCGGCCGTGATATATGTGAAAACATATCAATATATTGGTTGTAGTTTATAAATTCATTAACCTTAGAGCAATGCTGCAATGGTAACATATTCTCCTTAACTTTTGGCCATGATATACATGATACATGTCACACTGGATGAAAGTCGCCTCAATGGCTCAATTCATCAATATGTTAACAACATCTTACTTTTTTATTTGTACTAGTACAAACTATTGGTTAGAGAGTTTAGCTTTTTTTTTTTTTTTTTTTTTTTTATTAATAGCCTTTATACGAGATATTGGAGTCAAAACCTTAGAGCAATGATGCAATATGGTAACATGTTCAAAAGTCAAAACACCCTTTTTATAACTTTACACAATGATAGAGGAAATGGTGTGTTTATTACCGTAAGATATATAAGGCTAGTCCCAGTCGCAACCTGGGACGACCTGGGACAACCTGCGTCACGTCAGCTTTCCTCCAAATGACGCGGGACAACCGGATGCCCGGTCGGACGACCAGAGGATTTTTTATTTAAAAAAAAACATTTTTAACATAAACTAAAATTTCATTAATAATTAAAATGTTACAATGCTAAATAAAAACAATACTAAATACATAAATCATAATCAATGAATGCTCCCGCATGCAGAGTCATAACAGAGTCGAGAACCGGCAAATCCCTCGAACAGAGGTTCCCCCGGTAGCTCGAAGTTGGTAGTCGAAGTTGATGCACCAACACCATCGTCTTTGTTCTCCCGATAGCTCCAATTGATTTTGGTCTGATGTTGTCGTTATCATCGAAACAACTTTCCACACTTGTCAGCAACCTGCGATCTTTGCGGGCTTGATCTTTCAAAAAATTTCGATCACACTTTTCTTCAGGAGTAATGTCGTTGCTACGGTAGTTTTGTCTCATTTGTTCCTTCTGGCTTTCGCACTGTCAAACATTCGATGACGCATAATAGCTTGTTTCCGAGCCTCATCGTCGATATTACATTGATTTTGAATGTACACTTGCATATCTTCACAGAATGGGGAGACGGCAAACCATATTAAATCTTGTGTTGAGAAGTATTTTGAGGTTGAATTGTGTTTGAAATGTGTGTCGAAAATGTGTGTGAGGTGAAGTTGGTATTTATAGAGTGGTAAAGTTGGTTTTGATTTTTAATTGGTCCAAACGGTCAAATTTACAAGCGCATAAAACCACATCGGTCTAAAAGTCCTCGATGTTCCATTTTGCCTTCTTGCGACCGATGTGCCGCCCGACCTTCGCATTGGGTTTGCTCGATGTAGACATCGGTTGTGCACAAAAAATTTGCACACCCAACCGATTTGGTGGCTTCCACTGCGACAAGCCTAAGTGATTTTGTGAACTCAAAACATATTATTGATAACTAGACGAATATCCGCGCAAATCAACAGTGTATTGCGTCAAATAATTATACATGCAAACTTGTGGTTCTGATGTGACTTTTGATATAACACTTAAAAGTTCAATATTTAGTCATTTTCATGCAACACAAACTTATGAAGATAAATAAAATATGATAATATATTAACTTCAACACCAACATTTTTTTTATTATTCATTTTTATTAACTTAACTATGAATTACGTACAATAAGATTGAAAAAGAAGGTAATGGTGTTTATACGGTAGAGTTTATGATATTTTTAAATTCTTACAAAAACCAAGCATGTGTTTTAAATGTTGAGAAACCATGTTTTTATCTAAAATTTTATTTATTAAGCGTGACATTTAAAAGTTTATTAAAAATTATTAAAGGATAATATAGTCCAAACACTTTACTTACTTTTAAGCAATTTTAAATTTCAAGATTTTGAGCATAAACTCTTTATAAATAGTAGATATATCTTATAAAAAAAGGAACTTATAATATCTATAAACATCTAAAAAGGAAAGAAAAAGAAATAATATATTTTGAGGGTATTTTGGGATAGTTTGATATAGTTGGACTCGGCAAAGACTAGAAAAACAGAAAATAAAATGCATATATTGATTTCAACGGTTAGTCTTGTTAACTAAGACAAAAAACAATTGTTAGAATTTGTTAACCAATCAAATCTTTTTGTTACACTAAGGCATGCTCTAATGATGAATATTGTAGGGTTATACATGTTAGGTTGTGATGGCACGGATATAACCAAACAGGGGCCTTATAAACTTTTATATCATTATTTTCTGATTGAATGTTTTCGATAATACTTTGATGAAAGAATCAAATCACTTGAAAATCATCTAAAGTATTTGAATATAAGGTTTAACACAAGGAAGTTATGAATGATTCTGTGAATTATAAAGAGATTAGATAAAAACAATAAAATTTAGAACAAGCATTCTATCTATTTTTTGTATGTTGTGGCATTTCTTTTTTCACATACTTTTATATTTTTCTTTTCATGTGATGTTCTTACTTTTGAAGCAAATGGCATATTCTTTCTTTTCTTTTAGAATATGATTTATCTTATTTTCTGTTTTTATTTTCTCTCTATCTGTTTTTTATCATTCTCACCAAATCTTTTATATAATAAAAGAATTACATCATTTCGGAGTGTTTTTGAAAAACCCTTCTCATTGAAAAAAAAATTGGGCAAATAAGAGAGCTCAATTTCGCCACGTAAGCAAAAATCATGTGATGTGATTGGTTAATAAAAGTCAAAATTAAATTGATTTTGGTCAAACTTTAATAAATTTGCTGGAGAAATTTGGTTGATAAAAAAAACACATAAAAATATAGGTGTCAAATTTGTGGAAAAAAAAACTTAAAAAAAGATGAAGTAATTAACAAAACTTTAGTGGTTGATTTTTTAAAAATTATATAGAGTTAAGTGTAATATTATAAACCTCAATGTTTTTTAATAACTATGGATTATAAACAAATACCCCTTTATACTTTATACGCTTTAAACTTTATATCTTGAAAAATACAATATAAACTTACATAAGATTATAAGTATCAATTTTTTTACTATATACGTTCAATAAGGACTAATTTATTTCATTTTTAAAATAACCTACGTGGACACGAGTTTACAATTTTAAATACAATTTGATTACGAAAACGGGAATATAACTATCAAATAAGCACGGTTTTTAATACAAAAATAAATATACGCGATTTCTTTTATAACATGATTATGATTATTTATTTATTTATATAAGGCTATCTAGAAAAACATTTTTATAAAACATTAACATAATATCAACGCTTATTATAAAATAAGTATACTTTAACTTTATCAACACTCATTATGTGTTATTAACTTGCATCTGTGTACAACATAATATCAGTAGTGAAATTTAAATAACAATATCAACATCTTTGTCAGCTAAAGAAAATTAAATCTTGAGTTCACTAACAGAAATTTTTATGTGTAAACTTCGTGCGTGCACGAAACATATAACTATATAATTATATGCAATTACCTTTAAAGACACAATATTTAATATTAATAATGAATAATTTTTTTTGTCAAAACCCTGTGCGTGCACAGGTATTATAACTAGTATTTGAAAACAAGAATTTATACTTTTCTTTTGAAATTCCAGAAGTTTCCTTTCAAAAATAGAATAAATTCTGTTGAGGACTTCAAATACAGAGGCGGACCTATGCACGTTCCAGGTGGTGCCCGGGAACCAACTTGGCCGGAAAAATCTGTAAAAAGTGATATATAAATATTTTTTGGGACCTACCTTAGTCATTATTCGGGAACCATCTTGGGTTTAATAGTTAAGGAGAAGAAAGAAAAAACAAACGGAAAAAGAATAATTTGGCCGGAATTTGGACGGTACTGCAGAATTTGTGAAGAAGATGAACTGATTCAAAATATTTTATTCTGGTCATAGCAGTTTTAGTGGGGAGTTAATTTTTTCTGGATAAAGCAATTTTAAGTTGGGTAGAAGTCTTTTATTGGTAAATGTTGCATTTGTATTTTGTGTCCATTGGTCAATAGTTTTCATATACACCCCCAAGTTATATAAGTAAACTTTTATAGCATTATTATAGTTTTCAATTGATGGTTAAAGATATGTTGTCAATAATTTTAAGAAAATGCAAATCTGTCTTTAGTTTTATCATAATGAAAATGCATTTTCCCTTGAGATACGTATTGTTAAATAGTTATAGTATATATTTTGTAACCTGATCATATGCAAGACATTGTAAGCGACACAATTTTATTCATAATTTCTTGTTTTAGATTCATGTATCCGAAAAGTATAACTTGACCCGATTGACCGATCGTTTGACTTATTGACCCGTTAATCTTATTATTTTGGCTAAGTAAAAGGAACCACCTTAGATTTTTTTTTCTAGGTCCGCCACTGTTCAAATATGAGAGCTTTTATGAAAATCAATCATTTTTCAAGAAAAATATTGCACATTTGAATCTTTTCTTTTCAGACACTTAAATCTTTGCATTTTCACTTAAGTAAATGATTAAATTATTTTTAGAATCATTTAAGTGATCTCACAAAATTTAAATTTATCTTTTAAGCTTCTTGATTTAAATCGATTTTGAACGGAAATGTTTAGAAGCCTTAGCATTGAAGCTCTAAACTTAGAAATCTTTTTGAGGTTTATATAATCGAACTTCATTAAAAGATTTCTTTCATTTTAAATCGAGTTTTACTCTTAAAGGAGCAAAGGCCGAAATAAATTATTAGGCACGGGTTTTGCATTGAGATGTACAAAAAGCACTATAACATCAAATTAGACAACGACGACTTCTGGAGCCCATCTTTTTTTTTGAACGTCAAAATTTTATTAACTAACAAGACGCTAGATCAAAAACATTACAATGAAATTAAATAAGGGGTTTTAAGCCAAACATCCCTAGAAAAAGACCTTTTACATCTGTTATTACACCAATGAAAAGAAAGAGACACGATATCATCGAAGATCATCGAACGAGTAGGCGGAGTAACATCAAAAATGGTACGGTTCCTCAACCCCCATATGGACCACCAAGTAACAAAGCGCATTGGTAAACTTTTAACATTAGATGGAAGCCGAATAGAAGAGAACCATGAATACCAATCTGAAAATGAAGACCAATCTTGCCAATCAAGATCCCACCATCTACATACACGCCGAAGAACATCCAGAGACAAGTTACATTGAAATAATACGTGGTGAACATCTTCCTCCCCTGAATGACATAACGGACAAGAAGAAGATTCCACATAAACTCCTCGTCGGATCAGATTAGTCCTAGTTGGCAAACAATCACGCCAGGCTCGCCAAACAAAAATATTAACTTTAATAGGAACAACCTCCCACGCAGTAGATTCATTATGTTTGAGGAAGGTACACTTCATCAATAGCAATCCAGAACTCTTTAACACTAAAAGAACCATCACTTGATAACTAACACACACAAGCGATCTAAAGATGGAGAAAGAGACACTTGATCAATAATCGAAGCTAACTCGGCAAACTGATGTTGCTCCAAACCTCCTCTCGTGGGTCTCCAGAAGAAGCATATAAGGAAACCTCTATTTTTCTACGCGAAATCTGGTGATTCGACTCAAGCATGAAGATACGAGATATCCGCGAAAATATTTATCTCCTTGCGGATATCAACCAAAACCGCGTATTATTTCCATCACCTATACGCTTGGAACAATAAGAAATCAAAACTATTAGCCTTAAGAACTTGAACTTCCTTTAAAATCGAGCTCCAAATTGAAGCTGACTTAAACGAATGAGAATCTATCGAAGACCCATGCACCACTTGTATTACACGAAACCAAAGAGAGTCATCTTGGGACACAAACCGCCACATCCACTTAAGAAGAAGAGCACGATTAAGTGCATAAAAACTTGAAACGCCTAGACCCCCTTTTTCTTGGAAGCTAAAACCTTATCCCATGCTATCCATGTTATTTTCTTCTCCGAAGGATCAACCCCTTTGAAGAAGTTATTCCAAATGGATTCCATCACCTTAAGGACTCCTATAGGAACCTTGAAAATAGACATAGTATAAAGCGGGGCAGCACCAAGAACCGGCTTCAATAAAGTAAGTCTACCACCAATCGATAAGGTTTTCACCTTCCACTTAGAAAGACGCGCTCTCAGCTTAGACACGACGTCATCCAAAGCCTTATGACGAGACATACTTTCTCCCACCATAACACCAAGGTATCGAAACTTGTTCTCCATAATGGAGCAACCAATAGAATCCGCCAAGGCCTCTATAGAAGAGTACGGAACACCCACACCCAAAACTTGACTCTTAGACATATTTATTTGAAGCCCCGAAGCAAGGAAAAAACACTTAAGAATGTAAATGATTCCTCGTAAGTTCACATCAGACCACTCCCCTATAAACAAGGCATCATCCGCATAGAATAAATGAGATAATGAAAAGGATCCATTTAGGCGAATACCTTTAAACAACCCTTCATTGACCGCTCTATTAACTGATAAATGTAACGATTCCATAATAAGAATAAAGAGATAGGGAGATAAAGGATCTCCTTGTTTAAGTCCGCAATGAAACTGAAATTCGTTGGAAGGGCTTCCATTCACTAAAATTGAAGCCTTAGCAAAACAAAACGTACCTCGAATCCATTTACACCAATTCGGACCGAAACCAAAAGCCTCAAGAACATCAATCAAGAAGTCCCAACAAACAGAATCATACGCCTTAGCAAAATCTACTTTGAAAAACAACGCTTTCTTATTCTTCCTTTTACACCAGTGAAGAACTTCGTTAAGGATAAAAGGACCATCCAAAATATGTCTCCCCGCTACAAAGGCTGATTGAGTTTCCAAAACTAAATCTGCAATGACCAAGGCCAACCGATTAGCCATAATTTTCGTAACAACTTTATAAACGCTCCCAATTAAACTAATAGGCCGATAATCATTTACAAACTTAACATCCATGACTTTTGGAATCAAAGCGATAAAAGAAGAGTTACAACCCTTGGAGAAAGACCCATGCACAAAACAATGCTCAACCGCTTCACAAAAATCGGGCCCAATAAAATCCCAGTATTTCCTGAAAAATTCAAATGTAAAGCCATCCGGACCCAGAGACTTATTTTCCCCACAGTCCCACACTGCCAAACGAATCTCATCACGAGAAACACTTCTTTCCAACTCTTCAACTTGATCATGCAACAACCTGTTAGGAAAAGAGAAATTAAGTTTAAGCCCAGCCGTCAAATGCTTTTTAAACCAGACTCATAATGATCAAGGAAAGCCTTCTTGACTACATTCGGATCGATAGTCCAAGTTCCCTCATTAAACACACCACGAATTGCTAAATGAAAACGTTTTTTATTTATAATTCCATGAAAAAATTTCGAATTCTCGTCCCCTTCAATCGCCCATCTGACTTTATATTTCTGCAACGAATCCTTAGTTTCCATCATTTTAATGTCGTTAAACTGACATTTCAATTCATGTCGCCTAAGAATCAACGAATCCGAAACCCCACTCCGGTCCAACTCCTAATCTATATCTCGCAACTCATCTAATATAGATTTCTTGGAGCAAGATAGCTGCGTGTTTTTATCTTTGATCCAAACCCGAATAATCTAAGCACGGTGGTGGCAACAAGTTTACCAAGTTTTGAAAACCATTTGTATGTTAAGTCAATTTGATGTAAAGATGTTGAATTACAAAAAGATTTGAAACACAACGTTTCATTTTGAAATAAAGTTCTTAGAATCAACCGAGATTTAAAACTTTTTTCAATTTCCCCTTTTGAATTAAGAAACTCGGTGTTTTTTTTGGATTTTTATA
This sequence comes from Chrysanthemum makinoi, assembly GCA_910596185.1. Lineage (NCBI taxonomy): Eukaryota > Viridiplantae > Streptophyta > Magnoliopsida > Asterales > Asteraceae > Chrysanthemum > Chrysanthemum makinoi. Next base: position 267,057,687 of record OU343225.1, on the reverse strand, counting down.
ACTTTTCAAAGGTTTCCAAGCCGAGTTGAAATTCGGTGTTTCAATTGGTGTTTTAAACATTAAAAAGAAGAAGATTTCTATTTATTGTTGAAACTCGATGTTTCATTTCGAAAATTTGTTATTGAAATAAATGAAAATCTTTCACTCTTTGCGATAATCAAACAAAGTCATTCTTGTTTCACATTGAAAGCTGTTAATACAAATAAGCCGTAAAAACGTTTATTTATATTTTACGATCTTCTAATGTTTTGTCGATAACAAACGTAAAATCATTTTAACGAAACAAATAAAATACGTAAATAATTTGAGCCAATAGTTTTCTAACACACTTATGTTTTCACATAAAACACTAAAACAAGTATAAGTTATTTTATTATTTAAATAATACATATGTACAACAACTAGTGTTTACATATTGGGCAAATATATACATAACTAGTATGTATTATAATAGGTAAAAACTACAACCCATGGAGCATATTCATAACCCATGGTATTGACCCATATCCATTTGACTAGATGCATTGCATCTATTAGATACATTGTATCTAAGGAAATACCCATGGACCAACCCATAACCCATGACCCATGACCCATAACCAAAAAACCCCATGGGCAAAAGGGAGCATCCCACGGATCCCAGTTAATACACTGGACGGATCCATCAAGGGAGGGATCCGTGGGATCGAGGAACGATGGTTGTTTTTCCTCTATAAATAGTGAGCCATTTCTTCCTTTTGGGTTGCCACTCCCACACATACTTTCCCCAAATATTGTAACTCTCTAACCACTGATCCTAAGGGATCTTTCTATGTAGTTTGTCTTTTGTTTTTGTATGATTCTCTAGGTTCCTCTTAAAGGCGAGATCACACTTCTTGAAGTCGAGCAAGCTCAAGTCCATGAGTTGCCATGCTTCGTCATCATCAAGACTACTGAGGTTCTCTTGTTGATAGTTCTTTCCTCCTCCATAGAAATGTTGTGTCTGTAGGATCGTACATAATATGTTGTTTGATGATTCGGGTGGTCTAGGATGATGATAGTATATGAATGCCATGTTTAAAGAGATGAAGAGAGGAGAGGGATTTCTTGAGAGAGAAAGTAAAACACAAAATGCAAGGTTAGATTCCCAAGTTCCACCCTTCCCTTAGTGGGAAGGGTATTTATAGTTACAAGCTAAGCCCTCCGTGGCCGTGGATCGGGCATACAGTGGGTAAAGACCGTCCTTCTCCACGGTGTTACACTAAACTAATAACTAAGCTAACAACTAACTAATTGACTACAAAACATCATAAATAACGATATGTCTAGGCTAACTTATGCTAGATTATATTTGGGGTGACCGACACTTCATTATGGAATTTTCAATTCTAACAATCTCCCAAGGGGAGGTCACCCCATGATTTACATTTTGCATCCTAGCATTCTATTTTATCTTCAGTCTTGAGCTCGTAGACTTCAATTCTTCAATTTCCGCATTCTTTGTACTTGAGCAGTGATTCTTCAAAGTCCGATTGCTTTGTACTTTAAGTGGAGGTCTTTGAACTGATCCACATCTTGATGATCTTCAAGCTTTCATTGAGATTATCAGCCACAGTAAATCTCTGGATTACCCTTTGTAGTGTTGCCTTCATGTGATGTTGTGACTTTCGGACCGACATGTACCTTCGGATCATGACATCTTTTCATCAGAGTAGCGGAAGCTTTACTGGTTCATGATGTTTGTAGCTATCAGAGCCAGGTTATGTATATATGCACTTGTCATGATGTTCTTCATTTAAGCGTGGATGCTGTGAGCATGCGGCTATGAATTGACTTCAATATTGATCGGTACAACGTCCAATGTACGCTAATAACGGTTAGCAATAAAACACCGAAGTGTCTTTGATCACTTTTGAATTAAGTACACGGCCCACGATTCCCGTTGATCGGTACAAGTCACGCCTATGATCGGGTATAATTCGAAGAATCTCTTTAACAGGGTTTTGCAGCTGCTCTAGCCGTTCTCAAACTGGGCGTCTGAAGACAACAGCGGTGAGTGAACCAGCGAATTGAGATTCAGCGATTGATGAAAAATTGATTTGAAAAACAACCGCGTATTGCTTAGAAGAAAGAGTTTTGCAATACGACGAAGGTTTAGAAGAAGAAATAAATTTTCAATCATAAATACTTTTTGTATTTGAAAAAGTACACATTAATTGCTACTAGAAAAGAAGAGATTTGCACATGAAACGGTTTTTCCAAAAGTATTTTATCAATCAGAGATACTTTTTGTGTTTGAAAACATGAATACACATTCGATGTGCTAGAGAAAAGAAGATTTGCACATCAAACAGTTTTTCCAAAAGTATTCGTCAATTCATTTCTTGGACCAAGGTTGATTCTAGAATGAATCACCCCATTGTTTCTATCCAGTTGTCACAAGCTTGATCTTTAGAAAAGATCTCACATGTCACCCACCAAGAGCTTGTTTGATGTTGGCTCTAGAAGGATTTCCATCTTCATCGTGAATATTTTTACATATCACTCGGATGTTCTGGCAATACCACAAGGATAATGCGTAGGAATCTCAATATATACTTACTTTCCACATTCTGTGAAACAGCAAGTCTTCATTATTTTTGTGTCCTAATGAGATATTGTGGATGATCTTTTGGCTCTAGACTCAATTGTGCATTTTTGGTTTCCTATGCCGGAGACTGGGGAGAGGGTCTCCTTCTTCAATATCAACAATCTCTAAGAGAAAGTCGATAGATTATGTAGGTTCCCGTGAGAATGAAACAAGCCCTTTTAAGAGGAACTTGAGTAGCTTGGGAAGTTGTAGTGCGGTGCGTCACTGGGTCCATGACGTCTTGTCTTCAATACCGGTGTTACCTTGAACCCCAGCGGTATGTATTGAACCCGGTTTCTGCTCTAAGGTTGAATTAATGGAGGGCTATTTCTTTTCACCCTTTTTCACATTCAATTCTTTTTCATTCTTCAACCCCTTCAGTGCTTACCGAGACTTCATTACTAGAACCTTGTTGGGTTTATTCTAGTTCTAGCTCTATCTCAGTCCGCACTCTTCCCATATTCTCATTTTTCTCCTTTTTTCATCATACCTAAGGACTTCTACACTATCTAGTGGATTGTCCCTGGGTAGATCCCTCCGGCTCTGGTGGGATCGTGGGAACGAATACCTAGCCTAACCATCCTTATAGCACCATGCATAAAGTAAATTGGTCAGTCTTTTGGTACAGTTCTTTCCTTCATGAAACCAATTGAAAAATCATTTGGAAAATCAATCAAGGTACTTGTGATATAATATCAAAGCATTTTGTACCTTAATTATTTTGATCATTTAGAAATGCTCCCCCTCAACATGTGCATATGATATTGAAATATATTTCCGTAGAAAAAGCCATTTGAATTTCTTTGGTAAATTCTCCCCCTCAATATGTGCGCAGGATATTTGAAATCATTTTATCACATAGAGGCAAGAGGTTTTTGAAGTACTTTTCACGATTGCTAGTAGAAACCATTCGCTCCCCCTCATATATGTGCATCGATATACGAAAGAGTTTGGCACATATTAGAGAGAACTTGCACTTTGAATCAAAACGATCATCTTTTATCAAATTTCATATTAAATCACAAATTCTCCCCCGATCAAAACTATCAAGCCCTTTGAGATTTTGGATCCCAGGTGATTTAATAAGGTTTGGAAAACATGGGAGAATATGTGGCCTTGTTTAAATACTCTTCTGGTTTTTTGTTAAATGCTCCTCCACAATCATGTGCATTATGTATTTGAAATTGTTTGGCACATGAAGAAAGGAGTTCTTTTGAAACAATCACCCTTTTAAAACCGATTTGAGATTTAAATCACAATCTCTCCCCCGATCAAAAATTTCAAACCAATTGAGATTTGTGATCTCAATTGAATTAAATCATTTAGAAAATTTTGGGGAAAGACGTGTCAAGATTTAATTTTTGAAATTGACTGATGAGGACCTATTATAGACATTAAAGATTGTTAGTGTCAGGTATGATAGTTTTTAAGAGATCTTTAAGAAAAAATAAAATAATTTCACAATCAAACAAGAACAGAAAAAATTTCATTTTGTAAGATCTTTGAGTTTTAAAGAAAATCACACCATGACATAACATTAAATATTTAGATCACCACTTATTTTGTACAAACAGAATTTTATGAAGAAATATCGTTTGAAAATACTTAAGTTTGAAATCATTCAAGAATCTTCAACGTCAGTCATGATTTTTCAAGATGTTTGCTTATGACAAGAACTTCTCGTGCTAATGGTCGTACACGTTATGATGCTTCCGAAAGTTCGAAACCATCATGGGGGAGAAACGTGTACTTTGATGTTTTAGGGTCAACCTCAGGGGGAAGTAGTGTCTACTACTAGACTTAGTATGGTTTGTGAAGTTGTCTACATATGGGTAAAGAATTGTTGATGTTGTAAAATGAACCATTGATCAACCGCTGCATGTTCCCCTAAAAACAGATATTCACCAAAACCAAAGCTGTCATAACACGTTCAATCTGATATTGTTTACTGTTTAGTCTTGATTTTGTAAAATCCCGTGAAAGAATCTGTTTCTCGGTTTAAATCATAGACTTGTAAAATCACATGACAATGAAACATCCTGGTAATAGTTAAGTGCATTTCCGGATCTATCTTATGGTTTATTCTTGGTTTTGTAAAATCAGCATGAAAGAAACTATTTCTCGGTTTAAACCATAGAATTGTAAAATCCGTCTTGTTGGAACCATCACGAGAAAGGAAAGTGTATTTAGGGATCTTATCGTCTTTGGTGCTATGGTTTCTGCTTCGAAGAAGGGATAAAAGGGTGTACTTTATGAATTGGGTGTTTGTTTGGATTGTCTTCATGGCAGTTTGGCTATTTCATGGTTTTTACGGGGTTATGTGCTTTTAACCATGGTTGGGATGAAACCATTATCATAGTTCACTTAAAACATCAAAGGAGGCTAGATTTCAGCTTTTAACCAGAATATGTGACAACGGCGTTAATTCACTATTATTTATTTGAGGTTGAAGTGAAATATCACGGGCAAGTGTACTTAGTATCTGAAGGTATCGGGGATGGTTGGATGAAGATTCTTCAAGATCCTTGTTCGAGCTTATTATAAAAAACGAAGACTTGGAAATCTAGTTATTGTTGGGTGACTTTTCCTTTTCTTTTACCACTCGGGGGATTGGGCTCTTACCACCACAAAATAACTATCACTTTAAGGAGTTACGTTGTAGTGCTCAGTGTCACATTTAATTGTGGATTCTCAAGAGGTGATATACGTCTTATACTTGATGGTTGGTTGGATGAAGAGTATAGAGTACTTAGAGATTCAATGGAGGATGAATTCTTGGCACCGCTCTTTGTTACACATGTGCAAGTTTAAGTCACGAGTTCGGGTTAGTTTACTTCAGGGTCAAATTCATCATATTTGGTTTTCTCCATCAGCTGTCACGATAAAGAGCCTACTGAATGATAATGGGGTTGATTACAAGTTTGCCAAGAGTAGATGAAAATAGAGAGATTATGACGTTTGAACACAACAGTTCAAGCCTCGTACTCTAAAGAAAAGAAAAGTGTATGTTTCAGTGCGCTTTATCTTTGAAAGAAGAGAAATCTTCTTATTATGACCATTCTCATCAACATGCTTCATACTTTTTCCATGCGCGATCAATTATCAAGTGAACCGAACTACCGTTTCTAATAATCTTATTCCACTTGCTCAATTATAATGACGATGGAAACATCATATGCAACCTTTGAGGGGGAGAAGTGTGAATAGACTACATTTGGATGATACTCACTTGCTTAATCAAGAATGGCATCTCCGTATGTAATTCTTGAGGGGGAGAAGAAGTATGATAATTCTACATGTTGAGTTATATTTGAGAATATATGGTCATACGGCTCCTAACTCATGTAAGAACCGAGCTTCTTCTTATCAGGTCATCTTTACATGGAGTTTCTTCTAAGAGCCATTGGTTGACATCTTCTCACGGACTGATGAGTTTATCGACAAAGTGCTTCCGGTTAATGCTTCACGTACACATCAACATGATGATTTCGAACAATCTCTCTATTCTTGTTTGATGTGATTGGTAGTTTGGTGTTACCATTTAGTGTGTTCGTTGCGGGCTGATTGCTGATTTCTCTTGATGAACATCCTTCTGTTCTTGTTTGATTGGGTGGGATTTTAGTTAAGGGGATTTGCAAGATGTAAGTTAATTGGGATTCTTTTTTGGTGAGATGAAGATGTTAACTATCTATTCCCCAACTAGACAATCTAGAAGAAGGTCGAGTCTACAGTCGGTTCTACATTTTCTGCTATATGTTAGAAGACTAAAAGACGAGTTGCATTTGAATATTTAAAGACTTCTTCTTATTCTGGCCATTTAAACTCTGATTAAGAAGAAACCTTAAAACCTACTTAACAACAAACCCTAAAGATGTCGACTCAAGCTGCACCACCACCATCCATCACCTCACTCAGAATACCTATTATCAAGAAGGGAGAGTATGACCTATGGAGCATGAAGATGAGACAATACATTGCTATTACAGACCATGCCTTTGTGGAATGTAATTTTCAATGGTAATGAAGTTGTTGCAGACCCTATTGAAATTCCTGGACAACCTAAACCACCTAAAATTTTGTCTTGCCAGCCTACAATAAGGAATCAAGAAAAGGCTCTCAACATCCTATTGTCTGCTATACCTGATGGTCACCTACTCAAGTTTCATGATGCTAAGGATGCTAAACAACTATGGGCTGCTCTCAAGACAAGGTTTGGAGGTAATGATGCTTCCAAGAAGATGCACAGAAATATGTTGAAGCAGCAATTTGAAACATTCACTTTGTTGGTGAAGAGAAGGACTTGTTGCTTGCCTATGACATGATTCAAAATCTTCTCAGTATCTGGAGTTATACAAAAGGCGAAGTATACATTGAAGATGCAAATCTGAAGTTCTTAAGGAGTTTGCCATCGACATGGCATGTGATTGCTACTATGATCAGAGGACAACCTGGTTTGGATGTTATGGACTTTGATGATCTTTATAATCATTTGAAGGTGTATGAGCATGAGATGAATGGACAAACTAGTTCAAAATCTCACAGTATTGCCTTTTGTCTTACGAGAAAGAAAGCGAGTACTTCCACTAAAAGTCTGCTTCTCCTACTCAAAGAATCTTGTTACTTAAAGTCTTGTTGCCTATCCCCCACCTTTGCTCAGCAAGTCACACCAACAAACACCATCCATTATGATGAAGTTGTTTGCTCATTCTTTGCTTAGCAAGCAACTTTACCGGTTACTTATGAAGAGGATTTGTCACAGATTGAAGAGGATGCTCTTGAAGAAATTGATATCAGGTGGCAAGTTGCTATGATCAAAGCTAGAATCAAGAAGTTCATGAAGAAAACGGGAAGAGGCATTGACTTCAAGCCTAAGCAGGGTATAACTTTTGATAAGTCCAAGATTGAATGTTTTAATTGTCAAAGGAATTTGGACACTTTGCAGGGAATGCAAGTTTGCTAAATAAATACCGGGGCAAAAGCAGAATGGTGAGAAACCCAAACTTGAACTAAAAGAAATTCCTATTCTTGAAACAAAAGCTTTGGTTGCTCAAGAAAATCTGTCAGAGGTTGACTGGAGTCTTTGAGTTTGATGATGAGCGATAACCTATTGTATGGTAGCCATGGAAGAATCAGTGGAAGAGTTTGATTGGAGCACATCTTTTGATGAGGAACACGGATTTCTTTGCTTTGGAGTCCAGAGATGGTCTAGGAAGTTTTGATTGGAGCATGGAAAGTGAAGATGCACCGTTACGCTTGCTATGATAGCTACTTCATCAAGTTCACCCCTATCTCTGGGTATGTTCTAAATGTCATGATTTTTATCAAAAGGTGCTTACTTGATTATGTAACGAAGATATAACGTAGAAGGGCTAGGTCTGAGGTAGCTGGTTATCAAATTACTTTAGAGTCAATGGAAGCCAAAATAATAGCACATGAAAATAATGAAATGGCTTGAAGAAAAGTATGAACAACAAGATTATGGAGTTAAAATTAAATGAATGGAAGCTAGGATGTAAGATTTACGATATTGAGAAGCTAACTAAGGAAAGGGATGAATTGCTAGAAAAGTTTGCTGCTTGGGGACAATCAGGACTTTCTCATGTTAGTTATGTTGAAAAACAGAGAAGAGCTTACATTAGAACTGGACTAGGTTTTGGCATGGACTTTAGTAGCATAGAAAACCCACCTAGCGATCAAAATGAATGTGATTTTGAGGATATAATAACTAGTGATGATGAACTCATTAACTATGTAGACACATCTAGTAATGAGGACCCAATTGGTCAATCACCTCCTGAATATAAGAAAAACAAAGGCTATCATGCAGTCCCTCATCCCACTGGTAGTTTTCAACCCCTTAGGGCAGATATCTCTCGTTTTGGAGTGGACAACTTAGAGTTTAGGAAAAAGCTTATTGGTCAATCTAGGTCTGAAACCTCAAAAGAAACAGCTGAGAAACCTAAAGAAGATGATGTTAAGAGTCAAGCAGTACCTTCAACTCAAAGTAATGCTACACCTTCAGCAGTACCTTTAAGAAAACCTTTTCCGAATACTACTAAGCCTTTTTGGGATAATTTTGGTTATAATAATTCTCATCATTCACCTAGAAGACAGGATAGTTTTGGTCATAGGCATAAAAGAAGCAATTTTCGGATTACAGGTCAAAAATTATGTTTTGTTTGTTACAGTCCTGATCATTTGATTAAGCACTGTGACTTTCACTTAGAGTACCTAAGCAAATTCCCAAAGAACAGAACTGCCAATCAAAATCCATTAAAATTTCAATGATTCACCTCTCACAGGATTTTACACACCTGGAAGTGATGAGAATAGTCATATGTTGCTGAGTAGCTAAAAAGATGGAGCTTGCTGATTGTTGCTGAAAAGAATTACTAATAAAGACTACTTTGATGATAATGATACAAGCACAGTGAATACAAAGATATAATCTAAAGATAAAGACACAATCTTTCCTTGAAGACAAAGATGTTAAAATTAAATCTACAAAGGAACTTGAAATCAATCAAGTAGAATTCAAGTTAGGGGAGGATTGTTGAGATACGAAAGTGCTGAAGAATGACAAAGTACTGAATAAAGTCAAAGTGCTGGAAGAAGTCAAAGTACTGCTAAGTAAAAGTCAAAGTACTGCTTGATCATCAAAGTACTGCAAGATTAAAGGACTGATATGCAAAATCGTTAAGGATAATAATGTAATTATAGAATGTTCTAAGTTTAGTTTAGAATTACTTGACGTACAAGGTTTGTAATTGTAAACCGACTAGGGTTATCCTTATGCCTATAAAAGGACCCCTAGATTGGCATTAGATGTACGTGCATTATTAGAGTTTTTAGAGAGTTCGATATTAGAGTTTTAGAGTTGTTAAAGAATCTGTATAACAAGCAGGTTCTAATTATTAATAAAATCATTGAAGTTAAAGTTTAATTCTTCTTAGCTTTGTTAAGTAAATTCCGCATACTTGATAGAGTTAGTTCAGTGTTTCATTGTTAATAACTTAAGATTTATCCGAGGTTATTAAACCCTTACAAGCTATTTAAGTTAGTTTGGTTAGAGTACATCGATCAAAAAAAAAAACACAAAATGCAAGGTTAGATTCCCAAGTTCCACCCTTCCCTTAGTGGGAAGGGTATTTATAGTTACAAGCTAAACGCCCTCCTGTCGGGCTGTGGATCAGGCATACAATGGGTAAAGACCCGTCCTTCCTCCACGGTGTTTCACTAAACTAATAACTAAGCTAACAACTAACTAATTGACTACAAAACAACGTAAATAACGATATGTCTACGAGCTAACTTTTGCTAGATTATATTTGGGGTGACCGACACTTCATTATGGAATTTCCAATTCCTAACAGTGTCGAATGCATTAGTGAAGGATGCCGAAAGAGTCAAGACGAAAGCATTAGTGAAAGGTGCTTAATGTCCGTGTCAAAAGCATTAGTGAAGAATGAAAAAGGAGTCAAGACGAAGGCATTAGTGAAATGTGCCAAGAGTTCGTGTCAAGGGCATTAGTGAAAGATGCCTAGGAGTCAAATCAAGTGGCATTAGTGAAGAATGCTGTAACACCCCCAAATCTCGGTACAGCGGAAGACTTAATCAAGTTTTCGGGGCGTTACTTTTGGATTGGTATCGCACACAAGTATAGCAAAAAGATAGTCATTTAATATTCAAAACCAATCCCAAATTTAAGTATCCAAAACATTTAATCCAAAATATAAATATTAGGCCCAAAACATGATTTATTAAGATAGGTGCCCATAGTTTATCAGAGTCGGAAAATGATCCTTGAACCCCGCCTTCTTGCCAAGCTTTCACGATCAAGTAATCCAAACATCTCTCAATTACCTGAGAAATCATGCTAAAATGTCAGCTTACGCTGGTGAGTTCATAGGTTTAAGTTCAACAAAATCATAGTGGACCTGTAAGAGTTGATTTGCTATGCAAGACCTAAGATATATAAATACCGTTTACACATGATCCTACCCGGATCTCCAATCAAATCCCACATCTAGGGATTACTCGGGCCCCTGCGACTATAGTCCAGCACTGTTGTGGCAAAATCTAGAACAATTGCCAACCCCGAACTAGGTCGATGTAGAAGTCTATTCTTAGCTAGGCACGGTTAAACCTAGACTAAGGAAACAACTACCGCACATCTATCTATACAATCAAGCACATAAGCAAATCCAAATAGTTTTCACGGTCCAAAAATAGTAGCATGATTCTCACCCCAATATAGTTAAAAATGTAGATAAAAGTGGGGCTATGAAACTCACCTCAAGCAATCAACGCACAAATAAACACTAGCAGAAGATAACGGTATGTGACAACCCGTACTTTCAGGTCATTTCTCGAAACGATTTACGTTTCACAATTTCATCATTTATCGTAAACTTGGTTTACTTGTTTCAAATTCGCGTAACCTTTATGGTTTAGCGGCGAATTCATGATCATATCATCACGAACATTTCATATGGACTAAGATTAGTCTACATTTCATTAGCATCATTTGCATCATATTAGTTCATTCATGACATTTCATTTCACATTTAACGCGTAAATTTTATATTTAATAAACGTTATCGCGTGAGTTATTATTTTAAATATTTAATCCGTTACTTTCAAAAATGATCCCGATATATTTTTATACTTACATTTAGTTGTAAAAACTATATTTTGAGTTTACATAGTGTTTTAAATTTATTTGGTACATAAATCGTTAAATTTATATTATTACGACGTTTTTCTTTAAAACTACTCGATAATTATTTTATCACTCAAATTTCACAAGGAATGTATTTTTACAAATTTTATGATCTCATTACATTCTATTTTGATCTATTAAAAACTCACTTGTACCAAAAATCTACCATTTACTCTACAAGTTAATAATATTTACATACTTACTTATACATTTTTATCAAATTCTACACAAGTACACAAGTTTATAAAAAATATATATCTTGGAGAAGCATGATCCCCAAAAACCGGTTCTAGATGGGGGGGGGAGGGTAAATGCATTAATTGATTTGTAAAAGTCTTCCTTACATATTGAAAATTTTACTCCATCTCACTTTCATAATTCATTCAATCATTCAAGATCAAGTCAAGATTTCTTTCTCTCCTTTCTCTTTTGCAAAAACCGGCCTCATAGGTGTTTACAAGAAGAAATCATCAAACTTTCAAGTTCAAGTTTATCACAATCTAGATAACACTCTTGATTAGGTTTTGAAATAAAAACCTAGGGTGTTTAGGTTTAATCCTTGGTTCTAATCACCTCATCATATCACTTGTAAGCATCTCATGTTTATTTTTCATCTTACATATTCATTTCATACTCATCTCATCATTTTTGAGCAAAAACATGCAAGACTTGTGTTTATTTATACCATTTTTACATTGATTTTAGAGTTTATATATATAAAGTCATCCTATAATTATTCCCTTGTTATATTTTGGTCTTGATGATGATTAGGAACCCATGACACCCTAAGAAGGTGTATGGTAGGATTAGAATAGCTTTGGAGTTGATTTGAAGGGATTGGAATAGGTTTAGTACGAGAAAAACTATTTTCGATAATTATAAAAAGTGGTCTGTCCTTATTTTGTTTTTCTGGAAAATCCGACAGTTGGTACGACATTTTGGCCTTGATATTTAGAAAATATACTTTAAAACGAATCCATGGCCGCTTGAACGGAATAAAACGGAGTTATAACGAAGAAGTTATGGATTTTACAAGTTTGACGACGAAATATATAATTTTCAGAAATTTCAGCAACATGTTTTTATCTTGTACGAGTCAAAAACGAGCCTTAAGCTTCACAAATTATTTCGATTTGTTAAAAATATATTAGTATACTTTGATACGAAGCTAAGGACGTATTATACGTAGAAAACGGATTTGAAACGACAAATATATGCACGTTTTCATAAATTTGCCGTAACTATTATTTTCTGAAAAACTATATTATTTCTACGATACAAGTGTTACGGTAGCTGTAACGCCCATGTTGAGGGCTGTTTTTAGCAAGGTTGTGAAACTTTTTAGAACGAATTGTCTTCTAGTAAAATCAAGTTCACCGGCCATATTTTTCAAAACAACAAGCTGTTTGTAAAGCGGAGTTATAGTAAATTATTTATGGATGCTCAAACTTGGCCGAAACTCATTTTCTGCACAACAATTCAACAAAATCACTATCTTTAACCCTTAATATCTTTATGATCGAGACCTTTTGGACGAAAACTCCTGAACTGAAACTTCTAAATATCGATACAAACTTTCCAAAACCGTCGAGTTCGTTCTCTAACGATCGACGTACACCGTTTTACGACTAGTTTTCCGAAGCCATTTTTGTTAATTTCATGATATTCCGACGACATTGTTTTGCGACGAAAAGTGATAATTTCACTATAAATCATTATAAAACCATTGTAGGATGACATTTTGACGTAAATACTTGTAAAGTGATTTTTGATTGGTCAAGACGTCAAACGAGTATTTTTCGACGATAAGTAATATTTTCAAAACTCGCAAATGGTATAAATAACATACGAAATGCATGCATAACATTACATTGCAACTTATTACATGTCATATCATTCATCATAGGTCAAGATTTGCGTATCACATTACATCTCGGTGTACTCACTTTTGTCTTCGCATCATTCCACCAAGTGAGTTTTCATAGCCCCACTTTTCTTGTTTTAATGCTGTTATTAAACTCTTTGGGGGAGATACATGCTCATCAACAAATTTTATGACATTCATGATTATTTGCAACTACATGTTTATCTAAACTGAGTGCTAGTCATACCAGTAACATTATTGCCATACTTAGAATTTCTATATCATATATTCAATGGTCTAACGGACTTGGTATATTCATTGGTCTAACGGTCTTGGTATATTCATTGGTCTAACGGTCTTGGTATATTCATTGGTCTAACGGACTTGGTATAATATTGATCTAACGGACTTGGTATACGATTATGGACTAACGGTATTGGAACGATTTGAACATTAACTCTACATATTCTGGCAGTGGGTTGTGAACACACAGGTTGCAAGTTTTGTATGGGCGGGACTTGGAACTGAGTGGATTCACAATGCCTTTGCTGCATAAACGATTTCGATACATTGAGTCATGCACTATTTTGTGAATTCATTTGACGATTTCTGTTTGAACATAAACTATGCATATTCTGGCAGTGGGTTGTGAACACACAGGTTGCAAGTTTTGTATGGGCGGGACTTGGAACTGAGTGGATTTACAATGCCTTTGCTACATAATCGATTTTGATAGTCTTTACATTTCAACGATTTACAATGCCTTTGCTGCATAAACGATTTTGAAAGGCTTTACATTTCAACACAAACTCTATGAACTCACTCAACCTTTGTGTTGACACTTTTAGCATGTTTTATCTCAGGTATCTAAGGCATTCACTTCATGGCATGCATTTGGACACATCATGGAGTCGCGATGACGACGCGTCTCACTTGGGTTTTATGAACTTTAAACATCGTTTGAATTGTAACAAACTTATTTCCGCACAAGTTGATTTTCATTTGGGACCTACTTTGTAAACTCTGATTGTTTTATTAAATCAATCGATGTTCTTTTCAAACGACACTTTAGGTCGTTCAATATAACTGTGATTGTGATGCTATGACAGTCAATCCCCAGGAATTCCATTCCGCTGCAAAGCAGGTAAATTGGGGGTGTGACAGATTGGTATCAGAGCTTCGGTTATAGAGAACTAGGTTGCATCATTGACCCTAGACTATAACTACATCATCATAGCATCTCATCATTTCATCATACGTGCATGTTCACTTTGCGTGCGATTTATGCGTACATTTTTCGAGTTATTTACTTTCATTTCATATCGATTGTCACACGGATGCCTTTAAATACCCATCCCATCATACTCACATCACTTTGACGTGAAGAATGCCCTGTCATTCCCTATCGCAATTTTAACATCAGTTGACTCAACACCAAACATCATATGAGTCGATTAGTCCAAGCATTGCATAGTTACTCCTAAATTATACATAGCCCGATCACCTATGTCTAATTCAGGAAGAATCATGCAATGAAGGGAGTAGTAGGCTTATATGTGTAAGCAATTTCGTAATCGAGCCAAATTTTCAAAAGATTTTCTTCAAACCACTTGTTTCCAGTTTGATCCGCGTGGCAGTTCTTGTTTGATGAGTTGCAAAGATCGAGCTAGAAACAAGTTGTTACCTAAACCGATTTAGCCTAATCGTATGACAGTTCTTGTTTGATGAGTTGTAGGATTAAGTAAAAATCGGTTACCAAAAAGTCTTTTGAGGGTTTTGCTCGGGAATGGGAAAGTTTGCCACATCAAACCCTAAACCCGAGAGACCAACACGAACTGAATTCAGGGACTGAATTCCTTTTTGGATGGGCGAATGTGACAACCCGTACTTTCAGGTCATTTCTCGAAACGATTTACGTTTCACAATTTCATCATTTATCGTAAACTTGGTTTACTTGTTTCAAATTCGCGTAACCTTTATGGTTTAGCGGCGAATTCATGATCATATCATCACGAACATTTCATATGGACTAAGATTAGTCTACATTTCATTAGCATCATTTGCATCATATTAGTTCATTCATGACATTTCATTTCACATTTAACGCGTAAATTTTATATTTAATAAACGTTATCGCGTGAGTTATTATTTTAAATATTTAATCCGTTACTTTCAAAAATGATCCCGATATATTTTTATACTTACATTTAGTTGTAAAAACTATATTTTGAGTTTACATAGTGTTTTAAATTTATTTGGTACATAAATCGTTAAATTTATATTATTACGACGTTTTTCTTAAAAACTACTCGATAATTATTTTATCACTCAAATTTCACAAGGAATGTATTTTTACAAATTTTATGATCTCATTACATTCTATTTTGATCTATTAAAAACTCACTTGTACCAAAAATCTACCATTTACTCTACAAGTTAATAATATTTACATACTTACTTATACATTTTTATCAAATTCTACACAAGTACACAAGTTTATAAAAAATATATATCTTGGAGAAGCATGATCCCCAAAAACCGGTTCTAGATGGGGGGGGGAGGGTAAATGCATTAATTGATTTGTAAAAGTCTTCCTTACATATTGAAAATTTTACTCCATCTCACTTTCATAATTCATTCAATCATTCAAGATCAAGTCAAGATTTCTTTCTCTCCTTTCTCTTTTGCAAAAACCGGCCTCATAGGTGTTTACAAGAAGAAATCATCAAACTTTCAAGTTCAAGTTTATCACAATCTAGATAACACTCTTGATTAGGTTTTGAAATAAAAACCTAGGGTGTTTAGGTTTAATCCTTGGTTCTAATCACCTCATCATATCACTTGTAAGCATCTCATGTTTATTTTTCATCTTACATATTCATTTCATACTCATCTCATCATTTTTGAGCAAAACATGCAAGACTTGTGTTTATTTATACCATTTTTACATTGATTTTAGAGTTTTATATATATAAAAGTCATCCTATAATTATTCCCTTGTTATATTTTGGTCTTGATGATGATTAGGAACCCATGACACCCTAAGAAGGTGTATGGTAGGATTAGAATAGCTTTGGAGTTGATTTGAAGGGATTGGAATAGGTTTAGTACGAGAAAAACTATTTTCGATAATTATAAAAAGTGGTCTGTCCTTATTTTGTTTTTCTGGAAAATCCGACAGTTGGTACGACATTTTGGCCTTGATATTTAGAAAATATACTTTAAAACGAATCCATGGCCGCTTGAACGGAATAAAACGGAGTTATAACGAAGAAGTTATGGATTTTACAAGTTTGACGACGAAATATATAATTTTCAGAAATTTCAGCAACATGTTTTTATCTTGTACGAGTCAAAAACGAGCCTTAAGCTTCACAAATTATTTCGATTTGTTAAAAATATATTAGTATACTTTGATACGAAGCTAAGGACGTATTATACGTAGAAAACGGATTTGAAACGACAAATATATGCACGTTTTCATAAATTTGCCGTAACTATTATTTTCTGAAAAACTATATTATTTCTACGATACAAGTGTTACGGTAGCTGTAACGCCCATGTTGAGGGCTGTTTTTAGCAAGGTTGTGAAACTTTTTAGAACGAATTGTCTTCTAGTAAAATCAAGTTCACCGGCCATATTTTTCAAAACAACAAGCTGTTTGTAAAGCGGAGTTATAGTAAATTATTTATGGATGCTCAAACTTGGCCGAAACTCATTTTCTGCACAACAATTCAACAAAATCACTATCTTTAACCCTTAATATCTTTATGATCGAGACCTTTTGGACGAAAACTCCTGAACTGAAACTTCTAAATATCGATACAAACTTTCCAAAACCGTCGAGTTCGTTCTCTAACGATCGACGTACACCGTTTTACGACTAGTTTTCCGAAGCCATTTTTGTTAATTTCATGATATTCCGACGACATTGTTTTGCGACGAAAAGTGATAATTTCACTATAAATCATTATAAAACCATTGTAGGATGACATTTTGACGTAAACACTTGTAAAGTGATTTTTGATTGGTCAAGACGTCAAACGAGTATTTTTCGACGATAAGTAATATTTTCAAAACTCGCAAATGGTATAAATAACATACGAAATGCATGCATAACATTACATTGCAACTTATTACATGTCATATCATTCATCATAGGTCAAGATTTGCGTATCACATTACATCTCGGTGTACTCACTTTTGTCTTCGCATCATTCCACCAAGTGAGTTTTCATAGCCCCACTTTTCTTGTTTTAATGCTGTTATTAAACTCTTTGGGGGAGATACATGCTCATCAACAACTTTTATGACATTCATGATTATTTGCAACTACATGTTTATCTAAACTGAGTGCTAGTCATACGAAGTAACATTATTGCCATACTTAGAATTTCTATATCATATATTCAATGGTCTAACGGACTTGGTATATTCATTGGTCTAACGGTCTTGGTATATTCATTGGTCTAACGGTCTTGGTATATTCATTGGTCTAACGGACTTGGTATAATATTGATCTAACGGACTTGGTATACGATTATGGACTAACGGTATTGGAACGATTTGAACATTAACTCTACATATTCTGGCAGTGGGTTGTGAACACACAGGTTGCAAGTTTTGTATGGCGGGACTTGGAACTGAGTGGATTCACAATGCCTTTGCTGCATAAACGATTTCGATACATTGAGTCATGCACTATTTTGTGAATTCATTTGACGATTTCTGTTTGAACATAAACTATGCATATTCTGGCAGTGGGTTGTGAACACACAGGTTGCAAGTTTTGTATGGGCGGGACTTGGAACTGAGTGGATTTACAATGCCTTTGCTACATAATCGATTTTGATAGTCTTTACATTTCAACGATTTACAATGCCTTTGCTACATAATCGATTTTGATAGTCTTTACATTTCAACGATTTACAATGCCTTTGCTGCATAAACGATTTTGAAAGGCTTTACATTTCAACACAAACTCTATGAACTCACTCAACCTTTGTGTTGACACTTTTAGCATGTTTTATCTCAGGTATCTAAGGCATTCACTTCATGGCATGCATTTGGACACATCATGGAGTCGCGATGACGACGCGTCTCACTTGGGTTTTATGAACTTTAAACATCGTTTGAATTGTAACAAACTTATTTCCGCACAAGTTGATTTTCATTTGGGACCTACTTTGTAAACTCTGATTGTTTTATTAAATCAATCGATGTTCTTTTCAAACGACACTTTAGGTCGTTCAATATAACTGTGATTGTGATGCTATGACAGTCAATCCCCAGGAATTCCATTCCGCTGCAAAGCAGGTAAATTGGGGGTGTGACACGGTATCACAGCACAACAACTATCGACTCGGCACAACCTATTAATGTAGACCAACCTTAATATATATATTCCTCAAAATCAACGTTATCTACCCCAATGTATTCCCTTTCTTTATTTCCAAAAACGTCTCGTTTCACCATTTAATCCTAGTGTTTGGTATTCCTTGTGTGGGTGTATCGACTCAATATGATGCCATGAATGCACTCAAACAACCAATATATAACTCAATGCGACACAATGAGACCTCTAAACGATAAGCTCCATAGTTCAATAAGTTTCGGAATAAATAGTAGACCTTATCGAATTCGTCAACTTGATAAACTCATTTATTTATTCGTGTCGCTTATTATCCCATAAATCAATCGTATCCTTAAAGAGTCATAAGGATAAGTCACCCATTAATAGGGTTACCCAACGTACCTAGCGGATTCTTATTAGATTCGTCAACCTAATAAGTCCGCTACCCACGTGGATCAACACCATTAATGCTAGGTTATCCGTAACCCCATGCACACAACGTAAGCAATTAAATACTTAAACCAATATTAAATGTCCACAATTGACATTTATTGATAAACGTGTACTCGAAACATTAATTACTTATTTATTGCAAAACATTTCTAATTTAGTCGTTAGTTTCCGTTTAAAAATAGTAAATAACAAGATAAGACTTGTTATCGACATTTTTGGTACAAAAGCCCATTTATTATTCCCATTTCACAGTTTATTAGCATTTTCATACATATATATATATATATATATATATATATATATATATATATATATATATATATATATATATATATATATCATCAAATTCCATTATTAATATCATATCGTTATTCGTTTCGAGTCCACAAGCACGAGCCATAACTTCTCGGCATTTAATCAATCAATAGTCCAAATTATACTAAAGTCCATGTTATGGCTTTGTCGGAGTCAACTATTGACTAAAAAGTCAAACTAACGCCAACGTAGCTCAAAGTCAACAATATATATATCAATTCCAAATTTAAAAGTCACAATATCGCAATTCAATCCCAAACCAACTCAAAACAATTTCGCCAACCAATCAATCAACCAAATATACTCGAAACCAATGTTATGACCCTAATGGTCATGACACGGTCGTGGTTAAGACCACGTGAACCAAACAAGCTCTAGAAGCTTTTCGGCTCCACGCGTCTCATCCAAACCTCAAGAATACCATTCAACAAGCTACCAAATCGACTCGACCCTGACCCAAGGTCCATGTGGGTCACGTACGACACCAACAATGACCTATACGTGGGCTTCATGGTGCGTACACCCCATAACTCACAGTCAAACACAACCAAATCACTTCCACAACATCCCAATCCAATCATTCAAGCTTCAATCACTAACCAAACACAAAACCCATCATCTATCTTAACCAAAATATGCAACTAAACCCTAAATGCACAAACCCATCAAATTAATACACCGCACACTTACCAAACACTAATTACTTGTTTATTTAATCACTAATTAGCTTTAATTTCATGTTCCACCCAAAAGCCCCAAAATTTATAATTAGGTCAAAACCCTAATTATCAATTCATGGGTTTTTATTGCCCAATCAAGCTCAAAACATGTTCCATTTACCTTATCTAATCACCAATTGCAAAAGCCCTTTGAAACCCTAAAAGTACGAATCTTGATTCAAAGATTTGAAGGTGTTATGGAGGTCCAAATGGGGCGTATGATATATGGTCGGAAAGAGGAGAAATAGATCTTTCTTTTGGTGGTGGAGGTGTTAGGTGATGTACCGGTGGTCGGCGGTGGTGGCCGGATTATGGCCGGCGGCCACAAGGTGGTGGTGGTTTTAGGGTTTTTAGAGAGATGTTAGAGAGAGAAACACTAGTGTGTGTGTTTTAAAGAGAGAAACAAATGAGATGAAATGAGGATATTGATGGGTATTTATACTAGGCCACTAGGGACCTCAAAAATAATTATTTTGGGAGGAGGGGGCGCCGGCTACAAGAGAAAAGGGGAGGGGTCGGGTTGAAATTTTTCGTAACTATCCCGTTTACCCATTCCCGAGCTCACATATTGTCCCCCGAGTGTCCCACAACATTTATTCAACTTTCCAACATCATTATTTATGTTTTTCCACGAGTTTTGACTATTTATTTGTCAATTTTCGAGTTACGGTCTAAAAGTTACAATAACTCTCGTTTTAGGCTTTTCTAGTGCCGAATCGAATAGTGCCTACCAAATAGAGTTAAAACGCATACGATAACTCATTTAATAATGAAATAAATCATAAAAACCAATAGACGATATAAAATCAAGTCATGGTTTATAAACATAGTGTTAAAGGCAAAGCTCCGGTTCATTTAACGTAATGCGGTTACCTAAAATAAACTCCCTAAATTTGCCAGTTGTCACAGCCTCCCAGCCTCAGAAGAAACCCGTCCTGGGTTTCACTCCGAGTTGCTTGGTGTCATAAACAGTTTAGGATACTTCCTACGGAAAACGTCCTCACGTTCCCAAGTGAACTCTGGTCCATGCCGAGAGTTCCAACGAACTTTAACAATCAGAATACGGCTATTATTCAGCCTTTTTATCTCACGTTCCATAACCTCAATCGGTTCCTCAACAAAATTCAATTTCTCATCAATACGAATATCTCTTAAAGGCACCACTATGTTTTCCTCCGAAAGACATTTCTTAAGGTTACTAATATGAAAGACATTGTGTACACTACTCAGTTCCGATGGTAGCTCCAGGCGGTATGCTACCGGTCCGATTCTTTCCAGGATTGGAAAGGGACCAATATATCGGGGATTGAGTTTTTCACGCTTTCCAAAGCGAATCACTCCTTTCCAAGGAGAAACTTTCAACATAACACGATCTCCAACCAGAAATTCTAAAGGTTTTCGTCTCTTATCGGCATAACTCTTTTGTCTATCACGAGCGGTTTGCAACCGATTACAAATCTAAACTATCTTCTCAGTGATTTCTAGAACAAGTTCGGGACCTGTAAGTTGACTCTCGCCAACTTCAGCCCAACAAATAGGAGAACGACATTTTCGGCCATACAATGCCTCAAATGGGGCGGCCTTAATGCTAGAGTGATAACTATTGTTGTAAGAGAATTCGGCCAAAGGGAGGTGTCTCTCCCAGCCTTTGCCGAAATCAATAACAAATGCTCTAAGCATGTCCTCTAAAGTCTGAATAGTTCTCTTGCTTTGACCATCGGTCTGTGGATGGTAAGCAATACTCATATCCAAATTCGTTCCTAACGCTGTCTGTAAAGACTTCCAAAAGTGGGATGTAAAACGACTATCCCTATCGAAAATGATAGATATCGGTACTCCATGACGCGATACTATCTCCTTAAGATACAATCGAGCAAGCTTATCAAGACTATCGGTTTCACTAATAGCTAAGAAGTGAGCAGACTTAGTTAAACGATCTACGATTACCCAGATAGCGTCATTGCCGCTAACTGTTCTCGGTAATTTAGTGATAAAGTCCATGGTTATTCGCTCCCATTTCCATTCCGGGAGTTCGGGTTGAACTAAAAGTCCTGATGGTTTCTGATGTTCGGCCTTAACTTTAGAACAAGTCAAGCACCTACTGACATACTGAGCTATATCGGCTTTCATATTGGGCCACCAATAAAGTTTCTTAAGTTCCTGATACATGTTATCGGCTCCGGGATGAATAGAGTATTTTGATTTATGCGACTCATGCATAATCAACTCACGGATTCCACCATGAAATGGTATCCAGCTTCTGTCTCTGAAGCATAAAGTTCCGTCGGAACGCTTCAAGAAGCCGTTTTCACTTTCTACCATTCCATGAAGATTGTCATAAGGACGGTTCTCTTCCGTCAATGCCTCTGCTTGGGCGGCTAAAATTTGAGATGGTAAAGGCGAAACAATGGTCATTCCTAATGATCTAACAAGTAGGGGTGGAATGTCCTCCTTACGACTAAGTGCATCAGCCACGACATTAGCCTTACCAGGATGATAGCGAATCTCACAGTCATAATCACTAAGCAATTCAAACCAACGACGTTGTCTCATGTTCAGTTCCTTCTGATCTAGGATGTGCTTCAGACTCTTATGGTCGGTAAATACTACACACTTGGTTCGATACAGATAATGTCTCCAAATCCTAAGAGCAAACACTACAACACCTAACTCAAGGTCATGGGTGGTGTAGTTTTTCTCATGCTTCTTAATTTGTTGGGATGCATAAGCAATCACCTTCTCACGTTGCATCAAAACAGCACCTAAGCCTTTATGCAAAGCGTCGCAGTACACGACAAAGTCTTCGCTTCCTTCAGGCAAAGCTAGGATGGGCGCACTACACAACTTCTCCTTCAGAAGTTGAAATGCTTCTTCTTCCTTTTCTCCCTATTCATACTTAACATCCTTCTATGTTAGTTTGGTCAGCGACTTAGCTATCTTGGAAAATCCCTTAATGAATCTCCTATAATAGCCTGCTAACCCTAGAAACTGTCGGATTTCTGATGGGTTCTTAGGAGCTGCCCATTCCTTAATGGCCTTAATCTTAGCTGGGTCAACATGAACACCTTGACTATCTATCACGTGACCTAAGAATTGCACGGACGGAATCCAAAATTCACACTTAGAGAATTTGGCATACAACTTCTATTCTCTCAACAATCCTAAAATGAGCCTCAAATGCTCTTCGTGCTCCTCACTACTCTTAGAGTATATCAAGATGTCGTCTATGAATACTATCACAAACTTATCCAGGTATGGCTTACACACTCGGTTCATGAGATCCATGAAAACCGTTGGCGCGTTGGTCAAACCAAATGAAATCACTTGGAATTCATAGTGTCCATAACGGGTTCTAAACGCAGTCTTAGGGATATCCTCCTCTCGAACTCTAAGCTGGTGATAACCAGATCGTAAATCGATCTTAGAAAAGATACTAGCTCCTTGGAGTTGGTCGAATAGATCATCTATTCTAGGTAACGGATATCGGTTCTTCACTGTTAACTTATTCAACTCCCTATAATCTATACACATCCGAAACGATCCATCCTTCTTCTTCACAAATAACACTAGTGCTCCCCACGGAGACGAACTTGGTCGAATGAATCCCTTCTCTGACAACTCTGCCAACTGTTTAGACAGTTCCTCCAATTCTCTTGGAGCAAGTAGATATGGTGCCCGGGCTAAGGGTGCCGCACCGGGTATCAACTCTATTTGGAATTCCACTTGTCGGACAGGTGGAATCCCTGGCAGATCGTCTGGAAACACATCCGGAAATTCTCTAACAAATGGTACATCGTTAAGGTGTCTTTCACTCTTCTCCTCACTTTTCTTTTCAGAAATTCGAGCCAAGAAAAGACAACCTCCTCTATCGATGTACTTCTGGGCCTTAATATAAGAGATGATGCTCAACTGGGAAGGGCTTCCACAGTCGCTCCGATCTCCTTGTATGCTAAGAACTTTTCCTCCATACGGTAAACGCACAATCTTCTCATCACAGATGATGTATGCACCGTTCTCTGACAACCAATCCATTCCGATAATAACGTAAAAACTTCCTAAAGTAACCGGCAATAAGTCTATATTAAACGGGCGGTCTAAGAAAATTAAGGTACAA
Organism: Chrysanthemum makinoi; assembly: GCA_910596185.1. Classification (NCBI taxonomy): domain Eukaryota; kingdom Viridiplantae; phylum Streptophyta; class Magnoliopsida; order Asterales; family Asteraceae; genus Chrysanthemum; species Chrysanthemum makinoi. The sequence goes on along the minus strand of OU343225.1, from coordinate 267,033,538 downwards.
CCTCGAACTACGGTGTCTATCTTCTCTCTATTCCCATTCGCTAGTTCCACATCGTAACTAAACCCTAGAGGTGTTTGGGAGATTCCTAGTAATGGCATAAAATTGGTGGATACGAAACTCATATCCGCACCGGTATCAAACAGTATGGAAGCATAGCGATTATTGAGAAGGAACGTACCCGTAACTACGTTAGGGTCCTCACCAGCTTCCTTCCCAATAGCGTAAACACGCGCTACTCCCATGTCTCTCTGCTGATTCCTAGCACCATTGTTTCCCTGGTTTTCCACAACCTTACGCTTCACAGGGTTCAAGCCATTACCTCCTACACCTTGGTTAGCAAATCCTCCTACATTACCAGGATTTCCTCTCATCCACGGCTCTCGGCACTCATTCTTAAAGTGTCCCTTCTTTCCACATCCAAAACAGGTGACAGTAGCCTTCCAGTCCGCTCCTTGTGCCGTTTGAGCTGCAGCAAGTGGACGAGACCTACAGTCTTTGGCTATGTGTCCTACCTTAGAGCACTTCCTACACACAATCGGGCATAGTCCATGGTGGTGTCGGTTACAAAGACCACACAGGCTTACTACCTTCATAATCTTTCCTACCACCATTTCTTATGTCGAACACTCTGGATGTCTCTTGCCGTTTGTTGCCATTCCCTTTTGCAACTTCGTTCCTCTTCCTCTTATGACTCCTATCACTCTTACCCTTGTCTCCTAATTCTAGCACACAAGAGTCCATCAAACTCTGAGCCACAGCAATTGCCTCTTGCAAATTAACTGGCTTAGCACCGATGACATCATTTCGAGTATCCAAAGGCAATCCATCAGTATACCTTTCAATCTTAAGTTCTTCAGTACGAACCATTTCAGGGCAAAGCAATGACAGCTCTTGGAAACGACGAGTATAAGTCGCCATGTCAGTACCCTTAACCTTATGGTTCCAGAACTCACTTTTTAGCTTCTTAACCTCATTCCTAGGACAATAAGTCTTAATCAGGAGAGCCTTAAACTGAGTCCAAGTCATACTATAAGCTACATCAATTCCTACTGATCTGTGGTAGTTATTCCACCAGGTCAACGCCTCGTCCTTCAAGGTAAATGTTGCATACTTAACCTTACAATCCTTATCACAGTTACTCACAGCAAACACATATTCAGTTTTCTCCAACCACCTAGTCAGGTAAACTACTCCCTCAGTTCCTCCGAACTCAATGGGACCACAGAATCAGAACTCTTTGTAGGTACAACCTCGAGTTCGATTCAGCATTGGGGTTCCACTAGAAGTGTTAAAAAGATTAGCCTCAGCTAGCAGTTCAACGACACGCTGCGACACTAGCTGGTCAATGTGGGTTGGGTTCATAGGTGGAGGGTTTTGTGGAACAGGACCATTATCAGCACGGTTATTCACATTCGGGTTTCCTACAGCTGGGTTATCAATGTTCGGGTTCTCAACATGTGGTATGGTCGGGGCCGGACGACGACCAGGGGCAACAACAGTAGCAGGAGCTGCTCGGTTGTTCCTAAGCGAGTTTCGTCTTGTTGCCACCATTCTGGAGGCAAGAAGAACAGTTTCATAAGTTCATAATTCACGCTCTACAATAGAGTTGGGTTCCAATGATCACTAAATAACGCTCAATATCATAATCAAGGTCAACAAGGACAACGCTATACAGAAGCGAAACAATCAGATACCGCATCATAACTAAAGGATGCGTGTTCCCATAACCATAACTCATAGTTTTCAAAAGTGGAAATACATGGAAGGATATGAAGAAATCAAAAACGATCCTAACGACGATACCAATAGGACAACTAGGATAATCCTACATCTCGAACCAAGTACTACTCAGTTTCAAGATGGTACAAAACCATGAATCTAATACTATCTAGCTACGTCTACGAATACCACTCACAGATCTCCTAACATCATCAACCTTTCTCCACAAAGAGGCTAACTCGACACGTCGAGCGTCGCGATCACTCTTAAGCTCTGTGACCTCTCTCTCCAACTCACCAATCCTACGCCAAATCGCTCTATCTGCGTCATGAGCTGTCGCGAACCCTCTCCGCAAGTCCCCAACCTGCTCCTGGAGCTCCGACATACCATCATGCAAAACCCTAGTCCTCCTGACTACAGTACCCATATCAACACTCATATCCACAATACTAGCCCTAGATACTCCAACCAAATGCTCCGTCAACTGACTAAGTCTAGTACCCTGAGAGGTAATCCTCTCCCACATCAGACCCGTCTCACCATACTCCTCTGGCTTAGAAACAATATTCGATGGTATCTCAGATCCTAACGGGCTACCTATGTAAGGTGAGTAAGGTGGCGAGTCAATGTCTAAAAGCTGTCCAGGGGACTCAGGCTCAGGCAAAGGAGAATGTGCAGGACTCTGCAATGGAGGAGTACCCCCTTCTGGGATATCCTCATCATCCTCCTCCTGAGGATCCTCATCCTCATCAACATACTGCTCCTCAATCTCATGCTCCTCCTCAACCTTATGCTCCTCCTCTCCCTCATCCATTGGGGGAGAGTCCATGAGTCGGAGTCTCTGTGCAAGTAAATCCTGGGGTGGTACACTAGGAGATATAGGCCTCCTAAGACATGGTGATGCTGCTAAACGGATAGGTGATGATGGTGGTCTCACAGACATGCGGGCAGTGCTATAAGCAAGCCTAGGAGTCTGTGCTCGCTCTAAGACCTGATGTAATGCCTAGATGAGCTAGGACGATCTGATGATGATGAACTAGTGTGACGGGCAATCTCATAAGGATCACCCTGCGCAACCGTCATGAGAGTCAATGCTGGCGAACTAGCAACAACAAAGACCTCCTCAGACACATCAAAAGCTAGTGAAGGCATAGTCTGTGACAATGGCATAGGGTAGGTATAAGTGTTCGAAACAACCAGTTTTAATAAGCACATCAACTTAACCCAAAACATATATCACATAATGAAAGAATTTAAAAGTGTAGGTACCACATTACTCAAAATATGCCTTTAAATAAAACACATAAGTTCCGTTCCATCACATAATCGCATATCAAATTAATCGAATTCAAAATCATAAGTTTCGTTCCATCACATAATCACATGTCAAATCAATCGAGTTAAAACTCCAAAATCATAATATACCGTTTACTCAAATCAAATTCCGTAATATCTCGATAATCACATCTCACTTTCCAAAACCAATAACCATATCTCATTTTCCAAAACCAATAATCGTATCTCATTATCATAACGTTTCCATAATCAGTTCACAATATCCTTTAACACATCATCTCATAATTCAATTCGCAGTTCATACCATAATCAAATAAGAAGCTTCGGCTTGGCAAGCAGGCGTGCGTCGGTCGAGGATCAATTTTTTCTCAAAAGTGGTTATAGTTTAGGGTTTATAAAATACCTAATTCTCTATAACCTTGAGCTCTGATACCAATCTGTAACACCCGCAAATCTCGGTACAACGAAAGACTTAATCAAGTTTTCGGGGCGTTACTTTTTGATTGGTATCGCACACAAGTATAGCAAAAAGATAGTCATTTAATATTCAAAACCAATCCCAAATTTAAGTACCCAAAACATTTAATCCAAAATATAAATATTAGGCCCAAAACATGATTTATTAAGATAGGTCCCCATAGTTTATCAGAGTCGGAAAATGATCCTTGAACCCCGCCTTCTTGCCAAGCTTCCACGATCAAGTAATCCAAACATCTCTCAATTACCTGAGAAATCATGCTAAAAGGTCAGCTTACGCTTGTGAGTTCATAGGTTTAAGTTCAACAAAATCATAGTAGACCTGTAAGAGTTGATTTGCTATGCAAGAACTAAGATAGATAAATACCGTTCGCACATGATCCTACCCGATTCTAGTCCAGCACTGTTGTGGCAAAATCTAGAACAATTGCCAACCCCGAACTAGGTCGATGTAGAAGTCTATTCTTAGCTAGGCACGGTTAAACCTAGACTAAGGCAACAACTACCGCACATCTATCTATACAATCAAGCACATAAGCAAATCCAAATAGTTTTCACGGTCCAAAAACTGTAGCATTATTCTCACCCCAATATAGTTAAAAACGTAGATAAAAGTGGGGCTATGAAACTTACCTCAAGCAATCAACGCAAGCAATCAACGCACAAATAAACACTAGCAGAAGATAACGGTATCACAGCACAACAACTATCGACTCGGCACAACCTATTAATGTAGACCAACCTTAATATATATATTCCTCGAAATCAACGTTATCTACCCCAATGTATTCCATTTCTTTATTTCCAAAAACGTCTCATTTCACCATTTAATCCTAGTGTTTGGTATTCCTTGTGTGGGTGTATCGACTCAATATGATGCCATGAATGCACTCAAACAACCAATATATAACTCAATGCGACACAATGAGACCTCTAAACGATAAGCCCCATAGTTCAATAAGTTTCGGAATAAATAGTAGACCTTATCGAATTCGTCAACTCGATAAACTCATTTATTTAATCGTGTCGCTTATTATCCCATAAATCAATCGTATCCTTAAAGAGTCATAAGGATAAGTCACCCATTAATAGGGTTACCCAGCGTACCTAGCGGGCTCTTATTAGATTCGTCAACCTAATAAGTCCGCTACCCACGTGGATCAACATCATTAATGCTAGGTTATCCGTAACCCATGCACACAACGTAAGCAATTAAATAATTAAACCAATATTAAATGTCCACAATTGACATTTATTGATAAACGTGTACTCGAAACATTAATTACTTATTTATTGCAAAACATTTCCAATTTAGTCGCTAGTTTCCGTTTAAAAATAGTAAATAACAAGATAAGACTTGTTATCGACATTTTTGGTACAAAAGCCCATTTATTATTCCCATTTCACAGTTTATTAGCATTTTCATATATATATATATATATATATATATATATATATATATATATATATACTAGAAGGGTACCAGCATAATGCGGTAGTACCGATGACTATTTTGTAGCGAACAAATGTTTTTGAGGTGGTGATGTGATGAGATGGTGGTGACAGTGGCGATAAGTATAGTTATATGTGTTTGCTTACCCGTTTAGTGAATTCGTTTCACAACACTTCGAATGTATATGTGTTAGTTGTAAGTGTTTGTTTGGGTTACCCCGTAACTTTCACGCGACATCATTATTCCCGCATATAAAATACCCTCGCAATCTCTTACGCGTCAAACACTCCCCCAAAAGTATATGATTTTGACGAATCAAGATTATATTGATTGGAATAAATGAAATAAAGGTTAAAGTTGTAAAAATTTGAATTAAAATAAAATAAACCCACTAAAAATATAAAAACTAAAAACTCATAAAAATATATTAAAATGGATGTTAAATTAAAAAGCATAAAATTTTAGAAAATATGGTGAAATTAGATTATAATATAAATAAGTAGATAAAAAGATATTTTAATTTGAAAATAAAGATAAATTTTTAGTTGAGAAGTGACACATGTCATTTTATAATTGGAGCTCCTTATCTTAATTTTTGGTGGTTAGGAGTTAGGCTTGGAGTTTGTTAGAAGTTAGGCTTGGAGTTTGTTAAGAATTGATACATGTCATCTCATGATTGGAGCTCTTTATCTTAATTTTACATGCATTATAATATATCTTTCCATAATAAGCAAGTAAAAAAGTCTGAATTTTTAAGCCTTCTAATTTTAAAAGGCCTAAATGCATTATAAAGTAGTATATATATATATATATATATATATATATATATTTCGTCAAATTCCATTATTAATATCATATCGTTATTCGTTTCGAGTCCACAAGCACGAGCCATAACTTCTCGGCTTTTAATCAATCAATAGTCCAAATTATACTAAAGTCCATGTTACGGCTTTGTCGGAGTCAACTATTGACTAAAAAGTCAAAGTAACGCCGACGTAGCTCAAAGTCAACAATATATATATCAAGTCCAAATTTAAAAGTCACAATATCGCAATTCAATCCCAAACCAACTCAAAACAATCTCGCCAACCAATCAATCAACCAAATATACTCGAAACCAATGTTATGACCCTAATGGTCATGACACGATCGCGGTTAATACCACGTGAACCAAACAAGCTCTAGAAGCTTTTCGGCTCCACGCGTCTCATCCAAACCTCAAGAATACCAATCAAAAAGCTACCAAATCGACTCGACCAAGGTCCATGTGGGTCACGTACAACACAAACAATGACCCATACGTGGGCTTCATGGTGCGTACGCCCCATAACTCACAATCAAACATAACCAAATCACTTCCACAACATCCCAATCCAATCATTCAAGCGTCAATCACTAACCAAACACAAAACCCATCATCTATCTTAACCAAAATATGCAACTAAACCCTAAATGCACAAACCCATCAAATTAATACACCACACACTTACCAAACACTAATTACTTGTTTATTTAATCACTAATTAGCTTTAATTTCATGTTCCACCCAAAAGCCCCAAAATTTATAATTAGGTCGAAAACCTAATTATCAATTCGTGGGTTTTTATTTCCCAATCAAGCTCAAAACGTGTTCCATTTACCTTATCTAATCACCAATTGCAAAAGCCCTTTGAAACCCTAAAAGTACGAATCTTGATTCAAAGATTTGAAGGTGTTATGGAGGTCAAAATGGGGCGTATGATATATGGTTGGAAAGAGGAGAAAGAGATATTTCTTTTGGTGGTGGAGGTGTTAGGTTACGCTCCCGTGGTCGGCGATCGTGGCCGGATTATGGCCGGCGGCCACAAGGTGGTGGTGGTTTTAGGGTTTTTAAAGAGATGTTAGAGAGAGAAACACTAGTGTGTGTGTTTTAGAGAGAGAATCAAATGAGGTGAAATGAGGATATTGATGGGTATTTATACTAGGCCACTAGGGACCTCAAAAATAATTATTTTGGGAGGAGGGGGCGCCGGCTACAAGAGAAAAGGGGAGGGGTCGGGTTGAAATTTTTCGTAACTATCCCGTTTACCCATTCCCGAGCTCACATATTGTCCCCCGAGTGTCCCACAACATTTATTCAACTTTCCAACATTGTTATTTACGTTTTTCCACGATTTTTGACTATTTATTTGTCAATTTTCGAGTTACGGTCTAAAAGTTACAATAACTCTCGTTTTAGGCTTTTCTAGTGCCGAATCGAATAGTGCCTACCAAATAGAGTTAAAACGCATACGATAACTCATTTAATAATGAAATAAATCATAAAAACCAATAGACGATATAAAATCAAGTCATGGCTTATAAACACAGTGTTAAAGGCAAAGCTCGGTTCAGTTTAACGTAATGCGGTTACCTAAAATAAACTACCTAAATTTGCCAGTTGTCACAGATGCCAAGGTCGTATAATCGATGTGGTGCATCGTTATACAAATAGTGATAGTTTGTTTCCAAGGATGTTGATATCCTTGATGGTGTTGTAATAAGGAGTGGGTCTCCTTTGGGGTTAGGTATTGTGTAGTGTTGGGTAGTAGTTCCTCCATTGTAATGGAACTCGGTACTTAGCCTAGTATGGGATAAAGGGTAGGCAACGTGGTAGGTGTGGTTATCCATGGTGAAAGAACCCGGTGGTTAGCCTAGTAACGGAAAATGAGTAGGCAACGTTGTGAAGGCTTCTCCGCCACAAGGTGTTGGTGTCGTGTAGTGATTAGGAACTCTCGAGTAGGTGACTCGGGGAGTGGAGTAGGGCAAAGAAGGTGTCCTTTTAGCCAAACCACTATAAATACTCGTGTCATGGTTATGTATTTCTTACTCTTTTTCTTTCATTACACTTTTATATATCTATCTATCAACGTCCAACATACACACCTAAATAGATTGACATAAGTCGATCTAAATATTTCAAAACGAAGTTTTAATTGGTAAAACTATTCAACCCCCTTTCTAGTTTTCCACAATTGGCATCAGAGCTTCGTTACCAAGTTTCTTAGAGTATGCTGTACTTTAAAAACTTGATACGATCCGTGTATGGTTGAAAACTACAAAGAAGGAAATCTTTTAAAACATTTTTTTTCTTTCATGTTGGTTATTGATAGATTATTCTAACATATTCTTTTCAATAAATCTTCATGCTTGGATCTCTCCAAAACCTTCATTTCTATTCAAAGAATAATGAAGTCAACTTTCAAGAAAGAATCTAAAAGTAATCACAACCTACTTATTGTAAGTACAACGGATTACTTTAAGAGCTCATGAAGTATTTTTGGTCTTATGTCTTCACAAACCAAAATCAAGAGCGTAGAGGTATGTTTACTCTTCATTAGCTAGCTTATATCTACATGAATATGTTAATACCATTTTTCTTATAATTGCTAGTCTCTCAAAAAGTTTCCTTTCGCCACTTTCTCCGACTTACTCATCATCGGGAATAGTATTCCTTTTGATCTCGTCAAACTAACGCCATCGTCACAAATGGATTCTCGGTAATTAATCAAATCCCGTTGACCAAACATTATTCATTTTATTTTTTTTACCCCAAAACTATTTTTGTTCCATAAGCTATTTTATAACTTATAACAAACATATTGCCAAACACTCTTTTTCTGTCTATAGTAGCCGGATCCCTCTAGTTATACTAGCCGGATCCCTTATATAAGGGATCCGGGGGAATCGTGGGACAGAAACCAGCTATACGCTTTTCAAAACCAACATCGATCATTTTCCCACTCCCCACAAAACACAAAAACGACCCAAGCACTGGTTTCATCTTCATAGGACTCCATATCCTCAAGTATTCTTTTCTAGAACACCATTGTAAGTAATTACACTAACATGTTCTAATTTTCATCATCCTCATTCTAGGGTTTATGGTTTCTCAATTTCTAATCAATTAATTTAATTAGGGTTTCCAAAATTGATCATTGAAAAGGGCTTTCACATAACTAAAGATTACATTGTGTTCACAACATTGTTAATACAAATCAAAACCATAAACCCATCTCAAATTTTTTTGCCTAATTGGAATATTTGTGTTTCTAGGACCAACCATGCCTAAAGCCACTCAATAAGACCACCATGATACTGTCCATTACCTCACCCATTACTATCGGAAAGAGGGATTGTCAAAAACCGACTGCAAAGTCTTCAAAAGACTTGAAAAACGACTTATCCACGAAGGTCGTGTGGTCAAGGAATGTTTCCTTGAAGATACCGACATTCGTCAAGTCTTCTCGGCAATCAACTTTGATTGTCTTCTTGACATTGATGAACAAATTTGTCCGGTTTTCATCTTTGAATTCTACAAAAGCATTAGGATCATTCGAAATACCGATGATAGCATTTCAATCACCTTCATCATCAATAAACGAAGTTTCACTCTACCTCTCAACACATTCGCTCAAATCCTTCGCATTCATTGTGAAGGAATTTGTATGTACTCTCAAGATTGGGCAATATCCTCTCAATCTTTTGCTCTTGATCCCAAACCAATATACCATACTCCTCTTGATGAACCAGAAACCATTCGAGACACCATTTTCAAAATTAGAGGCGACCAATCCTGTCTCAACCGAAACAAAAAGCTCATTTACCGTGATCCCTTTCAAATGGAACTCTTCGAAATGCACCCCATTTTTAGAAAATGGGAAGAAATTCTTAGGAAAAACGTCATTAGCTTAGTTGGTAACAAGGATCATCCAAATGCATGTCTCGTGCAAATGATTTATTGCCTTATTCACCAAAAGCCATTTAATCTCGCCTATTACATGGTGAAGAGAATGGCCAGGGTATTCAAAGTTGCCAACATGGTACTTCCATATGGTATGCTCCTAACACGACTTTGTAAGTATGTTAGTGCATTGCAACCATCTCCTATCAACGATGATCATTTCCTTTCCGATCATGTTATGGTACCTCTTACCAAACAACCCCCTAAAGGGTTCATGGTCAATGGAAGAAAACCTAAAGCTCTCTCGGACTCCTCGGGCGGAGAAGAAAAAGAAGAAGAAGAAGAAGTAAATGTCAACCCGAAGCTAACATCGAATTGGACCCCTTTGACTACTATCAACAACTTCCGACTCTTCCAAACGAGACCACGGAATTCAAACAATTAAGGGGTATGATTCAAAACCTAGCTCACCATGTCATGAAGTCGGGAAAGAGGAAAAGAAAGGATTGACGAAAGAGACTATAGGATTATGCTTGTTTTTAGACATTTGATTTGTGTATGAATGATTATATTTTAGCACGCTTGTTTGTGTTATCTTGGATATTACCATTACTACCATTATCTATGATATGCTTTATGTGATAACATGTTTATGTTGCTGTTAAGTTTAATGGTTATTCGTGTACATTGTTTGGTGCAAAATATGCATTTGCCTCTGTGATGGTTCTGATCTGCAGTTGCTAGATCCCTAGTATTAGCCTAGACGGATCCCTCCTCTGAGGGAACCGTGGGATCCGTGACAACAGATGAGCATACAGATTCCCATACATCAAAATAGCTCACTAGATTACTTCACACTAGCCAAACATAGGACCTTAGAACCAACTAAGTCTCCCTCAAGCATTTGAAAGCTTCACACTCATCCATAGCTTACCTAGGATCTATTTCAAAGTGCTTTTGATTTATTGTTAGGAGTTAGAATATTCCATAGTGAAGTATCGGTCACCCCAAATACCATCTAGCATAAGTTAGCTCGTAGACATTACGTTATTTACTAAGTTATTTAGTTAGCTATTTAGTTTAGTGCAACTCCGTGGAGGAAGGACGGGTCTTTACCCATTGTATACCTGATCCACAGGCCGTCAGGAGGTCATTTATTTTGTAACCTATAAATACCCTCTACCTTGCAAGGTAGAGGGTTGGATGTTCTTTGGTAATCTAACCTTACATGAGTTTCTCTTTCTAAGAATATCCCACTTTCTCTCTCTAACATTATCTATACGCCAAAGTATGTTTGTGTTATGATGTGTATGTGAAATCCAATATGTTACAATTGGTATCAAGAGCCATGGTTAGATCATCTCTTACATATCTTTGGATTTCTAGTGGTTTTTAGGTGGTTTTTGAGTTTGAGAAAGTTTAGTGGTTTTTGCATCATTTGCTTGATTTCTAGTGTTAAAGTTTGGAGTTTGATTGTACTTTTGTGTTTAGGATCATCATAAGTGTTTAGGTTTTGATTTGGAAGGCTTGAATCATGATGGTTGGGTTGTTTTTGGATTGAAAAGTGTGTTTTAGAAGTTTTTCATGTTAGCTACTTGGCTCTCGGTATAATATTCTTGGTAGCGACTTGTTTTATAATTCTGTAGCGAGTTGTAGTGTTGTTTGGTGGCGAGTTGGTCCTAGCGACTTGCCTTTAGAGACAAGCCGACAAAAAGTACTGTTGGTGGATTCTCCACTACTTGTAGCGACTTGGTAAGGTAGCGACTTGCTTTCAATTTTGATAGCGACTTGCTCTTTATGTTTCGTAACGATTTGGTCCTTAGCGAGTTGCTATTTAGCGACTTGATCTTATAGCGACTTGGTTCATAGCGACTTGCTGTTAAAATTTGTAGCGACTTGGGAACTTAGCGACTTGCTTTGTTATCACTTAGCAACTTAGTACTTAGCGACTTGGTTCAAGGATTCATAGCGACTTGGTTGACTTTTGTGTGTAATACGGTTTTCTCTTGATTTAGTAAAATCCCGTGAAAGAATCTATTTCCCCGTTTAATCATTGAGTTATAAAATCCCGTATAGTCTGTCAACATGTCTACCAACATGCCTACAATCATATCTACTATAGCTGAGGACGTTAATGCAGCAAATACTCATACACCCACAATGTCTTACGTCACAGACCCTTTTATCTCCAGAGTGCTTGAACTCTATGATACCTCACAGAAGAATGAAACGGGTTGTATTTCTGAAGATCCTACCTTGATTGACTCTACAAATTATGATCAAAACTCCTCACCTTCTGAGTTAAATTTCAACAAAACACAAATGTTAATGACCCATGATACAAAGCATTCGGAATGCAACATTGAGCCGTTTCAATTACTTCATCAGCACCTTACACAACTGTTATCCACTCCTATGAGTCGAACATGCTGTGCTCTCTTTCGCCAAGATTTACCTACGTTGAAAAGGGCTGTGTTACTGAACTTAGAACAACTGAAGCTTCAAATTACCAAGGAGAAGGTATTAATTGATGACTCTAATGCTGCACTTCAAGTTATCTACAACCAATTTCAGCCATTTATCAAAGGGGAATATTCTGATGACTTTGATCCATACATAACTGGATTTTCATTCAAGAAACACACTGGAATGGAAATTCATGAGTTCATCAACACATATATCCAACTCATGAATAATGTGGAAGTCTAAATTAAGGATGCTACTCAAAGGAATGATTGTCTGAATGAGAGTCATGGAAAATTAAAGGAAAGGTGTGATATTTTGGGTAATGGTTCAGTTGAAAGAACGTATGATGCTGATGCTGACTGCAGAATTTCAGATACAAAAATGAATGATTTAATTGGTATCTTGAACACAAAGGCTCGAGTCCGAAAACTTGAAACTGCTTTCATGTTAGTAAATCCTTAAGCATAAGGTAAACACGATGTCATACCTACAAATGAACAAGTGTCATGCATTGAGGTAACCTTAACTGACCCTATCTTTGATAATGATATCGATAAAAGTGTCTTGGTTGAGTCTGAATCTAAAATCCTTAAAACAAATGACATGGTAACAAAAGGGGTTTATGATGAACTTTCAAACAAATACTCAATTCTTGAAAAACATTGTATTTCCCTGGAAATTGCAATACAACAAAAGGAAGAAAGTTTTCGTGCTACAAAATCTTGCATTAATCCGGAATTTCCAGAATTTTGAGAATTCTTTGAAATTAATCACTTGAAAACCCAGATTCAGGACAAAGACTCAAGCATACGCAATCTGAAATTTCAACTCTCAGATCTGCATAAGAAATGCAATCTTAGGATAAGCAATCCTAACCATGAGATGTGTAGTGAGCTTAAATCTAGGAATGATGAATTGGCTTTATGTGTATCCAACTTATTAAGAGAAAATGAGTCCTTAAGAAAGAACTTATTAGAAACAAATTCTTTTTTGGCTGACATTGATGCCCTCAAAGCCCAAATTCAGGATAAGAGCTTCAATATTGTTGCCTTAAAAAATGAGCTTAGAAAATCTATTGGAAATAAGGTAAACACTAAGTTTGCAAAACCATCGACCTTGGGAAAGTCAATGCTCAGAACAAATCAAAACATAATGTAGTTAGGCAGCCGAATGCTTTTAGAACTGAAAGATTTAAACCATCGAAATCTAGGCTTGCCTCCCAAGTTGATGCGAATACTGTTTTGTCAAAACCAGTCACTTCACTACCTCGTTCCGATATGAAGAATAACAAACCTCAGGTTAATATTCAAAGTTCTAAGATCAGGAATACTAGGAGCTCATCTACTTCTCGTAAGAAGCATCAAATGGAGATCAATCCCCTAAGAAACCCAATGTTTACAAAAGGACCAATTTTCATAAGTGGAATGTGCCTACACCCAAATCTACTAGCAGCTGTTTCAAATGGATTCCCACTGGTAGACTATTTAAGTTTACATGATCCAAACTAACTTATATACCTAGATCTTGCCTTAAGTGGATGCCCACAGGAAAACTCTTCAAGAATAGTGAACCTAAAGGGATCTCCACCAATGAGATGCCTAGATCAAACAGTACAATATCCAATAGTGAGAATACTCATGTCACTAACTCATCTATTTGCAATACTACATGTGCTTCTAGTGCAATGTGTTCTCAGTCTTTTTCAGGTACAATGCTCAACTCATTCAGGAACTTCATGACTTGGTTTCCATCTGAAATGAATAGTGCTCACTCTAGAATGGTTGCTTGCCAGAACTGACGTACGTTGTTCTTTGACTCCTATTCATCTTGAATCAGGACTCGCTCTTACATATCTGTGTACAAATCATTTAAAAAAAAAATAAAAAATAACTACCATTCTTTTGATTAAATTTTTTCCAAACTAATAAGGGATATATCTTCTGTTATCGATAACATCTACGATCCTAGAAATGTCATTCAATAATGACACGGGATCATAGATGAAGTTCGAACTAATGATATATTCTTGTTATACAACGGGTGGGGTCTATTCAATCAATGTTCTTTGATGACATTGATTGAGGGGGAGAATTTTTCAAGTTATCTCATTCATGCTCAATGGTTGTTCATTCTATTATGTCATCTTAATTATGCTATGTGCGTGTTAGCTGTCTGATAAGTTCATGAGCTTTAAATATTTATTATACATAATGTGATATGATAGCGACTTGCTCTTGTTATAATAGATTGCAACCTAAGTATGTGTTAGCGACTTGCTTTGAAAACCCTGGAGAGCAATGACTACAGTTCTCAATTTATGCTTGTCAGGCAAAACATCCGGGTTTGATAAAGTAAGGATTCCCATCTTGCAAATTTTATTGGGTATAGTCAATGGGGTGAATGTTAATGTAACTGAACGCATTTGGGAAGAATTCTCGTTGTCATTAAACACATTTATCACTGATAGAACGAACTTTCAGAATAAAGCTCAGGGTAGAAAGAAAGTTAACAAACTTGTGATCCCTAGTATCAGATTCTCAAAACTTGTCATCCAGTACTTGCAACAAACTCACAACTTCAATCCTAGGAGTGAATCAGTCCTTCATGATGCCAAGGAAGAATTTGTTCTAGGTAACCTTAAATATGTTCCTAAAGGTATGGATAAGGAGATCTATGGTCGGCAATTCTGATAGTCTTCTCACTGACGATATTAAGAAGAAGGACTACTTCAAACTCTACAAGAAAAGGGCTTCCGTGATCTGGTGCTAATGATGATGTCCATCCTACTCCACCACAAACCAAAGCGCCAAGTCTACCTCGAATCAAAATCTTCATATGTTGCTCTTCCTAAAAAGGGACTTAAAAGGTCACAACCTCACGACACCACAACCAAGAAGCAGAAAAGAAAGAAGAAGGAAGTGGTAAAGGGAAATGTTGAGGAAACTGAGGTTTCGAGGGGTGATACCAGTTTGATTGATGTAGATGATGCTGCTCTGCAACTAGGAATCAAGCAAAGTCTAGAAAGTCAGAATGTGAGAGCACCAATTGGAGGAGTAGTGCTAAGAGAACCTGAACAAGTTCCTCGCCAAACAACACCTATCTCACAAGACAAAGGGAAAGGGATTGTTGGTGTAGAACAAGCTGCCACATGCTTCTCGACCTTCTCCTCTTCACCATCAAGAACAACAACTCAATTTGAAGTGAAGAAAAGAAGTGTTGAATCTTCATCACCAAGAACAATCTGGACTGGAAAAGGAGGTATCTGAAACACAAAAAGAAACCCTTGCATCAAGTGATACCCGGTCGAGCATAATTTTGAGGAAGAGTTGCAACATGTCTCACAGGAGAACCTCGAGTCAAGATCGATGAGACCGAGCACTTGGAAGAACCAAATTTGTCTAATGACTCTCTACCCTCTTTGAAGAATCTTGATGAGATATCTCCTTTGGTGATCGGTTCATAAACGACATGCACCCAGACCATTGAGACTCTGAAGCAAGGTAAGGAGAAAGATGAAGTAGAGTCCATGTTCACCGTCAACATACAACAAGACACTTCTACAATCCCGCCAATGTCTGCTCCTACTCTTAAGACTGCACTTCCACCACCCAAGCCTGCGCAATCAACCTCAAATGTTCAATCACATGATACTGTCACTCCTCTTGAACCAGTGATTACAGTCTCTGATACAGTCACTCCTCCTACCTCACCACCTCCTGCTTCACCTTCTCCAGATAAAACAACTGAACAATTGCTCAAAGAGGCCATGACTCGTATTGCAACCATTGAGAAGCATTTTCCTATCGCCGTCAATAATCTTGATAGTCGTGTTAAAAAACTGGAGAATTTTAAAATCGATGAGGTTATTACAAAGGCAATAGAAGATGACATCAAAGATGCACTCGAATGGGCAATGAAGGCTCCGTTAGTTCAACGATTTAAAGACTTGCCAATCTCTGATATGAGATCAACACTCTCCGAAAGAATGTACGATGCAGGAGAGCATTTGGACGATACACATAAGAAACTATACGAAGCTCTTGAGGAATCAATAAAACGTGACAATTATCAGCAATTTGTGGAAGATGTACGAGAAAGGGACAACAAGAAGAAAAGAAAGAATGTTCCAGAGAAAACTACCGATAAGTCGGAGGTCCCAAGCCACCACCTCCAACTGGAGGAGCTGGAGCTTCTGGTACTGGTGGAACTTCTGGCACAACTACTACACCTTCACCATAACCACCATCATCACCACCAAAACCCTCCAAGCAATCTAGTCCTTCCGGAGATAAGGGGAATCAGAAGAAATCTGCAGCTTGGACAATGGTTGATTCAAGGTTCACACCCACAATCTCTTCAATTCCTGAAGATCAAATGGTTCATGAAGAGTCGTATGTCATGGCAGAGTCGAAATCTGATGAAGATGATGCATCCACCAAGCACATTCCCAAGCCATCTGAAGATGAATGGTTTGACTCATACGTGTCGGGAGAACGTTCTAACACATCTAGAGTAGGACCTTCAAAGGACACAATTCAAAGCTGGTTCACCAAAGAGAGACCTCATACTCCAAAACCTTCATGGTCCATCCCAGAGTCTAGCATGATGATTCCTGATAACAACTGGGCATCAACTATCACAAATAACTATGAAGCCCCTGATGAAGACTCTCTTTTACACATCACTGGAGATATGGGCAGCTTTATGAAGTGGTTTTGTGAAAAGAAAGGAATTTCATCTATCACTCCGAAGGATCTTGAAGGACCTGCCTTTGAAATTGTCAAGGTGTTCCACTCAGATGCCAATCAACTCCAATACCAAATGGAAGAATGCCACAAGTTGCTGAATGATCAAGTCAGTGAGCAGATTGGTCGATTCAACATAAACAGGCCCCTTCCTCTTGGTGGTGAACCTAGACAAATGACGATTCAGCCTCGAGTTCTTGTTCAACCATGACTGGATTATCTTTGTGCTCATACTACCAAAGAAGACCAGCCTTATCTATCTCAAAGATGAAAGATGCTACCTACTCTAATCATGGCCTTGAACAGATGGTTCCGGATCAATTCGCAGGTGACAACGAACAAAAGTATGACATTGCCGCTTCATATGGTATTTCTCACTGGTGGTACAAAAAGAAGAATTTCTACATCGAGAGACATGGTGCTGATAAGAGTCGCAAAGCTGTTCGATCCAAGGTGCGAATCTTAAGTGTTGTCAGTGTAGAGATCTTCCAAATCTATGGCTATGATTACCTTAAGAAGATTGTTCTTTGAAGATCTCTATCTTTTGAATCTTCAAGGACACCTTGAACACCTTCCTGCTCGTGAAAAGAAAGCTCTCTCTGCCGCTGTCAATCTTTGGATCAGAGGATTAGTCATCCGAAAACGGGTTGAGGACTTTCAGCTTGGGATGGAAAGCTACCAGACTCGGGTCAACTTAACAAGGCCGCAATGGGATGCCTCAGGAAATGAATTTCGTCATGATTATAGAGTGCTTGACACACCCAGAGCCGTCCTCTTCCACGACAGATACGGGACTCGCATGCTGATGAGATTGTGCGAGCTCTACAAATTCAGTGATGGTACTCTCAAGATGGTCGAAGAAGAACTGAACTCCAGAGTAAAAGAAATCAGAGTTGATATGAAGCCATGGAACAAAAGAAAATTTTGGACTGAGGAGGATTTAAAGAGGTGTGAAGATTTCATTGTTGCAATCAAGCAAAGACTTAAGACTCGAATGATCTTCCGCAGCCTTGAAAGCTTTATTGGTGGCAGACTTCGTGAAGGTCATTACAAACTACTTCAAAGAACTGAATGCAGACATCTTCCGGAAGTAGTTTCTGTTTTGTATTATTTATATGAAATATGTGCTGTACAAACTGAACTACTATAATGCATGTAATAGTGTTAGGTTATGTACTGTGGTTTCCCTTTGTGTCTATAAAGGGAACTTCAGTGTTGTCCACTTCTGATCATATAAAATTGGACACATTTTTCTCCAACAAATGTTTTGTCTCATACATATTTAAATCACTTGAGATCGAAAATCTCAAAGGATTTGAAATTTTTGATCGAGGGAGAAAATGTGATATAAATATGAAAGATGATAAAAAATGACCATTTTCTGTCTCAAAGTGCATACTGCTCTCTAATATGTGCTAAACTATTTTCGAATCTCGAAGCACATATTAAGGGGGAGCATTTCAAATCAAATTCAAACCTTCAAGGTACAAGGTTTTCCATGTTTTTAGTTAAAGTACCTTGATTGCGTGTTAAATGGTTTCTAAATGTTTGGTGATCGTGGATGTACTTCAAATGACCTCTTGCCTCTATGTGATAAAATGATTTCAAATATCCTATGCACATATTGAGGGGGAGAATATACCAAGAAAATCAAATGGCGTTTTCTATGAAAATTATGATCAAAGAAAATATCTCAAAGTCCTCTTGCCTCCATGTGCTAAACAATTTCTAAATCATATGCACATGTTGAGGGGGAGGTTTTCTAAATGATCAAAACTATTAAGGTACAAAATGCTTTGATCTCGTATCGCAAGTACCTTGATTGTTTTTCCAAATGATTTTTCAACTGGTTTCAACGAAGAATGAATGGTACCAAAAGACTGACCATTTTACTTTACGTATGGAGTTATAAGGATGGTGAGGTTAGGTATTAGTTCCCACGATCCGCCAGAACCGGAGGGATCTACCCAGGGACAATCCACTAGATAGTGTAGAGTCCTTAGGTATGATGAAAAAAGGAGAAAAGTGAGATAAGGGAAGAGTGCGGATTGAGACAGAGCTAGTACTGGAATAAACCCAACAAGGTTCTAGTAATGAAATCTCAGTAAGCACTAAAGGGGTTGAAGAATGAAAAAGAATTGAATGTGAAAAAGGGTGAAAAGAAATAGCCCTCCATTTATTCAACCTTAGGGCAGAAACCAGGTTCAATTCATATACTACTGGTGGTTACCAAGGTAACATCGGTATTGAAGACATGTCGTCATGGACCCAGTGACGCACGACACTTCAACTTTCCAAACCACTCAAGTTCCTCTTAAAAGGGATTGTTTCATTCTCACGGGGAACCGACATAATCTATCGACTTTCTCTTAGGGATTGTTGATATTGAAGAAGGAGACCATCTCCCTAGTCTCCGGTATAGGAACCAAATATGCACAATTGAGTCTAGAGCCACGAGATCATCAATAAATCTCATTAGGACACTTTCAATGAAGACTCTCTGTTTCACACAATGTGGAAAGAGATATTATATCTTATGAGTCCTACGCATTATCCTTGTGGTATTGCCAGAACATCTAAGTGATATGCATTCATATTCACTATGAAGATGGAAAGCCTTCTGGAGCGAACATCAAACAAGCTCCTGGTAGGTGGCATGTGAGATCTATCCAATAGATCAACCATGTGACAACAGGACAGAAACAATGGAAAGATTCAATCTTTTGAATCAATCCTGGTTCAGGTTATGGATTGACGGATACCTTTGAAAAACCGGTCGTTGTGATGAAAAACTCTTTTCTTTAGCACATCGACTGTGTAATCATTTCTCAAAATAAAAGGTGTTTATGATTGATAATTGATTTTCATTAAAACCTTCATTGTATTGCAAAAACAATTTCTATTGAGCAATACACGATTGTTTTTCAAATCTCTTTTCATCAATAAGTGAATCTCGTTTCGCTGGTTCACTCACTCAGTGTTGTCTTCTTTGAGACGTTCCGGTTTGAGAACAGCTAGAGCAACTGCGAAACCCAGTCAAGGAAATTCTTCGAATTATACTCGATCACAGGCGTACTTGTATCTTGATCAACGGGAACCGTGGGCGTGTACCTCAATTCATCGAAAGTGATCAAAGACACTTTCGGCGCTTTATTGCTAATCGCTGTTTTATGCGGTACACCTTGACGCGTTTGCAATGATCGAATGGAGCGGTCAATCCATAGCCGCATGCTCACACAACACATTCATATCTAAAGAAATCATGATTAGTGCATCAATGACTCGGATATTTTCACTCCATGCTTCGCTTACTGCCGCCAATATCATGAATCAACAAAAGCTACTGCTACTCTGATAAGAATAAATCATGATCCAGAATGTGAGCATGTCGGTTCAAATGTCACAACATCATATGCTGGCAACACAACAATGGGTGATGCTGAGATTTGCAGTGGCTGATGATCTCTAGAAATGCTCAAAAGGTCATCATGGTGGATCAACTCAATAACCTCCACGAAACATACATCATAGTTGAACAATGATGAAATCAACACAGAAACACATAGTTTGAATACTTTGAAGAAGGAAAGTCTGCGAGCTCAAGACTGAAGTTTAATTAGAATGCTAGGATTCAAAATGTAAAACATGGGGTGACCTCCCTTAGGGGGAGATTGTTAGGAATTAGAATATTCCATAGTGAAGTATCGGTCGCCCCAAATACCATCTAGCATAAGTTAGCTCGTAGACATTACGTTATTTACTAAGTTATTTAGTTAGCTATTTAGTTTAGTGCAACTCCGTGGAGGAAGGACGGGTCTTTACCCATTGTATACCTGATCCAAGTGCCGTCAGGAGGTCGTTTATTTTGTAACCTATAAATACCCTCTACCTTGCAAGGTAGAAGGTTGGATGTTCTTTGGTAATCTAACCTTACATGAGTTTCTCTTTCTAAGAATATCCCACTTTCTCTCTCTAACATTATCTATATGCCCAAGTATGTTTGTGTTATGATGTGTATGTGAAATCCAATATGTTACATTTATCAACTCATCGAAACTCACCATATTTCCGCTTCAATACTCACACGTTGTTTCTAACATTTCAAAACACTTAGGTGGACATATTTATCAATTTTAGGAAATTGTTTCTAGTCATCCTTATCTCAAAATGGGTCAAAAACTAGTTTTTGAATTCTTTTATTTTTTGAGGATTTTTCAAACTCCATCTCAAGCTTACATATGATCTCTAGAATCATTTATTATGACTTGAAACCATCAAAATTCCTAGTGTCATCCTTGAACACCCATTGGTGATCATAAAGTCTCATTTTCCTTCCATAAAAGGCAATCATTAGCTACATCACTCATTGCCCTTGATTATTCAAGTACCCTTCCATTTAAGACACTTAGATGGACTGAAACACTCAAGATATAGGTATTAGACCTTACAAACATCATTGTTATGTTTTCTTAGATACTGAGAGACGGATCCCTAGGATTAGCCTAGACGGATCCCTCATTGTAGGGAACCGTGGGATCTGTATGACAGATTCATGTTAACACTAGCTAAAACAATCATTTCAAGCTCATCTTGCCAACTTGAACACTCCATCTCATCTTAGTTAAGTTCCTAGATCAGTAAAACTCTAAATTTGACTCTTGTGCATGCTAATCATCACATTTCAAAGAATCTTAGTGGTTTAAGTCTTGAATGCACTTGCCAAATTCCTCCCCTTATAAGTCATCTTGCTAGAATTCCTTAATCATCAAACACAACATAATTCTCAGCAATTAGAAACATCTTCTTTAGTCATTTCATCATGAGGAAAGCTCCTAGTGCTAACTCATCCACCCAAGAAACTTGCTCGTGTTGTACACGAAATTTCCTCAACCGAATCATCTCCGGTCAAATCCACAAATGCTAGGATTTCCCAAACTCAACCAATCAAACCAATCCCCAAGAGGATTGTTCCAACAAAGATATCATTACCAAACTCTACAATTCCTACTAAACCAAACACACCTTTTTCAACCCAACCAACATCATTGGTACCTAGAGCCATATCATTCAACACCTCACAATCATCTCCACATTCCTACAACTTAGAGGATTTACCCCCTAGGCCATCTCATCCTCCACCATTACCGACACACTCTTCACTAGAGAAGATTGTACAACAAAACCAAGGTGTTTAATCAACACTTGCACCGATGTCCATTTCTCCATTTCCCTCTAATGGTCCATTTTGGATTATGAGGTGTCATCAAAGTCAACCACCCGACCACATAGAAGTAGACACTTCCCTACCTCCACCATCAACCCTTGTTGAGCCACCACTTAATGTGCCTCCACCAATTCCTCCTTCATTTGAGGATCTTCAACCCACTTCACTTGAACCTCCGCTTCAAGACGCTCAACCTTTACCACCATATTTTCAAAACCATGACAAGGATTTCTATCATTGTCAACATGTTGAAAGGTTGATACATGAACTACGTGAAGAGCAACGTTTCATGTTTTATCACCTCCTCGAACCTTTCGATGAAGTCAACAAACCTAAACAACCATGAGCCTAAGGATTAAAACCGTGTCCTAGTCTCAAACTTAACTTAGAGCGTTTAGGAATCCCATTTCATGTGTGATCATCCTTAAGCACGTGGTTGCTTCTTAAGTTTAGGTCACTCATTAGTATTAGAAGAATATGTATTGCATGGCTAAATCATTCTCTTAGTTTTAGAGATTTGTTGATTATCTCTTATGTTTTTTTGAATGATAGCTTATTTACCATATTGCTTTGAGCATATGTTTGTTTCTTGAATACATATATTTCTTTGATGTTAACATTACTTGGTACATCACCATTCTTTGAAATCATCATCGGACAAGCGGATCCTGGAATTTTTCCTACACGGATCCTCCAAGAAGGGAACCGTGGGATCCGTGCAATAGAAGACCAATTTTCTACTAACTTGAGTCTTATTTGCAGGAAATTATGCACTATATACTTGTTTTCTAACCTTTATTTTGTAGATTTTCAAAATACACATGAAGACTTTGACACCCTAAGCTAGGGGGAGCTTTGTGTCAAACCATACATTGCAAAACCATTTGCAATACAATCCTCATATGAATTACATTTCGTTACGTCCCCTTGCAAAGTTGCAATCATTAAGGGAGAGCGTTATCGTCACTACGACGAAACCATTTGCAACCATAGGTGCAATACATTAGCTTAGTAGTTTTTATTTACTTGACGCCCTCACAAAGGGATGGACTCGTCAAGGGGGAGTTAAGACGAGAACTCTTCCCGTCACTTGCTCTCTATATTTTCTTCTTTTACATGTTTTTCTTAAAATATTGTGTTAGTTTCTTTTTGACGCTCTTTTTGTTTCGACAAAAAGGGGGAGAAGAGAGTAAAAACTTCAATTCAAACTTTTACGAATTTTATTTTTTCCTTAAAATAATTTTATGTTTTGTCATCAACAAAAAGGGGGGGGGGATTGTTAATACAAATAAGCCGTAAAAACGTTTATTTATATTTTACGATATTCTAATGTTTTGTCGATAACAAACGTAAAATCATTTTAACGAAACAAATAAAATACGTAAATAGTTTGAGCCAATAGTTTGAGCCAATAGTTTTCTAGCACAATTATGTTTTCACATAAAACACTAAAACAAGTATAAGTGATTTTATGATTTAAATAATACATATGTACAACAACTAGTGTGTACATATTAGGCAAATATACACATAACTAGTATGTATTGTAATGGGTAAAAACTACAACCCATGGAGCATATCCATAACCCATGGTATTGACCCATATCCATTTGACTAGATGCATTGCATCTATTAGGTACATTGTATCTAAAGAAATACCCATGGACCAACCCATAACCCATGACCCATGACCCATAACCAAAAAACCCATGAGCAAAAGGGAGTGTCCCACGGATCCCAGTTAATACACTGGACAGATCCCTCAAGGGAGGGATCCGTGGGATTCGGGGAACAGTAGTTTTTTTTCCTCTATAAATAATGAGCCATTTCTTCCTTTTGGGTTGCCACTCCCACACATACTTTCCTCAAGTATTGCAACTCTCTAACCACTGATCCTAAGGGATCTTTCTATGTAGTTTGTCTTTTGTTTTTGTGTGATTCTCTAGGTTCCTCTTAAAGGCGAGATCACCACTTCTTGAAGTCGAGCAAGCTCAAGTCCATGAGTTGCCATGCTTCGTCATCATCAAGACTACTGAGGTTATCTTGTTGATAGTTCTTTCCTCCTCCATAGAAGCGTTGTGTCAAAGGCATTAGTGAAGGATGCCGAAAGAGTCAAGACGAAAGCATTAGTGAAAGGTGCTTAACGTCCGTGTCAAAAGCATTAGTGAAGAATGATAAAGGAGTCAAGACGAAGGCATTAGTGAAAGGTACCAAGCGTTTGTGTCAAGGGCATTAGTGAAAGATGCCTAGGAGTCAAATCAAGTGGCATTAGTGAAGGATGCCAAGGTCGTATAATCGATGAGGTGCATCGTTATACAAATAGTGATAGTTTTTTTCCAAGGATGTTGATATCCTTGATGGTTTTGTAATAAGGAGTGGGTCTCCTTTGGGGTTAGGTATTGTGTAGTCTTTTGTAGTAGTTCCTCCATTTTAATAGAACTCGGTACTTAGCCTAGTACCGGATAAAGGGTAGGCGACGTTGTGGTAGGTGTGGTTCTCCTTGGTGAAAGAACCTGGTGGTTACCCTAGTACCGAAAAAAGAGTAGGCAATGTTGTGAAGGCTTCTCCGCCATAAGGAGTTGGTGTCGTGTAGTGATTACGAACTCTCGAGTAGGTGACTCGGGGAGTGTAGTAGGGCAAGGAAGGTGTCCTTGTAGCCGAACCACTATAAATACTCGTGTCGTGGTTATGTGCTTCTTACTCTTTATCTTTCATTACACTTTTATTTATCTATCTATCAACGTCCAACATACACACCTAAATAGATTGACATAAGTCGATCTAAATATTTCAAAACGAAGTTTTAATTGGTAAACTATTCAACCCCCACTTGTAGTTTTACACAAAAGCATTTTGGACTCAGAATATTTGAAACATTTTGAATGAATGCTTTGGTTTTCACACTTATTTTAACGGTGTAAAGCGAGATTGTGGTGTTTTCGAAAACCATGATTCATATCTTTTGAATTATTAAGCTTTTGAGGAGTAAATTGTTCAGTAGATTTTGGTTTCTTAGAATACTTCCTACCTTTTTCAAAGAATAGGTAGTAAATTGATAAACCTTTTTCAAAAACCTTTTTGAAGATTACCCATGTAAACCTTTTCTAAAACACTTACTTTTGGTGTTGATATGTTTGAAACTTGAAATTTATCCTTTTTCCGATTAATGTCCTCAAAATTTGCTTTCAAGGCATTGTATGAAATTTTCAAATCATTGTATTCTTTTTGTAAAGAAAGATGATTTTTGATGCCAATCTTGATACTAAAGAAGCAATTTCTTTCAAAATTACTCTTTTTTCGCTTTAGAATCATCAATTTACGTGCAAATTTATGTTTGAAAGTAACAATTTATGTTCAAGTCTTTCAAAATATGTTTCGCATTTGGTCGTTTTCTTTGAAAATTCAATCTTGGCAGCCTCAAAATCTTTTGTTTGATTTGCTAAAGTCTTTTCTTGCTTAACAATTTTCGTTTCTAGCACACATTTTTTTTTCAAAAAGATTCCTTTTCTCTCCCCATTTCCTTTTCAAGTTCAAAAGCATGAGTTTTGACTATTGAACTTGGAATGGAAACTTTTTTCATTTGAGAGTCAAAATTTTTCTTTTTCATCAATTTCTAAAGTTCATTATCCTGTTTAAGAGAATCAAAAAGTTTTTCAAATACTTGTTCTGAAAGCTTAAGCTTCTCAGTTAGTTCAAAAATTTGAGTTTTCAAGGATTCGTTCTCTTGTTGATTCATGGTTGAACTTTGTGACTCGACTCTTGTACATTTAATTGAATTAAACAAGTTTTTGTATGTCAGTATCAAATGTTCATTTTCTTTTTGTAAAGATGTCAGATTATGTTCTAATTTAATATTTTTAGTTTCAATCTCTTCGAAATCACATGTAGGATCAAGTAAATCATATATTAGATGATTAATGTGGTTTAGGGGGTTGAGGGAGATGATTTGATGGCTGTAATCCGTCTAGTTTTAAATATATAATACACTGAATCCTTTATGCAGTCACCAACACTCACGGGTAGTGTACCCCGTATGTATAGTATAGTGTGTCGGCAAGACTGGGTCATTCGCGAGGAGCGAGGGATCCCAAATGTCTAACTTGTAGTTTTGATTATCGCCAGTAATTAAACCCACCGATTATGTTTTTAAGCTAATTACTAATAAACATAAATAAAATAAAACAAAATAAACAAATGGTAGTTTTATGAAGAGAAGATCAAGAGATAAAGGCATGCTTTCCTTGCTAATCCCCTAATTTCATCAAGGACATGGTTCTAGTGCAATGTTTAGCTAGTGTGCTTTGGTGAATCAAAGGTAAAGGAGGTTACTTGGTTATCGATTTTCCTCCTAACTTCTTCCTAAAATCTGAGTAAGCCTGTTAGGAATTAGAAAATTCCATGTTAAAGTGTCGGTCACCCCAATTATAAGTCTAGCATATGTTAGCTCGTAGACGTGTCGTTTGTTAAGTTATTTAGTAGTTTATTAGTTAGTCGTAAGAGCGAGTATAGTGTAGTGCAACACCGTGGAGGAAGGACGGTTCTTTACCCAGTATGCCCGATCCACGTGTCGTTAGGAGGTCGATTTCATGTAACTATAAATACCCCTTCCATCCATGGAAGGGGTGGTGCTTTTCAATCTAACATTCCATACTTTTGAATACTAAGTCTCTAGCAAGAAAACACCCAACTCTCTACTTCTCTCTCTAATGGAAAACATGTATTTTGATCATCCAAGACCACCCGAATCATCAACACAATAATATTTGGATCCTAACAATTGGTACCAGAGCCAAGGTTATTGTGTTGTGTTGATTTGTGGGGTTATTTTGATATGTTTTTGACTGTTCTTTGCATCATCTTTATTGGTCCGAAAATTGTTTTATAAGTTTTTGGTTTTGGTTAAGTGTACTTCTTTGATATGGTCTTTAGAAATGGTGGCTTTAATAAGGCAAGCGTACGGTAAAGGTGGTAATAAAAGGTCTCGTGATAGTTTCTTGGTCTCAAATCTTTCTTGTGTCAAACTTTATTGTCCAATCAGTGGTAAACAGTTTTGTGTCCATTTTTATACTCTAATATGGTCATAAACATAAAAGTCACAAGCATTTATTTGACTGTTTTATTTGAACCAAATCTGTGAATGTTATGGTTGTCAAAACTGGTCATCTTTATTTGCTGGTCATCTTCATGTGTGGTCAAAACTGGGTCTAAACTGTTTCTGGGTAACTATGGATATGAACGGTTTTTTGGTCGGAAAAACTCGCCGGAAAATGTCAAAGATATATTTATAGCGAGTTGTCCATTTGTCCAAATACTATGAATCTATGTAGCGACTTGTGCCTGTTTTTAATGGTGGCGACTTGTTATTTAACAAGTAGCGAGTTGTTAATGGTGGCGACTTGGTGACGGGTTGACTTTTGAGTCAAACTGATATGCTAGCGACTTGTCAAAGCCTAGCGACTTATGACTCAATATGACTAGCGACTTGCTTAAGAAAAATGTGGCGACTTGTATTGGTTTGACTTTTGAGTCAAACTGAAAAATAGTTAGCGACTTGTCTTGCAACAGAAAGAGATGAAGAAAGAATTGACCTCGACCACAACCTAAGTACCAAAACTAAATCAACCTCAGGATAACCATCATCTACCAACAATAACAACAAGACTCAACTTAAGTAAAAACAAGATCTCAGTCCATTCTTTCTGGGTAGTTCAATAAAACTCACGACATGAAATGATTTTTCATTCGAAAGTTTATCTCATCACTGCTCCTTATTGATTCAAAACTCATTTATTTTCGAAACCAACTAAGACAGGTTTGTTAACATTATGGTTAAAACCTGTTCTTGTTTCGTTACAATCTATCATCGACCTTACATGTAATTCAACGAGTTAAATTGTTAAAAGTTTTTAGATCTCAGATTTGTGAACCTCTTGCATAAAAGACTAAAAATCTTATAAGGTTTACACAGGTTCTTCATTGATCATGTGAGGAGTTAACTCCATCTTAATATCCGAGACAAAAAGTACTAAATTATAACAAGGATGTTATATTTAGTTACTTTGCTCGTTTAACCTCAACAACTAATTCAAATCAAAATGAATTCATGAGTTAAAACCTACCTTGAACACTTTTGATCTCATGGCTGTCGAATACCATCCCTGTGGTACGTATGGACCTCAAGCCATCCCTGTGGCAAGGTGATTATAAACTACGAAGGAAAAAGTTCGTTCATGGATTGATTCATTTTGGGATTGATATCAGTGATTTTGATAGGGTGATAATTTCGTGCGTTTGGTTATCATTTATAGTTGAAGTCAATCCCTCTCAGTTCTGAGTATTGGGTTCGTTGTGATATTAGAGAGGATGGGGGCGGACGAGTAAGGATTAGGTTTTGGGGATTGAGTGATATTAGGGTAACAAATGGAGAAATGTGTGTTAAATACCCCTTGTAATTTAGGGTATGCATATGTTTTAATGGGCTGTGATCTAAATTGAGTATGGGCCTCAAATAATTTTATCACCGGTTTGAGCTTTTAAAGTGAGAAAATTGATAATATTGGTGTATCATAGGTTTGTGCTTGGGCCGAATGGTTAAATGAGCAGTTGAGCTACTTGAGTAGAGTATAACGAATGTTAGCATTTTTGTCCAAAAATATTTGGATGATTGGACAAATGAGCTTCCAAAAGGCTATGAGATTTTGTGTGATGATGAGAATTGTTGAGTTTTGCTTCTTGGTACTTTGGTATATACATTTTCATGGATAATAGTTTGTCGCGGCTTGAAATTGTTTATTTGATCAAAGCTGACTGCGGGGTTGTTTGTACTTGGTATTTCTTATTTGGATGTGAAGTGAAGATTTCCGGGCGCGTTTATTTATTTTCGTCTTCTTTCTTTCTACCATTCCGCGAAGATGACTTGTTTGGGCATTTATAGAAAGTGATAAAGACTTGACCATTTAATTACGGCTGTGATTCTTTCTCACTCAGTTGAGAATGTCAAGAGGTTTTGTACATTGGGTACACCGTTTCTTTTTCACAAGGATTAGTACAAGTTTAAGTAACAAATCTGGGGAATTTTACTTCATGATCAAGTTTGGCATATCGGGTTTACTTCTCTATGTGGTCACTACAATAGCCGACAGAATGCGTGAATGATGTGTTTACCAATGTGTTGATTGGATGGTTGATGTTATTGATGATGTTGGATAATAAACAGCTTTGATGAACACATTTGCATGTTCCCCTAAAACAGTATATTCATCTGAAACCAAAGTTGTCATAACACCTTCAGCTTCGACATTGTTTACGGTTTTGTCCTCGATTTTGTAAAATCCCGTGAAAGAATCTATTTCTTGGTTTAAATCATAGACTTGTAAAATCCCGTGACAATGGAAACATCCCGGTAATAGTAAAGTGCATTTCCGGATCTATCTTACGGTTTATTCTTGGTTTTAAAATCATGAAAAGAATCTATTTTTCGGTTTAAACCATAGAGTTGTAAAATCCCGCAATGATAGAACCATCCTGGAGAAAAGGAAAGTGTATTTCGATCTTATCCGATCTTTGGTGCTGGCACGCACGCTTGCCAAGAAGGGATAAAAGGGTGTATTTCATGAATTGGATGTGTGTTTGGATTATCGTCATGGCAATCAAGTTATTACATGGTTTTACCGGGTGATGTGCTTTTAACCATGGTCGGGGTGAAAACCATTATCATAGTTCAATTATAATGTCGAAGGAGGCTAGATTTGAACTTTTAACCAAGAAGATGTGACAACGAACGTTAATTCAAAAGATTATTTATTTGAGGTTGAAGTGAAATATCACGGGCAAGTGTACTTAGTATCTGAAGGTATCGGGATGGTTGGATGAAGATTCTTCATGATCCTTGTTCGAGCTTATTATCATAAACAAAGACTTGGAAATCTAGTTATTGTTGGGTGTCTTTTACCTTTTCTTTTACCACTTGGGGGAATTGGGCTCATACCACCACAAAATAACTATCACTTTAAGGAGTTACGTTGTAGTGCTCAGTGTCACATTCAATTGTGGATTTTCAAGAGGTAATGTACATCTATTACTTGATGGTTGGTTGGTTGAAGAGTATAGAGTACATAGAGATTCAATGGAGCATGAATTCTACACGGACTCTTTGTTACATATGTGCAAGTTTAAGTCCCGAGTCGGGTTAGTTTACTTCGAGGTCAAATTCATCATATTGGGTTATTCCATCACCGTCACCGCACGAAGAGCCTACTAAAT
This sequence comes from Chrysanthemum makinoi, assembly GCA_910596185.1. NCBI lineage: Eukaryota > Viridiplantae > Streptophyta > Magnoliopsida > Asterales > Asteraceae > Chrysanthemum > Chrysanthemum makinoi. The sequence continues at coordinate 267,003,194 of OU343225.1, read as the reverse complement.
GATAATGGTGATGATTACATGTTTTGCTAAGAGAGTTGAAAAGAGAGATTATGGACGTATGAACACAACAGTTCATGCCTCGCACTTATAGAAAGAAATGTGTACTAGTTCAAGGCGCATTATCTTAGAAAGAAGAGGAATCTTCTTATGACGTATGAACACAACAGTTCATGCCTCGTACTTTAAAGAAAAGAAAAGTGTACGTTTCAGTGCGCTTTATCTTCAAAAGAAGATAAATCTTCTTATGACGTATGTTCACTTTAGTTCATGCCTCGTACCCTAAAGAAAAGAAATGTGTACGTTTCAGTGCACATTATCTTCGAAAGAAGAGAAATCTTCTAATGACGTATGAACACAACAATTCATGCCTCGTTCTCTAGAGAAAAGAAATGTGTACGTTTCAGTGCGCATTATCTTTGTGTCACACCCCCAAATTACGTGTTTTGCAGCGGAATGGAATACCTTGGGGAGGACTGTCATCGCATCAAAGTTACAGCTTATATCGAATCGACCTAAAGTGTCGTTTAGAAAATACATCGTTTGATTAAGTAAAATAATCAGAGTTTACAAAATGTAGTTCCCAAATGAAAATCAATGTATGCGGTAATAGGTTTGATACAAGCCAAACGATGTTTTTAAAGTGTATAAATCCCAATGCGTGAGAGCGTTGTCACCACGACTCTATGATATGTCCATATGCATGCCATGAAGTGAATGCCTTAGATACCTTAGATAAAACATGCTAAAAAGTGTCAACACAAAGGTTGGTGAGTTCATAGAGTTTGATTAACAAGTAAAGCCAAGAAGCGTTCATGTAACAAAGGCAAGTTTTTGGTCATATATAATAGTTCGCAAAGCAAAGGCATCAAAATCCACTCGGTTCAAGTCCGCCCATACAAAACTTGCAACCTGTGTGTTTACAACCCACCGCTAAAAATAGTATGTCAATCATGTATGCATGTATCATAGTAGTTAAAAGTATAAATGTCACCACAAGGGTCTTCCAACAACTTGTGTTGGGATGTTCCTCCAACGCTCACGTTAATGTATCCATAAAATGGCCTTCCAACATATAAATCTTGGGATGTTTGTAAATTAATAGCCTTCCAACAACTTAATTTGGAGCCACTAATTCTTGTATGTTTGTAAATTAATAGCCTTCCAACAACTTAATTTGGAGCCACTAATTCGTGTATGTTTGTAAATTAATAGCCTTCCAACAACTTAATTTGGAGCCACTAATTCTTGTATGTTTGTAAATTAATAGCCTTCCAACAACTTAATTTGGAGCCACTAATTCTTGTATGTTTGTAAATTAATAGCCTTCCAACAACTTAATTTGGAGCCACTAATTCTTGTATGTTTGTTCCAAATATGCATATGAAATCAAGTATAACCCAATCAAGTATATAACGCAATCAAGTGTAAAGTATAAGTAATGTTGTTTGACAAAAGAGTTTAAATGTTTGGATAAATAAGCATATATCTCGCCCCAAATAGTTTATTGGAATTTAAATGAGTGGAAGGGTATGAACTCACGATGAGTATGTAAAAGTTTAGAGTACTTGTGAAAGTAAAGGAAAATAGTTTGAGCATGTATCTCCCCCAAAAGTAATTGAAAATGTATAAAAGTAGGGGATATGAAACTCACGTAATGTCAGATTAAGCGTTTAGAGTATTTTTGAAAGTAAATGAAAATAGTTTGAGCATGTATCTCCCCCAAAAGTAGTATAAAACAATTGAAAGTGGGGCTATAGAACTCACCAGTAGCAATGATAATGATGATGTAATGGCAAAAGTGGATACACTGAAATGTAGCGTGATACTTTAACCTTGACCTATTATGAATGATATGATGCGTGAATGAGTTTTGATGTAATGTTATGCATGCATTTCGTATGTTATTTATACCATTTGTAAGTTTTGAAAATAATACTTATCGTCGAAAAATACTCTTTTGACGTCTTGACCATTCTTAATTTACTTTGCAAGTATTTACGTCAAAATGTCATCCTACAATAGTTTCTTAATGATTTATTGTGAAATTTTAACTTTTCGCCGTAAAATAAAGTCGTCGGAAATTTCGTGAAAGTGACAAAAATGGCTTCGAAAAACTAGTCGAGTAATGGTGTACGTCGAGCGTTAGGAAACGAACTCGACGGTTTTGGAAAGTTTGTATCAAAATCTAGAAGTTTTAGTACATGAGTTTTCGTCATAGAGGTCTCGAACATATAGATAATAGAGGTTAAAGATGGTGATTTTGTCCAAATGTTGTGTAAAAAGTGAGTTTCGGCAAAGTTTAAGCATCCGTAAATAATTTATTACAACTCCGCTATACAAACGGTTGGTCATTTTGGAAAATATGCTTGGTCATCTTAATTTTATTAGAAGACATCTCGTTACAAAAGTTCTACATCATCGTTAAAAACAGCCTTCAACATGGTCGTTTTAGTTCTGAGAACACTTGTCTCGTAAAAATAATATAGTTTTTCTAAAAATAATAGTTACGACAATTTTATGAAAACGTGTATATCTTGTCGTTTCAAACCGTTTTCTACGTATTATTCGTCCTTAGCTTCGTATCAAAGTATACTAATATATTTTTGATAAGTCGAAATAAGTTGTAGCTTAGGACCTGCTTTTGACTCGTATAAAAGAAAAACATGTTGCTGAAATTTTTCAGAAAATATATATTTCGTCGTCAACTTGAAAAATTCATAACTTCTTCGTTATAACTCCGTTTTAATCCGTTCAAGCGACCACAGATTCGTTTTAAAGTATATTTTCTAAATATCAAGGCCAAAAATTCATGCCTACTGTCGGATTTTCCAGAAAAACAAAATAAGGACAGATCACTTTTTATACATATCGAAAATAGTTTTCTCATTGCTAAACCTATTCCAATCCCTTCAAATCAACTCCAAAGCTAATCTAATCCTACCATACACCTTCTTAGGGTGTCATGGGTTCCTAAACATCATCAATACCAATATATACCAAGGGGATAATTATAGGATGACTTTTTATATATATAACTCTAAAAATTATGTAAAAATGGTATAACTAACACAAGTCTTGCATGCTTGCTCAAAATATGAAGAAATAAATATGAAATGAAGATGAAAGATGTAAAATGAAATGATATGCTTACAAGTAAACTATGATGAGGTGCAAAGATCAAAGGTTTAACCTAAACACCCTAGGTTTTTATTTCAAAACCTTAATAAGAGTGTAATCTAGATTGTTATTACTTGAGCTTGGAAAAATTTTGATGATTTCTTCTTGGATCACCATAGTGGCCGGTTTTTGGATGAAGAACAAAGAGAGAAGAATTAATTTTTTTCTTGACTTGAAATAATGTGAAGAATGAATGAAGGAAATGTTGGAGTACAAGTCTATATAATCAAGAAAGTATTACCAACTATAATAAATGCCAATCCCTCCCCATAGGCCGGTTTTTAGGGGATATGTTTGTCAAAGATATATTTTTTTTTTTCTTTTATATGTTATGTAAAATTTGTTAAAAGTATAAGTAAAATGTATAGTTAAGTAAAATTGTTGTAACTTGTACATAATTGTGAAATTTGAGTAGTATGGACTAAAATAAGTTTTAAGGGATTAAAGTAAAGTATATTGAGATCATAAGAATTGTAAAAATACATTTCTTGTAAAATTTGAGTGATAAAATAATTATCGTGTAGTTTTTAAGAAAAGTGTCATAATAATATAACTTTAACGATTTATATACAAAATAAATTTAAAACACTAGGTAAACTCAAAATATAGTTTTTATAAACTACATGTAAGTATAAAAATATATTGGGATCATTTTTGGAAGCATCGGATTAAATGTTCAAAATAATAACTCCCGCGATAACGTTTATTTAATATAAAATTTACGCGTTTAATGTGAAATGAAAAATCATGAATGAACTAACATGATGCAAATGATGCTAATGAAATGTAGACTAAACTTAGTCCATATGAAATGTTCGTGATGATATGATCATGAATTTCGCCGCTAAACCATTAAGGTTACGCGAATTTGGAACACGCAAACCTAGTTTACGATAAATGATGAAATAGTGAAACGTGAATTGTTTTGAGAAATGACCAAAAATTGAGAATTGTGACACTTTGAAAGAAGAAAAATCTTCTTATGACGTTTGAATACTTCAGTTCAAACCTCGTTCTCCAAAGAAAAGAAAAGTGTACGTGTCAGTGCGCTTTATCTTCTGAAGAAGAGAAATCTTCTAATTAATGACCATTCTCATCAACATGCTTAATGATTTTTCCATGCGCTTCAGTCATAAAGTGAACCGGGCTACCACTGATTGTTTTCTCATTCCACGTGCTCGATTATAATGAAGATGGCGACATCATGTGCTTATTTTGCGGGAGAGAAGTGTGAATAGAACATTCGGATGATTTTCACTTATTTAGTCAAGAATGGCATATCCGTATGCAATTCTTGAGGGGGAGAAGAAGTGTGAATTTTTTGCATTGTTGATATTTGAGAATATAAATGGTCAAACGGCTCCTAACTCATGTAAGAACCGAGCTTCGTCTTATCGGGTCATTGTTACATGGAGTTTCTTCTAAGAGCCGTTGGTTGACATCTTCACACGGGCTAATGAGTTTAAAGACAAGTGCTTCCGGTTAATGCTTCACGTGCACATCAACATGATGATTCCGAACAACCTTCTATTCTTGTTTGATGTGATTGTTTGTCTGGTGTTACCATTTCAGTGTTGTTGCGTTTCGGCCCACGATTGTTAATTTCCTTGATGAACATCTTTCTGTTCTTGTTTGATTGGGAGGGATTTATTTAAGGGGATTTGCAAGATGAAAGTTAATTGGGATGATCTTAGTGTGATGAAGATGTTAACTATCTATTCCCCAACTGGACAATCTTGAAGAAGGTCGAGTCTACAGTCGGTTCTACATTCTCTCGCTACATAGAAGACTAAAGACGAAATGCATTTGACTATCTAAAGACTTCTTCTTAATCTGGGCATTTATTAATCAGATTGTCGGTTTAGGGGAGAGCACTAATTGGGTAGAGTTATAAGTTAGATTCAATTCCCAATTAGACTTGCTCATATTCTTCAAAGAAGTTGATTCTCTGCGGACACATCGAGCTTATGATGTTCTTCTCAACAGATTTCTAGTGTACGGGCTTATTGTGTGTTGGCCGATTCGAATCATCAAAACCAAAGGGGAAGGAGACTCACATATAAACACAAAGCGAGTAAACTTGATGAACTTAATTCTTCTAAGTGATTGAAGATATCCCGTGAAGACAAATGTTATTACCGCAGAGAAACTCAAGGTTTGACTCATGACGAGTAAACTTGATGAACTTAACTCTTCTAAGTGATTGAAGATATCCCGGTAAATCAAATGTCATGACCGCAGAGAAACTCAAGGTTTTACTCATGAAGGCTTTTGTGTTATTATTCCAACGACGTGGGGAAGAGATGGAAGAGTTAGTTTCTGAAGATGAAAGAGGTACACAAGTGTGTGATGATTTTGATCTTATCACAATCATCAAGGGATAGAGATTGTATACATTGGGGATGCTCACTGTTTTACTGAGGGCTTAATCTCGGATTCGAGATATAATCACTTATTCGGTGTTGACATCCGCAGAGATTGTCACCCGCAGAGATAATCGTGATTCGCCTGCTTCTTCAATGTTATCGGTTATTCTCTTTGGGCATTGGTGCTTCGGTTCTTGAGCTTCATACACTTTCTTGGGGGAGAAAAGTATACATCGGGTTATTCTTTGGCTATCGGACTTAATCTGCTACTTCGATGGTATAAGTTTCTTTGTCTTCGGGTATGTGTATTCGGGTTCGTGAGCTCTAGTCTAAGAGACGGACGCATCAATTCAACTACTTGGGGGAAGTGGTCTCTTGACACCTTTTGGAATGGATTGCTTCTGACTTCAGTGGAATGAAATTTGAGAAGAGTTATTTATGTGTGGGATGATATGTGGCTGTTCTTTTGGATGATATAACCTCGAACGAAGAATCACGGTGATTATTCTTGAAAGGAGCAGCGGGATTTATGATAATGGTGTGCTTCCTTGTGCACCTGACTAAGAGAAGCTTGTAAGAAAGCTTTGAATCTGCTCAGCTAAAGGATTTTCGGTTTGGGGAAGGCTGCCAAAGTCTCACTTTCAGATGGTTCAATTTCTTTCTTCAATGCAAGAGCCTTGGAAGCTTTGGTGGTGGAAGTTTAAGAGATGACGAATTCTATCTTCTACGACGTGCTGCTCGATATCCTTATCTCGGTACTCGTATCATCATCTTCTTATACTATATCATCTACTCTATCCTTGTATATATTTATCAGAAAACAAAATACAAAAATATAAAACCAACAAAAGAAAATAGAAAATTATAAAATCTTCAAAAAGCCATAAAAATCAGAAAATTTGAAAAAGACCAAAAATATTGTTTTTCAAAGACATGTCTTCTGGTATCGATAACATCTACGGTCTTAGAAATGTCATTCAATAATGGCACGGGACTTTAGATGAAGTTCGAGCAGGAGGTGTAAATATTTCTTTCAAAACATGTCCAATAACTATGGCTTACAAGTTATTCGATCAGTAACAAGCTTCAAAAATGGTTTGCGTTATTGTCAGATCAGCTGACCCGCGCTTAAACCATGGCTTGCTATCATTTCAGATAGCAACCCGCTCTTATAAAGAAAGGAAAGTGCTACGCTAAACAATTTTCAAATATTTCGTGCACTTATCCTAAAACAATTTGAGGAAAGTATGTCAAGGACTGTTCCTACACAAATGTTTTTCCGTCTATAATTCTTTAGAAAAATATTTGTTGTATTTCAAAAATGGTGGTAAAATGAGTTGCTTGAAAAAATCAATCAGATCGAGTTTTCGTATTAATTAGAAAACTCAATCGATGACTTCAGACTTTTAAAACTTTTCAAGAAAAGAGTCATTGATTGAGGGAAGAATATTTTTCAAATTTATATCATCTAACTTGTCTTAATTATCCTCACGTGTTAAAATGTAAAAATATAATTGCCTATGTTGAAGGACTAGGTTTCTAGGATATGATTGTTAGGTTTAGATGATTAAAGTTTGATGAACACATTATTCCCATGCTATATATGATCTGATTGTTATGTTGAATTGACTTTAATTAGTCGATTTTTGTTATGGGTGATGTCGACCACCATATATCTGTATGTGTGTTCACTAACGTATGCAAATATCATGGATATAAGAATGTTCCCGATCCGGATCCCACTAATGATGATGATTGGATGCCGAAAGGAAAGGGTAACTAGATCTTGGGTTGACAAATGAAGAAACGGAGCTTAATTGGACTTCTATGGAGAGTTGGCATAAGTGAAACGTAAGAGGTCTCTTGCATCACAGATGGTTTTCTTCATCAGCAAATGAAGAAACAGAGCTTAATTTGACCTCAGTTGGCATTCAATATGCAACGTAAGAAGAAGTCTCACTGCATCTGCAGACGGTTTTCTTCCAAGCCCTACAGCAACAACGGAAGCTTCTCAACCACCTAACATATCTTTGTGCAGGATACCATTCTTAAACAATTTTGAATAATTTGATTAAATTTTTTTGAAAATGGAAAATATTATTTTGAAAATATATTGGACTAATTTTTGAAAATCACCGGACTTCATGTTATCAAAACCTAAGTCACTCAATTATTGACTTCTGTCATGGATTGAGGGGGAGAGTGATTTAAAATAAAATATTTTCAAACAATATATCTTCAAAAGAGTCCGTTTGTACAACAAAATGTGGTGATCTAAAGATTTAATGTTATGTTATGGTATGATTTTCTTTAGAATCAAGATCTTTCAAAATGAAATTTTTTTTCTGTTCTTGTTTGATTGTGAAATTGTTTTATTTTACTAAAAGATCTCTTAAAAATAATCATACCTGACACTAACAATCTTTAATGTCTAAATCTGGTCCCTATCTATCATTTTTTTCAAAATTAAATCTTGCCACGTCTTTCCCTCAAACTTTCTAAATGATTTAAATCAATCGGGATCCAAAATTCTAGTTGGTTTGAAATTTTTGATCAAGGGAGAGATCGTGATTTAAATCTCAAATTTGTTTTAATGGAATCGGTTTTAGTCCTTTAAAGGCACTCCTGCCTCCATGTGCCAAACGATTTCAAATACACGATGCACATGTTGAGGAGGACGATTTATCCAAAAACATGATGAGTATTTAAACTTGGCCACATATTCTCCCATGTTTTATAAACCTTATTAAATCACTTGGGATCCAAAATCTCAAAGGGTTTGATATTTTTGATTGGGGGAGAATTTGTGATTTAATAATGAAATTTGATAAAAGGTGATCGTTTTGATGTAATTGTGCACGCTGCCTCATATGTGCTAAACGCTTTCGAATCTTGAAGCACATATTGAGGGGGAGCAAATAAACTATCGAGGTACAAAAGCTTTTAAAGTGATTTATAAAGTACCTTGATTGAGTTTTAAAATTGGTTCTTAATGGCTTGTGATTGTGGATGTGCTTCAAAGAACTCTTGCCTCTATGTGATAAAATGATTTCAAATATTCTATGCACATATTGAGGGGGAGAATTTACCAAAGAAATTCAACTGGCTTTTCTAAGGAAATTGTGATCAAGAAATTATTTCAAAGAAATTATTTCAAAGAACTCTTGCCTCCATGTGCCAAACAATTTTAAATCATATGCACATGTTGAGGGGAGCATTTCTAAAATGATCAAAACTATTAAGGTACAAAATGCTTTGATCTCGTATCACAAGTACCTTGATTGTTTTTCCAAATGATTTTTCGATTGGTTTCAAGGAAGAATGAATTGTACCAAAAGACCGACCATCTTACTTTATGTATGGAGTTATAAGGATGGTGAGGTTAGGTATTAGTTCCCACGATCCGCCAGAACCGGAGGGATCTACCAGGGGACAATCCACTAGATAGTGTAGAGTCCTTAGGTATATTGAAAAAAGGAGAAAAGTGAGATATGGGAAGAGTGCGAACTGAGATAGAGCTAGCTAATCTTGGAATAAACCCAATAAGGTTCTAGTAATGAAGTCTTGGTAAGCACTGAAGGGGTTGAAGAATGAAAAGAAATGAATGTGAAAAAGGGTGAAAAGAAATAGCCCTCCAATAATTCAACCTTAGGGCGGAACCAGGGTTCAATTCATATGCTACTGGTTGTTACCAAGGTAACACTGGTAATGAAGACAAGATGTCATGGACCCGTGGACTGCACTAAACTTCCCAAGCTACTCAAGTTCCTCTTAAAAGGGCTTGTTTCATTCTTACGGGGAACCAACATAATCTATCGACTTTCTTTTAGAGATAGTTGATATTGAAGAAGGAGACCCTCTCCCTAGTCTCCGGCATAGGAACCAAATGTGCACGATTGAGTCTAGAGCCAAGAGATCATCCACAATATCTCATTAGGACACAAAATTAATGAAGACTTGCTGTTTCACACAATGTGGAAAGTAAGTATATATTTAGAGTCCTACGCATTATCCTTGTGGTATTGCTAGAACATCTGAGTGATATGCATACATATTCACAATGAAGATGGAAAGCCTTCTGGAGCCAACATCAAACAAGCTTCTGGTAGGTGGCATGTGAGATCTATTCTATAAATCAACCATGTGACAACGGATAGAACGATGGGGCGATTCACTCTTGAATCAACCTTGGTCCAGGAAATGGATTGACGGATGCTTTTGGAAAACCGTTCGATGTGCAAATCTTTTCTTTTCTCTAGCACGTCGAATGTGTACTTATGTTTTCAAATTCAAAAAGTATCTCCGATTGAAAAATACTTTTAGAAAAACCGTTCGATGTGCGAATCTCTTCTTTCGCTAGCACGTCGAATGTGTACTCATTCTCTAATACAAAAGTATTTTGATTGAAAATTGATCTTTCTCATAAAACCTTCGTCGTATTGCAAAACTCTTCTTCAAGCAATACGCGATTGTTTTCAAATCATTTGTCATCAATCGCTGAATCTCAATTATTTGGTTCACTCACTCCGTGTTGTCTTCTTTGAGACGTTCCGGTTTGAGAACAGCTAGAACATTTGCGAAACCATCAAGGAGATTCTTGAGAATCCTACCTCGATCACGATGCAAGATTTGTATCGATCAACGGGAACCGTGGGCGTGTACCTCAATTCAACGAAAGTGATCAAAGACACTTTCGTGTGTTTTATTGCTAATCGTTGTTTGCGGTACATTTGACGGTTGCAAATTTGATCGTAATTGAGGAGTCAATCCAAAGCCGCATGCTCACAACATCCACACTTAATTTGAAGAAATCATGACTGGTGCATATCTACATAACACGGCTCGATATTTCATACTATGCTTTTGCCCATTTGTTGCAAATATCATGAACCAGAAGGCTTCCGCTACTCGATGGAAAGATGTCATGATTCAAAAGTGTGAGCATGTCGGTCCGAAAGTCACAACTTCACATGATTGCAACACAATAAAGGGTGATCCGAGATTTCTTGTGGGTGATGATCTCAAAGAAAGCTCAAAGATCATCAAAGATGTGGATCAGTTAAAGGCCTCCACTAAAAGTACAAATCTATGCGGACTTTGAAGAATCGCTACACAAGCACAAGGAATGCGGAATTTGAAGAATTGTAGTCTACGAGCTTGGAACTAAAGACAAAGATAGAATGCTAGGATGCAAAATGTATTTCATGGGGTGACCTCCCTTAGGGGAGATTGTTAGGAATTAGAAAATTCCATGTTAAAGTGTCGGTCACCCCAATTATAAATCCAGCATATGTTAGCTCAGACGGTCGTTTGTTAAGTTATTTAGTAGTTTATTAGTTAGTCAGTAGCGTAGTATAGTGTAGTGCAACACCGTGGAGGAAGGACGGGTCTTTACTAATCACCGTATGCACTGATCCAGTGTGCCGTTAGGAGGTCGTATTTCATGTAACTATAAATACCCCTTCCATCCATGGAAGGGGTGGTGCTTTTCAATCTAACATTCCATACTTTTGAATACTAAGTCTCTAGCAAGAAAACACCCAACTCTCTACTTCTCTCTCTAATGGCAAACATGTATTTTGATCATCCAAGACCACCCGAATCATCAACACAATAATATTTGGATCCTAACAAAGCCCGATCAAGTCATCTACCCTAACTAATTATCCAAGCATTTTGTGTCATCAGATGATCTATGTAACCTACGTTTTTTGTATGGGTGCCAAACTACTTAGTTTTCTTGACAAAGTTTAGAAAGACTTGATTATTGAAAATCACCAGTGTCGCTACTAAATCTTAAACCCTATTGTCTACTACTTTTAGCTAGGTGGAGGCCTTGGTTATCAGAATATCGTGCACACCATTAAGTTTACTTGCAAAGCTATGTTAATAATTCATATAGATATCTTTCACTTGGTTACCGTTTACTAAACAACTATAATCAACAGGTAGCCATGGTCTATACAAAGGTGTAAGTCTATAACACTACATAAATCATCCAAAACACACATAGAATAAACTAGAGAACATATGTCATTAAATCAAAGAGGTTCATAACAAGGCAAGAACAAAAGGCTTAGCCTTCCATGACAAATGATAAGAAAAGATTATTTAGAGTAAACAAGATAATTGAAATCATATTGAAAAACTGATAATGAATGAATTAGATGTGTAAAATCTTCACTCTTGGTGTCTTCCTTCCTTTTGTAGCCTCCCAAAATGAAACTAGGGTTTCAACTCTTCAGCACTCTCCAGAACTCTCTCAAATGTGTGGAATGGGTATGTATTTATATGCTATTAAGGCTTGGGCCCATCAGTAGATACAACGTATGCCTATGGATGGGAATACATCCCATGCCTCTAAAATAGCATATAATCTTCCAGAATTCAGGTCCATATGGCGTATGGTTGGATGGGTCATATGGCGTATGGTCTTCCATACTTGGAAAATTAAGTCATGACGAGAGCTCATATGCCATATGCAATAAGAGTGGCATACGGCGTATGCATCTTCAACTTGGATAAATTTTTGGCGACATGACATTCGTCGTATGTCTAAGGAGTGGCATACGACGTATGTAAATAGCTAGAAATACACTTCGTCATACTTTGGTTGTTTTGGCTCGTTTTCTGGTATTCTCCATGAGAATTCTGCTTTTGCTCCAGATACACACTCAAAAACAAATTTATAGTAATTAAGTACAATATCTCATCAAAACAAGGGAAAAAGGAGTAATAATTATGGGAATTTGATAGCAAAAACATGTATAAATTATGAGCTATCAAATATCCCCCCCCCACTTGACTTCTTCTTGTCCTCAAGTAGACTTTGAATTAAACTTATAAAGATATCTCCTACTATAACAAGAAGTTATGAATCTAAGTTTAACTTATTTCTAGTTTATTACTATTGGGATTGCTCCTAACACGTAAATGAAACGACATTTATGGGATTACATTAGTTATCATGTAAGTCTTATACGCATGTACTAATACTGTCATTATTATAAAGTGGTGCGTATATTGAACTATATATACCCCTCCATACTTCCAAGGAGGGGTGAAGATTAGTTGTGTGATTTACTCTTTCCTTATTTAAAAAATACACTAGTTTTACTTTATCTCTCTATACTCTCTCTCTAGAAATGGCTACTTTTGATTTCCATCATCCCCAACCTCCCGAATCACATAAACAACCAAAACGTCAATCCTACAAGTGGTTTCAGAGCCAAGGTTGTTATTTAGTTGATTTTTTATGATTCGAATCTAGTTGTGACTGGTTATCACATATTTTTTACATAGTAAATTTTTTTCTCATCTTTGTGGTAACAGTCTTACAATTGTGGTAACAGTCTTACAAGGCTTTTATATCAAAAAATAGTCAAAATTCTTATGCTTTTATGGGTTTACCTAAACTGTTTCTTACGTCTTTTACAGTCCAAGTTAACAGCTTTTTGTATCACTCATCTTTTAGTACTTTTGTTCCATACCCGTGAATATTTTTGGTCAAAAAGTGGGTTGGAAAAGTGCAGAACTGTGTGAATAAAGGGTTTTGGATTTGGCAAAAAACCCTCATCTTTCGGATTTAGAACAAAGCCCTCTTTCTTCATATTTGTTTTCGGATTTCTTGTAAAGAAATCCAAAAGGGTTTTCGGATTTGTCTTCAAATTTGTTTTCGAATTTGTTTTCGGATTTATTAGAAATAATTCTGAAAGATGACCAAAAGTAAAAGAAGATGAAGAGAGGCCTTGATCGAAACAAAATACCGACTCTTTGTTGACCTTAGTCCTAACCATCATCAGTCAACTGCCAAAAGCTTCATATGAGAAAAAATAGGAAAATGAAGTAACAAAAACAGCCAAGCCAAAAACCGATCTACAATCAAATCCATCAACCAAAATCAAATCCGAATACTAGACACAAACATTACCCTCACCTTCACTCCCCAACAATCAAACAAAACTGAAAAGCAATAATTAATAGATCTCAGCTTTTCTTTCGTGTCTATCACAGAAATATCAGACCTTGAAGGTCAATCTAACGAAACAACAAAATCATCATCGATCATTTTTTATAGCACAACTTCATCACTATCCGAACCTAAAAGGAATAAGAAAAATAATAAATTTGTTATCTTCTTTTCTTGTTTCAATTCAAAGACACACAAAACAACTACTAAAACAAAATTGCAACTACCCGAGACCTTGTACAAGATCTCAGAGCCTTTGTTATCGATTGTAAAAGAAGTACTACGAGTACTGGTATGGTTCGTGTCGTGGTCTGGTTCTGAGCAGCAGTTAGCAATAAGTTCTTTGTGGTTCAATCTTGTGTAATTCGTTTTTGGTTTTTGGTTACTTTGTGTGATCCATTTTTGGTTGAATCAGAAGTACAACCTTTTTTGTGTGGTTGTGTTAGGTGAGAGAAGTGATGGATATTTTTTTTATAAAAGGGTTTGCTACATTTTACAAAAGAAAGGAGTGATGGGAGCTGCGTTTTGTTGTGTGTGAGTGAAGTAGGGTTTTCAAATGAAGTAATCTAGGGTAAAGGGTTGTTTTTAATACCGTTTATATGAATGTGTTGGGTTGGATCGGGTAAAATGATTTGGTGATGGGCTCGGGTTTCTATTGAGTTGCACTGGACTTAAAAATTATATCTTTTCACGAGTATAGAGAGTGCAATGGACCGGGTTTTTGGTATAACATGTGCTCAATTGATGGATTAGAAGCTCAATTGATCCGAACTGAAATGAATGGAAGTGGGCTTATTAAATATGCCATACGATTGTTATTGGACTAAATTCGATTTTGAGTATACTTGGACTGAACGAATACACAATATTATTTTGGGCTGAAACAAATAATCATAAGTGGATCGGATATGAAAATGCATTTGGGTTGAACAGTACCTAATATCAAATGTATTTTATTACATGGTATGCATTTTGATGGTGTGCATTTTGGTATATTACTTGGCATATAAGAGTGGTATTTTGGTATTACAATTTTTTCACGGGTTTTACATTTTTTACAAGATCGGGAAAAACCATTATCAAGATTTATTTAAACCATTAAAAGGCTAGTTTTTGGGTATTTAACCGCAAGAAATGACTACGGGGTTTATTCATTATTTTTTATTTGAGGTTGAAGTGGAATTTCACGGGCGCGTGTACTTAGTATTTCAAGATATGGTTGGATGTATGTGATATGTCAAATAGTATAGATAAGAAATATCAAATTACGAATACGCGAGAAAGAATTACAAATCAACCGTTTTAGGAAAAAAGGTCAATGTGCAAAACCCGCGAATACTCGATAAGTGATACCGGGAAAGTGATTACCCGGGTCGTTTCCCAACGAGGTGTGAATTGACGGTGACGTTAGAGGTTTGGAATTAAAGTGCTTGAATGGTTCGGGAATTTATGTTTTGGATTACGTTATTCTACAAATTAAAGAACGGGAATTTAAATAAAGCACGGGAACAAATTAAATGACTAAATTAACTATTACTAGGCATAAGAAACAATAAAACTAAGTTAAATTACGTCCTAGGGCAATAAAAACTAAAAACTCGAAAAACCGGGAACACACCGAGCCCCGAAAGTGAAAAATATGCATATTAAGACCTACAGGTGCAAAAACAATTTTCCTACATCCTAAATGACTAAAAATAATTTTAGGAAAAAGCCGGGTATTTTTTCGACTTTTAAATTATTTATTATGAATTAAAAACTTAATTTAATCTAATTAAATGCTTTAAAAATAGTAAACCTTAATGAAAAATTATAAAATTTATTGTGAAACTACTTTAATGTAAATAGAAGCTGGGAAAATTATAAAAATAGAAAAAGCAATACTGGATAAGCAATTAATAAGCAAAACAGAGGAATAAGCTATATGGCTAAATGAGGCTTAAATGGATTAATGTTGCAAAGCATAACAAGAAAGTCCCAAGGGAGCTTATGGTATACAGGTACATGACTATCACTCTCATATAAGGGGGAGGTCGCATGTTCGAACCTTGACCTCCCCTTTTGCCATTTTTTTTTTCTTATGCAAACTAATATAAAGACTAAATAAGCATTTTTCATAAAAAACTTAACTTGAAAAAGACTGAAAATAAGCTGTAACTTGACTTGAAAATGCAGCAGCTAAAGGGTTGTTTGGTTTAAGGTACAAAAAAGCTACAAAAATCTAAAGATAAGCTACTCCTAATGAAGACTAAGCTACACACTTAAAAGCACTTAAAGGAAGCTAAACTAAGCAATTGATAAGCCTAAATAAGCAAACAAAAAGGGATCTAAAGGGTCCTAAGCTGCTGCCACTGCTGTAACAGGACCAAAAACAGCCTAACGTGGCGTCCTTTGAGCTTATTCTAACTAAGCTACAAGGGGAGTGAGCTTATGAGCTTGTGGAGTTTTGAAGACAAGCTATGGGGCAAGATTTTGCCCCCACAAACACCTAGTTAGAAGCTAAACTGAATAAGCTAGGGGGCTGCAAAAAATGCTACTCAGGCCTGTTAAGGTTTTTTTTCTGATTATGAACTAAATGAGGAGCTAATTTCAAGCTTAAATTTAAGCTACCTAAAGCTACGATAATCCTAAGCTGAAACTAAAATACTAGCCTAAAAACTAATGAGGAATTACCAATAAGCTAATAAAATGAGCTAAGAAAAAGAATAAATGCTATTGACTGCTGCTGTGAGACTGAGACAGAAAAAAGCATACTACTCAAGAAGGACTATTTTGAACTAAGTGCTACTTTAAACCACTACATTAACATAAACTAGACTATGTTAATACTCAGGAAAACTGATTTGAGACCCATAATGGGTCGAAAATGATTTTTGACCCAAAAGAACTACAATTCCAAACACCCCTGTTAGGGGCAGATTAGATGAAAACAAATTTGAAAAATGGATTGAAACATAGTAACTTAAAGAAAACTGATTTGATACCTAAAAAAAAACTATAGAATGCAATGGACAAACTCAAAAAAAAAATCAAAACTGCATAATCTTTAAATAGAACTGGATTTAAAAACAAAAATAAAATTGCATTGAAATTAAAAATTACAAGAAATTTAAATGACATGAAAAGTAAAATGGTACTAGAATGTGAATTTCTAGACAAGTTTTTCAATTCTAATACTATCCTATTTATACTAAAAAGAATGAATCTGTCTTGATGCTGTTGTGCTTGTTTTGTGAGAGAGTTGAGAGATGAGAGCTTGTTGAGCCATCATCATAGCCATCGATTCAAGACTTGGGGACCAATCCAAAATCACAGCCATTGATTCCTTGTCATCACATGGATTGATTACTTGGCAAGGAGAAGAGCATGTGAAGGGGGGACCATGAGACTTGTCTGTGTTCAAGGAAGAAAGGGACAGGAGTGAGAGGGATAGTTTTGGTGCCAAGATGTTCTTTCTAGGTTAGTTTTGATTTGGGTGAGATGGGGAAAAACAGGCAGGGAATGGGTAAAAATTGTTTTTAAGGGGTTTGGTTGGAGGTTCAAAAAGGGATATGAAGGTTTAAAATAGTTTAGGGGTTTTATTTATATTATGTATTTTGTAGAAGTAAAATGTATTTTTTTTTATTATTTTTTTTAAGGTTTTATGAAAAGGCTTTTTAAGAAAAGGTAAAAAATGGTCTTAAACAAAAACGTTTTTAATAAAAGTAATTGTTTTAAAAATAAAAATTGGTTTAAAATAAAAATAATTGTTGTAAATAAATAAAAAATGGTTAAAAATAAAAATAATTGTTTTTAGTGAAAAACGTTTTAAGGGTAAAATGGTAAATTGGGTTCGGGTAAAGGGTATAAAGGTAATTTGGGGTTTAGGGTTTGGTTTCGTGTTTGTTTTCCCACTCTCACTCCAAAAATGCGTCTCGGGCTCTGAAATTGTAGAAAATGGCCCCTCGGCTCAGTCATAAAGCACGCTTTCCATTCTCGGGCTCAATTATGTCCGTTTTGCCCCTGTTTTCGATCCTTTGTATTTAAACACATAAAACACATTCCAAGGATATTTGTAGCATAATTGGTTATATTTCCGTGTTTTTTGGTCGTTTTTGCGGTCTTAGATGGGTAAAAATGATGAGTGAATAAGCACTCATCAGTATGATCCTTCAAGATCCTTGTTTGAGCTTTTAACTGTACGAATGATTAAGCTTAAGACTTGATTTATCTAGTTATACCGTCTGATCACCGTGTATAACTATCACTTTTAAGGAGTTACGTTGTAGATCTCAAGTGTCACAAAAAGCTGAGGATAATTCAAATGAAGTTCATGTACAATTAAGGATGGTTGGATGGGTATATGATTCTACCTTTATTAAAATTCCCAGTATTGGTTCTTAGCTAGACAATAGTGCAAGTTTAAGTCACAAGTTCGAGTTATTTTACTTAAGTCTCAAATTCATCATATTAGGTTTTCTCCATCATTATTCACTACAAAGAGCCGAGAAAATGATGATGGGGTTGGTAAAGAGTTAGCTGAGAGAAGTATCAAAGAGTAGAAATGTTATCAGTAGTTGATTCTCACGGGATATTTTTGGTAATTCACACTTGTTCGATTAGTTGGACATAAACGGTTACGCTACTTCCAATTGCATCGTAAATATAGTGAGTATGCTTTCGAAACATCAAAAACATGATGGGGGAAGAGAAGTTTCAAAACCATGAAATTTCAGGTCATTAATTTACTATTTCATTTATTTATTATCCTATTTTAAGTAAATATACTTTTAACGGGAAAGTTACCCGCGTACTTCGTAACACGTACACTTGAATCGTAATTTATTCTAGACTATACCCAGTCTACCTGTCTATACATTTTATTTCCTCCATGTACTTATTCTCACATGCAATATTTTATTTTTTCATTTCTACACGAAGTTTACACTTTTTACGCGTTTACGGCTCGCTTATAAGTTTTAACGACATTATAACACTCCGGACGGCTCGAAAAATACATAAAATACAAAATTTATTCATTTTAAGCTAAGTGTAATATTTTTATAAAAATATTACTTTTATGATATTTACTTTGACTATTACGCTTAAAACCCGCGTTAACAATTCCTTGTTGGTCCTAAAAATGCATAACGTATCTTAAAATTTTGTATATAATAAAAATAACCATTTCCCCCTTCCCCTCTTGTTCCCGGATCCTAGCATAGACAAGTGTCTTGGACACTTGTCTTGGTAACATAAAAACTCTTCCATATTTATAATCATTTTGGCATGCAATCTGCCTCATTTGTCTCAAAACACTTCACATAGCTCAAAGTTACTTTTCTCTTTCTATTTGTCTCCCCTTTGTGCTATCCCATAGCAGCTTCAACACCATCATCGTCCCCAAATTTTAACTTCAAAAATCTTGTGCAATTAAACTAGTCTTTGATCTTGGTAAGTTCCTTATAACTATTTAATCTCATTTTCTTTTTATGATTATTAGAGGTTTTTCTAGATTGAGCTAACAACTATTGCATGCACTTTTGGAAGATCTTGATCAAGTTTTCATAGGAAACCCTGGTGTTAAATTAGTAGTTCAGGCTTTGATGGGTTTTGATTGAAAGAGTTGTTGGGTCTCATGTTTATTGTTGTGGATTTCACCATGGTTATGCATGATTAAACACCCTCATTTGAATTTTAAAACCATCATGCTCCTGGTCATTTTGGTATTTTGATTCATAAAAAGGATGTACATGATCGGTCTTTACTTCTTATACTCAAAAACTAATTTAAAAAACATAAAGTAACTAGGATTTGAAAGGTCAAATCTGTGCATAAATTTTAGTAGCAAAAATGACCTCACCTTTTTATCTCAGTGGGGTTTTGGTCTAAAAAAATATATGGATATAGCCCTATGTCTCATGTATTTTTCCAAAATCCCCGCATCCTAAAACATCCTGATGATTTTTCAAGAGAAGTTTTACTAAAAGGTGTCCATATTTGCATGTCTGTCTTCTAAGGCCTAAAACTCTAAATATTTGCATGATACCACATGTTGGTAAAAACAAGTTGTAGCTAAGACCTAACTAAAACTTTTCCCATTGGTTTAAGGACAATAGGGTTGGTAGATCAAAATTTCTAGTCATTTTGGTGAGACATAAGTAACCTGAAAGTTTTCTATTTTGACACTCAAGGGTAAATTGGTCATTTGACCTTGGTTATTAAGTCTTCTTTTCAATGGAAAACACATTTTTTAAAGTAGGTATTCATACCTTTTTGAGCATATAAAGAACTTAATTTTATCCCTTACGGTTTATAAACAGCTCACTTTTTGGGATTGTAAAAGTTTATATAAATGACATAACTGATCCTCGTCTTTATAAAAACCATACAACTAACTTATATAATGATATATTAAACTAAAGAAATCATATAAGCCTTAATTATAAGTTATCACTTATTATTTCCTCGAGCCTAAGATGTATTATATTCCCAATATAGGTTCCTTGTGATTTTTCGAGCTTTCTTCATCATTCCCACATTTCGATCACTACTACTTTTTACGGGTGAGTTCATAGCCTCGCCTTTACTTACTTATTTGCTATATAAAACCCCGCGAGGGAGATACATGCTGGCTTTACAAATTGAATACAAGTAATTTTGGTATGCTTGACCCGAAGACAAGATTTATAGACATTGAGTACATCATGCCTGAAAAGTCTCTAATCTCTATAACCGTTAATTACACACATGGTAAACACTAGTATTATGAACAGATCTATTAATTATGTTTAACATACCCTGTGTGAGGGATTAGCGCTCACTTGAATACATATCAAACGGACACATAATATTGAGAATTAAGGTAAATGGCAGTATTACCTTCTTATGGGTACTATTACATTATTGGTTAATGTTCGGTGCAATGAGCTCGATGCTATAATTGTTTTTCCTGACTTGTGTGCATGGCAATGTCAATTGATGACTAATACTTGTATTCTACTTAATAATTATTAAACTCTATGGATTCACTCAACAATTGTGTTGACTTTTTAGCATGTTTTATCTCAGGTCCTTAAGGCGATAGAAGGTTGGGAAGCATTTTGAGTCTTTAGCATGTTTGAAGACTTTTATTATCATGAATCATTTGATAAAATTTAAACTCTTATGTTTAAGTAAACTTGATACTTGGGACCACCTTATTTTGTAAACTCTGATTTCAATTATATTTATCGAATGGTGTATTTTCGAAAACGTCTCAATATAGAGGTCGTTTTCTATGATTTGGACTATGAAACCAGGAAGTAACACCCAATTACCATTCTGCTGCTATTCCAAATTTGGGGTTTTACATATTGGTACCAAATCCTAAGCTATAGAGAACTTGGTTGCATTCATTACCTAGACTACAACTATTTTTGACACTGAGACTTCCCCTATCGCCTTATATATCTTACTTGCGTTTATACTTACTTTCCTAGGCTTTGCTATTATATAAATGATTATTTATGTACATATTATATATCTACTAACCGCATATGCCTACCTTTTTAAGAGCATTATGGCTACCTGTGTCCTCTCCACCCCAACTTCGCCAAACTCTGTTGATGCTACTACACCATTTATTATTTTATTCCTGGACTGGAAGATCGAGGATATGGCTCTACCTCATAGGTCCGCCACATCATAATTTCTGGAACTCCTCACCGCTCCTCCTACATCACTACATCCTTACTCAGAATCTTTGGAAGATTTACCGCCTAGACCAACCAATCCACCACCATTGTCTTTCTTTGATTCCATTGAATATTTTTCTTAGACAGTAAACCAAACTCAACTTTTCCTTTCTACCTTGGAGGACCTTGATTTATCACTATGATAGAACCAAGCCTACAACGACAACAAAATCATCAAGAACGTCAACAAATCATTCAGAAACTAGATGAGCTCTATGCCCTTTCGGATATGATTATCTCTCACCTTCAAGCTGCAATAAACATCCAAATTGCCGTGAATGCTCAGCCAAACGTTGCACAGACAACAACTGTAGTATCATCTTCATCTCTTGCACTAGTGCCTTCATCACCACCTAGTGACACCATGGCCGAGGCTATGGCAAAAGTTGCAGCCCAGAAGACATTTAGTTAGATTTATATCATTTGTAGATTTCTTTTTAATTATAGCCCATCAGGCATTAACATTGACGCTTATATCATTTTGCTTATCAACTATGTAACAAGTTATTAACTCTATGACGATGGGTTATGATTATGCTATCTTATTATGTCGAATTATAATTGCTATTGGTTGTAATGACTTTATAATTTATTACTTGTTCTCATGTAACCTTAATCAACTTTCGTAATACTCAATGTCTTTCTCATTTATGTTTGTTCTCAATTAACGTGCATGCTTACAACGTAATGCTTTTCTCATTTATTATTAGTTCCCATTCATTCTCAACAACCATTCGTAATGCTTATTGTCTTTGTCACTTATTGCCCTCCTCATTATTTGTTTACTCTCAGCTAGCATTCGTGCTGCTTGTTGTCTTTCTCATTTATTGTTCATTCTCATTTCTTCTTATTTAGCATTCGAGATGCATATTGTCTTTCTCATTTATTAATTTTCTCATTTACTCTCATTTAACATTCACGATATTTATGGACTTCATCATTTATTTTTTGTTCTCCTTCATGACACTTATTGTCTTTCTCATTTATTTTTTGCTTTCACATTTATAATCTATCGCATTTGTTCTCATTTAAAATATTGTAACACTTATTGCTTTCTCAATTCCTGACTATTTCACTTAATCTCTTTTAACAATCGTAATGCTTATTATCCTTATCAGTTATGGATTTTCCTTATTCATTCTCATTTGAACTTCGTAATGAATATTGTCTGTCTCATTATTATTGAACCTCATTTAAAATTTTGTCTTTCAGTATAAGCCTCTTTTGACTACCGGGTTGATTCGTTGGTTGTCTCGATTAACTAATTATTTGTGTTGATATTTTATATCTTTTCGCTTTACTATTATATTAATTTATGGTTCTTCTATTTGCGTTAATTTGAGTCATTGACCTCTCTTTTACACACCCTTTTATTTGCTTATTCTTTTGTATGAACATCAAAATTTTCTTCCGAGCACTTTATGCTCATACTAGTACGAATGTTATGGACATCTAAATCTATTCATTATTTTTTTGATTCATTGATCCTGTCATTTGCATCGATTGATAGCTATTTTATTTTTTGTTCATACAAATACCTAATCTTTCTTTCGCGCACTTTTTACTCATGCCAGTACCAATATTCTTGACATCAAATTTTGATCCACTAATGTCATTCATTGATTCTTTGGTTACATTAACCGATAATGACTTGCTCCTTTGTTCATACAGATATTTAATCTATCCCTTTTAAGCAGTCTTTACTCTTAATGAATTATACTCGACAGAATCTAATTACTATTTTTTTTATGATTCATTAAGAATTTTCATTTGTATTATTATTTACTCCTGGTAACTATTATTTCTTCCATGGCATTGACATCTACTTCTTTTGACTGATAGTACGCTTCCTTAGTAATCTCATTCACATTAACCGTTAGTACGCATAAGGGCTTAGGAACAACACTCCAGGACAACAGACTGCAAGCCGCACAAGATTGTCAAGAAAGTTACGCGAAAGTTTCGCCACGAAAGAACGTACTATGTTTTAGAAAATGAAGAAAATTGAACCTGATGTACATTGAACCCTACAAGAAATTGGCAAAAGATGCACCAATAGCTTATCGACTCAAACTTTTGTAAGAGCTCAGTAGTGTGCACAACACGTTTCACGATTCGAACTCGAAGAAGTGCCTATCGGATGAATCCCTCGTCATTCCCCTAGAGGAGATTCAGCTTGATGACAAGCTTAACTTTGATGAGGAACCAGTTGAGATCATGAAACAGATACTCAAGCGACTGAAGTTGAGATAAATTTATATTGTTAAGGTTCGTTGGAATTCCCGACGTGGACCCGAGTACATATGAGAGCGAGAAGCTCAGATGCGACAAAAGTACCCTCACCATTTTCTCGACGCACCGTCAATACATAACACAAACTGAATCACGAGAACATGATTCTTTTTAATGAGGGGAGGCTATCACAACCGCAAAATTTTAGGTCATTAATTTACTATTTCATTTACTTATTACCCTATTTTAAGTAACTTTACTCTTAACGGAAAAGTTACCAGCGTACATCGTAACACGTACACTTAACTCGTAATTTATCTACCTGTCTATACATTTTATTTCTCCCACATACTTATTCATACATGTGGAATATTTTAATTTCCATTTCTACATGAAGTTTACACTTTCTACGTTTTACGCGTTTACTGTTCGCGTTTTAAGTTTTAACGACATTATAACACTTCGGAAGGCTCAGAAAATACATAAAATACAAAATTTAGTCATTTTAAGCTAAATGTAATATTTTCATAAAAATATTACTTTTATGAATATATACTTTGACAATTACGCTTAAAACCCGCGTTAAGAATTCTCCGTTGGTCCTAAAAATGCATAACGTATCTTAAAATTTTAAAAATAATAAAAATAACCATTACCCCTCCCCCTCTTGTAGCTGGACCCTAGCATAGACAAGTGTCTTGGATACCTGTCTTGGTAACATAAAACTCTTCCATCTTTATAGTCATTTTGTCATGCAATCTACCTCATTTTGTCATGCAATCCATCTTTATGAATCAAATTTATTTCTCTCTTCCTCATGGTCTCCCCTTTGT
The DNA here is from genome assembly GCA_910596185.1 of Chrysanthemum makinoi. Lineage (NCBI taxonomy): Eukaryota > Viridiplantae > Streptophyta > Magnoliopsida > Asterales > Asteraceae > Chrysanthemum > Chrysanthemum makinoi. The sequence continues at coordinate 266,978,902 of OU343225.1, read as the reverse complement.
TCCATCTCATAGCAGCCCCAACACCATCATCATCACCAAATTTCAACTTCAATAATCTTGTGCATTTAAACTAGTCTTTGATCTTGGTAAGTTTCTTGTAACTATTTAATCTCATTTTCTTTTTATGATTATTAGAGGTTTTTCTAGAATGAGCTAACACCTCTTGCATGAATTCTTTTAGAATATCTTGATCAAGTTTTTGTAGGAAACCTAGGTGTTAGATTAGTTAGTTTAGGCTTTGATGGGTTTTGATTGCAAGAGTTGTTGGATCTCATGTTTATTGTTGTTGATTTCACCATGGTTATGCATGATTAAATACCCTCATTTTCATTTTAAAACCATCATGCTCCATGTCATTTTGGTATTTTGATTCATAAAAATGATGTACATGATTGGTCTTTACTTGTTATATTGAAAAACTAATTTAAAAATCATAAAGTAACTAGGATTTGAAAGGTCAAATCTGTGCAAAAAGTTTAGTAGCAAAAATGACCTCACCTTTTTATCTCAGTAGGGTTCTGGTGTAAAACAAAAAGTATATGGATATAGCCCTATGTCTGACTTCTATGCGAAAACTCTTTTCCACCATGCGAAAACTCTTTTCCCCGCATCCTAAAACATCCCAATGATTTTTTAAGAAACGTTTTGCTAAAAGGTGTCCAGATTTGCATATCTGCCTTCTAAGGCCTAAAACTCTAAATATTTGTACGATACCATATGTTGGTCAAAAAATAAAAGTTGTAGCTAATAACTAACTAAAACTTTCCCATTGGTTTGGGTTCAATATCTTTAAATCAAAAGTTCTAGTCTTTAGGGGTAAATCGGTCATTAGACCTTCGTTATCAAGTTCTATATTCAGTGGGACTTACATTTTTGAAAATTAGAGATTCATACCTTTCTGAGCATATAAAGAACTTAATTTTATCCCTTATGGTTTAGAAATGGCAGGCCAATGAAGTCGGGATTTTTCTGATAATCCTAACAGCTCACTTTTAGGGCTTGTAAAAGTTCATATAAATGACATAATTGATCCTCGTCCTTATAAAAACCATATAACTAACTTATATACTGATATATTAAACTAAAGAAACTATATAAAACTTAATTATAAGTTATCACTTATTATTTCCCTGAGCCTAAAATGTGTTATACTTCCTATATAGGTTCCTTGTGATTTTTCGCGGTTTCTTCATCATTCCCACATTTTGATCACCACTACTTGTTACGGGGCAGTTCATAGCGTCACTTTTAATTACTTATTTGCTCTATAAAACCGTGCGAGAGAGATACATGCTATCTTTACAAATTAAATACAAGTGATTTTGGTATGCTTGACCCAAAGAAATGATTTATAGACATTGAGTACATCTTGCCTGAAAAGTCCGTAATTTCATGAACCGTTAATTACACACATGGTAAACGCTAGTATTATGAATAGATCTATTTGGGTTTAACATACCCTATTCGGGTGAGTAGCGTTCACTTGAATACATGTCAAACGGACACATAATGTTGAGAATTAATGTAAATGGCAATATTACCTTCTTATGGGCACTATTACATTATTGTTTAACGTTCGGTGTCATGAGCTTGATTCTATAACTGTATTTCCTGACTTGCATGCATGGAAATGTCAATTGATGAATAATGTTTGTATTCAACTTATTACTTATTAAAATCTATGGATTCACTTAACCTTTGTGTTGACTTCTTAGCATGTTTTATCTCAAGTCCTTAAGGCGATAGAAGGTTGAGAAACATTTCGAGTCTTTTGCATGTTTGAATACTTTTATTATCATGAATCATTCGATAAATTTTTAACTCTTATGTTTATGTAAACTTGATACTTGGGACCACCTTATTTTATAAACTCTGATTTCAATTATATTTATCGAATGGGTTCGAAAACGTCTCAATATAGAGGTCGTTTTCTATGATTTGGACAGGAAGTAACACCTAATTACCGTTCCGCTGCTATTCTAAATTTGAGGGTGTTACAAGAAGTGGGTGTTCTTTGTACTTTTTTTATTTCTTTGCGAAAACTCTTTTCGTCCATAAGTATTTGCAATTAGGGGAAGAAATGAGATGGTCAGTGGTTCAAATGTCTTACTTTGCTGTTATCATCTCAACTTTCACGGGTTTTTTTGTGTGACTTTACCTACATATGATGTCTTAACCGCATTTAGGATACCTTACACATGGTCATATTATCGAATATTCATATATGCACAAGTGATTATTATTCTAATAGATTGCAAAAAACAGAGGGAAGAAGTAGTGTACGTGGTGTACGTGTTACGTGTTTAAGTTTATCGAGTCATTGAAGAGGGTTTTAGGCATATGTACCTGATGTGCGCGGAAGGCGCGTTTGGGGTCAAGGAAACTTCCTTTTCTTCGAGCAAGTTTTTCAACCTCCTAGGCAGTGAACCTAATTGTTGTAGTGTAGTATGGGGTAAGCCTCGGGGATTGATATCATTCTCTAGGGGAATAGGAATGGTAGTAAGAAACATATGAAAAGAAGGTGGGGATGAGGATGATTCTTTTTTTTTAATCTTTTTATAGTTTTTTAGAAAGCTAAGGTAAAATCTCGGGGCAATTGGTTTGGGGGTGATACTTCTACCGATTACTCTACTTTAACTAATTATCTAATTACTACGGGTAGCTATGTCTAATTGAAGTGTGCTCGTATGATGATTAAAGATGTGTTCACTTAGATACTATTACTCTCTAGTTATCTTTTATTGGTTGGTTGAGTTGTCACGTCCTTTATCTTAACGCGTTGTATTCCTAAAGGTCGTAGGGTATGCGTAGTCCCTAGTTCTTTGAGGTTATCTCTCGTATATGACTCACGGAGTCGGCAAGCCTAAGCTATTTCATCCATGAACCATATCATCATAAAGCATACTCAAGCATTAAATACAACGAAGATGCCTAGTTGTACTCCTAAGCCAATTTCAATTAAGACAAGAAACAACCTAACAATAATCAATAACTAGGTTTCATGGATCTAAGCAAACACACAAGTAATTTAGCTAGACATGATAGAGAAGAAAGCATACACACAATCAATCGAATATGGGATAGACGTAATGATAATTTGGATTAACAAACTTATCTCGATGTCTAAAATAGGGTACGGGACCCTAGATAACTGTCCAAGTTGGACTACAACTGAGTTAGGATTTTTTCTCCAAAAGTCTATCTCCTAAAATATAGAAAAATCGAATTCTATATATAGATTTACAATCGCGACGGCGTCACCTTTTGCATGGGACACCGTCAGGTTGCCGTCATTAGGGTTTCGTTTTGGCCAAGTCATCGATGGGACGGCTCACTATAGGGGTGTGACGCCGTCGGTCTTTAGTTGAGACGTCGTCTTGATTCTAGATCTGGGCCGTCTGGAGTGAAAACTGTGAGTGAAGCCCTCCATAACTAAAGCGTGACGCCGTCAGGTTGTAAGACCAGAAATTTCACTGAGCCGTTGCGTGCATGTTTTGATCAAGTCTTCATAGAGGGACGGTGTCGCCCTTTGGATAGGACGCCGTCAGGTACTGTTGATCAGTCTTGAGTGGCTTCGATCTTGACTTTGCCATTTTCTTCATGTTTTTGCTCCTATTCGTCCAAATGTGCTTCATTCCAGCATTTTGCTTCCAAAAGACCTAAAAAGTGAAAAAGAATGAAATTAAGCAGTAACGGATATAAAATGTGTCGAAATAGGCCTTAAATGACCCCCTAAAAGCGTACGTTTTAAATCCTTATCAGTACCATTGATTTTTCAGGTAGATTCGCGTCGGGTATTATTATTTCATCTTTCGTGGTTTGTTTGGTGTGAAGCGTCTACATACGTGAGAAGATCTTGCTGATTTCTTGCATGTTACCCCCGAACGGATTTTCCGCATTGAGTAGAATTGTGATTATGTGATTAGTCAGATTTGCACGGTGTGGTATACTGTTATGTCTATAAATTTTTTGCGCGCTTAAAACTTCAAAAGTTAGAAGACATGTCTACTACATCAAAGTTTTGAATCTTGATGCATTTATTACGGTCTATAAAATAGATGAATCGTATAAACTACTCAAATTTTATATTTATAAGTTCCTTTTTACCAATCATTAAGAAAACGCATACAAGAAAGTAGACTTGTTCGTGTGTAAAATGGTTTTGGTAAATAGGCATCATCCCAAGAGACTTTGATTCTTTAATTTATGGGTAGTGTAAGAATAACACAAAATATTATCACACTCTAATGCGTCGAAAATAAAACAAACAAACAAACAATGGTTTATAAAATCCAATCAACCGAAACTAATACTTGTAAGGGAAATAGTAAGCAAATCATGATAGAATGTTTGAATATGTTTGGGTAAAACATATTTAGAATGCACATATCAAATTCCCATGACTTTATAGTAAATGGGTAATATCAAGAGAAGTACATGTTTTTACCAAGTTAAATGGGTGAGCCCTTTCGGCCAATTACTCCTCCCAATAAACTAAGCCTCCTTTAATTTTACATGTGTGAAAAAGGTGATTAGTCGCGTTTGTTCAAACAAGCCTTTCGGCCAAATACTTGTGATTAAATACCCTTGGGTCCATTTAAAACTTGTATACTCAATAGTTGTCAATTATCAAGTACCAATCCATTTGTGCACCAGCCTTTTGAAATTAAACATTATTAGAAGTTCTTTCGATCCTTTAAATCCAATTATTTTAAATCAACAAGTTTAAGAACACCAATTTTATTTAAACAAGTATCACGATTCGTAAATCACTTTATCAAGACATACTAATCATTGAACATTCACATGAAAGTCTACATCATTTCCAAACAAGTATCACAAAACCTCTCCATAACAAGTTGAAAGGGTTGAAAGATACTTTGGTCGATTAGAGGCTTGTATTAATGGTAAAAACGCCCCTAAGTCATAATGGAGAGGAAATGATCGGACTCTTGTCTTAATGGTAGTTAAAACCTTGATTAAGTGCAATTTTTCAGCTCAGATCCCTCCCAGCCGGCGACTGGAATCATTTCTGGTGTGTTGTGTTTCAACCTCAGGCTGGTGATGTGTGTGGTGTGCTAATTTCCAGCCTTGGTTTGATGATGTGTGCCAGATTTTATCCTTCATTATCCTCTTCTTTTCTAAACTTCTTCGTTGTATAACCACAACTCCTCCTTCCTTCTCATCACTCTAAGGTCTTTTCTTTGTGCTCGAGGATAATTATGACTCGACTCTTTATCTTTAACGTTCCTTCTGAAACCTTTATCTTGGACGCAATTCTTCTTCAATCATATCTTCTCATTTTGTCGACTTTTCTTTGTCTTTCTCGTTATTCCCTATGATTTAGTTGTACCTAAACCTGATACATCTTTTGTACCCTTTAAGCCTAAAGTGTTCAAAAACACAATCAAATAATATATGAAAACATGCAAATAACACGACTAAAATATATACAAAATGAGCGTTATCAAATTCCCCCACACGTAAGCTTTGCTTTCCCTCAAGAAAATTCATCTTTGAAAAAAAAAATTAAATGGCAGGCCGATAGTGATTCTCAAAAAAGTCCACTATCCATTCTTTTACCAAGGTAGAAGAGCAAAAAGTGATTTTAATGTTATATGTGAGAAATTAGACGTAGTACCCAATTAAGCTAGATAACACAACTAAGCTCCTCACAAAAAAAATAAAGATTGTATAATTCACTAACACTTTTTGAATTTGTTGATGGATATGTGAATGATTCACTCAATTTCTCAGTCATGATTTAATGTCATACCATAGGCTTGTACAAGTATTAAAACTAATCCAAATCATGTGAGTAAAAAGTAATTCTATCAAAGAGGACTTTTATTCGGTTATAATGTGAGGCTAAGGGTTAATATAAGGGTAGGCATAAGACATGGGATTAATTTATGAGTTAGTTGTGCAATAATAAAAATCAAGTCCAAAACCCAAACTCACTAGAAAAGGAATTGTACCATCAACCCAAAAATGATCATAGTCCCCGAACATCATCTAACACTTTACTCGATTATATCTCGTCTTAGCACATTAACTAATTGATATCTCACAATACTTCTTCTTCTTTCATCTTCATTATTTATAGCTCATTGGCTATTTTCGTCACCTTATAGTTGCGATGACCTTTTTTTTGTTCACCCCCACACTTTGGATGAGCATACACCTCAAAAATACAAATAAGAAGTAGCTACCTTCGTCTTTGTCGGAATGGCATATCCGAATACAAAGTGTAGTGACTAATAATCATCAAAAACTCCATCACACCAAGCAACTAGGAACTCATCGTTTTAGACTTGATTACGGGTTAGGCTAAGGTTTAATGTGTAAAATATTTTTGTATTTTATGGATGTAACAAAAAGAAAAGTTAGGCTCAAAGGGTGAAACTAATGGTATCTAGCACTAAAAATGAGTGCTAATCAAATGGGTCCATATAAGTGGTTAACTAACCGATGTGGTTAGCAAAAAATCATTAATGTAAATAGAAGGCCATTTGGTGTCAATCCCTAATTTGCCTCTTATCACTTAAATTTACCTTTATCACAAAAATGTGATCTCACTTTGGAATTCGTAGTGTATGACAAGCACAAGTTTTAGAATCGATTCAATCACCGGTACACCCATAGTAAGAAAATATAATTTAAGCATAAGAATATATGCTTCAAATAATAGGCTCAAATACTTACATATTTGGTGGAACGGGATATAAATGTACAAGTAATGTTATAAATCCCAAGAACGGATTGCTTTTAACAATCGGGATACGCCAAAATTTTTCAAATTGCCATTTTTTTACCATTGGAAAATTCAAGCTGTTTTAGATATCTAACTTTAAAGTGTAAAAACAACTTAATGTTTAAGGGCAAACAAACAAACAAACAAACTCATAATAAAAACTAAAAATTAAACACAAAATTTTAAAAATCTAGACCATTTTACTCTATTTACTTCCTTCCCCCACATTTAAGTTTTGCATTGCCCTCAATGTGAAAATTTTACTTCAAATTAAAGAAATAGGGAAAAAATAAAGGAAAACGATATCACCAATAAAATTATGCATGAATCATATCCGGTTCTTTTGAATGCGTGAGTTGTTTTTCTCTAACTCTAAGAAATGAACCAACCACATGATCAAGCCATAACTCCATGGTTCCAAAAACCTAAAAAATAAAATAAATATACCATCCAACAAAGCAAAAACAAGCATACCAAATGCTGAATACATGTACTTAATAATCCTGAATAATAAAGGTAGTAGTAGTTCCCAAAAAACAAAAAAATAACATCCTACACAAGATAACAGTAATAGTTTAGAAATAAAGTTCGTGAGGGGGGGGGGGAAGATTAATTATCCAATAAACATCATCATAAAAACATCAATGATCAACAAGATCATTCGTCCATGTCCTCATACACATCATCATTACCATAATCAACTAGAGCTCCCATTCCTATAGCTGCTGAAGAAGTACCAACCTCATAATCATGATCAACATATGGCCTTATATTTGAAGAGTGATACCCCATAAACCCTCATTACGAACATTGTATCCCTCACTACCTTGGTATACATTTGTCGCGGTTGGGTAAGGTACATGTTGGAGTGGGTATGGTGTATATGGGTAAGGATAAAGTGGAACACTAGGTGGATACAGCATATGGTTAGATAGGTCATACGTCCTATGCCTCTAAAATACCATATACGAATCTTCTAGAATTCAGGTCCATACGACATATGGTTGGATGGGTCATATGGCGTATGGTCTTCAATACTTGTGACTAGAGCTCATATGCCATATGCAATAAGAGTGGCATACATCGTATGCATCTTCAACTTGGATAAATCATTGACGAGACGACATTCTCCGTATGTCTAAGGAGTGGCATACGGCGTATATAAATAGCTAGAAATATACTTCGTCATACTTTGGTTGTTTTGGCTCGTTTTCTGGTCTTTTCCATGATAATTCTCCTTTTGCGCCAGAAAAACACTAAAAAACAAATTTACAGCAAGTAAGTACAATATCTCATCAAAACAAAGCAAAAAGGAGTAATAATCGTAGGAATTTGATAGCAAAAACATGTATAAATTATGAGCTATCAAATATCCCCCTACTTGACTTCTACTTGTCCTCAAGTAGACTCTTAATTAAACTTATAAAGATATCTCCTACTATAACAAGAAGATATGAATCTAAATTTAACTTATTTCTAGTTTATTACTATTGGGATCGCTCCTAACACGTAAATGGAACGACATTTATGGATTACATTAGTTATCATGTAATACCATCATTATTGTAAAGTGGTGTGTATATTGAGCTATATATACCCCTCCATACTTCCATGGAGGGGTGAACATTAGTTGTGTAATTTACTATTTCCTTATTAAATAAATACACTAGTTTTACTTTCTCTCTCTAGAAATTGCTACCCTTTATTTCCATCATCCCCGACCTCCCGAATCATGCAATCAACCAAAAAATTGACCCTATAATTACAAAACCAAGCACCTCATCACTCAAACACTCTCACTAATCTACATCTTCTATTTTTTGATCACTCAAGAGCTCGGTCATGATGTAGAAACTATCATAAGCTTGACCAAATTTCGAGTCTCCACCACTAGAGTCTATAAGTTATAATTATTATATAAGACAAAAATATGGGTTGACACATAATGGTAGGCTTACGAATTTACATGAGGGTAGGATATAGGCATGGAAAGATTTATGGGTTAAGTCATTGACCAAAAAACAAAATCCCTATATCCACATTCTCGCCGTTGCTAGTCGCACTTGATCCCATAAATCAGAGTTCTAGAATTATTCAAGAGTCTTCAAAGTAATAAATATATCTCGAGTTAATGCATAAAAGATGTAGCGTAGTTCCCTATTAATCCATATAGCTTGTAGTACTTGGGAATAAGGATGCATTAACTTGCTCTTCGTCATAAACCATCGAGTTAGTGTGTGTAGAATGTAGTTTGATTCATCATAATGCCATATAACTTGTACTTTCTTGGCATTTAAAGCACACTAACTCAGAGATTTGATACATCAAATCTAATAAGTGGTAATGGTTTTACAATAACGAACCATCGCTTCTTATTCGCATTAGCACTTATCTAAACTTTACAAAAATTGTAACATAAATTCAATTTATTACATCAGCTACACTAAAATACTTGTTGATTTATAACATCATAGGCTACAACAACATTGCATGCATGTAACATTCTTTTTTTGCATGACTATAAAAACGAAAATTATAACATAAATCGAAATTACAAACTTTATAAATGTATCCCCTCACTTGAGTTCTACATATGACGCAAGTCTGGCATTCTCTTTTATAATCATTCTCTTTTCATGACTCACAAATTTTCGCTCATAGAAACAAGATAAACTAGCAACTCCTTGACTATGGACTTAAAAAATCTACATGGTTGGCTAGGCGAATAGGTGTAACAAACCATTTATAACATTTATGTGATTGGTAAAAAAAGGTTGGCTTAGCAGGATATTCTAGGGGTATCTGTAACACCCCCAATTTCATGAATGCAGCAGAATTCAAAGCGGTGTTACTTCATAGTATAACAGTTATAATTACAAAAAACAATCTCTAATCGAGTCATTTAAAAGGCTTATCATTCGATTAAAATATATTAGAGTTTACAAAGACAGTTTCTAGTTGGTTCCATGTTTACAAAATATATCGATATAAAATATTTGATGTTTATCGAATGATAAAATAAGCTATAGACTTCTTGATTTATCCCGTTCCCCTCCGTGCCAACCTCGATCATTATGTACCTGAGATAAAACATATTTAAAAGGTCAACACAAAGGTTGAGTGAAATCCATAAGTTTGTTAAATGGTTGAACACAATATGTTTGTAGTTTTAGTTAATTAGAATCATACTCATGGTATGAAAATAAAACAGTTATTATTTCACTAAGCTCATGCAACCAAAACATTAACATGTACCAATTTCAATTGGCATGTTTGTCGCCCCTGTAGGTAATTTTCAATTAAACCTTAGGTTCTCAAATATAGTGCATTTGTTTAAACGTACTTGTTCAATATAAACGGGATTCGTCAATCCCAATAGGCCTATTCACAATATTCACGCTCACTACTTTTAGTGATTAACTAGTTCACGATATGGGGCCTTATGTTTGGCAGTGATGGTACTTAGTGACAATAAAACAATCAGACAAGCATATAGTTCAAATGTTTGTGTGTTCATGTTAAAATAACATGTGTCTCTCCTAAGGGTTTGTAAAACAATCATGTAATAGAAAGTGGGGCTATGAACTCACCGTGAGTTTAATGATGTTTAGTGCTTAACGAATCTGATGGATAAGTGATAACATCAAATAGTTCTGATATTTCAGTGTTAATTTCCCCCTAATATGCTTATCATTTGTATTGTTTTACTTGAAAATATACTCTTATTTTTTAATTTATCATTTTCAAGTCATTAATGAGCACAAGAACAAAGAGACGCGGATTTGAAAGGTTATTAAAGTAAATATACAAGAGTATGCTGGACAGACAAGAGTTACGGCGTAATTCCATACTCTACTTACGCCGTAACTAGGCTTTACCCTAGAAGACCAAAGTCAACGCAGTTCAAGGTTACGGCGTAACTTCACAACATAGTTACACCGTATATAAATCCAGACTTAAAAGAATTTTGATGGTCAAGAGACTTATGCTGTAACCAATTTGAAAGGTTACGACGTAAAAGTGATGAATTTCACTACGAGAGTTTTACGATCGTAACCCATTCTTAAGGTTACACCATAAATATTCTACTATGGATAAGATCATCTGAGATACAATGGTTACGGCGTAACCAATTCACAAGGTTACATCATAACTTTGACGAGGCTATAAATACAAGCCCTAATTCTGCATTTTCACATCATTTTCCCAACACACAACACCAAGGGATAAAAAAGGGCTTCCAGAGGGACGATATTCAGCAATATACTGAGTATTTTCAAGGGATAATTCATGCCATTTACTAAATAAGTTTTAGTATTTTGTATCAAAATTTTGTATTTAATTCAATGTGTTTCATTATGATTCTAAACATTGAATTTTCTGCATTATATAATATGATTGGTGATCGATGCGGGCCGTTTTTCAAGTTTCTCTGTATAGTGACCAACTTTGTGAATGGCCAACTGTAAGAAACTTAAAACGGTTCAAGCACAAACTCAATGAAGATCAGGGGAGTATAGGGTTTCCCCGGGTCATGATACGAAGAGTCGTAATTGTTACAAGGAAATGGATTCCTTGTTTGACAATCAAAGCTAGAGTGAGGACCTCCACAATATTCAAATGCTATGAAAACTGATGTGGTCATGAGTCATATGTTGTTGTAGTCATAATTGTTATCGTGAGACACCGCCATAGACAAGCGTGTTTCCCCGATTGACAATCGAAGCTGAGTGTGAACCACCACAGCATTACTCTCAACTTAGAAACTGAGTCTCACAAAGGTGGTAGGATGGAATAAATCAACGGTTATGTTATGGTAAGAATAGGGATCTTGGTTATAGACGGACCGCTTTCGACTCCACCATGCTACAACCGGGGCAATTGCCACCATTATAAGGACCACCACACCATTGACAACCAAGAGGGTGAGGATAAGACATAGAAAGAATCAAAGGTTTTCAGAGGGTAAGAAATGAAGAATCAAAAGGGTAAGAGGGTAAAGAGGAATATTTTTGGTATTTTTGAAAAACATGTTGTAAAAATAAGAAAGAAAATCTTTTTGGGTTTTTGATTTTATAAGAAAATATAAATACATACAGATGGTATGAACAAGGAGTGAATATCCAAATCACTAATCTGCTAGACGTAAGATAATCGGCCCTGACTCCCAGCGTGGCGCCAAAATTTGATCGATGAACCGCGCAAGTCAAGTTTTCAAGCCACTACTTGTGAATGGCCAACTAAGAAACTTAAAACGGTTCAAGCACAAACTGAATGAAGATCAGGGGAGTATAGTGTTTCCCCGGGTCGTTATGTCCCAGCGAGCTATGCGAAGAATCACCAAACGAATAGTGATCGAGAGATTTGAACGGAAAAGAGGATTTGGATTTATTATAACTACAGAAAAAGGACATAAACTACAAGGGCTTAAATGCAAATTAAAGAAAGTTAAAAAGATAAGAAATATTAAATAAACGCTATCACTATATTTAAAATTGATGAACGTTTAAAACTAAAAACTTACGTTTAAATAAAATTACGTAAACGTACAAAATAAAAAGCGAGATCTAAGAAATAAAAGTCCTAAAAATATGAAAATGACATTTTTACAAACCTAATGATAAAAGAAAGTTTATAGAAAAATAAAATTATTTTTACAACTATTTAATTAATTATTATTAATTAAAAACTAATTTTAACTATTTAATAATAACCTAAAATACAAGAAAATATGAAATAAAGTTAGAAAAATAAAATTATGACTTGGAAAAATCTAAAATATCAAAAGAGAATTTTCAAAACTATTTTTATATTTTTCTGATTATTTTTCTATTTTCTAGGAATTAAAAACTATTTAAAACTAATTAAATTATTTAAAAATACAAATTTAACTAAGAAAAATCTAGAAAAATATTTTTTGTCTTTTTATATTTATCTTAACTTAAGAAAAATGAAAAATTATTTTTTGAACCTTTTCTTAATTTTTTGTATTAAATGCTAATTAAAAATGCTTAAAAACCAATTAAAATCAAGAAAAATAGCAAACTGACTTGGAAAAATCTGAAAATTTCAAGAAAACTCTAAAATTATATTAGGAATCTAGGAAAAATGGAAAAACAGGTGGTTGTTTGTAAGATTAAGCAACTGCTATGCAATGTGCTTATAAATAAGCACTTGAATAAGCCAAATGATAACCAACAGCCACCAACTGATTACACAAGCCAAATTATGCTAAAAGAACCTAAATGCAACAGATTACAACTGCTTTTAACCTCTGGTTGCAAGTATAACAGATTATGATGATAAGAGATTATAAGCTAAAACAGTTTTAGGTAGGCAACTTTAAGCATAAGCACAAGCTACTCCATAAGCTAAAAATGAAAACCAATACTTGGGATCTAAACTAGACCTGGGTAAGTACTAATGAACCAAAACTCAGACCTAGACAAGCTCAAATGAGCTCTGTGCAATCCAAGCAAAACCCTCAATGTGCACTCCGGGTCAATCTTGAGTCGAGCTTATGGGGCATCTAAGGCCATGTTGACAAGCCTTTTTGGGGCTTCTAAAAATTTGATAAAAATCTGAAAAAATGCTAATAAGAAATAGGACCAGCTGAAGTTATTGAATCCACAATTTGACATGATTTGGCCCAGAAATGAGTCCAAGAAAAATCTCTCTAGCTAGGCTCAAAACAGATTTTTCATGGTTTTGACTAATTTTTGACAGAATTGAAAATTGACTTTTGTGAACTTAACAACTAATTTAAAGGACTGAATATGATGTTGTAGGATGAATAAAACCTAATGCAAGCTATATCTAAGATTCTTAAACACAAAACAAGAACTTGATTTACCAAAATCACAACAGACAAGTTTATGGGACAGATTAATGGGAATTTTGACTTTGAGGGTTAGCAGGCACAAGTTAATGACTCAAATGAGTATATTTGATCTTAACAAACCCCAAGCAACAAGTTTTACCCACTGCTCAATCCTATAACACAGTTTTGGTGGCAAATCCAAACACACCTTTATGAACTGATATGCAAATTAAAGAAGCTAACTACTGAACTATCATACATCATTGATCAAACTGAGTATGAATGACCTAAATACAACTGGATAAACACATTTGAGCAGTTTATGACCACAGATATAAGTACAAACAAAAATGCAAATTGACTTGAAATAAAAATGAGATTTCTTACTCACATCTGTCCAACTAGTTGCAGGCTGAAACCAAATCAAATCTACTCTAACCTAGTCTAATCCACCCCCAAATCAACCTCTGCATCACCCTTTTCCCTTTCCAAGACCTGCTTGACCAAATTTCTTTCTCAGTTGACTTTTATTGACCATGGAACAAAGTTGTTTGAAAATGATTTTTAAGCTTACAAAAAGCTGTAAATAACTTACCTAAACCATTTTGAACTTAAAAACAAACATTAGAAACTTGGACAAGAGAATTTAGAAACTGAAATTTTTAACAGTCAACATGAAAATTGGAATTTATCTAAGAATTTGGATTGATACTCAACAACTCATTACAATGATAATTTGACTAAAATGTGATACAAGGAAAGTGAAATTACAACATTTTTACTTAAACTAAAACATTAATTTGAAAAACGACATTAGGAAAAACTAAAAAGCTAACTACTCTCTTGTTGCTTCTTTTTGCTCCTTTTTATACATCAAAAGCACTCCCCACGTGTCTCGAAAGCAAATCCCAGCAATAATCCAGGCCATTGGATGGCTAGAAATCAATCTTGGCCGTTCTTTGAAATTTGGCGCCAAAATTGGTTTTTGATAACAGGGAAAGGGGAGGGGTGCATTTAATGCATCTTGTATTGGTGTGTAGGTTGGAGGGGACAAAACATGGAGTAGGGGTGGAGAGTTGTTGGTGGTCGGAGGTGAGGTGTTGCGAACAAAGTGGTGGGGAAGGGGAAAAAAGGAGGCGGGCGGCTTTATTTTAAACGCTGGGTTGGATTCGGGAATAAACGGGTTGGGGATTGACCGGACCCCCAAGTAAAAGGGTGATGGGATTTTGGGCTTGGGTTAGTTTGGATAATAACAAGGGTTTAGGACTAGTATTGGATCCAAGGTGTATTTAGGGACCAAACATGTAAAATCGGAAGCTGCAGGGACCACTCATGTAAAATCTAAAATTGTATTCCAAGGCTAAACTTGACAATCCCCAATACTCCAAGGACCATTTTAACCAATTATGAAATTCCAAGGATTAAACATGAACATTTTAAAAATACAAGGACCAAATTTGTAATTTCTCAAAACTTTTGATACTTTTCACCAAAGGACTAATTTTGACAACTTATGATTTTAAAAGGACCTTTGGTGATTTTTCTTTTGAAATTAAGTGCCTAGGGTTGATTTTGCCATTTTTAGAAAGTCGGGGATTTGAAATTGCCAATTATGCAAACTTTGCTCGTTTTTCATCCGATTTTAAACATTTTGCATCTGAAACATATAAAATGCAATTTTGGAATATTTTAAGTATTTTGATGCATTTCGAGCATTTTTAAAGCGTTTTTCTTGATTTGACTAAAAATGATGAGTATTTACACACTCATCAATCCCCACACTAAACTATTGCTAGTCCCTAGCAATCTTTTGAGAAAAACTTAATGGATTTGAATCTCTTTACCAAAAGCCATTACTTCTAGAGTAGCCAAATGTTTCAGTTCAAGTAAGAACCATGGTACACCGATAACCATGTGATTTTTGAGCAAACCACCGACTTCCAACGGTTTGATTTGTCTTTACCGTAAGCCGCTTTGCTCGACTAGCCAACTCTTAGATAAATTATCAATATTATCTTTGGTGAGCTGATTACCAATTATGGTTTTCCACTGCCTTTACCACAAGCCATAAACTTGCTGGCTAGCCAACTCTTCACTTTTAAGGATATGGTGAGCTGAATACCATACAATTTTGGGCAAATTGCAAGCCATCAACGGATTTGAGATATCTTTACCAAGAGCCGTTTGCTCCCGGATTAGCCAATCCTTTTTTTATTAGACATGGCGGATCGATAACCATAAAAAATTTGGCCAAAAAATGGGGAATAATTGGGGTATATTTACATGATAAAATTCGTGAGAATTCCCCCCCTACACTTAGAAATGAATATTGCCCTCAATATTCAAAGTACCAAGCGGTTATGCGAAACCGAGTCGTAAAATAGCAAACGACGCTGCTTTCCAAGTGTCCCATTCTGTGCGTGTATTTTTGTCGTAGAATAGCAATGTATTTTCCATAAGTGTCCGTTTAGAACGTGTACTTTTTTAAGTTGTAGAATAGCAATGTACTTCCATAAGTGTTCCAATTTAGTGCGTCTTCTACTTTATAAGTGTTCCAATTTGTGCACGTCATCCCACGCACTAAATTGGAACACTTATGAAAAGTACATTGCTATTCTACGACTTAAAAACCGCGTATAATGCGACGAACGACACTTATGGAAAGTACATTGCTCTACAAATTTTAAAAAGTAAGTTCTGCGTACGAAATGGACACTGAAAAAGAAATCACGCTACGTTATTCTACCTAACTCAATCCCTATTTATTTATTTATTTATTTTTTTAGAAAAAGACTTTTTTTTTTAGAAAAAACTTATATATATACACATCATGTGGGCAACCCCCACACACTAGGGTGGTAGAAAGTAGAAAGAAGTCGAAATATGGGTAAAACCCATATGGCATGCTCGTTTTTGATTCCCGAAGTCGCTAGCTTGACTCGACCCTAATTATTAATTTGTTCATGGGGAAGTAAGTGGAAGAGACAATCTCCATCGGACTTTCATTCAAGATGTTTGGACAAACATTTGAAGCACGTGAAAGTTCCACACCGATGAGATATATACATAGAACCGCTCAAAAATGATAAGTGAAAATGCCGGGGTCAAAGATAGTGTCTTCATTTCCGAAGGAGTGAAGATGAAGAGAAATCACAAGATATTTGAGGAAAGGAAGAAAGATTTTGATAACAATCAAGATCCATTCCTCATCCTCAAATGTAGACATATCGGGAGGAAGGGTGACGGTAGTATCATCAATAAGCAAACTCATACGATAGAGTACACCTTCCTCCGAGCCAATATCATCCTCAAGATCAAAATAGAAATGATCATGTTCCGGAGGAGATATGTCATTAGAGAGTTCACCGGAGAACTCTTCATGAAAAGAATCATTCACATTAAGTGAAATTGTGAACTCTTGTTCCATTGTAGACTCATCACTATCCTCAACTGTATCAAAGAGTGGATTCCCGAATTAAAGCGAATTGAGTGAATTCAAATAGAGGATTGGTGAAAGTAGCTTTGAATGTTTCGGGAACAAAGTGATCAACATTCTCTATTGAATTTGTTGGGATAAGAGTGAGTGAAGCGATCATTATCAATGAGACTTCGGTCCTCCCGGATCGCTTCAAATTAAAGAGTGGATTGATGTGAGTGAGTTCATCGGTGAACTCCTCAAGAAGGGATCAGGCGTGGGAGTGATGCCTCAACATACTCCATGTTTCCATAGGAAGCAATAAATTGTCGCTAAGATCGGAGAAAGTTTCCAAATGATCATTTGAACACTCAAGAGGGAAAGAAGAATCACACATATGATCGAAGTTCCTGTGACTCTCTCGGATTGGGACAAGGTTCTCAACACTAGACTTTATAAATTAAGCCCGATTCCTTTTCAGAACGGTGTCAAGAAGATCATCCCCCATGTTTAGAGAGTGAGTGGGAATATCGGGTGTGATAACAACAGATTGAGGGAGTTTAGAAGGACTAGCATACATATGTTTTATACTTTCCATTTGTTCTTCTCCTAGTAATTCCATCATAGTCTTTTCTCCACGAGTTTTCATGGAATGAGTTTCAACCTGATGAACCCTGATGAACCGTTATAAAATTGAAGGATATCAAGGATATCTTCATCATCATCGTCATCAAGAATGAAACGAAATTAAGAGCTAGATCTGGCCGCTTTTGCAATTGATTCCCTAATAGATTTTCAAAGGCAATTTGGGAATTTATTTTAGCTGAGCCCGCTTCTTCACAATTCTTCCATGGATTTTTGATTTGGATTATCTTGGGAATGGTTACTTTCCTTCAAACCTTCACTAAATCCAAAAGATCAAGGAGAAGATTTTGAGGAAGTGGCTCAGGTGAGGTGGTGCTGATTCATCACTCGTATTGTAGAGGTTGGTCATGATACTGAAGAGTCGAATTGTTACAAGGAAATGGATTCCTTGTTTGACAATCGAAAGCTAAAGTGAGGACCTCCACAATATTCAACAAATGCGATGGCTGATGTGGTCGTGAGTCATATGTGTTGTAGTCATAATTGTTATCGGAACCTCGCTCATAGACAAGCGTGTTTCGATTGACAATCGTAACCGGAGTGTGAACCACCACAGTACTCACAATGCGCTAAAGTCGCGCCGAGTCACACAGGTGGTAGGCCGATGGAATAAATCGGTTGTGTTATGGTAAGAATAGGGATCTTGGTTATAGACGCACCCGTTTCCGACTCCACCATGCTACAACTGGCGCAATTGCCACCATTATAAGGACCACCACACCATTGACAACCAAGAGGGTGAGGATAAGACATAGAAAGAATCAAAGGTTTTAGAGGGTAAGAAATGAAGAATCAAAAGGGTAAGAGGGTAAAGAGGAATATTTTTTGGTATTTTTGAAAAACATGTTGTAAAAATAAGAAAGAAAATCTTTTGGGTTTTTATAAGAAAATATAAATACATACGGATGGTATGAACAAGGGTGAATATCCAAATCACTAATCTGCTAGGCGTGAAGATAATCACATTTCCCCCAAGCAACTCACGGCGTACCGGGCGCCAAAAATTTGATCGATGCTTAACCGTCAAGTTTTCACATAGTGACCACTTGTGAATGGCCAAGCTGTAAGAAACTTAAACGGTTCAACACAAACTCAATGAAGATCGAGTATAGTGTTTCCCCGGTCGTTATGTCCCAGCGAGCTATCGCAAGAATCACCAAACGAATAGTGATCGAGAGATTTGAACTAAAAGAGGATTTGGATTTATTATAACTACAGAAAAAGGTCATAAACTACAAGGACTTAAATGTAAATTAAAGAAATTTAAAAAGATAAAAATATTAAATAAACGCTATCACTATTTTTAAAATTGATGAACGTTTAAAACTAAAAACTTACGTTTAAATAAAATTACGTAAACGCATAAAAATAAAAAGCGAGATCTAAGAAATAAAAGTCCTAAAAATATGAAAATGACATTTTTACAAACCTAATGATAAAATAAAGTTTATAGAAAAAGAAAATTATTTTTACAACTATTTAATTAATTATTATTAATTAAAAACTAATTTTAACTATTTAATAATAACCTAAAATACAAGAAAATATGAAATAAAGTTAGAAAAATAAAATTATGACTTGGAAAAATCTAAAATATCAAAAGAGAATTTTAAAAACTATTTTTATATTTTTCTGATTATTTTTCTATTTTCTAGGAATTAAAAACTATTTAAAACTAATTAAATTATTTAAAAATACAAATTTAACTAAGAAAAATCTAGAAAAATATTTTTTTGTCTTTTTATATTTATCTTAACTTAAGAAAAATGAAAAATTATTTTTTTGAACCTTTTCTTAATTTTTTGTATTAAATGCTAATTAAAAATGCTTAAAAACCAATTAAAATGAAGAAAAATAGCAAACTGACTTGGAAAAATCTGAAAGTTTCAGGAAAACTCTAAAATTATATTAGGAATCTAGGAAAAATGGAAAAACAGGTGGTTGTTTGTAAGATTAAGCAACTGCTATGCAATGTGCTTATAAATAAGCACTTGAATAAGCCAAATGAGAACCAACAACCACCAACTGATTACACAAGCCAAATTATGCTAAAAGAACCTAAATGCAACAGATTACAACTACTTTTAACCTCTGGTTGCAAGTATAACAGATTATGATGATAAGAGATTATAAGCTAAAACAGTTTTAGGTAGGCAACTTTAAGCATAAGCACAAGCTACTCCATAAGCTAAAAATGAAAACCAATACTTGGGATCTAAACTAGACCTGGGTAAGTACTAATGAACCAAAACTCAGACCTAGACAAGCTCAAATGAGCTCCCAGTAATCCAAGCAAAACCTCTGCTTGCTGACTGGAGTCATCATCGAGTCAGGTTACAGGCATCTAAGGCCATGTTGACAAGCCTTTTTGGGGCTTCTAAAAATTTGATAAAAATCTGAAAAAATGCTAATAAGAAATAGGACCATCTGAAGTTATTGAATCCACAATTTGACATGATTTGGCCTAGAAATGAGTCCAAGAAAAATCTCTCTAGCTAGGCTCAAAACAGATTTTTCATGGTTTTGACTAATTTTTGACAGAATTGAAAATTGACTTTTGTGAACTTAACAACTAATTTAAAGGACTGAATATGATGTTATAGGATGAATAAAACCTAATTCAAGCTATATCTAAGATTCTTAAACACAAAACAAGAACTTGATTTACCAAAATCACAACAGACAAGTTTATGGGACAGATTAATGGGAATTTTGACTTTGAGGGTTAGCAGGCACAAGTTAATGACTCAAATGAGTATATTTGATCTTAACAAACCCCAAGCAACAAGTTTTACCCACTGCTCAATCCAATAACACCGTTTTGGTGGCAAATCCAAACACACCTTTATGAACTGATATGCAAATTAAAGAAGCTAACTACTGAACTATCATACATCATTGATCAAACTGAGTATGAATGACCTAAATACAACTGGATAAACACATTTGAGCAGCTTTATGACCACGGATATAAGTACAAACAAAAATGCAAATTGACTTGAAATAAAAATGAGATTTCTTACTCACATCTGTCCAACTAGTTGCAGGCTGAAACCAAATCAAATCTACTCTAACCTAGTCTAATCCACCCCCAAATCAACCTCTGCATCACCCTTTTCCCTTTCCAAGACACCTTGACCAAATTTCTTTCTCAGTTGACTTTTATTGACCATGGAACAAAGTTGTTTGAAAATGATTTTTAAGCTTACAAAAAGCTGTAAATAACTTACCTAAACCATTTTGAACTTAAAAACAAACATTAGAAACTTGGACAAGAGAATTTAGAAACTGAAATTTTTAACAGTCAACATGAAAATTGGAATTTATCTAAGAATTTGGATTGATACTCAACAACTCATTACAATGATAATTTGACTAAAATGTGATACAAGGAAAGTGAAATTACAACATTTTTACTTAAACTAAAACATTAATTTGAAAAACGACATTAGGAAAAACTAAAAAGCTAACTACTCTCTTGTTGCTTCTCTTTTGCTCCTTTTATACATCAAAAGCACTCCCCACGTATCTCTGAGCAAATCCCAGCAATAATCCAGGCCATTGGATGGCTAGAAATCAATCTTGGCTGTTCTTTGAAATTTGGCGCCAAAATTGGTTTTGATAACTTGAGGAAAGGGGAGGGTGCATTTAATGCATCTTGTATTGGTGTGGAGGTTGGAGGGGACAAAACATGGAGTAGGGGTGGAGAGTTGTTGGTGTCCGGAGGTGAGGTGTTCTTGCGCATAAAGTGGTCTGGGAAGGGGAAAAAGGAGGCGGGCGGCTTTATTTTAAACGTGGGTTGGATTCGTAAGCGGGTTGGGGATTGGGCTGGACCGGGTAAAAGGGTGATGGGATTTTGGGCTTGGGTTAGTTTGGATAATAACAAGGGTTTAGGACTAGTATTGGATCCAAGGTGTATTTAGGGACCAAACATGTAAAATCGTGAAGCTAGGACCACTCATGTAAAATCTAAAATTGTATTCCAAGGCTAAACTTGACAATCCCCAATACTCCAAGGACCATTTTAACCAATTATGAAATTCCAAGGATTAAACATGAACATTTTTAAAATACAAGGACCAAATTTGTAATTTCTCAAACTTTTTGATACTTTTCACCAAAGGACTAATTTTGACAACTTATGATTTTAAAAGGACCTTTGGTGATTTTTCTTTTGAAATTAAGTGCCTAGGGACTGATTTTGCCATTTTCCTCGAAAGTCTGGAGAATTGCCAATTATGCAAACTTTGCTTTCGTTTTCATCCGATTTTAAACATTTTGCATCTGAAACATATAAAATGCAATTTTGGAATATTTTCAGGATTTTGATGCATTTCTGAGCATTTTTAAACGTTTTGCAGTTCAGATTTGACTAAAAATGATGAGTATTTACACACTCATCAATTGGCTAAACACCTTTAGTGTTAGCCTAGTTATAAAATTGTTATTGCCATGATTTAGTTTTCTCGTTTTCGAATCACTTTATGTGCTTATTTTCTTTGCTTATTCGTGGACACCTTTGTTTCGGTAGTTTTAATGTTTGGTAGTATCTAGGAAGCTAGGAGAATTGACCATAGGACTACCGCTATATTTTGTGCGAATTGACCAAATGATCACCTACCAAAAGAAGATGCTTAAGAAGTTAAGGGGAAACCTAAGTTTTGAGAGGCCGAGTTTCCTTAGAATAACTCTAGATTGTAGCTGGTACTTAATAACTCTATATAGGTTAACCAATGAACTCTGGTAATCGTATGGTTACGGTATAGGAACCTATGGAACATATGCTAGACGAATTTACCTGAGGAGTCTAGTGACATTTACCCCCACACAGAGTGATAGAAAACATTAATAGGAAAACTTAATTATGTAATAAGATTAGTAATTAGTCTAGCACATTTCTCTCTATTGATTGTTCACATCTTTTAATTTGCTTTCATTTCATTTTGTTTAATATTAATCTATTCAAAACCCCTTTAAAATTAGTGACTTTAGAACTTAAGTTAGATCCGCACTCATAGCTCTTGGGAAAACCTCGGCTTTACAGATTACTACACTACATATGATCGGGTACACTTCCCCTTAGTGCATTAGGTAGACCTTAGGTAGACGAGTTTATAATTATTAAAACCTGGTCTGTAAATCCAAAGATCAAGTTTTTTGCTAGGGAACTATTTTAGGATTTTATTTAAGTTTTAAATTTCATCATCTCACGATTTCTTTTTTGTTAGTTTCAGGTACCATGGGTGAAGTTGACATTGATACGCTTACCCTCAGGGAATACCTCGCTTTGACGCAAGAGGAACAAGGGCCAGGTATTGTTAGGCCGGTTATTAAAGCTGATGTATATTTTGAGATAAAGAATCAGTTTATGCAGGAGTTAAGATAACACCCCTTTTTCTAGAAGCAAGACCAAAGATGTACACGAGCATGTCGACAATGTTTTATACATCGTGAGCATTTTAAACACACTGAGTGTTTCTTACGATGCAATTATGCTCCGAGTGTTTCTGTAACACCCCCAAATCTCGGTACATCGGAAGACTTAATCAAGTTTTCGGGGCGTTACTTTTTGGATTGGTATCGCACACAAGTAAAATAAAAGATAACCATTTAACCATTTAAAACCAATCCCAAATCAAACATTCAAGCATTTAATCCGAAGATATAAATTTAGGCCCAAAACATAGTTTAACAAAATAGGTCCCCATTATTTATCGAGTCGAAAATGATCCCCGAAGCCTCCATGCCAAGCTTCCACACGCCAAGTAATCCAAATATCTCTCAAATACGAGAAATCATGCTAAAAGGTCACTACTGGTGAGTTCATAGGTTTAAGATCAACAAAATCATAGTGGACCTGTAAGAGTTGATTTGCTATGCATGACCTAGTTAGGCAAATACCGTTTCACCGATCCTACCGGATCTCCAATCACATAATCATTCACTTTCGGGCCCTAGACTCTAGTCCAAAGACTGCCGTGGCAACCTCTAGAACAGTTGCCAACCCCGGGCTAGGTCATGATAGAAGTATATTCTTAGTTAGCGCGGTAGAACCTAGACTAAGGCAACAACTATCGCACATCTATCTACTCAGTCAGCATATAAGCAAATCCAAATAGGTTTAACGGTCCAAAAAAGCAGATAGCATGATTCTCACCCCAAAATAGTTCAAAACGTAGTTAGAACGTATATATATAAAAGTGGGGCTATGAAACTCACCTCAAGCAATAAGCATACAAATATCACTAGCGAAGATAACAAATCACAAAGCACAACAACTATCGACTCAGCACAACCTATTAATGTAGACCAACTTAATATACATATTCCTCAAAATCAACGTATCTATCCCAATATATTCCATTTCTTTATTTCCAAAAACGTTCGTTTCACCATTAATCCTAGTGTTTGGTATCCTCATGTGTGGGTGTATCGACTCAATATGATGCCATGAATGCACTCAACAACCAATATATAACTCAATGCGACACAATGAGACCTCTAAACGATAAGCTCCGTAGTTCAATAAGTTTCGGAATAAATAGTAGACCATATCGAATTCGTCAACTCGATAACTCATTCATTTATTCGTGTCGCTTATTATCCCATAAATCAATCGTATCCTTAAAGAGTCATAAGGATAATTCACCCATTAATAAGGTTACCCAACGTACCTAGCGGGCTCTTATTAGATTCGTCAACCTGATAAGTCCGTTACCTACGTGGAACAAAAATATTAAAGTTAGGCTATCCGTAACCCATGCACACATAACGCAAATAAATAATTACTTATCCAACATTAAATGTCCACGATTGACATTTATTGATAAACGTGTACTCGAAACGTTAATTATTTATTTATTACAAAACCTCTCCAATTTAGTCGTTAGTTTCATTTTAAAACTAGTAAATAACAAGATAAATCTTGTTATTGATATTTTTGGTACAAAAGCCCATTATTATTTACATTTCATAGTTTTATTATCTTTTTCATATATAATATATTTAGTCACAAATCCCATTATAAATCTCATAACGTTATTCGTTTCGAGTCCACAAGAACGAGTCATAACTTCTCGGCTTTTAATCAATTAATTGTCCAAATTACACTAAAGTCCATGTTACGGCTTTGTCGGAGTCAACTATTGACTAAAAAGTCAATGAGACGCCAACGTAGCTCAAAGTCACGATATATATATCAAGTCCATAATTAAAAGTCATAACGTCGCAATGCAATCCCAAACTAACTCAAAACAATCTCGCCAACCAATCAATCAACCAATTATACTCGAAACCAATGTTATGACCCTAATGGTCATGACACGGTCGCGGTCAAGACCACGTGAACCAAACAAGCTTCTAAAGCTTTTCGGCTCCACGCGTCTCATCCAAACCTCAACTAAACCAATCAATATAGGCCACGTACGACACCAACCAAGACCCCATCGTGGGCTTCTTGGTGCGTACGCCCCATATGCCACAACCAAACATCACCAAATCCAATCTACAACACTCAACTCTAATCATTCGAACTTCAAACACTACCTAAACATAAAACCCATCAACTATCATCAACCAAGAACATGCAACTAAACCCTAAAATGCAAAACCCATCAAATTAATGCACCACACATGTACCAAACACTAATTACTTGTTTATTTTATCACTAATTAGCTTTAATTTCAAGTTCCACCCAAAAGCCCCAAATATAAAAATTAGGTCGAAACCCTAATTTTCAATTCGTGGGTTTTATCATTCAAACAACCTCAAAACATGTTCTATTTACCTTCTCTAATCACCAATTGCAAAAGCCCTTTGAAATATTTAGAAAACCCTAAAAGTACGAATCTTAATTCTTGAATTTGGAGGTGTTAATGAAGTTCAAATTGAGTGTATGATATATGGTTGGAAAGAGGAGAAAGAGAGCTTTAAGATGGTGGTGGTGGTGTAGGGTGATGTACGCCAAGTAGCCGTGGTGGCGGAATAGTGGCGGCGGTGGTGGTGTGTTATTAGGGTTTCTAGTGAGAGAAAGGTAGAGAGAGAAATGGTGTTGTGTGTGTTTTCTAGTAAGAGAAATAAACTAGGCAAATGAGGGGTGGTGAGGCCTTTTTATACTTGGACATAAGGACCTCAAAATAATTAAATGGGGAGGAGGGGGCGCCGGCTCAAGAGAAAAAGAGGAGGGTTCAGGTTAAAACTTTTCGTATCTATCTCGTTTACCCATTCCCGAGCTCACATATCGTCCCCCCGAGTGTCCCATGACATTTATTTAACTTTCCAACATCGTTACTTACGTTTTTCCACGAGTTTTGACTATTTATTTGTCAATTGTCGAGTTACGGTCTAAAATTCAATAACTCTTGTTTTAGGCTTTTCTAGCCGAATCAATAGTGCCTACCAAATAGAGTTAAACGATCCGATAAATCATTTAATAATGAAATGAACCGTAAAAACCAATCGACAATATAAAATCAAGTCACGGTTTATAAAATAGTGTTAAACGCAAATCTCAGTTTAATTTAACGTAATGCGGTTACCTAAAATAAACTCCCTAAATTGCGGTTGTCACAGCCTCCCACCTCGAGAAATAAACCGGTCTCCGGGTTTCAATTCGAGCTGCTTGGTGTCATAAGCAGCTTTAGGATACTTCCTACGGAAAACGCCCTCACGTTCCTAAGTGAACTCCGGTCCATGTCGGAGTTCCAAAGAACCTTAACAATCGAATACGGCTATTCTTCAACCTCTTAATCTCACGATCCATAATCTCAATCGGTTCCTCAACAAAATTCAATTTCTCATCAATACTAATATCTCTTAAGGGCACAACTATGTTTTCCTCCGAAAGACATCTCTTAAGATTACTAACATGAAAGACATTGTGTACAATACTCGGGATTCAGATGGTAGCTCCAAGCGGTATGCTACTGGTCCGATTCTTTCGGGATTGGAAAGGGACCAATATATCGGGGATTGAGTTTTCCACGCTTTCCTAAACGAATCACTCCTTTCCAAGGAGAAACTTTCAACATAACACGATCTCCAATCTGAAATTCTAAAGGTTTTAACCTCTTTATCGGCATAACTCTTTTTGTCTATCACGGCGGTTTGCAACCGTTTCTAATTTGTACTATTTTCTCGTCTCAGACAAGTTGGGACTGTAAGTTGACTCTGCGCCAACTTCACCAACAAACCGGAGAACGACATGTTCGGCCATACAACGCCTCAAATGGGGCGGCCTTAATACTAGAGTGATAACTATTGTTGTAAGAGAATTTGGCCAAAGGGAGGTGTCTCTCCGTACTTTGCGAAATCAATAACACATGCTCTAAGCATATCCTCTAAAGTCTGAATAGTACTCTCGCTTTGACCATTGGTACGTGGATGGTAAGCAATACTCATATCCAAATTGTTCCCTAAAAGTTCAGTAAAGACTTCCAAAAGTGGGATGTAAAACGACTATCCCTATCATAAATGATAGATATCGGTACTCCATGACACGATACTATCTCCTTAAGATACAATCGAGCAAGCTTATCAAGGCTATCGGTTTCACTAATAGCTAAGAAGTGAGCGGCACTTAGTTAAGCGATCAACTATTACCTGGATAGCGTCATTGCCGCTAAGCTGTTCTCGTAATTTAGTGATAAAGTCCATGGTTATTCGCTCCCATTTCCATTCCGGGAGTTTGGTTTGAACTAAAAGTCCGATGGTTTTCGATGTTCGGCCTTAACCTTAGAACAAGTCGCACCTACTAACATACTTGAGCTATATCGGCTTTCATATTGGGCCACCAATAAAGTTTCTTAAGATCCCGATACATCTTATCGGCTCCGGGATGAATAGAGTATTTTGATTTATGCGAATCATGCATAATCAACTCACGGATTCCACCATGAAATGGTATCCGCCTGCCTCTCAAGCATAATGTTCCATCGGAACGCTTCAAGAAGCCGTTTTCACTTTCTACCATTCCATGAAGATTCTCATAAGGACGGTTTTCTTCCGTCAATGCCCCTACTTAGGCTAAAAACTGGGATGGTAAGGTCGAAACAATGATCATTCCTAAAGATCTAACGAGTAGGGGTGGGATGTCCTCCTTACGACTAAGGGCATCACCACAACGTTAGCCTTACCGTGATGATAACGAATCCCACAGTCATAATCACTAAGCAATTCCAACCAACGACGTTGTCTCATGTTCGGCCTCTTCCTCGATCTAAGATATGCTTCAAACTCTTATGGTCGGTAAATACTACACACTTGGTTCCATACAAGTAATGTCTCCAGATCCTAAGAGCAAACACTACAACACCTAACTCAAGGTCATGGGTGGTGTAGTTTTTTCTCATGCTTCTTAAGTTGTCGGGATGCATAAGCAATAACCTTCTCATGTTGCATCAAAACAACACCTAAGCCTTTATGCGCCGCATGATTACCACCACAAAGTCTTCGCTTCCTTCAAAGTAAAGCTAGATGGGCACTACACAACTTCCCCTTCAAAAGTTGGAATGCTTCTTCTTCCTTTTCTCCCCATTCATACTTAACATCCTTCTGGGTTAGTTTGGTCATCGGTTTAGCTATCTTGGAAAATCCCTCAATGAATCTCCTATAATAGCTGCTAAAACCTAGAAATTGTCGGATTCGATGGGTTCCTTAGGAGCCCCATTCCTTAATGGCCTTAATCTTAGTTGGGTCAACATGAACACCTCTACTATCTATCACATGACCTAAGAATTGCACGGACGGAATCCAAAATTTGCACTTAGAGAATTTGGCATACAGCTTCTCCTCTCTTAGCAATCCTAAAATGAGCCTCAAATGCTCTTTGTGCTCCTCACTACTCTTAGAGTATATCAAGATGTCGCCTATGAATACTATCACAAACTTATCCAGGTATGGCTTACACACTCGGTTCATGAGATCCATGAAAACCATCAGTGCGTTGGTTAAGCCAAACGACATCACTTGGAATTCATAGTGTCCATAACGAGTCCTAAACGCAGTCTTAGGGATATCCTCTTCTCAATTCTAAGGTGATAACCGGATCGTAAATCGATCTTAGAAAACACACTAGCTCCTTGGAGTTGGTCGAATAGATCATCTATTCTAGGTAACGGATATCGGTTCTTCACGGTTAACTTATTCAATTCCCTATAATCAATACACATCCTAAACGATCCATCCTTCATCTTCACAAACAACACTGGTGCTCCCCACGGCGACGAACTTGGCCGAATGAATCCCTTCTTTGACAATTCAACCAACTGTTTAGACAGTTCCTCCAATTCTCTTGGAGCAAGTCGATAAGGTGCCCGGGCTATGGGTGCCGCACCGGGTATCAACTCTATTTGGAATTCCACTTGTCAGACAGGTGGAATCCCTCGGCGCATCGTCGGAAACACATCCTAAATTCTCTAACCATTGGGTACATCATTGAGGTTTCTTTCACTCTTCTCCTCACTTTTCTTTCGAAATTCTAGCCAATAAAAGATAACCTCCTCTATCGATGTACTTACGGCCTTAATACAAGAGATGATGCTCAACCGGAAGGACTTCCCGTAGCCCGATCTCCTTGTATGCTCAGAACTTTTCCTCCATACGGTAAACACACAATCTTCTCATCACAAATGATGTGTGCACCGTTCTTCGACAACCAATCCATTCCGATGATGACGTCGAAACTTCCTAAGGTAAGCAAAGATCTATACTAAACGGCGGTCTAGGAAACTTAAGGTACAACCTCGGACTACTGTGTCTATCTTCTCTCTATTCCCATTCGCTAATTCCACATCGTAACTAAACCCTAGAGGTGTTTGGGAGATTCCTAGTAATGGCATAAAGTTGGTGGACGAAACTCATATCCGCATTCAAGATCAAACATTATGGAAGCATAGCGATTATTGAGAAGGAACGCATTGCGTACACTACGTTAGGGTCCTCACCACTTCCTTCCCAATAAGCGTAAACACGCTATTCCCATGTCTCTCTGCTGATTCCTAGCACCATTGTTTCCCTGGTTTTCTACAACCTCACGCTTCCTACGGGTTTAAGCCATTACCTCCTACACCTCGGTTAACAAATCCTCCTACATTACCGGGATTTCCTCTCATCCACGGCTCTCGGCACTCATTCTTAAAGTGTCCCTTCTTTTCACATCCATAATGTGCGGTGGCCTTCAGTCCCTCCAGTGCGCTTTGAGTGCGGCGAAAGTGGACGGGACCTACAGATCTTTGGCTATGTGTCCTACCTTAGAGCACTTCCTACACACAATCGGGCATCGTCCATGGTGGTGTCGGTTACAACGACAACACACAGTGTTTACTACTCGTAACCTTTATTATCTCCATTTCCTATGGCGAACACTCCGTTTGGTGTCTCTTGCCGCTTGTTGCCATTCCCTTTAACAACTTCATTCCTCTTCCTCTTATCACTCCTATCACTCTTACCCTTATCTCCTAATTCTAACACACAAGAGTCTATCAGACTCTGAGCCACAAGAATTACCTCATGCAAATTGGTTGGATTTGCAGCGATGACATCATTTCGAGTAGCTAAAGGCAATCCATCAGTATACCTTTCAATCTTAAGTTCCTCAGTACGAACCATCTCAAAGGGCAAAGCAAGGATAACTCTTGAAAATGACGAGTGTAAGTCGCCATGTCAGTACCCTTAACCTTATGGTTCCAGAACTCACTTTCTAACTTCTTAACTTCATTCCTAGGGCGAAGTAAGTCTTAATCGAGAGCCTTAAATTGAGTCCAAGACATACTATAAGCTACATCAATTCCTACTGCTTTGTGGTAGTTATTCCACCGTGTTAACACCTCGTCCTTCAAAGTGAAGGTTGCATACTTAACCTTACAATCCTCATCACAGCTTACTCACGACAAGAAAACACAGTATAGATTTTCTCCAACCACCTAGTTAGGTAAACTACTCCCTCGCCTCCAAAATCTATGGGACCACAGAATCGAAACTCCTTATAGGTACAACCTCGAGTTCGATTCAACACTAGGGTTCTACTAGAAGTGTTAGAAAGATTAGCCTCGGCTAGCGGTTCACACGCTGCAGACACTAGCGGTCAATGTGGGTTGGGTTCACGGTGGAGGGTTTTGTGGAACAGGACCATTCTCGACGGTCATCCACATCGGGTTCCCTACGCTAGGTTATCAATGTTTGGGTTCTCAACATGTGGTGCGGTCGAGGGGTCGGACGCACCGCGATGACCGGGGTAACAACGGCTAATGGAGCTGCTCGGTTGTTCCTAATCAAGTTTCGTCTTGTTGCCACCATTCGGGGCAAGAAGAAACAGCTTCATAAGTTCACAATTAATGCTCTAAAATAGAGTTGGTTCCAAGGGTCACTACATAGCGCTAAATACATACTCAAGGCTAACAAGGATAACGCTATACCAAGCGAAACAATCGAGATACGCATCATAGCTAAATGATGCACGTTCCAATAACCATAACTCATAGGTTTCACAAGTGGAAATACAAGGAAGGATTCGAAGAAATAAAAAACGATCCTATCAACGATAACTATAAACAACTAGGATAATCCTACGTCTCGAACCAAGTACTACTTAGATTCAAGATGGCACAAAACCATAAATCTAATACCATCTAGCCACGTCTACGAATATCACTCACTGATCTCCTAACATCGTCAACCTCTCTCCACAAAGAGGCTAACTCAACACGTCGAGCGTCGCGATCGCTCGCCTTAAGCTCTCGCGACCTCTCTCCAACTCACCAATCCTACGCCAAATGCTTCTATCAAGATCACGGTCGTCGCTGAACCCTCTAGCGAGTGTCCTCAACCTGCTCCGGAGCTTCCACATACCATCATGCAAAACCCTAGTCCTCCTAACTACGGCACCATCATATCAACTCTAAGATCCTCAATACTAGCTCTGACACTTCCAACCAAACGCCCGTCGGCTGACTAAGTCTAGTACCCTGAGAGGTAATCCTCTCCCACATCAGACCCGTCTCACCATACTCCTCGCAACCTCGGGCAACCTCGATGGTATCTCGGATCCTAACGGACTACCTGTATAAGGTGAGTAAGGTGGTAAATCGATGTCTAAAAGGAGGCTGTCCGTGGGACTCGAGGCTCATGCAAAGGAGAACTGGTCGAGAGAATGTGCAGACTCGCAATGGAGGAGTACCCCTTCGGGATATCCTCATCATCCTCTCACGAGGATCCTCATCCTCATCTACATACCGCTCCTCAATCTCATCCTCCTCCTCGACCTCATGCTCCTCCTCGCCCTCATCCATAGGGGAAGAGTCCATGAGTTGGAGTCTCCGTGCGAGGTAAATCACGAGGTGGTACACTAGGAGATCTAGGCCTCCTAAGATATGGTGATCTTGCTAAGCGAATAGGTGATGATGGTGGTCGCGGACATGCGGGCAATGCTATAAGCAAGCCTAGGAGTCATTATATCGCTAAAACCTCGATGTAAAGTGAGTCACAGCCTAGACGAGCTAGGGCGATCCGATGATGAACTAGAGTGACGGCGATCTCATAAGGATCACCCTCACAAGCAACCGTCATGAGAGTCAATCTTTGGTGAACTAGCAATGCAAGGACTTCCTCGAACACATCAAAAGCTAGTGAAGGCATAGTCCGTGACAATCTGCATAGGGTAGGTATAGTGTTCGAAACAACTAGTTTTAATAAGCGCAACAACTTAACCAAAACACATATCACCTAATGTAAGCTTTAAAATTGTAGGTACCGCATTACTCAAAACATGCCTTTAAATAACACACATAAGTTCCGTTCTATCACATAATTCCATATCAAAACAATTGAGTTAAAATTCCAAAATCGTAATATACCGTTTACTCAAATCAATTTCCGTAATATTTCGATAATCACATCTCATTTTCCCAAAACCAATAATCATATCTCGTTTCTAAAACCAATAATCATATCTCATTTCCAAAACCAATAATCATATCTCATTTCCAAAACGTTTAGGAATACCCCTAAACATATCCAAATCATAACTCCAATCTCTAAACCATAACGTTTTCATAATCAGTTCACAATATCCTTTAACATATCATCTCATACTTCAAATCGCATTTCGTACCATAATCAAATAAGAAGTTTCGGCTTGGCAAAAGCTGCGTCGTCGAGGATCAATTTTATTAAAAGCGTGTTATAGTTTAGGGTTTATAAAATACCTAGTTCTCTATAACCCGACTCGATACCAATCTGTAACACCCCCAAACAGTGGAAGACTTAATCAAGTTTTCAGTTACTTTTGGATTGGTATCGCACACAAGTAAAATAAAAGATAACCATTTAACCATTTAAAACCAATCCCAACTCAAACATTCAAACATTTAATCTGAAGATATAAATTTAGGCCCAAAACATAGTTTAACAAAATAGGTCCCCATTATTTATCGAGTCGTAAAATGATCCTTGAACCACGCTTCCATGCCAATCTTCCACACGTCAAGTAATCCAAATATCTCTCAAATACCCGAGAAATCATGCTTTAAAGGTGGAAACTCACCTTTGGTGAGTTCATAGGTTTAAGATCAACAAAATCATAGTGGACTCAGAGAGTTGATTTGCTATGCATGACCTAGATAGGCAAATACCGTTTCACACCGATCCTACCGGATCTCCAATCACATAATCATTCACTCGGGCCCTATGACTCTAGTCCAAAGACTGTCGTGGCAACCTCTAGAACAGTTTCCAACCACGGGCTAGGTCATGATAGAAGTCGATTCTTAGTTAGGCACGGTAGAACCTAGACTAAGGCAACAACTATCGCACATCTATCTACGATTCAACAAAGATATAAGCAAATCCAAATAGTTTTAACGGTCCAAAAACAGTAGCATGATTCTCACCCCAAAATAGTTCAAAAGCGTAGTTAGAACGATATATAAGTGGGGCTATGAAACTCACCTCAAGCAATCAACGCATGGCCAATAACGTGACAAATATCACTAGCAGAAGATAACAGAAATCACAAAGACAACAACTATCGACTCGACACAACCTATTAATGTAGACCAACTTAATATACATATTCCTCAAAATCAACGTTATCTATCCCAATATATTCCATTTCTTTATTTCCAAAAACGTTCGTTTCACCATTAATCCTAGTGTTTGGTATCCTCATGTGTGGGTGTATCGACTCAATATGATGCCATGAATGCACTCAACAACCAATATATAACTCAATGCGACACAATGAGACCTCTAAACGATAAGCTCCATAGTTCAATAAGTTTCGGAATAAATAGTAGACCATATCGAATTCGTCAACTCGATAACTCATTCATTTATTCGTGTCGCTTATTATCCCATAAATCAATCGTATCCTTAAAGAGTCATAAGTATAATTCACCCATTAAGGTTACCTAAGCGTACTAGCGGGCTCTTATTAGATTCGTCAACCTAATAAGTCTGCTACCTACGTGGAACAACAATATTATAATTAGGTTATCCAGTAACCCATGCACACATAACGAAAATAAATAATTACTTATCAACATAAAAATGTCCACAATTGACATTTATTGATAAACGTGTACTTTCAAAGCGTTAATTATTTATTTATTACAAAACCTCTCCAATTTAGTCGTTAGTTTCATTTAAAACTAGTAAATAACAAGATAAATCTTGTTATTGATATTTTTGGTACAAAAGCCCATTATTATTTACATTTCATAGTTTTATTATCATTTTCATATATAATATTTATTTCACAAATCCCATTAAAAATCTCATAACGTTATTCGTTTCGAGTCCACAAGCTTCGAGTCATAACTCACCGGCTTTTAATCAATTAATTGTCCAAATTACACTAAAGTCCATGTTACGGCTTTGTCGGAGTCAACTATTGACTAAAAAGTCAATGTGACGCAACGTAGCTCAAAGTCACAATATATATATCAAGTCCATAATTAAAAGTCATAGCATAACGCAATTCAATCCCAAATCAACTCAAAACAATCTCGCCAACCAATCAATCAACCAATTATACTCGAAACCAATGTTATGACCCTAATGGCTCATGACACGGTAGCCTTGATCAAGACCGTGAACCAAACAAGCTTCTAAAGCTTTTCGCCTCTACGCTGCCTCATCCAAACCTCAACTAAACCAATCAATAAGCTACCAAATCAGTCCACTAGAACCCATGACCAACATAGGCCACGTGCGACACCAACCAAGACCCCATCGTGGCTTTGGTGCGTGCATGTATTTCCCATATGCCACAACCAAACATCACCAAATCCAATCTACAACCCTCAAATCCAATCATTCAAGCTTCAAACACTATCTAAACATAAAACCCATCAACTATCATCAACCAAGAACATGCAACTAAACACTAAAATGCAAAACCCATCAAATTAATGCACCACACATGTACCAAACACTAATTACTTGTTTATTTTATCACTAATTAGCTTTAATTTCAAGTTCCACCCAAAAGCCCCAAATATAAAAATTAGGTCGAAACCCTAATTTTCAATTCATGGGTTTTTATCATTCAAACAACCTCAAAACATGTTCTATTTACCTTCTCTAATCACCAATTGCAAAAGCCCTTTGAAATATTTAGAAAACCCTAAAAGTACGAATCTTAATTCTTGAATTTGGAGGTGTTAATGAAGTCCAAATTGAGTGTATGATATATGGTTGGAAAGAGGAGAAAGAGAGCTTTAAGATGGTGGTGGGGTGGTGTAGGGTGACGCCAGTCACCAAGTTAGTGGTGGCTCGGAATAGTGGCTTGGCGGTGGTGGTGTTATTAGGGTTTCTAGTGAGAGAAAGGTAGAGAGAGAAATGGTGTTGTGTGTGTTTTCTAGTGAGAGAAATAAACTAGGCAAATGAGGGGTGGTGAGGCCTTTTTATACTTGGACATAAGGACCTCAAAATAATTAAATGGGGAGGAGGAGGCGCCGGCTCAAGAGAAAAAGAGGAGGGTTCAGGTTGAAACTTTTTGTATCTATCTCGTTTACCCATTCCCGAGCTCATATATCGTCCCCCTAGTGTCCCATGACATTTATTTAACTTTCCAGCATCATTACTTACGTTTTTCCACGAGTTTTGACTATTTATTTGTCAATTTTCGAGTTACAATAACTCTTGTTTTAGGCTTTTCTAGTGCCGAATCGAATAGTGTCTACCAAATAGAGTTAAAACGCATCCGATAACTCATTTAATAATGAAATAAACCGTAAAAACCAATCGCTGATATAAAATCAAGTCACGGTTTATAAAATAGTGTTAAAGGCAAATCTCAGTTTAATTTAACGTAATACGGTTACCTAAAATAGACTCCCTAAATTGCCAGTTGTCACAGTTTCCATTGACACTCACTGGAGCCGCTATGAGGTGGATCAATAGGTTTCCCGCATGAACAATCAGCACATGGGATCTCCTCAAAAGAGCATTTATTCAATGTTATTGCTCTCCATCTAAGACGGCAAAACAACTTGGGGAAATCCACAACATCAAGCAAGATGGTGATGAGACATTGCACCAAGCTTGGGATAGGTACAATGATCTCCTTTACAGGTGCCTGAATCATGACCTCTGTTGGATATTGGATTTCACATACACATCAAACCATAACACAAAGTGGGCGTATAATGGTGAGTTCTAGAGAGAGAAGTTAGAGGTTTAGGGAACTTAGTGAGAGAAAGAAAACTATTATTATGAGCTCCAAATCTCTACCTTGGGAGGTAGAGAGTATTTATAGTCTTACAATAAAAACGCCACACAACAGGGCTATGGATCGGGGCATACAGATGGGTAAAGACCACCGTCCTCCACGGTGTTACTTAACAAAATACTACTTAACTAAATATAACTATGACTACGAGCATTCTAACGATTACATATACTTGAGGTGACCGACTCTTTAATACCGGAATTTCTAATTCCTAACAATCTCCCCTAAGGGAGGTCACCTCAACCATATACTAAAATGACATTGAATACAATCGGATATTACATTAACAATTGATCTTGCATTCTTGATGTAGTACTTTGCTCTGGCTCGTAGTCATTGATTCCACTCATTGCATGTTTGGTTAATCCAAGTGGAGGTCTTTTACTGATCCACGTGATAATAATGTTGAGCCCGCTTTTGAGATCATCGGCTAATAGAAAATCTCTGATACATCCATTGTGGTGTTGGTATTATGTGATGTTGTGACATTACGATCGACATGCTCACATTACGGATCATGATATATTCTCATCGAGTAGCGGAAGCATTCATTGATTCATGATATTGGCGCAGCGTAGCAGAAAGAAGCATGGAGTGAAAATATCCGAGTCATTGATGCACTAATCATGATTTCTTTTGAGATGAATGTGTTAGGTGAGCATGCGTCTATGGATTGACCGCTTCATTACGATCACCAGCAACGCCGGGGTGTACCGCATAAGACAGCGATTAGCAATAAGTTTAGCGCCCGAAGTGTCTTTGATCACTTCGATGAATTGAGGTACACGCCCATGGTTCCCCGTTGATCGGTACAAGCAATCACGTGATCGTATAATTCAAGAATTTCCTTGCGAGGGTTTCGTAATGCATTTTACTCTAGGCGTTCTCAAACCGAACGCGTCTCAAAGAAGACAACACGGAGTGAGTGAACCAAATAATTCGTCCACTCGATTGATGAAAAGAGATTTGAAAAACAATCGCGTATTGCTCAATAGAAATTGTTTTTGCAATATAACGAAGGTTTTAATGAAAATCAATTATCAATCATAAAACACCTTTTGATTTGAAAAATTAGTACACGGTCGACGTGCTAATGAAAAGAGTTTTAAAGCACAAAGACCGGTTTTCAAAGGTATCCGTCAATCCATAACACGAACGGGATTGATTCAAAAGATTGAATCGCCCCATTGTTTCTGTTCGGTTGTCACATGGTTGATCTATATAATAGATCTCACATGCCACCTACCAAGAGCTTGTTAGATGTTGGCTCCAGAAGGCTTTCCATCTTCACGGTGAATATGTAAACACATCACTCGGATGTTCCGCAATACCACAAGGATAATGCGTAGGACTCAAGATATAATCTCTCTTTCCACATTGTGTGAAGCAGAGAGTCTTCATTGAAAGTGTCCTAATGAGATTTATTGATGATCTCGTGGCTCTAGACTCAATTTGTGCATATTTGGATCCTATATCGGAGACTAGGGAGAGGTCTCCTCCTTCAATATCAACAATCTCTAAGAGAAAGTCGATAGATAATGTCGGTTCCTCGTGAGAATGAAACAAGTCCTTTTAAGAGGAACTTGAGTGGTTTGGAAAGTTGAAGTGCGGCGTATGCCACCGGGTCCATGACGTCTTGTCTTCAATACCGATGTTACCATCAGTAGCATATGAATTGAACCCGGTTTCTTCTCTAAGGTTGAATAAATGGAGGGCTATTTGTTTTCACCCTTTTCTCATTCAATTCTTTTTAATTCTTCAACCCCTTCAGGGCTTACCGAGACTTCATAGCAAGAACCTTGTTGGGTTTATTCCAAGACTAGCTCGACTTAGTCCGCACTCTTCCCATATCTCATTTTTCTCCTTTTATCATCATACCTAAGAACTCTACACTAACTAGTGGATAGTCCCTGGGTAGATCCTCCGTTCTCAAGCGGATCATGGGAACACATACCTAACCTTATCGTCCTTATATCACCATACATAATGTAAAGTTGGTCGGTCTTTTTGGTATTGTTCATCCGCCATAGGAACCAATTGAAAACCATTTGAAAATCAATCCAGATACTTATGATATTTTATCAAAGCATTTTGTACCTGAATTGTTTTTGATATTTTTAGAAGAAGAACTCCCCTCAACATGTGAATCAAGTATTTGAAATAGTTTTCCACACGAAGGCAAGAGAAAGAATTAACTTCTTTGATTACCATTTTTAAAAAATATCAACATCACTTCCCTAATCGAATCAAGTAGATAAAGCATTTTGGGGAAGGATGAGGTTTTCATGATTTTGCTCCCCTCAATATGTGCCTCGAGATTTGAAAAGAGTTTTGCACATACTAGAGGGAACATGCACCTTGAGATAAGTTATCACGTTTCAAATCATAGGTTTAAGATAGATGCTCCCCTCAACA
The DNA here is from genome assembly GCA_910596185.1 of Chrysanthemum makinoi. Classification (NCBI taxonomy): domain Eukaryota; kingdom Viridiplantae; phylum Streptophyta; class Magnoliopsida; order Asterales; family Asteraceae; genus Chrysanthemum; species Chrysanthemum makinoi. Next base: position 266,940,125 of record OU343225.1, on the reverse strand, counting down.
TGTGCATGGAAAATTTGAAATCGTTTGTCATATGTGGGAAGGGAGCTTGTACATCCTTATAAAACCATTTACCTAATTATCGCTTTAAATCCAATTTAAATCACACATTCTCCCCGATCACAATTATCAAATCATTTGAGATTTGTGATCTCTTATAGATTTAAATTGATTTTGAAAGCTTTTAAGGAGAATTGTGACTTGATTATGAAAGCGTTTTAACCGATAATGATCGGATTTTAAGACTTTAAACTCCATTGATAAAACATGCTTGAATATCTTTTGAAAACAATTTAATGCCAAATAACTTTTTAATTTAATTGAAATCATTCTCCCTCAATCAATGACATAGGTTGTTGATTGAGAGATTGATATTTTGACAAATAAGTCCAGATGATTATCAAAAATAGAGACTGAGTTATTTTTCAAAGCATTAGTTTTGTGAGATAAATGATTAAAGAATCGAGCATGGAATTTTGAAAACATGATAAAGTATGGCTCGTTCTTTCTTTGAAAAAGCGGTTCTTGCTGAAATGACAATAAACCATTGTTTCTCTTTCTCCCAAAAATATTTTTTGATTTTTTGAATTTTTTTTTTTTTTTTTTTTTTTTTTTAACATTCGAACAACATCTAAAGTCCCGTGTCATTCTTTGAATGACATCACAAAGACCGTAGATATTGTCGAACCAAGAAAACGCATGACAAAATGACAATATTTTTGAAGATTTTTGAATTTTTCAGATTTTTATGGATTTTGAAGGTTTTATAATTTTGTATTTTGATTTTTGAATAGATATATACAAGAGATAGATGAAGATAGACCTTTACTCCTCGTCTTCCTCCTCAAGACGCGTTTGAGTGTTTCGGTTGAAGACTTTTCAAGCCAAGGCGTGGAAGAATAAACTCAAAACGTTCTCTTGGAAGAGCTTTGGTGAAGATGTCTCGCTAACCGATATTGATCTCACAAAATAGAGTTCCACCACACCTTTTTCCACTTGTTCCCCGATGAAATGATGTCGAATGTCGATATGCTTTGCTCTTGAGTGTTGAACGTTGTTGCAAGCAATAGCACTTTTATTATCACAAGATGAGAGGATTTTGTTGAATTCAAAGCCATAGTCCGATAATTGAGATCTCATCCATAAGACTTGAGCACAACAAGATGACATGGCTATGTATTCCCTCCAGTAGGAAATAGAAGTACTCATTTGCTTCTTTGAAGACCGACTCACAAGCTTATCACCCAAAACTAAGCACCTCCGGACGCATTTCGACGAGTATCTTGACATCCCCTGCATGATCGAGATCGCATAGGCCGTTAGTGACATACCGGTGTCCTTCGGGTACCAAAGTCCCATATTGATGGTTCCTTGGAGATACCGAAATACCCGTTTAACCGCTTCAAGGTGATTTTTAGTAGGCTTAGCTCGGTATCTAGCACACATGCAAACGAACAAGATGTCCGGTCTACTAGGCGTGAGGTACATCGGGATCCAATCATACTACGATATTTTGTTTGGTCAATCATGATCCCCGAGTGGTCCTCATCTAGTTTGGTTCGATCAATCATGGGAGTGTCAACAGGTCACTTGAATCAAATCCAAATTTCTTTAAGATCTCAGTTGCATATTTAGATTGATTTATGAAAATGCCTCCTGGACTTTGTGAAATTTGTAATCCCAAGAAAATGACATTTGTCCCATCATTGACATTTGAAATTTTGAACTCATTTCATTAGAAAACGATCACATTCCATTGGGTCTGTCGAGGCAAAAATAATATCATCAACATAAATTTGAACATAAATTAAATGTTTGCCCGGACTTCTGGTGAACAATGTTGGATCAATTCGCCTTTGCTAAATCCGGTTGATAGAAGAAACTTTGACAGCGTATCATACCATGCCCTTGGAGCTTGCTTTAAACCATAAAGGGCCTTCTTCAAACGATAAACGTGAGTAGGATGCTCTTGATTAACAAATCCTTCAGGTTACGACGTAGACGACTTCTTTAAGATCTCCGCTCGGGAATGCCGCCTTTACGTCCATTTGATAGACTACCATGTTCTTACTTGCAAAGATTAGCCAAAAGATTCTAATTGCCTCGATTAGAACCCACGGGAGCAAAAGATTCTTCAAAGTCTATACCCTCCTCTTGACGGTATCCTTTAGCAACTAATCGAGCCTTGTTCTTTAACACATCACCATGCTCATCAAGTTTCACTTTGAAGATCCATTTTAGAGCAATAATCATAGCACAATCTGAGCAGGTACTAATTCCCATACATCTAGTCGATCAAACTCATGAATTTCATCTTGCATAGCATTGAACCAGTTATTTTCATTCATGGCGGTTTTAACATCTTTTGGTTCGATCTTAGAGAGTACGGAGTTGAAGAAGCACCATAAGGCATCGGTTGCAAGTTGTTTCCGTGTGGATACCGGACGAGAGGGATTTCCAATGATGTTGTCTAATGGATGATCGTGAGTCCATTTTCGAAGGTGTTCATGTGGTAGTTGTTGAGGGGGAAGTAGCGAGTCGATGTCTCCTGAAGAAGATGGTTCTAAAGAAGATTTGAGCAAATATGTTTTCAAATGAAGCATCTTCAGGAGTAGCAAAGGGATTAACTTCATCATTGATGTCTGAAACAGTTCCATGATGTACATTTGAAGAATGATGATTTGTTGATGAGACGAAAGGATCAGCAGAAGGCACTCCTTGACTTAAAGATATTGAGACTGAGGGATTGACTTCATTCATCGGAATATGAGCGTTGTAGGATCAACACCTCATTGGTACTTGGATCATAAAGTTCATCAAACATAGGATCAAACAATTTCTTTAAATCATCTTCGATGGAGGTACATATGGAGTTTCTTGAGAAGAGTTTGGAACAAGGGATGAACCAATTGAACTGATTTGAAGTGCTTGGGTCCGAATCGATTGTTCAGAGCCGTTTGACCGTCACTCATCAAACGTAACGTGAATTGTTTCCATGATGTTTCGGGTTCTTTTGTTGTAGATTCGGTATCCTTTTTGTTTGGTGCATATCCTACAAATACTCCAATGTCCGCTTTAGCTCTAAGTTTGCCTAAGTCTTGACCCTCATTAGTTGGATAGCAAAATGCTCCAAACACACGAAGGAAAGAGAGATTAGGTTTTCTTTGTGGACAAGTTCATATGGATGTCTTTCCATGAAGCGGTGTGAATCGTGGAACGATTTTGTGTGTAGCATGCAAGCATGGCAATAGCTTCACCCGGAGAAACATTGGAACTTTTGAGTAAATCAAAGATTGTTCTAGCGGCTTCTACAAGAGTTCGATAGCCTTTCAACTACACCGCTCGTTGAGGAGTTCGTGGAACACTTCTTTGATGGTGATTCCAATGATTTCATAAAATTCACTAAGTTGTTTGTTAACAAACTCGGCCCATTGTCCGTCCGGATAATTCTCGGTTTTGTTAAGTCGAACTCAAGTACTGTTTGATGAGTTTGATGATGATATCGAGTTTCATCCTTTGTCCTTAAGAACTTGACCCAGGTGAATCTAGAGTAATCATCAACTATAACTAACACATATTTCTTCCCAAAGATATTCAGCACTCTCATTGGTCCACATAAATCCATATGAAATGTATGAAGAACTTCGCGGATGTTTAGTAGGTTTGGGTTTATGGGCATACTTCTTGCTTTTTCCCAATTGACATGTCTTGAACAAAGATGATCCTTTTCATACTTTAGTCGAGGTAAACCTACAACTAAGTCCTTTCTCGAGAGATCATTGATGGTGCCGAAGTTCAAGTGATTGAGACGACGATGCCATAACCATGACTTTGGTTTTGAAGCCTTTGACAACAAGCAAATTGGAGAAGACTTCATCATATCTTCTATAGAGATGGTGTAAAGATTTGAACCACAAGTTCCTCTTAAAAGTTCCTTACCATCAAGTTCTCTAACAAAACAAGTATGTTTTTTGAAGGCTACTTCTAGATCGTGAATCACGAATTGACCAACAGAGAAAGATTATGACCAAGACCTTCCACATAGTATACTCTAGAGATAACACTATCACCAACAACATAATCACCATAACCCTTAATTGCGCCAAAATGATCATTACCAATCTAACCGTCCCGATGAATTTGCTCACGGTTCATGAGCCAATGACCGTCTCCAAATATATGCTTGGAACAACCGAGTCCAAATACCACGAATCGATTTGAATGATCCGCAGCTTGAACACGCACAAGAATGGATAATGGATAATTGGGATCCCCATGCAAGAATGGGTTCCACTTGGTTAGTAACAATAATTGGAACACCCACATCATAAATAGAAACATCCATATCAGAAGTAGAAGCAATGGAATCATTGGGAATAGATGCAATGCTGGTGTCCGTATTTGACCTATTCAAAGTATGTTCACTTCTTAAGGGAATAGTTCTACCAATAGGCATCCATTTTCTAGTGGGCATAATCTTAGTAGTTTGAGAGTAAACCGATTATTCTTATGGCCAAAAGGTATCCAATAATAACCTATCTTTATAAAAGTTCTTCCCGTGGGTTTCCAATGCTTTCTAACAATCTTTCGCTTTTGCCTTTTTGCCTTATTTGCACGATTATTAGCATTAACAATTTTAACTGGGCATTTGATAGCATTAGACAAAACATTCACACGATATTCATGATTAGCAAATGTAATTCAAGCGCACATCATTACAAGGTTTGCAAATAGTATCGTATTAATTAATTACAAGATTTAAGGCTAATACTAGAATCAACACGATTCGCTTTATTCAACTCAAGCTTAAAGTTCCTAGATTGGTCTTCTACACTCTTCCAATGCACATTCTTAGCTTGCAAGGTCCTATCATTCCTTGTATTGTCTTGAGACTTTGACCTGCTTGCTTTAAAGTCACCGATTACTCCCTAGAGGGAATGGAAACATTAGTTGGTTGATCTAGTTTATGCATTCCTAAACTTGATGTGCAAGGATCCAAGTACTAGAAGGCACATTAGTGTATACTTTCTTAAGATGTGATTTGAGCTTTTGCGCACACTGCGGCGTTCACTTTCTTAGTACTAACATATCCGAATCGAACTACTTGAAGGCACATTAGTGTTTCCTTTCTTAAATTGGGCATAGAACGGATTTCTCGCTTGGAACTAGGCATAGAACAAGGCATCACACCTTTGCCTTTTGCACCTAAGGTTAAGGATTTGGGACATGTTGCAATTACACATTCTAGCAACTCTTGAGATCGTTTGGCCTCGAGGCAAGCAAACCTAATTTCACTATCAAGAGGTTTGTTAATGAAATCCTCTTCGACAATCTCACGGAGACATTCTAGACTATCCTTAAGGTGAGCACAGGATTCATGAAAAGCATGTTCATTATTCCTAAGATGAGGAGGAATATATTTAACCGTCAAGTGTATTTGCAATCTAAGGGTGACTTTGAGACAACATTCTTATTGAAAACAAGTGGCGCTTCCCATTTCCTCGACTTCTCGATTCTCAATTTCTTTTTGTAAAGACGTTATTTTTTCGTTGTTTTGGTCACGGGTGACTTTATTGAATCATATAACTCTTTAAAATGTCGCTTAACTTTTTCATTTTCTTCTAGAAAACTCTTGTTTTCCTTTTGTAAGGCATCAACTAAGTTTTGAAGATGAAAAGTTTGAGAATCCTGAGAATCTAAAGGAGGAGGCATTTGGGAGCACGTCATATTGTTCGCTTTGACCCTTTAATTGAGAGATTTGGGCTTTCAACTTTTTCGATCGTGTTGCACCGAGCTTGAATACATCGTTCATCACGCTTGTTAATTTGAAAACCGCATCAAACTCGAGCATCCGAGGATGTCTTGATATTTGAAGTTTTGACATTTTCTTTAAGATGTTGATATTTTAGTTGTAAATTAAAATGCTCAACTTCCTGTTTAGAAAAATGTTTAACCAAATTGTCGGATCATCCGAGTTCAATTTTCTCGCTTAGTTCATTAGTTTTTCAAGCTCAATGACACGATCATGGGAGACTTTCGCAACCATAATTCATGAAATTTGGAAGCATTAATGGAACAATTTGTAGCAAAGTTGAAAACACATCCCGAGTAATACATTCGTAAATAAGAGTTCTCATTTAGTGTATGCAAGTTCTTCCTCTCAATCTCATTATATTTTAGTGCTCGCTCATAGTCACTAACTTCAACTATCATTGCATCAAATTCCTTTTCCATTTCCCTTAATATCAGGTCTATCCCCTTTTAAGACTCTCAAAGTGATCTTTTAGAAGTTTAAAGAAAGGCATGACCTCAGTTAAATAACATTCTTTCATTTGCTCAAAACCCTTTCTCCTTCCGTAATACCAGTTGGTGTGATCCTTTTCTTGCAAGTTTTCTCAAAATCAACAAATAGTTGAAGTATAACATATTGGCTAATTAAGGTCTTGCTTTTAGTGGCAATTGTTCTAGGAACAAGATGCATTGGTTTATTAGGAGGATACACCGCTTTCAGGCATTTTCCAAAGAGGAGGGTTTGTTTCAACAATATTTTGACTTTCGCTTATCTAAATCCATTTTCCGTAAAACTTGTTCGGAGTCAACAATGTCTGAGGTTTAAACATGTTCAAGGAAATCCAGCTTTCCTTCTTGTAATCATGGGGTGTGATCTTTATTTTCTTCTCTACATTTAGGATCATCTAATTTCTTGTTCATCTTTTCCCTAGTGACTTCATCTGGTTTCTTATCTTCCTCGCACTCAACTAAACTAGGTTTTTCGTCTAGGTTTTAGGATTTCATTGCCATCATAAAGAACCTTATGAGCATTTCTAGCCCTTTTAATGACCTCTCGATTTGGTTCCTCAACAAGGGGAATGCTATGCTTATCGCTTAGAACTCTATGCTTAGTGATCATGTGAGCTTGATCGAATGGTGTTCCCTTGTATGTACAACTTGTTTTCAAGTTTGTTTTTCAAAGTTTTCAGGTTAGAAAAATCTTTCAAGAGTTTTGATTCCTTTGCATTAAATTCTTGCTTAAGCATTTTCACATTTTCTTGAAGTTCTTGTTTTTGCTTAGCGGTTTTAGAAAGTTTTTCTTGCAAGGAATTTAACTCTTGTTTTAATACTTCTTCTCTAAAATTACTTTTTTCTAATAATTGTACGCACTTGGTCATCCATTTCCCGCTCACGAGTGGTCAACTCAAATTTAGCACGTTGTTCATAAATAGCAACACGTTCTTTGTAGGCATTTAATTCGTGAGATATTACAATCATCGTGGGCACATGCAAAGTATTCATCAAAAATATAGTCATTGTTGACCGCAGGAGATGCATCACTTGGTACAACTTCACTTTCACTTTGTTTCACATATTGATCATATGGGACAACATTGATATTACCCATATTTTCAATATTTGATACAAAGTTTCAGCTTGATAGTACTTTGTCATGCATCTTTTGCATGCATCAAGATCATCGTATAGTTTTAGTACCTCTGAGATGAGTGTGTCTTTGGATGGGCCATCTTGTGTTGAAGAGGAGACCTTGGGAGAAACCATTGGAGAAATGCTAGCCTTAAAGATTGTGTGTGCGTGAGGTCCATCATCCACATCGAATCGTATGCATCACAATCACGACTTGAAAGGCATTCCGATGATTGTGACCTATCTCCCTGAATAGGCCGCTCATCCACATCTCGCATCATAGGTCTTGGCATGCCACCTCTAGCAAGAAACAACAATTCCTCTTCATCCAAAGTAGCACCATTATCCCGAGCTTGCACAAGTAGCATCTTATCTCACAAGTAATGCAGATTTCGTGGACGCTTTGGAGATGTGCGCTTCCTTGCAATGTGTCCTCACCACCACAATTATAACATTTGATCGCTTAGCTTGACCTTGATTCCATTCCTTCCTCGATTCTACGATTTCAACATACCTCTACCGACTCCACCTCTTCCTTGTTCATATCGTCTTTCTTGAACTGGTTGCACCATGACTTTCCCATCTAACTAGAGCTTGATTGTGGAGAGGCGATTGATTTCATTGTTGGTGAAGACGGTTGGTATGTGGAGAGAGTTCAAGTTTTGTTTAACCATGAGAGCTAGTTGATTAATGAAGTTCCCACGATGCATGCTCGGCAAGATCGGCTTGTTTGAATCTTGGATCAGAATGAGTTTGTGATTACCATTACCATGGGTATAACTTGAGATGCTTTGGTGGTAATTCCAATGTTTGAGTAGAAGGCGGTTGAATCATTTGATGAGCTTGTCTCTCCCGGATTTGTTTTGAATTGTTAAGAATCCTTTTTCAAACATAGCATGTCTCTCATTCTCAAGAAGGAAGGCATAGAGTTGCTCATAGTTTGTATTCTTCAATCCTTTAGTGAGCTTCACAGAGGTGACAAACTTGTGCCATTCGAGATTCATGTTGTTCACAAACTTTGAGTTCACCGAATGTTAGGCATAGTCATTCCGATGTTCCTCATGTCATTCACCAACTTATGAAATCTCACATAGTACTCATAGACACTCTCATCCGGTTTCATCTTGAAGTGTTCAAATTCGTCATAGAGTTGTGATTCTCTCTGCTTCCATAGTTAATCTTCGAGCAGAGAAGCATCTTGACATTATCCCATACCGCCTTTGCACTCGGTGTTGTGATTGATCAGCTTGTAGATGTCTTTAGGAAGACCTTGAAGAACAATGTTAAGCCCCGATATCGCGATCGAATCTCTTTTTCTCCTTATCATCAAGCTCATCATACATCTTTGGTCTGTCCATTCCGTAAATCGGAGTTCCATCTTCAGCAGTATCAAGTACATCTCTAGTCGTCTCAACTCGATACACGGTCCTTCATCAATGGATTTGAGAATGTTGACACCATTTTCCTTTCCAAGGCAGATAACTGATTCGTTGAGCCCAAGAATGTCGAGTCGGCTCTATCAAGCATGGGTGGATCGAGTATCCTAACCAAACGCTTGAACATCCTCGCAACAAGTGGAGATGATAGTAGGAACGTTGGTAGACATGTTAACAGATTATACGGATTTTATAACTCTATGATTAAACCGCGAAATAGATTCTTTCACGGGATTTTACTAAATCAAGAGAAAACCGTAAACAATCACCCAAGTAGCTAGAAGATAATGCACCAAGTCGCTAACACCTAATTCGCTACACCTCCAAGTCGCTAAAGTCCGACAAATGCAAAATTAAGTCGCTAATAGTAACTCGCTAACCCTCAAGTCGCTAGCAAAATTTTGACAAAGAATTCGCTAAGCACTGTCGCTAAGTAAAACTTAAGCACCAAAAATTCAAGTCGCTAAAGAGCAACTCGCACCTGCCATGTGAACCAAGTCGCTACCACCAAGTCGCTACCCGTAGTGGAGAGTCCACTACTTGTACATAACGTTGTCGCTAGGTCTAAGTCACTAGCTCAAAAAAGAACTCGCTTACAAAAATTGTGAAGCAAGTCGCTACCAAGAAAGAGATCCGTATATCAAGTCGCTAGCAAGAAAAACCACATAAACATCACTTTTCAATCCAAAACAACCCAACCAAGATGATTCAAGCTTACCAAATGAAAACCTAAACACTTGTGATGATTCTAAACATAAAAGTACTAACAAAATCCAAGCTTTAACACAAGAAATCAACCAAATGATGCACAAACCACTAAACTTTTTCAAACTCAAAACCACCTAAAAACCACTAGAAATCCAAAGATATGCAAGATATGATCTAACCATGGCTCTTGATACCAATTGTTGGATATTGGATTTCACATACACATCAAACCATAACACAAAGTGGGCGTATAATGGTGAGTTCTAGAGAGAGAAAGTTAGAGGTTTAGGGAACTTAGTAAGAGAAAGAAAAACTATTATTATGAGCTCCAACTCTCTACCTTGGGAGGTAGAGAGTATTTATAGTCTTACATAATCGCCACACAACGGCCGTGGATCGCATACAAGTAAAGACCTATTCGTCCTCCACGTGTTACTTAACAAAATACTACTTAACTAAATATAACTATGACTACGAGCATTCTAACGATGACATATACTTGAGGTGACCGACTCTTTAATACCTGGAATTTCTAATTCCTAACAACCTTATCAAATTCGTCAACTCGATAAACTCATTCACTTATTCGTTGCCGCATATCCCATAAATCAATCAGACCTAAAGAGTCATAGGATAATTCACCCATTAATATGTCATCTGTTTATTTAGCGGACTCCTTATTAGATTCGCAACTCAATAAGTCCGCTACCCACGTGGATCAACAATATTAATGCCAGGTTATCCGTAACCCATGCACACATAACGCAAATGAATAATTACTTATCCACTATTAAATGTACACATTTGACATTTATTGATAAACGTGGTAATTTAAACGCTAATTATTTATTTATTACAAAACCTCTCCAATTTAGTCGTTAGTTTCATTTAAAACTAGTAAATAACAAGATAAATCTTGTTATTGATATTTTGGTACAAAAGCCCATTATTATTTACATTTCATACTTTACTATCATTTTCATATATAATATATATATTTCATCAAATCCCATTATAAATCTCATAACGTTATTCGTTTCGAGTCCACAAGCACAGTCATAACTCGGCTTTTAATCAATCAATTGTTCAAATTATACTAAAGTCCATAAAGCATTTAAGCTTTTGAGTCAACTATTGACTAAAAAGTCAAAGTGACGCCAACGTAGCTCAAAGTCACAATATATATATCAAGTCCATAATTAAAAGTCATAACGTCGCAATTCAATCCCAAACTAACTCAAAACAATCTCGTCAACCAATCAATCAACCAATTATACTCGAAACCAATGTTATGACCCTAATGGTCATGACATCGTCCAGTCAAGACCACGTGAACCAAACAAGCTTCTAAAGCTTTTCGGCTCCACGCGTCTCATCCAAACCTCAACTAAAACAATCAATAAGCTACCAAATCGACCCGACTCGGACCCAAGACCCAAGTGGGTCACTGCACCAACCCATGGGTCAAGACCCTACCATGGTGGTTCAACGCCCCATGTTGTCCAACCAAACACACCAAATCCAATTTACAACACTCAATCCAATCATTCAAGCTCCAAACACTACTAAACACAAACCCATCAACTATCTTTAACCAAGAACATGCAACTAAACCCTAAAATGCAAAACCCATCAAATAAATGCACCACACATGTACCAAACACTTATTACTTGTTTATTTCATCACTAATTAGCTTTAATTTCATGTTCCACCCAAACGCCCCAAAAATTGTTCATGGGTCGAAACCCTAGAATCCATTCGTGGCTTTTTATTGCCCAACCAAGCTCAAAACATGTTCTATTTACCTTTTCTAATCACCAATTGCAAAAGCCCTTTGAAATATTTAGAAACCCTAAAAGTACGAATCTTAATTCTTGAATTTGGAGGTGTTAATGAAGTCAAAATTGAGTGTATGATATATGGTTGGAAAGAGGAGAAAGATCTATCTTTTGGTGGTGGATTAGTGACGCAATGGGCGCTGGCCGCGGTGGTGGCCGAATATGGCTTCGGTGGTGGAGTGGGTTTTAGTGTGGTTTTAGAGTGAGAAACTGTAGAGAGAAAAGTTGTGCTGGTGGTTTTCTAGTAGAGAAAATGAAAGGAAGTGAGGCTTGGGTGGGTATATATACTCATGAACTAGGGACCTCAAAATAATAATTAGAGGGGGCTGCGCCACAATTAAAGGGGAGGGTTCGGGTTGAAACTTTTTGTATCTATCTCGTTTACCCATTCCCGAGCTCACATATCGTCCCCCGAGTGTCCCACTACATTTATTTAACTTCCCAACATCGTTACTCACGTTTTTCCATAAGTTTTGACTATTTATTTGTCAATTTTCGAGTTATGGTCTAAAAGTTACAATAACTCTTGTTTTAGGCTTTTCTAGTGCCAATCGAATAGGCCTACCAAATAGAGTTAAAACGCATACGATAACTCATTTAATAATGAAATAAACCGTAAAAACAATCGACGATATAAAATCAAGTCACGGTTTATAAAATAGTGTTAAAGGAAAATCTCAGTTTAATTTAACGTAATGCGGTTACCTAAAATAGATTCCCTAAATTTTCAGTTGTCACAGCCCCGGCCGAAGAAACCCGCCCCGGTTTCACTTCGGAAGCTTGGTGTCATAAACGCTTAGGATATTTCTACCGAAAACGCCCTCACGTTCCCATGAACTCCGGTCCATGCCGGAGTTCCAACGAACCTAACAATCGAATACGGGTTATTCTTTCGGCTTCTTAATCTCACGATCCATAATCTCAATCGGTTCCTCAACAAAATTCAATTTCTCATCAATACGAATATCTCTTAATGGCACAACTATGTTTTCCTCCGAAAGACATCTCTTAAGATTACTAACATGAAAGACTGTGTACACTACTCGGGCCCGATGGTAGCTCCAAGCGGTATGCTACCGGTCCGATTCTTTCTAGGATTGGAAAGGGACCAATATATCGGGCATTGAGTTTTCCACGCCTAAAATCCTAATCACCTCTTTCCAGAGAAACTTTCAACATAACACGATCTCTAACCTGAAATTCTAAAGGTTTCCGCCTTTATCCGGATAACTCTTTTGTCTATCGCGAGCGGTTTGCAACCGTTTCTAATCTGTACTATCTTCCTCAGTGGTTTCTAGACAAGTTCGGGCTCTGTAGTTGACTCGCCAACTTCAGCCCAACAAACAGAGAACGCATTTTCGCCATACAAGGCCTCAAATGGGGCGGCCTTAATGCTAGAGTGATAACTATTGTTATAAGAGAATTCGGCCAAAAGGAGGTGTCTCTCCCAACTTTTGCCGAAATCAATAACGCATGATCTAAGCATGTCCTCTAAAGTCCGAATAGTTCTCTGCCAATTCACCTGGCCTCGTGGATGGTAAAAGCACTATCCAAATTCGCCTAATGTGTCTGTGAAGACTTCCAAAAGTGGGATGTAAAATGACTATCCCTATCAAAATGATAGATATCACTCCATGATGATACTATCTCCTTAAGATACAATCGAGCAAGCTTATCAAGACTATCGGCTTCACTAATAGCTAAGATGAGCGACTTAGTTAAACGATCAACTATTACCCGATAGCGTCATTGCCGCTAACTGTTTCTGTAATTTAGTGATAAAATCCATGGTTATTCGCTCCCCATATCCATTCCGAAGTTCGGGTTGAACTAAAAGTCCTGATGGTTTCGATGTTCGCCTTTACTTTAGAACAAGTCGGCACCTACTAACATACTGAGCTATCTCGGCTTTCATATTGGGCCACCAATAAAGTTTCTTAAGATCCTGATACATCTTATCGGCTCCGGATGAATAGAGTATTTTGATTTATGCGACTCGTGCATAATCAACTCACGGATTCCACAATAAAATGGTATCCAGCCGTCTTCAAGCATAATGTTCCATCTAACGCTTCAAGAACCGCTTTCACTTTCTACCATTCCATGACGATTCTCATAAGGATTTCTCTTCCGTCAATGCCTCTACTGGGCGGCTAAAATTTGAGATGGTAAGGCGAAACAATGATCATTCCTAAGGATCTAACAAGTGGGGTGGAATATCCTCCCCTTAACTAAGGGCATCACCACAACGTTACCTTACCGTGATGATAACGAATCTCACGTCATAATCACTAAGCAACCTAACCAACGACGCTCTCATGTTCGGCCTCTCGATCTAAGATATGCTTCAAACTCTTATGGTCGGTAAATACTCCACACTTGGTTCCATACAAGTAATGTCTCCAGATCCTAAGAGCAAACACTACAACATCTAACTCAAGGTCATGGGTGGTGTAGTTTTTCTCATGCTTCTTAAGTTGTCGGGATGCATAAGCTATCACCTTCTCCCGTTGCATCAAAACATCACCTAAGCCTTTATGGCGTCGTAAAGACACCGACAAAGTCTTCGCTTCCTTCAGGCAAAGCTAGGATGGGTGCACTACACAACTTCTCCTTCAGGAGTTGGAATGCTTCTTCTTCCTTTTCTCCCCATTCATACTTAACATCCTTCTGGGTTAGTTTGGTCAACGGTTTAGCTATCTTGGAAAATCCCTCAATGAATCTCCTATAATAGCCTGCTAAACCTAGAAATTGGCAGATTTCTAATGGGTTCTTAGGAGCTTCCCATTCCTTAATGGCCTTAATCTTAGTTGGGTCAACATGAACACCTCGACTATCTATCACATGACCTAAGAATTGCACGAACGGAATCCAAAATTCACACTTAGAGAATTTGCATACAAAAGCTTCTCCTCTCTTAGCAATCCTAAAATGAGCCTCAAATGCTCTTCGTGTTCCTCACTACTCTTAGAGTATATCAAGATGTCGTCTATGAATACTATCACAAACTTATCTAGGTACGACTTACACACTCGGTTCATGAGATCCATGAAAACCGCTGGTGCGTTGGTTAAGCCAAACGACATCACTTGGAATTCATAGTGTCCATAACGAGTCCTAAACGCAGTCTTAGGGATATCCTCTTCTCGAACTCTAAGCTGGTGGTAGCCAGATCGTAAATCGATCTTAGAAAACACACTAGCTCCTTGGAGCTGGTCGAAGAGATCATCTATTCTAGGTAACGGATATCGGTTCTTCATGGTCAACTTATTTAATTCCCTATAATCTATACACATCCGAAATGATCCATCCTTCTTCTTCACAAACAACACTGGTGCTCCCCACGGGGACGAACTTGGTCGAATGAATCCCTTCTCGACAATTCGCCAATGTTTAGACAGTTCCTCCAATTCTCTTGGAGAAGTCGATAAGGTTCCTCCGGCTACGGGTGCCGCACCGGTATCAACTCTATTTGGAATTCCACTTGTCCGAACGTGGAATCCTGGCGATCATCGGGAAACACATCCGAAATTCTCTAACGACGGTACATCATTAAGGTTTCTTTCATTCTTTCTCCTCGCTTTTTTGAAATTCGAGCTAAGAAAAGACAACCTCCTCTATCGATGTACTTCTGAGCCTTAATACAAGAGATGATGCCTAACCGGGAAGGACTTCCACGGTCGCTCCGATCTCCTTGTATGCTCAGAACTTTTCCTCCATACGGTAAACGCACATTCTTCTCATCACAAATATGATGCACCGCACTTCTCGATAACCAATCCATTCCATAATGACGTCAAACTTCCTAAGGTAACTGGCAACAGATCTATACTAAACGGGCGGTCTAGGAAACTTAAGGTACAACCTCGAACTACTGGCATCTTCATTCTCTATTCCTATTCGCTAATTCCACATCGTAACTAAGCCCTAGAGGTGTTTGGGAGATTCCTAGTAATGGCATAAAGTTGGTGGACACGAAACTCATATCCGCACCAGATCAAACAGATGGAATATAGCGGTTATTGAGAAGGAACGCCCGTAACTACGTTAGGGTCCTCACCAGCCTTCTTTCCCATATGCAAACACGCTTGTTCCCATGTCTCTCTGCTGATTCCTAACACCATTGTTTCCCTGGTTTTCCACAACCTCACGCTTCACAGGGTTTAAGCCATTACCTCCTACATCTCGGTTAGCAAATCCTCCTACATTACCGGGATTTCCTCTCATCCACGGCTCTCGGCACTCATTCTTAAAGTGTCCTTCTTTCCACATCCAAAACAGTGACAAGTGGCCTTCCAGTCCGCTCCTTGTGCAGTTTGAGCTGCAGCAAGTGGTCGGGACCTACAGTCTTTGGCCATGTGTCCCACCTAGAGCACTTCCTACACACAATCGGCACGGTCCATGGTGTCGGTTACAATCGACCACACACAGGTTTACTACTTCGTAACCTTTCTTATCTCTATTTCCTATGGCGAACACTCGGCTGCTTTTGCCGCTTGCCATTCCATTTTACAACTTCATTCCTCTTCCTCTTATCGTCCTCCTATCACTCTTACCTTATCTCCTAATTCTAACACAAGAGTCCATCAGACTCTGAGCCACAAAGAATTGCCTCATGCAAATTGACTGCTTTGCAGCGATGACATCATTTCGAGTAGCAAAGGCAATCCATCAAGTATACATTTCAATCTTAAGTTCTTCGGTACAACCATCTCGGGCAAAGCAAGGATAACTCTTGAAAACGATTTGTGTAAGTCGCCATGTCAATACCCTTAACCTTATGGTTCCAGAACTCACTTTCTAACTTCTTAACTTCATTCCTAGGACAGTAAGTCTTAATCAAGAGAGCCTTAAATTGAGTCCAAGACATACTATAAGCTACATCAATTCCTACCGCCTGGTAGTTATTCCACAGGTCAACGCCGGTCCTTCAAGGTAAATGTTGCATACTTAACCTTACAATCCTCATCACGTTACTCACAAAGAAACACAGATTCTCCAACCACCTAGTTAGGTAAACTACTCCCTCAGTTCCTCCAAACTCAATGGGACCACAGAATCGGAACTCTTTATAGGTACAACCTCGAGTTCGATTCCAAGACTGGGTTCCACTAGAAGTGTTGAAGATTAGCTCCTCGCTAGCGTTCAGCGACACGCTGCGACACTAGCGGGTCAATGGGTCAGTTCACATGTGGAGGGTTTTGTGGGAACAGACCATTCTCAAGACGGTCATCCACATTCGTGTTCTCATACCGTTATCAATGTTCGTTCTCAATATGCTGGGCGCGGTAGACACGCACCGCGACGCAGCCGGGCAACAACAAAGCAGGAGGAGCCGTTGTTCCTAATTAGTTTTCGTCTTGTTGCCACCATTCTCGGGGGCAAGAAGACCGTTCATAAGTTCACCATTCAATCTAAATAGAGTTGGGTTCCAAGAGTCACTACATAAATGAATACATACTCAAGGCTAACAAAGATAACGCTATACCAAAACTAGGTAATCAAATACCGCATCATAGCTAAGGATGCACGTTCCAATAACCATAACTCATAGGTTTCACAAGTGGAAATACATGAAGGATTCGAAAAAAAAAACGATCCTAACAACGATAACTATAAACAACTAGGATAATCCTACATCTCGAACCAAGTACTAAGTTTCAAGATGGCACAAAACCATAAATCTAATACTATCTAGCCACGTCTACGAATATTTCATCATCTCCTAACATCGTCAACCTCTCCACAAAGAGGCTAACTCAACACGTCGAGCCAAGGACGCTCTTAAGCGTGCATCTTTCTCCAACTCACCAATCCTACGCCAAATCGCTCTATCGCAGATCACGGCCGCCGTAACCCTAAGGTGTCCCCAACCCGCTCCTCCTGAGCTCGAAGACATACCATCATGCAAATCCCTAGATGTAACACCCCAAAATCCTAATATGGTGTAAGTGTCACATTCTCGTGTCATATCGAACATACAAATAAAATTTACGCCGAAAGCATTATAAAATAAATTACCAAGTCATATAATCCGGAGACTTACAAAGAAAATACAAAATCCAATTTGTCCAAAACTAAATAAAATATGAAAACAATAACTCTTCAAATTAAACTAAAATGATAAAGTAGTTAAGGTCGGTTCATCGACTAATCCAACTCTCCCAACAATCCCATCTCCTTCAAACCTAAAAAACCACCAAGCAGAAAAATCGTAAATGCAAAGTGAAACAAGGAGCTAAACAAAATCAAATGCAAAGTGAAACAAAAGAAGCGATAACAAGGTCGATAGCTAAATGAGAATCGATATCAATACCCAGATCCCAGAAACACAATTATACGTGATATCCGTGAAAAAGAAATGATAACAAGGAGAACGAAGCAAAGCAAAGCATCAATGACATACAAATAAGCACATACAACATGTATAGTAGAAATCAGAAATCGACAACACATAAGCCAAATGGAAATCTAAAAGCTAGCGGAAGCAAGTAATTAGAAAGTGAGCATGGCAATCACACTAGTCAAGTAACCCACAAGAATATAACAATATCATAATGTAAAACATGGCAGATCAACAACAAGCGTGATAAGGATACTAATGGAAGGTCATAGTCCACGAGATTAACCAAATGAAGTATACAAGATAAACATATCAACAATTGATTTCACACTAGCATGGTCACCGCATAATCGAGGTTCACATAACAATAGGATAACATGTATTCGGGGATGACAACAGTAAATCGATAACCGCTATTAGTCATATCGCATAGTGGTAAACAAGTAGTCATATAAGACATGCAAACAACATGTCAAATTCAATAATCATATAATAATCCTGGTATGTGAATGGAATGGTAATAGGATAAGTCAACATAAGGGTACTAGAGTAACGTATCGTCAAATACATAATAGTGTATTGGGTAAACAGACGGTACAATATAAGTATATCACCAAAGGTAAGATTTGTCAAATCTATCCCGAGCCAATACAAGCATGCTATCGTAGAGGCAATACAGACCCAATAATCAATAGTAACCATCAGTGATTCGGAGGTGACTCGAATACCGCATAATGAAGGGAGACCTCAAGAATCAAAGGGAGAGCTAGTTCTCGTGATCATGTAGTAGTGTATCGGCATACACCCACCACATCACAGCAATATATATAATGCTAGAATGCGACAAAGTGATCTAGGATGCATCCATACGCCTCGCAGAAATATTAAGTGGCCATAGCAATACCGCAGCTTTCGCATAATCAAGACAAGATAGGGACGTGTGTAACATCACCGTATTAACACCTGGAGTCATGCCATTGCGATATGACACTGCGGTCATGGAACCCCCATGACTAGTTAACAGTATTTGGCTCGTATAAATCAAGGGTCGTGTAAACAGGTCCACAAATGTAGCAATATATATCAGCCATCATAATCAGAGGTTCAATATCAGTAGGTCACAATTCAGAGGTTCATAACAATAGTCCAATATCACAGTCCAATATCAAAGGTTCAGAATGTGAGGTTCAATAACGTGAGGTTCAAGAATGAGGGCCGAGCAATGGTTCAATATCGAGGGTCAATAGCAAATGAAATCATAGTAATGAAATATCATAAGCTTAACAAAAGTCAAGGATCATAAAATCATGAAAACCCTACCGAAAAGGGATAGAATATCTGTACTCTCATTCGGCAAAGCCAAGATAGAAAGTACGGTCCACACGACATGAATCAACCACCTAACCTATGAATTCTATAACGCTTTATTAAGATCAAATTACTTATTTTAGACGGCTTTTACATTTTTAGTAGGTTTCCATATTTAGTAACTTTCCAAATTAGTAATTCTCTCTAATTAGTATCTGATATTTGGGTTATAATTGCCAATTAAATAGACTTAAAGGTTTAATTAAATAGATTTAAAGGTTTAATATAATCACTATCATAGTTTAGGTTTATTATGCCACTTTATCAAAGTTTAGGGTCTAAAATCAATAATCTCCAAAGTCTAAGGTTAATTGTGGTTAAATGAGCATATGACTTAAATTATTAATGAAATACAACTCAAAAATCTAATTCGATTATTAAAATAACTCTGGGACGTCTCACCTATTTACTTATAATAACAAGACATATATAATGTATATACATGTAAAACAACTCATAGTTATGTTATACGGTTTATAAAAATTACCAAGGCCCACATATTGCCAATCTAACCCACGCTTCAAAACGATACCAATAAAGTCATGTTCATGAAAAGAGAAAACACAAGGTCCAAGTTTGTTATTTGAAATTTCATCAAATCAATATACATTGATTCATCAAATCCTTGTATCTTAACACTCAGATAACACCCACACGTACATGCAAATCCCACCACACTGCATGGATTTAACGAGTCACAAGCATCACAACATACTCACATGAAATCACAACTTTCACACATGAACGCACCATACCACACACGCCAACATACATGCGCTTTATATTGAGTTGTAGATTGACAAAGGCCAAGAAATGAGAACACAAACAACAATTGCCACAAATAATACGACCTAATAATTTTAAACCAAAACGCATACGTGGGTTCATGCTTAAAACGATTAGATTACATGAAATTCATAAGTTCCTATATGTTATTCGTGTTTTAATGTCCATATAGTGGGTTATATAAGAGTTCAAATACCTGCATTAATGACGAATCGCCAACGTATTCTAATAGCAAAATGAAGCGTCTACACGATAACCCATATTATCTAACAAGATCGTTACATATATGCGAAGTTTCGGTATTTCATGCTTACATAAAGATCTATATGTGTGATCATAAACACGAGACATATGAAGTCTTTATATTATGTTTCCATCGTTATATTGATCGCTTTCTCATAAAGTGTAAAACGAGGAAGGTTTGATGGATACCTTGATATGACGCAGTTAAACAAGGACCGTGACCAACAAGCACTCTTCGTAATTCACAACACCCGGATAAGTCGAGTATTAACCGATCACCATACCACCTTCAAAACTCCTTCATATGCTCTCTATTTCTTATGTAGATCAGCTAACCTCAAGCAGAAAGCAACTTGTTTGTGAAAAGAAGCACATGAGGTTTTAGCATGAATAAATCCGATATGACTTCATAAAGATAAAGATAAAGTGAAAGATAAATGGAGGGTACAAGTGGTTTTGCACACTCTTTTGTGGAGAGGATTGTGGTTTATGAGTGTTAGTTTAAATTGGTATATGGTAATTATTATGAGAGTAAATGGAAGCAAAAGAGGATTACTCGAGCTGATAAAGGCCTAACAAAGTGGGGAGGGCTGTTTGATTGGGCTAAAAAGCAAAGGAGAAGATTTTATTAATTTCCATATTTATGTTATTGTCAAAAGTTAATGTATTTGGTCCTCTTTATGGTTTAAGTTAAATTGTACATGTAACATGATGCTTAGAAATAAATGTAACAGAATATTTGTACTCGCAAATAAAAATATATTCATCATAGTTGGCGTAATTTATTTATGAGACCAAATGTTAAACGTGATTTAAATCTAAATTAACGCTTTTACGAAGCTGAATTATTTAACTAGGTGGGCAAAAAGGTCAATTCACATGTTTATTTAATTTAGGGTTTTACACTAGTCCTCCCGCTGACTACAAGCATCTATATCTAAGATCCTCAATACTAGCTCTAGACACTCCAACCAAACGCTCCAATAACCGACTAAGTCTAGTACACCGTGAGGTAATCCCTCCCCACATCATACCCAGTCTTACCATATTCCCTGGTTCTGGACGCATCTCCGATGGTGTATCCGATCCTAACGGCTACCTATTCGTGAAAAGGGCTGAATCGATGTCTAAAGCGTCAGCCCACTCAAGCTCGTGCAAAGGAGAACCTGTCCAAGAGAATGCTAGACTCAGAATGGAGGAGGTACCCTTCGGGATATCCTCGCCATCCTCCTCCCGAGGATCCTCATCCACATCAACATACCGCCCTCAATCTCATCCTCCTCCTCGACCTCATGCTCCTCTTCACCCCTCATCCATAAGGGGAGATTCCATGAGTCGGAGTCTCGCGTTGTGCAAATCTCCGGAAGGGCACACTAGGAGATCTAGGCCTCCTAAGACATGGTGATACGCTAAACCAATAGGTGATGATGATGGTATTACGCGGGCAAAGGTTTGCAAGAAGCCTAGGAGTCTGCAGCTCTCGCTTAAAACCTCGATGTAACGAAATGTATATGAGCTGGTGCTTTGGAGATCTGATGATGAACTAGAGCTGATGGGCGATCTCATAAGGATCACCCTGCTGCGAAACCGGCTATGAGAGACAATGCTCGTATTAACTAGATACATCAAGGACTCCTGACACATCAAAACTAAAAGGCATAGTCTGCACAACGCATAGGGTAGGTATAAGTGTTCAAAACAACTAGTTTTATAAAGCGAACAACTTAACCAAAACACATATCACATAATGTAAGCTTTAAAAGTGTAGGTACCGCATTACTCAAAACATGCCTTTAAATAACACACATAAGTTGCGTTCTATCACATAATCAATGATCAAAGCAATCGAGTTCAAATTCCAAAATCGTAATATACCGTTTACTCAAATCAATTTCCGTAATATTTCGATAATCACATCTCATTTTCCCAAAACCAATAATCATATCTCATTTCCAAAACCAATAATCATATCTCATTTCTAAAACCAATAATCATATCTCATTCCCAAAACCAATAATCATATCTCATTTCCAAAACCAATAATCAAATAAGAAGCTTCGGCTTGGCAAGCGGGCGTGCGTCGGTCGAGGATCAATTTTTCTTAAAAGCGGTTATAGTTTAGGGTTTATAAAATACCTAATTCTCTATAACCTTAAGTTCGATACCAATCAGAATACCCCCAAATCTCTATGCAAATGAAGACTCAATCAAGTTTTCGTGTATGCTTTTGGATTGGTATCGCATCACAAGTAAAATAACGATAACCATTTAGCCATTTAAAACCAATCCCAAATCAAATATTCAAACATTTAATCCGAAGATATAAATTTTAGGCCCAAAACATAGTTTAACAAAATAGGTCCCATTGTTTATCAGAGTCAGAAAATGATCCTTGAACCACTTCCATGCAAGCTTTCCACCACAAATAATCTAAAACATCTCAAATACCCGAGAAATCATGCTAAAGGTTAGCTTACGCTGGTGTTCATAGGTTTAAGTTCAACAAAATCATATGGACCTGTAAGAGTTGATTTGCTATGCAGCATCTAGGTAAATACCGTTTCACAATAATCGATCCTACCCGAATCTCCAATCATATATTCACTTACTCGGGCCCTCGATTCTAGTTCAGACCTGCCGTGGTAAACCTCTAGAAAAGTTGCCAACCCCGGCTAGGTCGAGATAGAAGTCTATTCTTAGTTAGGCACGGTTAAACCTAGAATAAGGCAACAACTATCGCATTTCATCTATCTAATACTCAACAAGATATAAAGAAATCCAAATAGTTTTAACGGTCCAAAAATGTAGCAAGATGATTCTCACCCCAAAATAGTTCAAAACGTAGTTAAAAAGCGATATATAAAAATGGGGCTATGAAACTCACCTCAAGCAATCAACACACAATCAAGCCACAAATACTTCAGCGTAGGCGATAAATGAAATCACAGACAACAACTATCGACTCGGCACAACCTATTAATGTAGACCAACTCAATATACATATTCCTCAAAATCAACGTTATCTATCCTAATATATTCCATTTCTTTATTTCCAAAAACGTCTCGTTTAACCATTAATCCTAGTGTTTGGTATCCTCTACGTGTATCTATCATGCGATGTCATGAACGACTCAAACAACCAATATATAACTCCATGCGACACAATGAGACCTCTAAACGATAAGCTCCATAGTTCAATAAGTTTCGAATAAATAGTGTAATCTTATCGAATTTGTCAACTCGATAAACTCATTCACTTATTCGTCGCTTATTATCCCATAAATCAATCGTATCCTAAAGAGTCATAAGGATAATTCACCCATTAGTAAGGTTACCTAACGTATCTAGCTGCTCTTATTAGATTCGTCAACCTAATAAGTCCGCTACCCACGGATCAACAATACATGCTGGTTATCCGAACCCATGCACACATAACGCAAATGAATAATTACTTATCCACTATTGAATGTACACATTTGACATTTATTGATAAACGTGTACTTGAAACGTCAGTTATTTATTTATTACAAAACCTCTCCAATTTAGTCGTTAGTTTAATTTAAAACTAGTAAATAACAAGATAAATCTTGTTATTGATATTTTTGGTACAAAGCCCATTATTATTTACATTTCATAGTTTACTATCATTTCATATATAAAATATATTTTGTCAAATCCCATTATAAATCTCATAACGCTATTCGCTTTCGAGTCCACAAGCACGAGTCATAACTTCTCGGCTTTTAACCAATCAATTGTCCAAATTATACTAAAGTCCATAACGGCTTTGTCGAGTCAACTATTGACTAAAAGTCAAAGTGACGTTTCAACGAGTTTTCAAAGTCACAATATATATATCAAGTCCATAATTAAAAGTCATAACGTCGCAATTCAATCCCAAACTAACTCAAAACAATCTCACCAACCAACCAATCAACCAATTATACCGAACCAATGTTATGACCCACTGCCACACACAGTCAAGACTAATGAACCAAACAAGCTTCTAAAGCTTTTCGGCTTCACGTGTCTCATCCAAACCTCAACTAAACCAATCAATAAGCTACCAAATCGACTCGACTCTCGACCTAAGACCCAAGTGTGGTCACGTACACTAACCCATGGGTCACGATGTGACCATGGTGGTTCGTGACGCCCATGTTGTCCAACCAAACACAACCAAATCCAATCTACAACACTCAAATCCAATCATTCAAGCTCCAAACACTATCTAAACACAAAACCCTCAACTATCATTAACCAAGAACATGCAACTAAACCTAAAATGCAAAACCCATCAAATTAATGCACCACACATGTACCAAACACTAATTACTTGTTTATTTCATCACTAATTAGTTTTAATTTCATGTTCCACCCAAAAGCCCCAATAATTGTTCAATGGGTCGAAAACCTAGAATCCAATTGTGGCTTTTATTGCCTAACCAAGCTCAAAACATGTTCTATTTACCTTCTCTAATCACCCATTGCAAAAGCCCTTTAAAATATTTAGAAACCCTAAAAGTACGAATCTTAATTTTGAATTTGGAGGGTTAATGAAGTCCAAATTGAGTGTATGATATATGGTTGGAAAGAGGAGAAAGAGATCTATCTTTGGTGGTGGAGTGAATAGTGAGCGCCGCCGCAGTTCTGTGGTGGCCGAATATGGCCGGCGTGTGGTGATAAGGTTAGTGGTTTTGTGTTTGAGAAACTAGAGAGAAATAAGTGTTGTTGTGTTTCTAGGAGAGAAATGAAAGGTAGAAGTTGGGCTTGGGTCATATATATACTCATGAACTAGGGACCTCAAAATAATTGATTAGAGGTGGGAGGCCGCTACAATTAAAAAGTGGGAGGTTCGAAACTTTTCATATCTATCTCGTTTACCCATTCCCGAGCTCACATATCGTCCCCCGAGTGTCCCACTACATTTATTTAACTTCCCAACATCGCTACTCACGTTTTTCCCAAGTTTGAGTATTTATTTGTCAATTTTCGAAGTTACGGCTAAAAGTTACAATAACTCTGCTTTAGGCTTTTCTAGTGCCGAATCTAATAATGCTACAAAATAGAAGTTAAACGCATACGATAACTCATTTAATAATTAAATAAACCGTAAAAACCAATCGACGAAATAAAATCAAGTCACTGTTCATAAAATAAGTTAAAGGCAAATCTCAGTTTAATTTAACGTAATGCGTTACTCCAAAATACTCCCTAAATTTCATGCTTGTCACACAAATGCGCAAGGAAGACAGTAATGATCAAGGAATGGCAGTGATAAGTTATGGAAATGTCGTGTTGCGGGAGGATATGCTGGTAATCGTAATCGCAGGAAGGAACATGGCTCGTGCTCAAGGGAAGCAAATCAAGTGTTACAACTGGTGGAGAAGGACATTACATGTGAACCGCACTTCTCCCAAACGCCCTAAAATGCGTAGTGTTCGTGAGATAAAATGCACGCTGTACAAACTCATGATAATGGAGCAGATTTGCATGAAGAGAATTATTTCGGTTGGTGGGAAATGCCAAAACTTACGATGCAGAGGCGATGAACAAAAGTGTAGGCTGACACGCGAATCCCAATGCATTTCAAGTCAGCAGAATCGGGATGCATTTGATTGATGTCGCATGACTTGAACCCACGCTTCAAACCATCTTCATGGCTAGTATTCACCAATGGTCTCCAAAGGCTCCCTTCCACCACAACAAAGCCAGCCCTTCCAATAATCAATCATATCGAGGTATTAAAAACTATACGATGACGCTGATGTGCAAAAAGATACACCGAGCAGTACAACCAACTATATTGAAAATATGGGTAATAGCAATGTTGTCCCATATGATCAATATGTGAAGCAAATGAAAGTGAAAGTGTACCGCTGACGCATCTTCAGAGTCACCTATGACTATATTTTGATGAATACACTGCATGCAGCCCCGATGACTCTATAACCTCAACTTAATGCCTATAATGAACAAGTTGCTATATATGAACAACGTATAAGTTTGAATTGACTAACTGAAAGGTGAGATGGATTCCAAATGCATACAATTATCAAAAAGTAACTTTAGGAAGAAATGTTAAAACAAGAGTTAAATTCCTTGCAAGAAAAGCTCAATAAAACTATTAAGCAAAAGCAAGAATTTCAAGAAAATGTAAAGGGTGCTTAAACAGAGTTTAATGCTAAGGAATCAAAATTTTTAATTGACTTTTCCAACCTAAAAACTTTGAAAAACAAACTTGAGAATAAATAATACATACAAGTGGAACACCATTCGCATCAAGCCACATGATCACTAAGCATAGAGTCTTAAGCGATAAGTATAGTATTCCCTTTGTGTACCCAATCCCCAAGTATGGAAAGTAGCTAGAGCTACACATAAGGTAGTCTACATGGTAATGAGATTCTTAAGCCTAGGCAAACACCATCATGTATGTGAAGCACCGACGAGGATAGAAAATTGTAAGATGCTCAGGAGAAATGGCAAAGAAGTTAAATGATCCTAACTACAAAGCATAATATAACATTTAAAACCCCATGATTACACACTAAAGAAAACTGGATAGCCTGAATAAGTTTAAATCAAACTCAATTAACACCCGAAAGCAAGTATTTGGAAGGAAAGATTTGATAAACAAAAATCGATAACCGACAGAAGAACCTCCTCAGAGGGAGAATGCCTCCGTACCACTGTGTATCCCCAAATACACCTATGCATTTAGTGCCCGTAACCCTTTCTACTCAAGCAAGACCTTAATCGGTCTATATGTAGTTTATCAATTATTTGTTGACTTTGAGAAAACATGTAAGAAGAGAATTACACACACCGGGATTACCAAGCGAAAGCGGGTTTTGCAGCAAACTAAAGAGTGTTATTTAACCGAGGTCATGCCTTCTTTAAACTACTAAAAGAAAAATTTGAGAGTCTTCAAAAGGGCATTGATACGAGATTAAAAGAAATGAAAAAAGGTGTTCAATGAAATGGAAATGAAGTCAAAGATTACTAACGTGAAGCTAAAAAGTAATGAAATTGAAAGGAAGAATCTGCATATCTTAAATGAGAACTTGATTTCCAATTGGTGCTCAAGATGTGTTTTATATCGTTACAAATTATTCTATTATGCACTCCAATTTCATGAATTATCTATTGCTTTGAAAGTTTCCCATGAGCGTGTCATTGAGCTTGAAAACACAAATTCAAAACTGCAGGAGAAAATAGAACAGGATGATCATGATAACTTGGTAAAACATTTTTCTAAGCCGAAGTTGAACATTTTGCTGCATTAAAATATCAACATCTCAAAGAAAATGTTAAAACCTCAAATGTCAAGACATCCTCGATGCCTCGAAGTTTGATGCGCTTTTGAAATAAGCATAACGCCGATGAACAAATTCGAGCTCATTGAAGACGATCGTAAGATTGAAAACCCAAATTTCACGCTAAAAAGGTGAAAAGAATGATGATGGCCCCATATGCCTCCTCCACTAGATTCTCGAGACTCTCAAAACTTTCATCTTCAAAACATCAATAATGTTTTACAACAAGAAAATGAAAGTTTCCTAGCGAAAAATGAAAAGGTTAAACAACATTTCAAAGTGTTATATGATTCAATGAAAGTCACTCGTGACAAGAACAATGAAAAATAACTTCTTTACAAAAGGAAATTGAGAATCAAGAGTCGCAAAAGGGAAAATGCCACTTATTCTGATGAGAATTTTGTATCTAAGGCATCCGCATTCTTAGTATGTCGTGCGACCGTGAAAGTATATTCCCCTTATCTTAGAAATAACGAACTTCATGTCAAGAATATTTTTGTATCTTAAGGATAGTCTAGAATGTCTCCGTAAGATTGTCGAAGAGGATAGCATTACTAAACCACTTGATAGAGAAGTTAGGTATGCATGCTTATATGCCAAACGATCTCGTGAGTTTTAGAATATTTATAGTAACATGCCCTAAATCCTTTTGTACCAAAAGATAAAGTCATTATGCCATGCTCTATGCCTGTGATTAAGCATGCTACTCTTGATATGCCTTGTTCTATGCCAAAAGTAAAGACATGTGAACTTTGATGTGCTCGCTAGCACTTCGTGATCCCAAAGACTTCTAAATCAGAACGCTAGTAGCAAACCAACTAATGTTCCCATTATTCTCTATAGGATTAATCATGACACTAAGGCTAGCGGGTCAAAGCCTCCATGCAATACAAAGCAAGATAGGACCTCGCAAGCTAAAAGTGTTCAATGGAAGAAAGTGAAGACCACCAGGAACAATAAGTTTGTGTTGAATAAGACGAATCGTGTTGATTCTAGTATTAGCTATAAGCATGCTGTAATTAATTCGACTCGATACTACTTGCAAAACATGTAATGAATGCTTGATTTCTGGTATTAATCATGAATGTGTTGTAAATGATTTGAGTAATGTCGCAATCTCTGCAAAAAAAAATGCTTACACTAGGAAACATGTTAAGAATGTCGAAAACCAAGGTGGAAGAAGGTTAGAAAATATGGAAACCAACAGAAGAAAATTTAGTAATGTAGGTTACCAATGGATACCTACCGCCGAAATTCAATCTTAATGAGTTGTGCCCTAAATTATCCAGATCAATGCCCATTAGGAAATGGATGCCCATCGGTAGAGTGATACCTTGCTAGTGAACACACCTTTGAATAGATCTACTGGCCACTTCTAGTCCTCGTGACTACCTCTAGTGATCTCATTGATTTTATTTCATGCGGGTTCCAATCTCGCTACTAACCAAGTGGAACCCATTCTCGCATTGGGGATCCAAATTATCCACCATCCATACTTTTCTGTGTTCAACTGCAGTCGCTCAAATCGCTCGTGGTACCCGACCTCAGTCGCTCCAAGCATATGACTCGAGACGCTCACGGCTCATGAACTTCTTGAGTAAATTCATTAGGACTGTTAGATTCGGGAACGACCATGTTGGGGCAATTATGGGTTATGGAGATTATGTTGTTGGAGATAAGTGTAATCTCCGTGGTATTACGTTGAAGGTCTGGTCATAATTTGTTTTCTGCGGTCAATCTGGATTCTCGATCTAGAAGCGGCCTTTAGAAAACATACATGCTTTGTTAGAGAACTAGATGGTGTTGAACTTTTGAAAGGAACACTTGGAACCAGTTTGTACACCATCTCTATCGAAGACATGATGAAGTCCTCTCCAATCACTTATCAAAGGCTTCAAAAACAAAGTCTTGGTTATGGCATCGCTGCCTCAATCACTTGAACTTCAGCACCATTAATGATCTTCTAGAAAGGACCTCGTGAAGAGGCTTGCCCGTGATTAAAGTATGAAAAGGATCATCTTTGTTCAGATGCCAATCGAAAAGCAAGAAATATGCCCATAAAACCCAATC
>OU343225.1:266889932-266910497 GCA_910596185.1 Chrysanthemum makinoi | reverse complement strand
CTTCAAATCCAAAACAGAAATACCGTATAATCAACCCCGTAGTCAATATTGTTCCAATAATAATTTAAGCCGTGACAAGAATAACCTTCGTGAAGATGTATAAACCAATGTACCAGGCTTCCAAACACAGCGAATCTCAGCATCATACCAAATCTCTTCAACACATCTCATTTTGTCCAATTCTCACACAATTCAAATCTCATCAAATGTCATAATATCAAATCTCACCCATGAAAAGCCCATCATATCAACATTCAAATCCCATATACGGTACACAACAATTTAATCAGGTCCAAAAGTGACCACATGCCACGTACAAAGCATAGTACCATTCATCTCAAGGTTCATAAATATCATTAATCCCATCCGATCACTAAATTAGCTCATGCACAATTAGTTGCAAATGCAAAATATAATAACTCAAATCTCATCCTCAATCTGGAGTCCGAATCAACCTCATCAATGCTCTAAATACCTTCGGATAAGAGCACACGAGTAAACATAACTTTACCCTAAGAATTAATATGTCAGCGTCACAATTCGAGGATTTGTCCAATTGATTGAACAACTAAAGTCCACTCAAGCCCACTTGCAAAATACTAATCGATGGCCCATGGAAACACACATCATAATGCCCAATTCAACCAAATATTTGGGCCCATGACCAGTTCATGATTCAGAAGTAGGTATGCCCTAATAAATCGGGTATTTAACACAACACTCATAACCAATTCCAACCCTAAAATCTCTTAACCTTCTTACACATATTATCCTCCGCCCCCATCCTTTCTTCCAAAGCAGATGAAATAAGAACACTTTTTACATACATCTTTAAATCATAGCTCTTCCAGGTCATACTACATAGCCACTTCTCATTTCAGAGATGAATCTGAGAGATAGCCACAGGGATGGCATATGGACGAGGTTCAACTTACCCACAAGGATGGTTAAGGTTTGAAACATCTTCAGTACCACTCGACCTCATTTAGGTAGGTTATAAATTTGTCTTAACATACCCGAATCAAAGGAAAGTGATAACATAATTGTTATAAACTTCCTTTTTACATTCGGATATTTGATTGGAATAGCATATCTTTTCTTGTATCAATGACTCGAATGAAAGTAGAGATGAAGCTTAATGGCTTTGTTACTTCTTGATATCATTCGTATATTTCCAAGAAAGATCAATGATGTATGACGCCTTTGGGTATGTTCTATTTGAACGAATCATTGATAAGACAAAGAGTTAGACTGAGGTCAATCAATCATACTTGTTACGTTAGTTAAAATGGTATTCTGATTAGTGACAACTAACGAAACAAAGAAAAGTTTCTAACTCTTATGTTAGAAGACTTTCTTAAACGTTTTGTATATGATGACGCATAAACTTCAAAACCAGATCGATGAAGATTGTTTATTTCGTGAGAATGACCTTTCAAGGGTTAGATAATTCATTGAGTACCACGAATAAAGACAAAACTGAGATCATTCTAATTCGTACAATCTTGCATCATAGATATGAGATCTTGATTAATGATATAGATTGAGAGGTTGTGAAGTTTGATAATGTTGTTGAAAGTCGATGGTTTTGTAGAAGTAATAATTGATGTTTGAAAGCAGTAATGTTGATGTTGTTGTTTTGGTATATGGTTGCATCAAGTTGTGGTCTTTGGTCATGTGTTGTCATTCTTCTTCTTCATTTTTGTCCAAGTCGCTAGCCAAATTCTCCAAACCAAGTCGCCAGCCTTTTTCCAAACCAAGTCGCTAGCCTTTTTCCAAACCAAGTCGCTACGACTTTTTCAATAACAAGTCGCTACATCTTGAGTCATAAGTCGCTATGTCTAAGTTGCTAAGTTGCTAGCGAGTTAGTCAAGTCGCTATTGACTTTTACAAGTCGCTATTGACTTGAGTTGATTAAAGAATCAACTCGCTACATGTCTCAACTCGCTATAAAGAAGGTACACTGAATCTGGACATGACCAACTCGCTAAGTAGAATAACCACAAGTCGCTAGCAAGATTTCCGACCAACTTCCGACCATATTCATAAGAAACCCAGAAAAACGAGACTTATGCAAAAAAAAATACTTCATTTTTGACCCAGTTTGGACTTAGAACAATATGACCATATGACCACAAGTTTGACCACATTCATTCACAGATTTGGTTCAAATAAAACAGTCAGATAAATGCTTGTGACTTTTATGTTTATGACCATATTAGAGTATAAAAATGGACACAAAACTGTTTACCACTGATTGGACAATAAAGTTTGACACAAGAAAGATTTGAGACCAAGAAACAATCACGAGACCTTTTATTACCAACCAGAAAGAATATATTAAAACCAGTTAAAGACCATATCAAAGAAGCAGCCACAAACAAAAACCAAAAACTTATAAAACAATTTACGGACCAATAAAGATGATGCAAAGAACAGTCAAAAACATATCAAAATAACCCCACAAATCAACACAACACAATAACCTTGGCTCTGGTACCAATTGTAGGATCATTATTTTTATTGTGTTGATGATTCGGGTGGTCTTGGATGATCAAAATACATGTTTACCATTAGAGAGAGAAAGTTAGAGAGTTGGGTGTTTTCTTGGTAGAGAGTTACTTCACAAATTGTAGAGTATTAGATTGAAAAGCACCACCCCTTCCATGAATGGAAGGGGTATTTATAGTTGCATGAAATACGACCTCCTACCGCCTCACGTGGATCGTGCATACAAGGGGTAAAGACCCGTCCTTCCTCCACGGTGTTGCTCTAAACTAAACTACGCTACAAACTAACTAATAAACTGCTAAATAACGTAACTAACGACAAATCTACGAGCTAACTTATGCTAGATAATATTTGGGGTGACCGACACTTCACTATGGAATTTTCTAATTCCTAACACTAAATCTTGACCGTCATTAGTTGGGTAACATAGAGCACCAAACACACGAAGGTATGAAAGATCAGGTTTTCGATTGTGGACAAGTTCATATGGAGTCTTTCCATGAGATGTGTGAATTAGGGATCGATTGTGAGTGTAGCATGCAAGGGCAATAGTCAGCCCATAGAAACATTGGAACCTTTGAGCAATCAAAGATTGTTCTTACGGCTTCCACAAGAGTTCATTTCATCTTTCAACTACACCGTTCGTTGAGGAGTTCGTGGAATAATTTTTTTGTGTACTGATTCCAACACTTTCATAAAATTCATTGAGTTCTTTTTAACAAACTCGGTTCCATTGTCAGCCTCGATGATTCTAACCATTTTGTTAAGTCGGACCTGCAAGCAGTTGTTTAATAAGTTTAATGATGACATATCCGAGTTTCATCCTTTGTTCTCAAAAACTTAACCCAAGTGAATCGGGAGTAGTCATCAACCGCAACTAACACATATCTCTTCCCATTAATAGTTTGCACTCTCATGGGTCCACATAAATCCATATGAATAGTATGTAGAACTTCCATAACTGAATTAGTAGGTTTGGGTTTATGGGCATACTTCTTGCTTTCCCAATTGACATGATGAACGAAGATGATCTTTTCATACTTAAGTCTAGGTAGTCCTCTTACTAAGTCCTTTCTGGAAAGATTGTTTATGGTACCAAAGTTCAAGTGATTGAGACGACGGTGCCATAGCCATGACTTAGTTTTAGAAGCCTTTGACAGCAGGCAGATGGGTGAAGATTTTATCATGTCTTCGATAGAGATGGTGTATAGGTTTGAACCACGAGTTCCTCTGAGAAGTTCCACACCATCAAGTTCTCTAACAAAGCAAGTATGTTTTCTGAAGGCCACTTCTAAGTCAGAGTCACAAAATTGTCCAACATAAAATAGATTATGTCCAAGACCTTCAACATAATATACCCTGGAAAACACACTATCTCCAACCACGTAATCTCCATAACCCATAATAGCACCAAAATGATCGTTTCGTAATCTCACGTTCCGATGAATTTACTCACGAAGTTCATGAGCCGTGACCGGTCTCTAGTCATATGCTTGGAACAGCCTGAGTCCAGGTACCACAGAACGATTTGAACGATCTGCAGTTGAACACGGACAAGAATGGATAACTGGATAATTGGGATCCCCATGCAAGAATGGGTTCCATTTGGTTACTAAAATTGATTGGAACACCCACATCAGAAGTAGAAACAATGGAATCATCAGGGATAGATGCAGTGCTAGTGTCCGTATTAGACCTATTCAAAGTATGTTCACTTGTTAAGGGAATAGTTCTACCAGTAGGCATCCATTTCCTAATGGGCATTGATCTAGATAATTTAGTGCATATCTCATTAAGATTGAATTTGCGGCCAGTAGGTATCCACTGATAACCTATGTTACTAAATTTCATTCCTGTGGGTTTCCAATGTTTTCTAACCTTCTTCCGCCATTGCTTTCTAGCCTTCTTAGCTTGAATTTTTTCATTAACTATCTTAACAGGACATTTAACAACATTAATCAAATCATTCACACCACATTCAAGATTAGTAACAGTAACCACGCAATCATCATTACATGTTTTGCCAAAAGTAGCAGAATTCGCATTAATTATAGTACGCTTAGAGCTAACACTAGAATCAACACGATTCGTTTTATTCAAATTCTCCCTAAGGTGATCTTCTACTCTCTTCCACTTAACATTCCTAGCACGCAAGGTCCTATCATTCTTTGTGTTGCCTTGAGGCTTTGACCCGCTTGCTTTGGCGTCACTTCTTACTCCTGTAGAGGGAATTGGAACATTAGTTGGTTATGCTACTTTTTGCATTCCTGAACTAGAAGTGCAGGGATCTGAACTACTTGAAGGCACATTGAAATTCACTTTCTTAATGCTGGGCATCGAATGGTTTGTATACTTAGCACTAGGGGTGAGCATTTGACCCGAACAGACCGGACCGACCGAAGGACCGACCGGACCGACACAGACCGAGACCAGACCGACCACATTCGGTCCGGTCCGCGGTCTCGGCTTTTGGGCTAATTCGGTCCTCGGTCCGGTCCGGAACAAAACCGGCGAATTTGGCCTTGTTGGACCGGACCGACCGAAGGACCGACCGGACCGACACGGACCGAGACCGGTGATGAGTGCTTATTCACTCATCATTT
Source organism: Chrysanthemum makinoi (assembly GCA_910596185.1). Lineage (NCBI taxonomy): Eukaryota > Viridiplantae > Streptophyta > Magnoliopsida > Asterales > Asteraceae > Chrysanthemum > Chrysanthemum makinoi. Next base: position 266,905,383 of record OU343225.1, on the reverse strand, counting down.
TAGGTCAAATTTGAGCTGCAAAACATCTAAAAACACTCCGAAATGCATCAAAACACTGAAAAGATCTCAAAATTGTGTTTTATATGTTTCAGATGCAAAATTATCAAAAAACGAACAAAGTTTGCATAATTGGCAGTTTCAGTCCTCCAACTTTCAAAAATGGCAACTTTAGTCCCTGGAATTTCAAAGAATGACAGAACTTACCTCTGGACATTTTAAATTGGAAAATAAACATTTTTAGTCCTTTGGTAATTCTTACTTGTCAAAATTGGTCATTTTGAGAATTTTTGGAAAATTACAATTTCAGTCCTTCAAGTTTCACAAATGATAGAATTGGCCCTTGGATTTTTGGAGAGTGTCAATATTAGCCCTTGAAGTACTTTTCAGAAATACATGAATGGTCCCTGGATTTTCAGAATTACAATTTTGGTCCCTTAAATACTAAATGGGTTCAAAACTAATCCTAAGTCCAATATAACAATCCAAGACCCAAAAATAATCAAACCCAACCAGCCCAAATCCTCACAACCCGACCCATACCCAACCCAGCCACAATAACAGTCCCTCTCCTCTTTTCCCTCCCAAAACACCCTGCTTTCTCTTCAACCCAGAACCCTAACACCTAGTTCTCTTTTCCCTGAAACCAAAACACTCAACCCCATCTCTTCTCTATTACCCACCTTCACCAAAACCTAACTCACCCTTAATCCCTTTTACCCGGATTTTCCCAAAACCCAAACCCACTACTCCTCGTCCCCAAGTTCCAGCTCAGCAATCCCAGCTTCAAAAGACCAGTGGATGGCTAAGATTAAGTCTATTTGGTACCTACTTGTTCAATGGCCAGGATTGAATGAAGAAAGCACAATTGAAACTTTTGACTGTTTTGCCTCACACAAGAAGCACATCACAGGAGAGTAGAAGACTTTGTAGTGATAGTATAAATAGTTGATGTAAGCCAATGTATAAAGCACCCCCTAGTTTTAGTAAAATTTCAGTTTTCTTGTTTTAAGTTCTATTGTAATTTACTTTTTAATATCAATGAAAAGCATTCTTCAGTTTCTTGTTTCATAGAGTATGGTTAGATAGATGTTCTTTCCTATTTGAAAGTTGCTAAATGATTTTAGAGTAAGCATCAAAACAATCTCAACAAAAGGGGGTCAAGCTGGTTTTTTTGAAAATTCAGTTTAAGTGCTTTTCGCACTTAAAAGAGTGTTTGGTTTATGTGGTTCATAAGGTCAAAAACCATTTCTGCCCGTTTGACTTTAAGAGTCAAAAGTCTCTCAAGGTTTAATTTAGACTTCTAAGTCCAGAAATTGTTTCACAAGTTTCACATAAAGATTTGAGTACAAAAAAGGGGTGTTCTGCGCAGACTACATCAGCAGCCAAAGGGGCTGTTCTTGAGGCGTTTTCTCAGTTTAATTGGTGTCCAAAATATGCAAATCTTGTTTTTCTTAAGTCTTAATGTTCCCAACTCACTCTAATTTAAGTTTTATGCACCAAAGAGTCTCCTAACTCAGTTTAAATAGAAGTCCAAGTTTGTCCCATTTAATTTTTTTTACTGCATCAGTTGTAATGTGGTCAAAACAAGCTGGAATCAGCTTATTTTTAACCTGATTTAAACCCTTTCGCGCCTTATACTTGGTTTCTTTTGGATCTCTACTATGCTGACCTTGTTGTTGCAGCTTGTGATGAACCTGGGAGTCCATATCTCAGCTTGAAAATAAGCTCTAAAGTGACCACAAAAGCTGTTTGTGAGTCTGCAAACAGTTGCACAGGTCACCAATTGTTTTGTTTTCATTTTAGCCTATCAAGTCTTGTTAACTGCTTATCAGTTATACTTTAGTAAATTTAGTTAGCTTAGCTTAGTTTAGTTCATCTTAGCTACTTAGGACTCCCTTAGTGCTTATTGTACCCTTTAGATTAGCTTATTTCCAATAGCTTAGTGCTTATTTTCCTTAAACTAGTTTTAGCTCCATTGCCAACTGATTTCCCCCCTAGCCTAGCTTAGTGTCTATTTTTGAGGTTCATTGCTATACTAGAGTGCTTATTCCTAACTGTAGTGCTTAATGCTCACTGATTAAGAGCTTTTAAGTAGTTAAAAGGGTGTTTGGGGTAGTTGCCTGTTGTGATTTCAAAAGGGTGTTGTTTAAGCTTGAAATCTGTTTTGTTAATAAGCTGTGAAACCAACTTATTTAAGCTTTTCTAACAAAAAGGTTTTCATAAAAAGCTGCTAGTTGATTGTCTGTTTTGTTTCAAGAAAACAAAAAAAGAGTTTTCAAAAATAAGCAAGAGGTGGGATTCGAACCCCTGACCTCTTGCCTATTAAAGCACCAACACAATACACCTCAACCAACGCGCCCTTGGGACTTTATTGGTTTTTAGTTGCAGCATTAATTCTCTTATAGACAATTTAAGTTTTAAGCTTTTCAACTTATTTTGCAATTTAACTGCTTATTTCAAAAAGCAGTTGGCATCATTTTTATTTTTTTTAGATTAAGCTTAGATTAAAGCATTTCCTGTGAATTTTTCAGATTTTTCCAAATTAGTTTAACATTTTTAATCATTTAATTAGTGTTTAATCGTTTTTAATTCATAATAATTAATTTAAAAGTCAAAAAAATACCCGGTCTTTTTCTAAAATTATTTTTAGTCAATTAGATCGTAGGAAAATTGATTTCACACCCGTAGCCCTTAATTTGCAAAACTTTTACGTTTATGGGTCGGGTGGTTGTCGTTATTTTACGTTTTTACGTTTTTACGTTTTTGCACCCTAGGACTTAGTGTAGCTTCGTTTTATCATTCCTTAGGCTTAGTGATAGTTTATTTTTAGTTTATTAGGGTTCCCTTGCCTTAATTACCTTCCCGTTCATTAAATTATAGAATACGTAGTCAAATCCAAAATCATTAAAAACCAATTCAAGTTCAAATCACGAAACTCAACGAATCCTTCCATTCACACCTCGTTGGGACACGACCCGGGAAATCACTTTTCCGGTATCACTTTTATCACACCCGTGAGGTTTGGCACGTTGACCTTTTTCCTAAAGGGTTAATTTGTCGAATTTTACGGTTATTTTGATATACGTTGATATTGTGTTTTCACACACTCACTTCACAACGAATCAAATTTTGGCGCCGCCGCCGGGGAGGTGTGTTGCGACAATATCGTGATTTTTGCGATTAGTGACTTGAAGAACCTTCCTCGTGAAGTTATTGTTTTTATAAAAATACAAAAATACAAAAATATTTTTCTCTTCTTTGTATATATATGTAAAAGATTAAAAATACAAAAAGATTTTGCTTGTTGTTTAAATAAAATAGAACACACAATCAATATAACATTCTCAACTGAGGTGTTATCATTATAAGTTCCCGAACAAAAGATTTAAAACTTGCCTTTGTGTCGCTCGTGATTTGGTTTATTTCTATCGGTTTAACAAACTGTGTGAGGGGTATAAGGACGGCCTGACATTAAATTGCGGCTGAAAAGAGACGGGTTTTTAATAAGCTTCGCGCTGACCTACTAAGTCTCTCCGCTCCTTTGTGCGTTTTACTTATAGAAGTGATCATTTCACGTGGGATTATTGGTTTAAGTTCACTGTGTTTTGCCTCGGTCTTGTTTTAATTGAAGGTGTTGTTTTTGGTAGTGCATGCGCACTCGTTCTTCTAGATCATTGAGCCCTTTTCGTGATCTAGCAGAAATTCCTAGAAGACGTTCTCATAGACGTGCTTCCCGAATAGTCGAACCCGAGATTCGTACTATTCCAAACAACAATATGGCAGACGAACGGACTATGGCGGAAATGCTCCAGGCACCCACCGAGGGTTATGGAGATGCCATCGTTTTACCACCAATCAATTCTGATCACTTTGAATTGAAGACGCATTTGATCCAACTTGTGTCTACGAATCAATTCCACGGGTTTGATCGAGAAGACCCGTATGCACACATCCGTTGGTTTAACAAATTGACCTCAACTATCAATTACAAGGATGTACCACAAAAAGTGATCAAACTGATGCTATTTCCGTTCTCACTCGAGGGGGCAGCCCGGATTTGGGTGGAAAAAGAACCCCCTCGAACCATCGAAACTTGGGAGGATCTTGTTCAAAAGTTTGTCAATTATTTCTTTCCTCCATCAAAGACGACTAATCTTAAAAATGAAATTTCTGGATTTCGTCAAAATTTCGATGAAAACTTTGGAGAGGCATGGGAGAGATTCAAAGATCTCCTCAGGAAATGCCCCCATCATGAATTCACGGAGCTTCAACAAGTTAATATCTTTTATAATGGGTTGAACGGTAACGATCAAGATTCTTTGAACGCAGCCGCCGGTGGCAATATCTTGAATCGTAAGCCTAAAGATGTGATTGAGATTTGCGAAATAAAATCAAAAGTTCCTATTTCTCGCAACAAAGTCAATATTCCGAACACTCCTGCTTCTTCATCCGGTAACTCTTCCGAGTTGGCCGCTCCGTTAGCCGCTCTAACGGACGTCATCCGTTGTATGATGAAAGAGGTAAAGGAAATCAAAAGCGAAATTCATAAGCCGGAACCAATCAAAGCCGTGAACAAGGTGTGGGAAACTTGTAGTGGTCCACACGCGTATTATGATTGTCAAGCAACCGATGCTTCTTACCAAGCTCCCGTAGCTTCTGTAAACCACAATCAATACCGACCACAAGCTGATCCTCACTACCGTGCACCTAGCAGTATGACACCACCTGGTTTTCCTCCTGTACAAAACCATGGCAATCAAAATCGCTTTGTTCCGAATCAAGGACAAAACTTCAATAACTCTCAAAATTTCAATCAGAACCGGAACAATTTCAACCAACCATATCAAGCTCCAAATCAGCAAAGTTATCAACAACCTTCTCAAGCTCCTTTACCAAATGACTTCATGAAAATTACTGAGTCAAGCATACGTTCAATGCAAACTCAGATCAATAACATGAGAGTTGAGCTAAAAAAGGAAATTGATACCACAATGTCTCGGCAGACAAATGAGTTGAAGAATATGATGAGCAGTTTCATGAACATGAATATGAACAAAGCTTCGTCATCTTCTTGAGGACTCCCAAGCAATACAGTTCCAAATCCAAATGCCGAGTTGAAAGCCGTCACCACTCGTAGTGGTAAGACGCACAATGGACCTTCGACTCCAATGCCTCCTCCACCAGGGGCAATGAGTCAAGTTACCAAGGATACAACGGACAAGGTGCATTTCTCATGCCCACGAAGTACCGCACACGTCCCACCTTCGGTAGTCCAAGCTTTAAGTCCGGAACCCGAAGTTCCGAAGACAAATTCAGAGCCAGAAATGACTTCCGTCCCGGCTCAAAAGTTTAGTCAGCTTCCTTACCCATCAAGATTGCATGATGAGAAGCTCAAAGACAAAACCAAAGAGCAAATGGAAAAATTTTTCCAAATTTTCAATGAACTGCACTTTGATATAAGCTTCGTTGATGCTCTCGTTCTAATGCCCAAATTTGCATCCACGCTTAAAAGCTTACTGAGCAACAAAGATAAGTTATCTGAGATGGTTAAAACCCCTCTCAATGAGCAATGCTCTGCGGTCCTTCTCAAGAAGCTTCCCAAAAAGCTTGAAGACCCGGCAGGTTTTTAATCCCGTGTGATTTCTTGGGGATGGTTCAATGCTCCGCCTTGGCCGATCTTGGCGCAAGCATTAACCTCATGCCACTCTCAGTATGGAAGAAACTATCTCTTCCTAAACTTACATCCACTTGTATGACACTCGAGCTAGCGGACCGTACCAAAACTCGGCCCACTTGGGATAGCCGAGGATGTCGTGGTGAAAGTAGGAAAGTTTCACTTTCCTACTGACTTTGTTGTAGTAGACTTTGATGCAGATCCTAGAGTTCCCCTCATCTTAGGGAGAGCTTTCTTGAGAACGAGCCGTTCTCTAATTGATGTATTTGCTGAAGAGTTGACCATACGGGTTGACAACGAAGAACTCACGTTTAATATCAACCAGAACTCCAAACCTCTATACAAACATAGTGTTGCCACAATTGATCAAAAATCTGAAAGAATCAATGCAACACTCTCAAATTTCACGGTTAAGAGGAGTCATCAAAAACGTGCTGAGCTAAAAGCTTTGAAAATCAACCCTGGTTCAAACAAATGGTTTGAAAGTTGTCCCAAGGAAGTCGAGAGTGTTCTTGATGATGATGATCTAGAATCGGAGACTTTATCAGAAGTGGTGGAAATTGCTAGCTCTAAGAGCACACCACTTGTCCCACCTCCGGAATCAGTTTATCGTATTGAGTTTGTTAACTCTGTGAATGAAACCAAACTCTCTTCAGTTTCATCTGGATTGGATGATGATGTTTGTGATCCAATGGGAGACATTCTTCCCATTGAAGAATTGCTCAAAAATGATCCATCATCCACTAGTCTTATTATTTCCGACTCTTCCATCCCTTCTCTCACTCTGGATGAGGAAGATGACAACTTTTGGAATGAAGTCGATGCCTTTCTTAGTGATGAGTCGATTCCAACGGGAATTGATAATACTTACTTTGATTCGGAGGGAGACATCCTTTTTCTGGAAAATCTGTTGATTGAAGAACCGTTTCCAACCCTCCCTACCGGAAATTCTGTTGACAATCACCATATAAACTTCAAGACTAAGCTTAAAAATGTCAAAAATGGTGATTTGTTTTTTACTGATGAGGAATGGACTTGCATTCTCATGCACATCTTTGTTCCATTCTTCACAGATGGTGTGGTTGCTCTTTCCCTTTTCTCTTTCGGGAATGAGGACACCATCTTTGACCCCGGTATCATCCTTTATAGTTTCTACTATTAACAATACCGCGGTTGTATCTCGTCGGTGTGGAACTTTCTGATGTTCATATGTTTATTAACACTGTGAACGAAAGTCCGATCGAGATTTGTTTTCCACGTTGCTTCCCCAAGAACAAATGAATACGGGGTCGAGTCAAGCTAGCGACTCGGGAATCAAAAACAGTAGCACACTATATGGGTTTTCACCCGTATTTCTGACTTCTTTCTACTTTCTACCACCCTAGTGTGGGGGAGTTGCCCCCCGCTATTGTATAAAAGTTTTACAACAAAAAAAAAAAAAATTCAAATAATGGCCGTAGTATTTCCCTTTTACGTTCTCAGTTTCGGCATAACCGCCGGTACTTTGAATATTGAGGGCAATATTCATTTCTAGTGTGGGGGGGAATTCTCGAGAATTTTATCATATGTATTACCACCCTATTCCCCCATTTTTGGCCAATTTTTTTTTTTTTTTTTTTGGAGTAAGTGTTTTGCACTTACTCAGATTTCGGTTATCAGTCCGCCATGTCTAATAAACAAAAGGATTGGCTAATCCAGGAGCAAACGGCTCTTGGTAAAGATATCTCAAATCCGTTGACGGCTTGCAATTTGCCCAAAATTGTATGGTGTTCAGCTCACCATATCTTTAATTAGTGAAGAGTTGGCTAGCCCGCAAGTTTATGGCTTGTGGTAAAGGCAGTTGGAAATCCATAATTGGTAATCGACTCACCAAAGATAATATTGATAATTTATCTAAGAGTTGGCTAGTCCAGAAGCAAACGGCTTCTGGTAAAGACAAATCAAATCCGTTGAAAGCTGGTGGTTTGCTCAAAATCATATGGTTATCAGTGTACCATAGTTCTTACTTGAACTGAAACATTTGGCTACTCCAGAAGTAATGGCTTTTGGTAAAGAGATTCAAATCCATTAAGTTTTCTCAAAAGATTGCTAGGGACTAGCAATGCTCTAGTGTGGGGGATTTGATGAGTGCTTATTCACTCATCATTTTAGGTCAAATCTGAACTGCAAAACATCTAAAAACACTCCGAAATGCATCAAAACACTGAAAAGATCTCAAAATTGTGTTTTATATGTTTCAGATGCAAAATTATCGAAAAACGAACAAAGTTTGCATAATTGGCAGTTTCAGTCCCCCAACTTTCAAAAATGGCAACTTTAGTCCCTGGAATTTCAAAGAATGACAGAACTTACCCCTGGACATTTTAAATTGGAAAATAAACATTTTTAGTCCTTTGGTAATTCTTACTTGTCAAAATTGGTCATTTTGAGAATTTTTGGAAAATTACAGTTTCAGTCCTTCAAGTTTCACAAATGACAGAATTGGCCCTTGGATTTTTGGAGAGTGTCAATATTAGCCCTTGAAGTACTTTTCAGAATTACATGAATGGTCCCTGGATTTTCAGAATTACAATTTTGGTCCCTTAAATACTAAATGGGTTCAAAACTAATCCTAAGTCCAATATAACAATCCAAGACCCAAAAATAATCAAACCCAACCAGCCCAAATCCTCACAACCCGACCCATACCCAACCCAGCCACAATAACAGTCCCTCTCCTCTTTTCCCTCCCAAAACACCCTGCTTTCTCTTCAACCCAGAACCCTAACACCTAGTTCTCTTTTCCCTGAAACAAAAACACTCAACCCCATCTCTTCTCTATTACCCACCATCACCAAAACCTAACTCACCCTTAATCCCTTTTACCCGGATTTTCCCAAAACCCAAACCCACTACCCCTCTTCCCCAAGTTCCAACTCAGCAATCCCAGCTTCAAAAGATCAGTGGATGGCTAAGATTAAGTCTATTTGGTACCTACTTGTTCAATGGCCAGGATTGAATGAAGAAAGCACAATTGAAACTTTTGGCTGTTTTGCCTCACACAAGAAGCACATCACAGGAGAGTAGAAGACTTTGTAGTGATAGTATAAATAGTTGATGTAAGCCAATGTATAAAGCACCCCCTAGTTTTAGTAAAATTTCAGTTTTCTTGTTTTAAGTTCTATTGTAATTTACTTTTTAATATCAATGAAAAGCATTCTTCAGTTTCTTGTTTCATAGAGTATGGTTAGATAGATGTTCTTTCCTATTTGAAAGTTGCTAAATGATTTTAGAGTAAGCATCAAAACAATCTCAACAAAAGGGGGTCAAGCTGGTTTTTTTGAAAATTCAGTTTAAGTGCTTTTCGCACTTAAAAGAGTGTTTGGTTTATGTGGTTTATAAGGTCAAAAACCATTTCTGCCCGTTTGACTTTAAGAGTCAAAAGTCTCTCAAGGTTTAATTTAGACTTCTAAGTCCAGAAATTGTTTCACAAGTTTCACATAAAGATTTGAGTACAAAAAAGGGGTGTTCTGCGCAGACTACATCAGCAGCCAAAGGGGCTGTTCTTGAGGCGTTTTCTCAGTTTAATTGGTGTCCAAAATATGCAAATCTTGTTTTTCTTAAGTCTTAATGTTCCCAACTCACTCTAATTTAAGTTTTATGCACCAAAGAGTCTCCTAACTCAGTTTAAATAGAAGTCAAAGTTTGTCCCATTTCATTTTTTTTTACTGCATCAGTTGTAATGTGGTCAAAACAAGCTGGAATCAGCTTATTTTTAACCTGATTTAAACCCTTTCGCGCCTTATACTTGGTTTCTTTTGGATCTCTACTATGCTGACCTTGTTGTTGCAGCTTGTGATGAACCTGGGAGTCCATATCTCAGCTTGAAAATAAGCTCTAAAGTGACCACAAAAGCTGTTTGTGAGTCTGCAAACAGTTGCACAGGTCACCAATTGTTTTGTTTTCATTTTAGCCTATCAAGTCTTGTTAACTGCTTATCAGTTATACTTTAGTAAATTTAGTTAGCTTAGCTTAGTTTAGTTCATCTTAGCTACTTAGGACTCCCTTAGTGCTTATTGTACCCTTTAGATTAGCTTATTTCCAATAGCTTAGTGCTTATTTTCCTTAAACTAGTTTTAGCTCCATTGCCAACTGATTTCCCCCCTAGCCTAGCTTAGTGTCTATTTTTGAGGTTCATTGCTATACTAGAGTGCTTATTCCTAACTGTAGTGCTTAATGCTCACTGATTAAGAGCTTTTAAGTAGTTAAAAGGGTGTTTGGGGTAGTTGCCTGTTGTGATTTCAAAAGGGTGTTGTTTAAGCTTGAAATCTGTTTTGTTAATAAGCTGTGAAACCAACTTATTTAAGCTTTTCTAACAAAAAGGTTTTCACAAAAAGCTGCTAGTTGATTGTCTGTTTTGTTTCAAGAAAACAAAAAAAGAGTTTTCAAAAATAAGCAAGAGGTGGGATTCGAACCCCTGACCTCTTGCCTATTAAAGCACCAACACAATACACCTCAACCAACGCGCCCTTGGGACTTTATTGGTTTTTAGTTGCAGCATTAATTCTCTTATAGACAATTTAAGTTTTAAGCTTTTCAACTTATTTTGCAATTTAACTGCTTATTTCAAAAAGCAGTTGGCATCATTTTTATTTTTTTTAGATTAAGCTTAGATTAAAGTATTTCCTGTGAATTTTTCAGATTTTTCCAAATTAGTTTAACATTTTTAATCATTTAATTAGTGTTTAATCGTTTTTAATTCATAATAATTAATTTAAAAGTCAAAAAAATACCCGGTATTTTTCTAAAATTATTTTTAGTCAATTAGATCGTAGGAAAATTGATTTCACACCCGTAGCCCTTAATTTGAAAAACTTTTACGTTTATGGGTCGGGTGGTTGTCGTTATTTTACGTTTTTACGTTTTTGCACCCTAGGACTTAGTGTAGCTTCGTTTTATCATTCCTTAGGCTTAGTGATAGTTTATTTTTAGTTTATTAGGGTTCCCTTGCCTTAATTACCTTCCCGTTCATTAAATTGTAGAATACGTAATCAAATCCAAAATCATTAAAAACCAATTCAAGTTCAAATCACGAAACTCAACGAATCCTTCCATTCACACCTCGTTGGGACACGACCCGGGAAATCACTTTTCCGGTATCACTTTTATCACACCCGTGAGGTTTGGCACGTTGACCTTTTTCCTAAAGGGTTAATTTGTCGAATTTTACGGTTATTTTGATATACGTTGATATTGTGTTTTTCACCACTCACTTCACAACGAATCAACCGGACCGACCACATTTGGTCCGGTCTCGGTCTAGGATTTTTGCCGAACTCGGGTGTCGGTCCGGTCCGGTCTTGGCCGGTCCGGTCCGGTTTTCAGACCGTGCACAACCCTACTTAGCACTAGGCATGGAACAAGGCATCACAGCTTTATCTTTCGCACTTAAAGATTTAGGACATGTTGCTATTAAACATTCTAACATCTCTTGAGATCGTTTGGCCTGAATGCAAGCAAACCTAATTTCACTATCAAGTGGCTTATTTATGAAGTCCTCTTCTACAATCTCACGAAGACATTCAAGACTATCCTTAAGACGAGCAAGATAATTATGAAATACAAGTTCGTTATTTCTAAGATGAGGAGGAATATATTTAATAGTCACAGTATATTTTCAGTCTGCAGATGACTTTGATGCAACATTCTCATTAAAGACAACTAGCATTTTCCCTTTTTCCTGACTCTTCAGATTCTCAATTTCTTTTTGTAAAGACGTTATTTTTTCGTTGTTCTTGTCACGAGTGACTTTCATTGAATCATATAACTCTTTAAAGTGTTGTTTAACATTTTCATTTTCTTCTAGAAAACTCTCATTTTTCTTTTGTAAAACATTAATCAAGTTTTGAAGATGAAAAGTCTGAGAACTCTGAGAATCTAAAGGAGGAGGCATTTAGGAGCATGTCACATTGTTCTTTTCGCCTTTTAATTGTGAAATTTGAGTTCTCAATTTTCTGATCGTGTTACAATGAGCTCGAATCTGTTCATCACGTTTGCTAATTTCAAAAACTGCATCAAATTCAGGAGAATCCAAGGATGTCTTGATATTTAAGGTTTTAACATTTTCTTTTAGATGTTGATATTTTAATTTCAAAGCAAGATGCTCAACTTCCAATTTAGAAAACTGTTTCACCAGGTTATCATGATCATCCTGTTCAGCTTTATCATGCAGTTTAGAGTTAGTTTTCTCAAGCTCAATGACACGATCATGGGAAACTTTCAGAGCAACAGATAATTCATGAAATTGAGAAGCATTAATGGAACAATTCATAGCAGTGTAAAACACATCTTGAGTAATACATTCAGAAATAAGATTCTCATTCAAGGTATGCAAGTTCTTCCTCTCAATCTCATTATATTTTAATTCTCGCTCATAGTCACTAACCTCAACTATCATTGCATCAAATTCCTTTTCCATTTCTTTAATATCTGAATCCATCCCCTTTTTAAGACTCTCAAATTGACCTTTTAATTGTTTAAAGAAAGGCATGACCTCAGTTAAATAGCATTCTTTAGTTTGCTCAAAACCCCTTTCCCCTTCAGTTATCCCAGTGGGTGTGATCCTTTTCTTACAAGTTTTCTCAAAATCAACAAATAATTGAAAAATTACATATTGACTGATTAAGGTCTTGCTCTTAGTGGGAATAGATCTAGGAACTAAATGCATTGGGGTATTGGGGGGATAAACAGTGGCAGGAAGCATTCTCCTACATGGGGGATTCTTTTCAACAAACTCATCAGCTTTTTTCATGTCCATATCCTTTTTCCAAAACACTTGTTCAGGGGTCAGCTGTGTTTGAGGTCTAAACTTGTTAAAGGCAATCCAGTTATCCTTAGCATAGTTGGGTGTTTTATAGCTGATTTTCTTTTCTATGCATAAAGGGCTCTTAAGCTTTTCATCCAATTTCTTTCTAGTTACTTCTTCTAACTGTTTATCTTCCTCAGTATTCTCAGTGCAACTAGGTTTCTGTCTAGGCTTAAGGATTTCATTGCCATCATAGATTACCTTATGTGCTTCTCTAGCTTTCAGACACGCCTTAGGGTTTGGTTCATCAACTAACGCAACACTATGTTTGTCACTTAGAACTCTATGCTTAGTGATCATGTGAGTAGTCTGAATGGTGTTTCCTTGTACGTACAATTTGTTTTCAATTTTGTTTTTCAAAGTTTTTAGATTGGAAAATTCATTTAAGAGTTTTGATTCCTTGGCATTAAATTCCTGTTTAAGCACTTTCACATTTTCTTGAAGTTCTTGTTTTTGCTTAGCCGTTTTGTTAAGCTTTTCTTTTAAGGAATCTAACTCTTGTTTAAGTATTTCTTCCCTAAAATTACTTTTTCTAATAATTGTACGTATTTGGTCATCCATCTCCTGCTCACGGGTAGTTAACTCAAACTTAGCACGTTGTTCATAAATGGCAACTTGTTCTTTATAAGTATTAAGTTCAGAGATGGCAGAATCATTAGGAACACTAGCAGTGTATTCATCAAAAATATAGTCATCATTGACTGCATTAGATACATCACTTGGTTCAATCGCATTCTCACATTGGGTCACATATTGATCATATGGGACAATATTATCATTGCCCATATTAGCAATATCTGAGTCACTGGTTTCCTGCGATTGAACTTTATCATGTATCTTTTGCTGATCAACATTATCATATAGTTTTAATACCTCTGAGATGATTGTTTCTTTGGATGGACCAGCTTGCTGTGGTGAGGGGACCTTTGGAGAGACCATTGGAGAAATGCTAGCCATGAAAATTGTTTGTGCAGTAGGTTCATCATCGACGTCAGAGTCGTATGCATCACAGTCGGCGACTTGAAAGGCATTTTGATGATTATGACCTATCTCCTGAATTGGCTGCTCATCCACATCTGCATCATATGTCTTGGCATTGCCCTCAGCAAGAAACAACAACTCCTCTTCATCCAACACAACTCCATTATCCTGAGCTTGCACAAGTAACATCTTGTCTCTGAAGTACTCTGCATTTTGTGGGCGTTTTGGAGATGTGCAGTTTCTAGCTATATGTCCATCACCACCACAGTTGTAGCACTTGATCGGCTTTGCTTGTCCTTGATTTCCATTCCTTCCCCTATTCTGATTTGCCACATATCCTCCACCTACTCCAGCATTACCATAACCTGCTCCAACCATCCCTTGTTCATATCGTCTTCCTTGAACTGGTTGCCCCATAACCTTTCCATCTCTGACAACAGCATGATTGTGTAGATTGGATGCAGTTCTGATCTCATTGTTAGTGTGAAGACTGTTGGTATGTGGACTGAGGGTCAAGTTTTGTTTAACCATAAGAGCCAGTTGATTAATGAAGTGTTCCATGACTGCATCAGCATCAGCTTGCTTGAACCTCGGATCAGGAATGAGTTTGTGATTACCATTACCCGTGGGTATGACTTGAGAAGCTTTGGTAGTAATACCAACATTGGTGTAGAAGGCTGTTGAGTCATTTGACGAACTGGTTTCTCCCTGCTTAGATTTGAACTGCTCAAGAATCCTACGTTCAAACATAGCATGTCTCTCATTTTGGAGAAGGAAGGCATACAGTTGCTCATAGTTGATGTTCTTCAATCCTTTGGTTAGCTTCACAGAGGTGACAAACTTGTGCCATTCGGGATTCATGTTGTTCACAAACTTTGAGTTCAGTTGAATATTTGGCATAGTCATTTTGATATTCCTCATATCATTCACAAGGTTGTGGAATCTCACGTAATATTCATAGATACTCTCTTTTGGTTTCATCTTGAAGTGCTCAAATTCATCATACAGCTGTGATTCTCTGTCTTCCTTAGTTAATTCAGAACCTGAGAGAAGCATCTTGACATTATCCCAAACAGCCTTGGCTTCAGTGTTGTGATTGATAAGCTTGTAGATGTCTTTTGGAAGACCCTGAAGTATAATGTTTGAAGCCCTGATATCAGCATCGAATCTCTTTTTCTCCTTATCACTGAGCTCATCATACGTCTTTGGTCTGTCCAATCCAAAGATCATGGTTCCATCTGCAGCAGTATCAATTATGTCTCTTGTAGTCTCAATCTGATAAGGTCCTTCATCAATAGATTTGAGAATGTTGACCCCATTTTCCTTTCCAAGACAATACAACCTAATTCGTTGAGCCCATGAGTCATAGTCAGTTCTGTCAAGCATGGGTGGACGAGTGTCTGAACCAACTGCTTGAACGTCCTCAGCTACAGTAGAGATGATTGTAGGCACGTTGGTAGACATGTTTACAGATTTCACGGGATTTTATAACTCTATGATTAAACCGGGAAATAGATTCTTTCACGGGATTTTACTAAATCAAGAGAAAACCGTATTAGAAACAAGTATTAACCAAGTCCTATAACCCTTGAACCAAGTCACTAAGCACCAAGTCGCTAAGTAGCAACTCGCTAAACCTCAAGTCGCTGTGAATCAAGTCGCTAAGCACAAGTCGCTAAGACCCAAGTCGCTGAACACAAGTCGCTGACAAACCAAATTGCTAAGCATACAAGTCGCTAAAGAGCAACTCGCTAAGTATCCAAGTCGCTAAGAGTCAACTCGCTAAGATCAATAAGGACAAGTCGCTAGAAACAATAGAGACAATTCGCAAACCCAACTAAGTCGCTAGCCGAAGTGGAACTTCCACTAACTTGTACTGTTTGTCGGCTTGTCTCAATAGACAAGTCGCTAGGCTCAAGTCGCTACTACTTCAACTACAACTCGCTGGAAAT
>OU343225.1:266771445-266889832 GCA_910596185.1 Chrysanthemum makinoi | reverse complement strand
TAGGATTAGTCTATTTGCACTTAGATTAGCATTAGCTTAGTTTAAATTTGCTTTCAAAATCTGCATTTGCTCTCTTTTTTTTGCTGTACATCAGTGTCCCAAAGTGCCCACTGCTGTTCTTCGTGATGTCTAATTTGCTTAATGTTAGGACTTAGACTTTGAAATTTGGTATACTTGGTATTCACTAGGTTAGCTATAAGATAGTATTATTTATAGTATTTAGATAGTGCTTATTAGAGCTTATTTTTAAGCTCAAACAGCCCCCTAGTGGATGTTTTCGTCTTACCACAGTAGCATTGCAGCCCCCATTTTTTCGCTTATTTAGGTATCCCATTTTAGCTTATTTAGTGTACCTTAGTGCTTATTAGGTGCCATAGATTAGAGTGTTAGTCTTAGTTTAACTTTTGCTCATTAAGTGCTTAGTGCTTGCTTATTTTGTCCCTTTTATGCTTATTTCCTCATGATAGCTTAGGATCACCTCAAAATGCTTATTTGCTTATCCCATTGGTTCTTCAATCTTATGATTATTGCTTATTTTAGTTAAATATTGTTGTGCTCTCATCATTTTTTGCTTATTGGCCTGCCATAGTTGTCCCCTTTGCTCACTGTCAAGTATTTCTTTTAAACCAGTTAACTGTTGAAATAAGCAGTTCCAACTGCTTATTCTTCTAGTTTGATAAGTTAAGTTTTCAGCAAAAAGTACTTGTTTCCATCCCATATTCAAGTTTCAAAAAGAAAAAGTTAAAAAAAAAAAAATTTGTTTTGCAAAAAGGTTCCACAGGATTCGAACCTGGGACCTTTTGCTCAAACACCAACACACACAACCAAGCAACCAACCCGCCTCTAGGGTCTTATTTCCGTAAACTCTTGCACAATTAGTTATTTATACACAAACTCAGTTTTTAAGTTAGTAGCTTATTTAGCTTTTTAGTAGCTTATTTCACAAAACAAGTGCCATAGCTTTTATTATTTTTCTTAAAATCAGTAAGGTTCAAAGTATTTTCTGTGAAATTTTTAGAATTTTCCAAGTTAGTTTAGTATTTTTTATAATTAAATTAGTTTAAAATAGTTTTTAATCATAATAAAAATAATTTAAAAGTCTAAAATACCCGTCTTTTTCCTAAAATTATTTTTAGTCGTTTAGAACGTAGGAAAATTAGTTTCACATCCTTAGGCCTAAGTTGCAATCATTTTCCACTTTTTGAGGCTCTGGGATTAGCCCGGGTTTTCACTTTTTTGCATATTATCACTCTAGGACTTAGTGTAACTTAATTTTATTGTTCCGTATGCTTAGTAGTAGTTAGATTATCATTTACTTTGTTCCCGTAGCCTTAATTACTTTCCCTTTAGTTAATTTGTAGAACACGTAATCAAAAACAAAAACCCGTAACATCGAGCATTTTAATAACAAACCTCTAACGACATTCTCAATTCACACCTCGTTTGGAAACGACCCGGATATCCTTATCCGGTATCACATATCTCACTCACGGGATTTGATTGACTAACCTTTTTTCCTAAAAGGTTTTCGATTCGATTCTCGCGTTTATTTTGATATTGAATTATTTACTATTTCATCCATACACACCACCCTTAAACCTTCATTATCAGCGAATCATTGTCTGAACCGTTTTAAGTTTCTTACGGTTAGTCATTCACAAGTGGCTAGCTTGTGTGAGATAACTTGACGTGTTCGGCATTGAATCACGGTGCAATTATGGGTTATGGAGATTATGTTGTTGGTAAAAGTGTTATCTCCAAGGTATATTATGTGGAAGGTCTTGTCATAACTCATGTTCTCTGTTGGTCAATTCTGGCATTCTGATCTAGAAGTAGCTTTCAGACCAACATACCTGTCTTCGTTAGAGAACTTGATGGTAAGGGAACTTTTTAAGAGGAACACGTGGTTCAAACCTATACACAATCTCTATCGAAGATATGATGAAGTCTTCTCCAATTTGCTTGTTGTCAAGGCTTCAAAAACAAAGTCTTGGTTATGGCATCGTCGTCTCAATCACTTGAACTTCGACACCATCAATGATCTCTCCAGAAAGGACTTAGTTGTAGGTTTACCTAGACTTAAGTATGAAAAGGATCATCTTTGTTCAGCATGCCAATTGGGAAAAGCAAGAAGTATGCCCATAAACCCAAACCTACAAACTCAGTCTTAGAAGTTCTTCATACAATTCACATGGACTTATGTGGACCCATGGGAGTGCAGAATATCTTTGGAAAAAATATGTGTTAGTTTGTGGAGTGATGATTTCTCTAGATTCACCTGGTAAAGTTCCTAAGTCAAGGATGAAACTCCAGATATCATCATCAAACTCATCAAACAGCTACAGGTTCGTCTTATACAAAATGGTCAAATCATTCGAACAGGACAATGGAACTGAGTATGTTAACAAACAACTTAGTGAGTTTTATGAAAGTATTGGAATCAGTCATCAAAGAAGTGTTCCTCGATCCACCGTCAAGAACGGGTGTAGTTGAAAGACGAAATCGAACTCTTGTGGAAGCGCAAGGACAATGCTGATTTTACTCAAAGGTTCCAATTGTTTCTCTGGGGTGAGCCATCGCCACTGCATTGCTACACCCCCCATCGATCTCTTGACATTTCACACACTGCCATGGAAAAAACTCCATATGAACTTGTTCCCAACCACAAAACCTAATCTCTCATTCCCGTGTTGCTGTGTTGGTGTGCCTTTCGGTGTTATCCAACTCACATGGGCCCAGATTTAGTAGGCAAACTTAAAGCTAACAGCCCAGCATTAGAGATTTGTAGGATATGCACCAAACAGAAAAGGATACCGAATCTCAACAAGAGACCCCGAAAACATCATGGAACCATTCCACGTTACTTTGAGAGCTTGACCAGTCTGGTATCAAATGGCTCCTGGAAATTCCAGTTCTGACCCGCACTTCAAAACATTCCCATTGTTGTCCTTCTTGTACCAAAACTCCTCTTCAGCAACTCAAGGTGTATCCTGACCGACGCCCTCTCGAAGATGATTTAAAGAAACTGTTGATCTAATGTTTTGATGAACAATTTTGAGCCAAGTAACAATGATATTCAATCCAATCAAGAGGCTACTTTATCCTGTCATGAACTTCCCATTCAACTTCTATGTCATTAAGCCAAGAAGCGCCTGTTGGAGACCAATCCGTTCATCAACAATCTTCAATCATCAAATGTACATCATGGAAATGCTTCTGATTCACATGATGAAGTCAATCCCTTTGCTACTCCCAAAGATGCGCCATTTGAAATATATTTGCTCCTGAATCATCATCTGACCCACCTTCTACAGAGACATCGACTCGCGACTTCTCCTCAACAACACCACATGAACAACTAGAAAATGGCCAAACTCTCATCCAATTGGACTCACGATCATCATTAGACAACATCATTGGAAATCCCTCTCGCCATTGCACACACACTCGGAACATCTGCAACCGATGCCTTATGGTGCTTCTTCAACTCCGTACTCTCTAAGATCGAACCAAAAAGACGTTTAAACCGCGCCATGAATGAAGACAGCTGGTTCAATGCCATGCAAGAAGAAATTCATGAGTTTGATCGCCTTGTTATAGGAATTAGTAACTTGCTCCAATTGTGCTATGATCATTACTCTCAAGTGGATCTTCAAAGTAAAGCTTGATGAGCATGGCGATGTTTTAAAGATAAGGCTAGATTGGTTGCAAAAGGATATCGCAAGGAGGAGGGCATAGACTTGAAGAATCATTTGGCTCCGGGGCTCGAATCGAGGCAATCAGAATATTCTTGGCTAATGCTGCCAGTAAGAACATGGTAGTCTATCAAATGGATGTAAAGACGCATTTCTGACACTGAGTCTTAAAGAAGTCGTCTACGTCATCCAACCCGAAGCGCTTTGTGAATCAAGAGCATCCTACTCACGTTTATCGTTTGAAGAAAGCTCTTTACGGTTTAAAGCAAGCTCCAAGGGCATGGTATGATCGCCTATCAAAGTTCTTCTATCTACGGATTCACAAAGGGACAGTTGATCCTACTTTGTTCACCAGAAGTCGCAAAACATTTAATTCACGTTATAATTTATGTTGATGATATCATCTTTGCCTCGACTGACCCCAATGAATGTGATCGTTTTTCAAAAAAAATGGGTTCCAAATTTCAAATGTCAATGATGGGACAAATGTCATTTTTCTTGGGATTACAAATTTCACAAAGTCTCGGAGGCGTTTTCATAAATCAATCTAAATATGCAAATGAGATTTTAAAGAAATTTGGATTTGATTCAAGTGACCCCTTTGACACTCCCATGATTGAACGAACCAAGCTTGATGAGGACCACTCAGGAATCATGGTAGACCAAACAAAATATCGTAGCATGATCGGATCCCTGATGTACCTCACAGCCAGTAGACCTGATATCCTGTTCGCTGTATGCATGTGTGCTAGATACCAGGCTAAGCCTACCAAAAAGAACCTTAAGCGGTTAAACGGGTCTTTCGGTACCTCCAAGGAACCATCAACATGGGACTTTGGTAACCGAAGGACACCGGTATGTCACTAACAGCATATGCAGATGCATCATGCGGTGTCAAGATACTCGTCGAAGTCACGTCGGAGGAGCTCAATTTTTAGGTGATAAGCTTGTGAGCTGGTCTTCAAAGAAGCAAATGAGTACTTCTATTTCCTCTCCAGAGGCGGAATACATAGCTATGTCATCTTGTTGTGCTCAAATCCTTTGGATGAGATCCCAATTATCTGACTATGGCTTTGAATTCAACAAAATCCCTCAGTACTGTGATAATAAAAGTGCTATTGCTCTCTCATGCAACAATGTTCAACACTCAAGAGCAAAGCATATCGAAATTCGACATCATTTCATTAGGGAACAAGTGGAAAAAGGTGTGGTGGAACTCTATTTTGTGAGGACTGAATACCAGTTAGCAGACATCTTCACCAAAGCTCTTCCAAGAGAACGTTTTGAGTTTATTCTTCCACGACTTGGCTTGAAAAGCCTTCAACCAAAAACACTCAAACGTCTTCAGGAGGAAGACGAGGAGTAAAGGCCTTTCTTCATCTATCTCTTGTAAATATTTATTCAAAAAGCAAAATACAAAAATATAAAACCAAGAAAAAGAAAATAGAAAAAAAAAATTCAACAAAAATCCATAAAAAAAAAAAAAAAAAAAAAATCGAAAATCCTCAAAAAATATTGTCCTTTTTGTCATGTTTTTCTCGATTCGATAATATCTACGGTCTTTATGCTATCATTCAAAGAATGACACGGGACTTTAGATGTTGTTCGAATGTTTAAAAAAAATGGTTTATTGTCATTTCAGGCAATAACCCGCTTTTCAATGAAAGAACAGAGCCATGCTTTAAATTGGTTTTCAAATCTCATGCTCTGATTCTATATAACAATCACCTACTATCTAATGAAAACTAATTGCTTTGAAAAATTACTCGGACTCAATTTTTGAAAATCATCTGTACTTATTTGTTAAAATATCTATCTCTCAATCAACAACTTATGTTGATTGATTGAGGGAGAATGATTTTTCAAATTAAATCAAAAGTGTATTTTTCAAACAATGGTGGTACATTGGTTACTATTATGTGTTCAAAAGATAATCATGCATGTTTAATCAATGGAGTTTAAAGTCTCAAAATTCGATTCTTATAAGTTAAAACGTTTTCAGAATCTAGTCACAATTCTCCTTAAAAGCTTTCAAAATCAATTTAAATCTACAGAGATCACAAATCTCAATGATTTGATAATTGTGATCGAGGGAGAATTTGTGATTTAAATTGGATTTAAACTGATGATTCGGTAAATGGTTTTATAAGGATGTACAAGTTATCCTCCCCGCATGTGACAAACGATTTCAAATTTTCCATGCACATGTTAAGGGGGAGTATCTATCTTAAACCTCAATTTATTGAAACGTGATTGAATTGTCTCTAAGTGCAGGTTTCATCTAATATGTGCATAACTCTTTTAAACCTCGAGGCACATATTGAGGGGGAGCAAACTTGTGAAAACCTCATCCTTCCAAAATGCTTTATCTACTTGATTTGATAAGGGAAGTGATGTTGATATCTTTTAGAAATTAGAAATCAAAGAAGTTAATTCTTCCTCTTGCCTCCGTGTGCTAAACGATTTCAAATACATGATGCACATGTTGAGGGGGAGCTCTCTTTCTAAAAATATCAAAAACAATTCAGGTGCAAAATGCTTTGATAATAGATCACATGCATCAGGATTGATTTTCAAATGGTTTTCAATTGGTTCCAATGGCAGATGAACAATACCAAATAGACCGACCAACTTTACTTTATGTATGGTGATATAAGGATGATAAGGTTAGGTATTTGTTCCCATGATCCGAGAACGGAGGGATCTACCCAGGGACTATCCACTAGTTAGTGTAGAGTTCTTAGGTATGATGATAAAAGGAGAAAAATGAGATATGGGAAGAGTGCGGACTGAGACTGAGCTAGTACTGGAACAAACCCAACAAGGTTCTAGTTATGAGGTCTCGGTAAGCACTGAAGGGGTTGAAGAATGAAAAAGAATTAAATGTGAAAAAAGGGGTGAAAACAAATAGCCCTCCATTTATTCAACCTTAGGGCAGAAACCGGGTTCAATTCATATACTACTGATGGCAACATCGGTATTGAAGACAAGACGTCATGGACCCAGTGACGCACTGCACTTAACTTCCCAAACTACTCAAGTTCCTCTTAAAAGGTCTTGTTTCATTCTCACAGGGAACCATTATCTATCGACTTTCTCTTAGAGATTGTTGATATTGAAGAAGGAGACCCTCTCCCTAGTCTCCGATATAGGAATCCAAATATGCAAAAATTGAGTCTAGAGCCACGAGATCATCAATAAATCTCATTAGGACACTTCCAATGAAGACTCTCTGTTTCACACAATGTGGAAAGAGAGATTATATCTTGAGTCCTTAGTAGTATCCTTGTGGTATTGCCAGAACATCTGAGTGATATGCAATCATATTCACAATGAAGATGGAAAGCCTTCTGGAGCCAACATCAAACAAGCTCCTGGTGGGTGGCATGTGAGATCTATTCTATAGATCAACCATGTGACAACTGAACAGAAACAATGAGGCGATTCAATCTTTTGAATCAATCCTGGTTCAGGTTATGGATTGGCGGATACCTTTGAAAAACGGTCGTTATGCTCAAAAACTCTTTTCTAGCACACATCGATCGTGTACGAATATTTCAAATTAAAAGGTGTTTATGATTGATAATTGATTTTCATTAAAACCATCATTGTATTGCAAAAAACAATTTCTATTGAGCAATACTCGATTGTTTTTCAAATATCTTTTCATCAATCAGTGAATCTCTATTCGCTGGTTCACTCACTCCGTGTTGTCTTCTTTGAGACGTTTCGGTTTGAGAACGGCTAGAGCAGCTGCGAAACCCTGTCGAAATTCTTGAATTATACGATCACAAGCAGGTACTTGTACGATCAATGGGAAACCGTGGGCGTGTACCTCAATTTGACGAAAGTGGTCAAAGACACTCTCGGCGCGCTTTTTGCTAACTGTTTTGTATGCAAGTACGCCCCGACGTTTGCAATGATCGAGAATGGAGCGGTCAATCCATTGCCACATGCTCACACTATACATTCATTTTTAAAGAAATTATGATTAGTGCATCAATGACTCTGATATTATCACTCCATGCTTCTATGTCACACCCCCAAATTACCTGTTTTGCAGCGGAATGGAATTCCTGGGGATTGACTGTCATAGCATCACAGTTACAGATATATTGAACGACCTAAAGTGTCGTTTAAAAAAATACATCGCTTGATTTAATAAAATAATCAGAGTATACAAAGTGTAGGTCCCAAATGAAATTAACTTGTGCGGAAATAAATTTGATACAATTCAAACGATGTTTTAATATGAATAAATCCCATGTGTGACGCGTCGTCACCACGACTCTATAATATGTCCATATGGATGTCGTGAAATGAATGCCTTAGATACCTGAGATAAAACATGCTAAAAGTGTCAACACAAAGGTTGAGTGAGTTCATAGAGTTTGAGTTGAAATGAAAAACCCTTCAAAATCGTTTATGTAGCAAAGGCATTGCAAATCCACTCAGTTCCAAGTTCGCCCATACAAAACTTGCAACCTGTGTGTTTACAACCCATTGCCAAAATATGTAT
Source organism: Chrysanthemum makinoi (assembly GCA_910596185.1). Taxonomy (NCBI): domain Eukaryota; kingdom Viridiplantae; phylum Streptophyta; class Magnoliopsida; order Asterales; family Asteraceae; genus Chrysanthemum; species Chrysanthemum makinoi. Next base: position 266,881,618 of record OU343225.1, on the reverse strand, counting down.
AGTTTATGTTCAAACGCATGATGTCAAATGAATTCACATAACAGTACATTACCTAATGTATCAATATTCAATTGATATAACACATATGAGTGCTATTTCAAATAATTCCAAGACCAATTAGTTCAATAATAATCCCAAGACCAATTAGCTCAATGAATATACCAAGACCAATTAGCTCAATGAATATACCAAGACCAATTAGCTCAATGATTTTATGATATGACAATTTTAAGCATGGCAAATCATTTACTTTGTATGACTAAACATTCAGTTCAGATAAACATGTAGTTTCAAATAATCATGAATGTCATAAAAGTTGATGAGCATGTATCTCCCCCAAAGAGTTTAATAAAAGCATTAAAACAATTGAAAATGGGGCTATGGAACTCACCTGTTGCAATGATTATAATGACAAAAGTGGATACACCGAAATGTAGCGTGAATCTCTAAACTTGACCTATTATGAATGGTATGATACATAATAAGTTACGATGTAATGTTATGCATGCAATTCGGATGATATCTATACCACTTATGAATTTTTGAAAATAATATTTCTCGTCGAGAAATAATCTTTTAACGTCTTGACCATTTTTAAATTACTCCAAATATATTTACGTTGAAATGATATCCGACGATAATCATTTAGTGATTTATTATGAAATTATAACTTTTCGTCGTAAAATAATGTCGTTGAAATATTTCATGAAAGTGACTAAACGGCCTCTAAAAGCTAGTCATAAAATGGTGCACGTCGAGTGTTAAGAAATGTACTCAACGGTTTTGTGAAGCTTGTATCATTATCTCAAAGTTTTAGTGTTTAAGTTTTCATCCCAGAGGTTCCGATCATAGAGGAAAATATAGCTAAAGTATGGTACTTGTGTCCAAAATGTGTTCTCCAAATTATTTGTTCTCCAAAATATGTTCTCCAAAATATTTGTTTAAGGATAGTTTTCGGCAAAGTTTAAGTGACCATATCTTACTCGTTACAACTCCGCTTCACAAACGGTTTGACATTTTGAAAAATATGGCAGGCGAACTTACTTTTACTAGAAGACATCACTTTATAAAAAGTACTTCGTCATTGTTAAAAGCGACCCTCAACATGGTCCTTCGTTGCCGTAGTATGTGTTTAATAGAAAATGTATTAATTTTGCTAATAGAATAAAGTTACGGCAACTTTTTAAAATGTGAATAACTTTGTCGTTATAAGTCCGTTTTCTACGTTCTTTATATCCACGGAATCGTGTTAACATATACTAATATATTTTTTTTTAAGTCGACACATTAAACAACGCTTAAGACTCATTTTTGACTCGTAAATAATGACATTTTCATGCTGAAATTTCTGGAATTATTAGTTTTCGTCGTCAAACTTCAAAAATTCATAACTTCTTCGTTATAACTCCGTTTTAACCCGTTCAAGCGCCACGTTTTTCGTTTTAAAGTATATTTTCCAAATATCTAACCCAAAATATTTTGATTACTGTCGGATTTTCCAGATTTTCAAAATAAGGACAGACCTTTAATTAGACTTGTCGAAATGAGTTTTTCACGCGCCAAACCTATTCCAACCAATTCAAATCAACTCCGAAGCTATTCTAATCCTACCATACACCTTCTTAGGGTGTCATGGGTTCCTAGACATCACCAAGTGTGATTAATAACAAGGAGTACTTATAGGATGACACAAATATATATATAACCCTTAAAAATCAAATAAAAAGTGGTACAAATATCATGAGACTTGCATGTTTCTCAAATAAAATGATATGATCATAACAATGAATATGAAATAAACACATGAATATGGATGCTTACAAGTAATATGATGAGGTTTAAGGACAAAGGGTTTTTCCTAATCACCCAAGGTTTTTATTTCACAACCTTAATCAAGAGTGTGTCTAGATTGTTTTATAAACTTGGAAAAATTTTGGTCTTCTTGCTTGATCACCCTTTGGCCGGTTCTTATGGTAGAAAAGAAGAGTAGTAGTTTTCTTTTTTCACTTGATATAATGAAAACTAGGTGTTGAATGATCTTATAATATGTATATATATATTTGTATACAAGATATTTGTGAAAAGTGTGCATGAGTCATCCAATTATGTCGACAACCTCAAATAAAAATAAAAGTATTGTATTTTTGTATGATTAAATGTATAAGTGTATTAGTAAATGTGTAATTGTTTAAGTATAGTTGGTAACTTGTATATATAATTAAGCAATTTAGGGTAGCGTTGGCTAAAAATAAATTTTAACGGGTCAAGATAAAATATATTGAAGTCATAAAATTTATAAAAATACATTTCTTGCAAAATTTAAGTGAAATAATAATTATCGTGTTGAATTTACAAAAACCGTCGTAATTATATAAATATAACAATTTATATACGAAATAAATTTAAAACACCGGGTAAATTAATAATATAATTTTTATAGTCTTAAAATGAGTATAAAAATATATTAGGAATATTTTTGAAAGTGTTGGATCAAATGTTCAAAATAAATGTTTACGCGATAGCGTTTATTTAATATGAAAATAAACGTTTAATGAAAAATGCAAAACCATGCATAAATTAATATGATGATAATGATGCCAATGAAATGTAGACCAAACTTAGTCTATATGGAATGTCTTTGATGAAATGTTCATGAATTCACAGCTAAACCAATACGGTTACGTGAATTTGATACTCGTAAATCTAGTTTACGATAAATGATAAATGATGAAGCATGAGTAATGTTTTGAAATATGACCTGAAAATACGAGTTGTCACATTCGCCCAACCAAAAAGGAATTCAGTCCCTGAATTCAGTTCATGTTAGTCTATCGAATTTTTGAGTTTGTGATGAATAACGAGAAGAGAAGACATGAAGAGATGTCGTTATGGTTATCGATGATTTAGAGCGTACAAAACATCATTGTAAAGAAAATATTAGATGAATCTCCCATGAATAACACTTTGACTTTTATGAATATGTGAAAACCCTGCTTGCACTAAGACTTATAAATAACTGCTCCCAGCATAACATGATCCCTCCAGAATTAGACATAGTTAGCTAGGCTATGTATAATTAAGGAACGATATCCCTCCAGAATTAGACATAGTTAGCTAGACTATGTATAATTATGGAACGATAATGTGACGTTCGGTTTAGTTGTTATAACTCTCGATGTTTACAGAGATCTAAACCTTGTAAGTGATAACGAATCAGAAGGAAAAGGAAGTACGCTTAATGAGAATATTATACAACGAGTGGCTTATCAAAAGTAGTACATCTTAAGTCATAAGATTCGAATACGATGGAAGACATAAACTTAGTAAGACTAAGTACATAAGGAAAATTAAGACTGTTAGTTTCCGAATTTCTTCAGTCTTTCGCATTGTTGAGACCATGACGAGCTTCTCCTCCTTCTAACATGTATGCATTCCCATGAGCACCTTCAACTTGTTGACCTTGGTTTTGAGGACATTGATTCCGATAGTGTCCTTGCTCCCCGCATTCGTAACATGTAACTATGGCTTTGCCTTTACAATTCCTGGCAAGGTGTCCCAGTTTTTGACACTTGTAGCACTTAGCAGGACAGAGACCCTTGTGATGATACTTACATCGATTACATAGTGGGTAGGTTCCAGCATAACCTCTGCCTTCTATTGATGTAGCAACATAACCCATTGCGGTTTCTTTCCCTCTATTCTGTTGTTGATGATGATTAGTGTTACGGTTTTGGTTGTCGTTATCATAACCTCCCTGGTCATTTTCCCATTTCCTTTTGTTGTTGTTAGTTTGGTTGTTGTTGTTGTTGCGGTTATTGTTGATAATGTTTTCCCCCTTCACAACTTGAGCCATGAGTTTTTGAGTTATCATGATAGTTTCTTCAATTGTTTGTGGATCGGAAGAAGTTACATCTCCTTGAATACATTGTGGAAGTCCTCCAATGAAATTTTCCAGTAGTTTCTCATTGTCCGAAACCATTGATGGACATAGTGCAGCCAATTCTTGAAACCTCCTAATATAGGTCTCGATGTCATAACCAACAGTCACTAACTCATAAAATTCCGTTTCTAATTTCTTCACTTCCATGCGTGGACAATACTTCTTAGTTACCAGATTCTTGAATTGCCCACGTAAGCTTGTAAGCGTTTTCGATACCAATAGGTTGTGCATACGAATTCCACCATGACATTGCACCATCTAAGAGTGTACCAGTGGCAAACTTCACCTTGTAGTCATCTGGGCAATTGCATAGAAGAAACACAGACTCCATCTTCTCAAACCATCGAACCATAGCAGTGGCTCCTTCTGTGCCTTTGAACTTTGTAGGATCACAGTTCTTAAAGTCCTTGTATGTACAATTTCGAACTCCAGATCCTCCTGCAGCTCTTGTAGCAGTAGCAAGTCTAGCAGCTTCAGCAGTAGCCATGGCCTCAGCAGCAGCAGCTACCGTTGCTCGTTCTTTCCTTAGTGCCTCGGCTATACTATCCTCTATATACCTTTGGATAGCAGTTGGTGTCATTTCTGGTGCAGCTTTCTTTGGTGCCATAACTCTTCAAAATAAGAGGAAAGGTGAGACGTAGCAAAGTCCTATGTTAAGAATAAGTGTTCTAAAGAGATGTGATGTGAGGTGATAAGTTTGAGGTTACTTTTCAAAATAATCGACAGGGTTCCCAAAGATGGGTTATGAGGTGTCATAAGTGCTTCAAATGTATGATGGTCTAGTGACTTAATGTGTGAATAACGTGTAACTCGACATGTTAGTGGTGAAACAAAGGAGTGAGAGTGACTTCGCCCTACTTAAAGGTTTATCTCGGCATTCGACGTTATCGGTGATGAATCAGCTGATATAAAAATTGTGATAAGAAATGACAAGGCATTCTCCACATTGGAGTCTAAAGGAAGGATAATGGAATGGGTATCTGAGGGCATCTATGTGACAATCGATTTGAAATGAAAGTAAATAACTCGAAAAAATGTACGTATAAACCGCATGTAAAGTGAACATGCACTTATGATGAAATGATAAGATGCTATAATGATGTAGTTATAGTCTAGGGTCAATGATGCAACCTAGTTCTCTATAACTGAAGCTCTGATGCCATTCTGTCACACCCCCAAATTACATGTTTTGTAGCGGAATGGAATTCCTGGGGATTGACTGTCATAGCATCACAGTTTCAGATATATTGAACGACCTAAAGTGTCGTTTAAAAATACATCGCGATTTAATAAAATAATCAGAGTATACAAAGTGTAGGTCCCAAATGAAATTAACTTGTGCGGAAATAAATTTGATACAATTCAAACGATGTTTTAATATGAATAAATCCCATGTGTGACGCGTCGTCACCACGACTCTATGATATGTCCATATGGATGTCGTGAAATGAATGCCTTAGATACCTGAGATAAAACATGCTAAAAAGTGTCAACACAAAGGTTGAGTGAGTTCATAGAGTTTGAGTTGAAATGAAAAACCCTTCAAAATCGTTTATGTAGCAAAGGCATTGCAAATCCACTCAGTTCCAAGTTCCGCCCATACAAAACTTGCAACCTGTGTGTTTACAACCCATTGCCAAAATATGTATAGTTTATGTTCAAACGCATGATGTCAAATGAATTCACATAACAGTACATTACCTAATGTATCAATATTCAATTGATATAACACATATGAGTGCTATTTCAAATAATTCCAAGACCAATTAGTTCAATAATAATCCCAAGACCAATTAGCTCAATGAATATACCAAGACCAATTAGCTCAATGAATATACCAAGACCAATTAGCTCAATGATTTTATGATATGACAATTTTAAGCATGGCAAATCTGTTACTTTGTATGACTAAACATTCAGTTCAGATAAACATGTAGTTTCAAATAATCATGAATGTCATAAAAGTTGATGAGCATGTATCTCCCCCAAAGAGTTTAATAAAAGCATTAAAACAATTGAAAATGGGGCTATGGAACTCACCTGTTGCAATGATTATAATGACAAAAGTGGATACACCGAAATGTAGCGTGAATCTCTAAACTTGACCTATTATGAATGGTATGATACATAATAAGTTACGATGTAATGTTATGCATGCAATTCGGATGATATCTATACCACTTATGAATTTTTGAAAATAATATTTCTCGTCGAGAAATAATCTTTTAACGTCTTGACCATTTTAAATTACTCCACATGTATTTACGTTGAAATGATATCCGACGATAATCATTTAGTGATTTATTATGAAATTATAACTTTTCGTCGTAAAATAATGTCGTTGAAATATTTCATGAAAGTGACTAAACGGCCTCTAAAAGCTAGTCATAAAATGGTGCACGTCGAGTGTTAAGAAATGTACTCAACGGTTTTGTGAAGCTTGTATCATTATCTCAAAGTTTTAGTGTTTAAGTTTTCATCCCAGAGGTTCCGATCATAGAGGAAAATATAGCTAAAGTATGGTACTTGTGTCCAAAATGTGTTCTCCAAATTATTTGTTCTCCAAAATATGTTCTCCAAAATATTTGTTTAAGGATAGTTTTCGGCAAAGTTTAAGTGACCATATCTTACTCGTTACAACTCCGCTTCACAAACGGTTTGACATTTTGAAAAATATGGCAGGCGAACTTACTTTTACTAGAAGACATCACTTTATAAAAAGTACTTCGTCATTGTTAAAAGCGACCCTCAACATGGTCCTTCGTTGCCGTAGTATGTGTTTAATAGAAAATGTATTAATTTTGCTAATAGAATAAAGTTACGGCAACTTTTTAAAATGTGAATAACTTTGTCGTTATAAGTCCGTTTTCTACGTTCTTTATATCCACGGAATCGTGTTAACATATACTAATATATTTTTTTTTAAGTCGACACATTAAACAACGCTTAAGACTCATTTTTGACTCGTAAATAATGACATTTTCATGCTGAAATTTCTGGAATTATTAGTTTTCGTCGTCAAACTTCAAAAATTCATAACTTCTTCGTTATAACTCCGTTTTAACCCGTTCAAGCGGCCACGTTTTCGTTTTAAAGTATATTTTCCAAATATCTAACCCAAAATATTTTGATTACTGTCGGATTTTCCAGATTTTCAAAATAAGGACAGACCTTTAATTAGACTTGTCGAAATGAGTTTTTCACGCGCCAAACCTATTCCAACCAATTCAAATCAACTCCGAAGCTATTCTAATCCTACCATACACCTTCTTAGGGTGTCATGGGTTCCTAGACATCACCAAGTGTGATTAATAACAAGGAGTACTTATAGGATGACACAAATATATATATAACCCTTAAAAATCAAATAAAAAGTGGTACAAATATCATGAGACTTGCATGTTTCTCAAATAAAATGATATGATCATAACAATGAATATGAAATAAACACATGAATATGGATGCTTACAAGTAATATGATGAGGTTTAAGGACAAAGGGTTTTTCCTAATCACCCAAGGTTTTTATTTCACAACCTTAATCAAGAGTGATACTAAAGTGTTTTATAAACTTGGAAAAATTTTGGTCTTCTTGCTTGATCACCCTTTGGCCGGTTCTTATGGTAGAAAAGAAGAGAGTAGTAGTTTTTCTTTTTCACTTGATATAATGAAAACTAGGTGTTGAATGATCTTATAATATGTATATATATATTTGTATACAAGATATTTGTGAAAAGTGTGCATGAGTCATCCAATTATGTCGACAACCTCAAATAAAAATAAAAGTATTGTATTTTTGTATGATTAAATGTATAAGTGTATTAGTAAATGTGTAATTGTTTAAGTATAGTTGGTAACTTGTATATATAATTAAGCAATTTAGGGTAGCGTTGGCTAAAAATAAATTTTAACGGGTCAAGATAAAATATATTGAGGTCATAAAATTTATAAAAATACATTTCTTGCAAAATTTAAGTGAAATAATAATTATCGTGTTGAATTTACAAAAACCGTCGTAATTATATAAATATAACAATTTATATACGAAATAAATTTAAAACACTGGGTAAATTAATAATATAATTTTTATAGTCTTAAAATGAGTATAAAAATATATTAGGAATATTTTTGAAAGTGTTGGATCAAATGTTCAAAATAAATGTTTACGCGATAGCGTTTATTTAATATGAAAATAAACGTTTAATGAAAAATGCAAAACCATGCATAAATTAATATGATGATAATGATGCCAATGAAATGTAGACCAAACTTAGTCTATATGGAATGTCTTTGATGAAATGTTCATGAATTCACAGCTAAACCAATACGGTTACGTGAATTTGATACTCGTAAATCTAGTTTACGATAAATGATAAATGATGAAGCATGAGTAATGTTTTGAAATATGACCGGAAAATACGAGTTGTCACATTCGCCCAACCAAAAAGGAATTCAGTCCCTGAATTCAGTTCATGTTAGTCTATCGAATTTTTGAGTTTGTGATGAATAACGAGAAGAGAAGACATGAAGAGATGTCGTTATGGTTATCGATGATTTAGAGCGTACAAAACATCATTGTAAAGAAAATATTGGATGAATCTCCCATGAATAACACTTTGACTTTTATGAATATGTGAAAACCCTGCTTGCACTAAGACTTATAAATAACTGCTCCCATAACATGATCCTCCAGAATTAGACATAGTTAGCTAGGCTATGTATAATTAAGGAACGATATCCCTCCAGAATTAGACATAGTTAGCTAGACTATGTATAATTATGGAACGATAATGTGACGTTCGGTTTAGTTGTTATAACTCTCGATGTTTACAGAGATCTAAACCTTGTAAGTGATAACGAATCAGAAGGAAAAGGAAGTACGCTTAATGAGAATATTATACAACGAGTGGCTTATCAAAAGTAGTACATCTTAAGTCATAAGATTCGAATACGATGGAAGACATAAACTTAGTAAGACTAAGTACATAAGGAAAATTAAGACTGTTAGTTTCCGAACTTCTTCAGTCTTCCGCATTGTTGAGACCATGACGAGCTTCTCCTCCTTCTAACATGTATGCATTCCCATGAGCACCTTCAACTTGTTGACCTTGGTTTTGAGGACATTGATTCCGATAGTGTCCTTGCTCCCCGCATTCGTAACATGTAACTATGGCTTTGCCTTTACAATTCCTGGCAAGGTGTCCCAGTTTTTGACACTTGTAGCACTTAGCAGGACAGAGACCCTTGTGATGATACTTACATCGATTACATAGTGGGTAGGTTCCAGCATAACTTCTGCTTTCTATTGATGTAGCAACATAACCCATTGCGGTTTCTTTCCCTCTATTCTGTTGTTGATGATGATTAGTGTTACGGTTTTGGTTGTCGTTATCATAACCTCCCTGGTCATTTTCCCATTTCCTTTGTTGTTGTTAGTTTGGTTGTTGTTGTTGCGGTTATTGTTGATAATGTTTTCCCTCTTCACAACTTGAGCCATGAGTTTTTGAGTTATCATGATAGTTTCTTCAATTGTTTGTGGATCGGAAGAAGTTACATCTCCTTGAATACATTGTGGAAGTCCTCCAATGAAATTTTCCAGTAGTTTCTCATTGTCCGAAACCATTGATGGACATAGTGCAGCCAATTCTTGAAACCTCCTAATATAGGTCTCGATGTCATAACCAACAGTCACTAACTCATAAAATTCCGTTTCTAATTTCTTCACTTCCATGCGTGGACAATACTTCTTAGTTACCAGATTCTTGAATTCGCCCCACGTAAGCTTGTAAGCGTTTTCGATACCAATAGGTTGCGCATACGAATTCCACCATGACATTGCACCATCTAAGAGTGTACCAGTGGCAAACTTCACCTTGTAGTCATCTGGGCAATTGCATAGAAGAAACACAGACTCCATCTTCTCAAACCATCGAACCATAGCAGTGGCTCCTTCTGTGCCTTTGAACTTTGTAGGATCACAGTTCTTAAAGTCCTTGTATGTACAATTTCGAACTCCAGATCCTCCTGCAGCTCTTGTAGCAGTAGCAAGTCTAGCAGCTTCAGCAGTAGCCATGGCCTCAGCAGCAGCAGCTACCGTTGCTCGTTCTTTCCTTAGTGCCTCGGCTATACTATCCTCTATATACCTTTGGATAGCAGCTGGTGTCATTTCTGGTGCAGCTTTCTTCGGTGCCATAACTCTTCAAAATAAGAGGAAAGGTGAGACGTAGCAAAGTCCTATGTTAAGAATAAGTGTTCTAAAGAGATGTGATGTGAGGTGATAAGTTTGAGGTTACTTTTCAAAATAATCGACAGGTTCCCAGAAGATGGGTTATGAGGTGTCATAAGTGCTTCAAATATATGATGGTCTAGTGACTTAATGTGTGAATAACGTGTAACTCGACATGTTAGTGGTGAAACAAAGGAGTGAGAGTGACTTCGCCCTACTTAAAGGTTTATCTCGGCATTCGACGTTATCGGTGATGAATCAGCTGATATAAAAATTGTGATAAGAAATGACAAGGCATTCTCCACATTGGAGTCTAAAGGAAGGATAATGGAATGGGTATCTGAGGGCATCTATGTGACAATCGATTTGAAATGAAAGTAAATAACTCGAAAAAATGTACGTATAAACCGCATGTAAAGTGAACATGCACTTATGATGAAATGATAAGATGCTATAATGATGTAGTTATAGTCTAGGGTCAATGATGCAACCTAGTTCTCTATAACTGAAGCTCTGATGCCATTCTGTCACACCCCCAAATTACATGTTTTGTAGCGGAATGGAATTCCTGGGGATTGACTGTCATAGCATCACAGTTACAGATATATTGAACGACCTAAAGTGTCGTTTAAAAAAATACATCGCTTGATTTAATAAAATAATCAGAGTATACAAAGTGTAGGTCCCAAATGAAATTAACTTGTGCGGAAATAAATTTGATACAATTCAAACGATGTTTTAATATGAATAAATCCCATGTGTGACGCGTCGTCACCACGACTCTATGATATGTCCATATGGATGTCGTGAAATGAATGCCTTAGATACCTGAGATAAAACATGCTAAAAAGTGTCAACACAAAGGTTGAGTGAGTTCATAGAGTTTGAGTTGAAATGAAAAACCCTTCAAAATCGTTTATGTAGCAAAGGCATTGCAAATCCACTCAGTTCCAAGTTCCGCCCATACAAAACTTGCAACCTGTGTGTTTACAACCCATTGCCAAAATATGTATAGTTTATGTTCAAACGCATGATGTCAAATGAATTCACATAACAGTACATTACCTAATGTATCAATATTCAATTGATATAACACATATGAGTGCTATTTCAAATAATTCCAAGACCAATTAGTTCAATAATAATCCCAAGACCAATTAGCTCAATGAATATACCAAGACCAATTAGCTCAATGATTTTATGATATGACAATTTTAAGCATGGCAAATCTGTTACTTTGTATGACTAAACATTCAGTTCAGATAAACATGTAGTTTCAAATAATCATGAATGTCATAAAAGTTGATGAGCATGTATCTCCCCCAAAGAGTTTAATAAAAGCATTAAAACAATTGAAAATGGGGCTATGGAACTCACCTGTTGCAATGATTATAATGACAAAAGTGGATACACCGAAATGTAGCGTGAATCTCTAAACTTGACCTATTATGAATGGTATGATACATAATAAGTTACGATGTAATGTTATGCATGCAATTCGGATGATATCTATACCACTTATGAATTTTTGAAAATAATATTTCTCGTCGAGAAATAATCTTTTAACGTCTTGACCATTTTAAATTACTCCACATGTATTTACGTTGAAATGATATCCGACGATAATCATTTAGTGATTTATTATGAAATTATAACTTTTCGTCGTAAAATAATGTCGTTGAAATATTTCATGAAAGTGACTAAACGGCCTCTAAAAGCTAGTCATAAAATGGTGCACGTCGAGTGTTAAGAAATGTACTCAACGGTTTTGGGAAGCTTGTATCATTATCTCAAAGTTTTAGTGTTTAAGTTTTCATCCCAGAGGTTCCGATCATAGAGGAAAATATAGCTAAAGTATGGTACTTGTGTCCAAAATGTGTTCTCCAAATTATTTGTTCTCCAAAATATGTTCTCCAAAATATTTGTTTAAGGATAGTTTTCGGCAAAGTTTAAGTGACCATATCTTACTCGTTACAACTCCGCTTCACAAACGGTTTGACATTTTGAAAAATATGGCAGGCGAACTTACTTTTACTAGAAGACATCACTTTATAAAAAGTACTTCGTCATTGTTAAAAGCGACCCTCAACATGGTCCTTCGTTGCCGTAGTATGTGTTTAATAGAAAATGTATTAATTTTGCTAATAGAATAAAGTTACGGCAACTTTTAAAATGTGAATAACTTTGTCGTTATAAGTCCGTTTTCTACGTTCTTTATATCCACGGAATCGTGTTAACATATACTAATATATTTTTTTTTAAGTCGACACATTAAACAACGCTTAAGACTCATTTTTGACTCGTAAATAATGACATTTTCATGCTGAAATTTCTGGAATTATTAGTTTTCGTCGTCAAACTTCAAAAATTCATAACTTCTTCGTTATAACTCCGTTTTAACCTGTTCAAGCGGCCACGTTTTCGTTTTAAAGTATATTTTCCAAATATCTAACCCAAAATATTTTGATTACTGTCGGATTTTCCAGATTTTCAAAATAAGGACAGACCCTTAATTAGACTTGTCGAAATGAGTTTTTCACGCGCCAAACCTATTCCAACCAATTCAAATCAACTCCGAAGCTATTCTAATCCTACCATACACCTTCTTAGGGTGTCATGGGTTCCTAGACATCACCAAGTGTGATTAATAACAAGGAGTACTTATAGGATGACACAAATATATATATAACCCTTAAAAATCAAATAAAAAGTGGTACAAATATCATGAGACTTGCATGTTTCTCAAATAAAATGATATGATCATAACAATGAATATGAAATAAACACATGAATATGGATGCTTACAAGTAATATGATGAGGTTTAAGGACAAAGGGTTTTTCCTAATCACCCAAGGTTTTTATTTCACAACCTTAATCAAGAGTGATACTAAAGTGTTTTATAAACTTGGAAAAATTTTGGTCTTCTTGCTTGATCACCCTTTGGCCGGTTCTTATGGTAGAAAAGAAGAGAGTAGTAGTTTTTCTTTTTCACTTGATATAATGAAAACTAGGTGTTGAATGATCTTATAATATGTATATATATATTTGTATACAAGATATTTGTGAAAAGTGTGCATGAGTCATCCAATTATGTCGACAACCTCAAATAAAAATAAAAGTATTGTATTTTTGTATGATTAAATGTATAAGTGTATTAGTAAATGTGTAATTGTTTAAGTATAGTTGGTAACTTGTATATATAATTAAGCAATTTAGGGTAGCGTTGGCTAAAAATAAATTTTAACGGGTCAAGATAAAATATATTGAAGTCATAAAATTTATAAAAATACATTTCTTGCAAAATTTAAGTGAAATAATAATTATCGTGTTGAATTTACAAAAACCGTCGTAATTATATAAATATAACAATTTATATACGAAATAAATTTAAAACACCGGGTAAATTAATAATATAATTTTTATAGTCTTAAAATGAGTATAAAAATATATTAGGAATATTTTGAAAGTGTCGGATCAAATGTTCAAAATAAATGTTTACGCGATAGCGTTTATTTAATATGAAAATAAACGTTTAATGAAAAATGCAAAACCATGCATAAATTAATATGATGATAATGATGCCAATGAAATGTAGACCAAACTTAGTCTATATGGAATGTCTTTGATGAAATGTTCATGAATTCACAGCTAAACCAATACGGTTACGTGAATTTGATACTCGTAAATCTAGTTTACGATAAATGATAAATGATGAAGCATGAGTAATGTTTTGAAATATGACCTGAAAATACGAGTTGTCACATCATCACATAATTCACAGCTAAACCAATACGGTTACGTGAATGTGAGCATGTCGGTCCAAATGTCACATCATCACATAATATCAACACCACAAAGGAAGATTCAGAGATTTAATGTGGCTGATGATCTCAAAGCTGGCTCAAATCTCATTATCACGTGGATCAGTAAAAGACCTCCACTTGGATTAACCAAACATGCAATGTGAAGAATCAATGACTACGAGCTACAAAACAATGAACATGAACAAGAACTCAAGAACCATCTCAATGTTATATTCGTTTGTTTTCTATGTAATTTTAATGTGTGTTTGAGGTGACCTCCCTAAGGGGAAATTGTTAGGAATTAGAAATTCCAGGTATAAAAGAGTCGGTCGCCTCAAGTATATATATTCGTTAGAAAGCTCGTAGTCGTAGTTATTTTATGTTAAGCAGTATTTAGTTAAGTAACACCGTGGAGGACGGACGGGTCTTTACCCACTGTATGCCTGATCCACAGCCCGTTGTGTGGCGTTTTATTGTAAGACTATAAATACTCTCTACCTCCCAAGGTAGAGAGTTGGAGCTCATAATAAGATTTTTCTTTCTCTCACTAAGTTCCCTAAACCTCTAACTTTCTCTCTCTAAAAACCTTCTTGTACGCCACTTGTGATTATGGTTTAGTGTGTTTGTGAAATCCAATATGTTACACTCTAAGAGAAAGTCGATAGATTATGTAGGTTCCCCGTGAGAATGAAACGAGCCCTTTTAAGAGGAACTTGAGTAGCTTGGGAAGTTTAGTGCAGTGCGTCACTGGGTTCATGACGTCTTGTCTTTAATACCAGTGTTACCTTGGTAACAACCAGTAGCATATGTATTGAACCCGGTTTCTGCCCTAAGATTGAATTATTGGAGGGTTATTTCTTTTCACCCTTTTCACATTCATTTCTTTTTCATTCTTCAACCCCTTCAGTGCTTACCGAGACTTCATAACTAGAACCTTGTTGGGTTTATTCCAATTCTAGCTCTGTCTCAGTCCGCACTCTTCCCATTTCTCATTTTTCTCCTTTTTTCATCATACCTAAGGACTTCTACACTATCTAGTGGATTGTCCCTGGGTAGATCCCTCCGGCTCTGGCGGGATCGTGGGAACGAATACCTAACCTAACCATCCTTATATCTCCATACATAAAGTAAATTTGGTCGGTCTTTTTGGTATTGTTCTTCTGCCATTGGAACTAATTGAAAACCATTTGAAAATCAATCCAGGTACTTGTGATATATTATCAAAGCATTTTGTACCTGAATTGTTTTTGATATTTCAGAAAAAGCTCCCCCTCAACATGTGCATCGTATATTTGATATCGTTTTGGCACATAGAGGCAAGAGGATGAATTCACTTCTTTTGATTAACATTTTCTAAAATATCTACATCACCTTCCCGATCAAAATTAGTGTTTCAAATACTTTGTTAAAGATATTTTTGGGAAAGGATGTGGTTTTCAAAAAGTTGCTCCCCCTCAATATGTGCATCGAGATTCGAAAGTGTTTTGCACATATTAGGGAAAACCTGCACTTAGAGACAAATCAATCACGTTTCAATCCTTTTTGGTTTGATATAGATGCTCCCCCTTAACATGTGCATGGAAAATTTGAAATCGTTTGGCACATGTAGGGAGGAGAGCTTGCTAATCACTTACAAAACCATTTATCGAATTATCAGTTTAAATCCAATTTAAATCACAATATTCTCCCCCAATCACAATTTTCAAATCCATTGAGATTTGTGATCTCTATTGATTTAAATTGATTTTGAAAGCTTTGGAGGAGAATTGTGACTTGCTTTTGAAAAATATTTTAACTGATAAGAATCAAATTTTGAGACTTTAAACTCCAATGTTCAAGCATGCTTAAGTATCTTATGAAAACATAACATTAGCCAAGGTCTGAATGAATTGTATAAGACATTGCAATTGTTTGACAAATAACCTTTTTGATTTAATTGAAATCATTCTCCCCCTCAATCAATGACATAAGTTGTTGATTGAGAGATAGAGATTTTGACAAATGTCAAGTCCAGATGATTTTCAAAAATTGAGTCCGAGTTATTTTTCAAAGCTATTTAGTTTTCATTAGATAAAAAATATTTTTCAGAAGAATTTATAGAAGGAAAAATATTTGTGAAGGAAACATTTGTCTTTTTGGTGACAAACATTTGTTTTTAGAATCAGAGCATGAGATTTGAAAAATAAGATAAAGCATGACTCTGTTCTTTCTTTTAAAAACGGGGGTACAGTCTAAAATGACTATAAACCTTTGTTTTTCATTCTCTCAATTTATTTATTTATTTATTTTTTTTAAGCTTATATACAATCGAACTTCATCTAAAGACCCGTGTCATTCTTAGAGTGACAAATCAAAGACCGTAGATGTTATCGAAGAAATAAAAAAGTGTAATATATATATATATATATATATATATATATATATATATTTTGAATAAATATTTACAAGAGATGGATGAAGAAAAACTTTTACTCCTCGTCTTCCTCTTGAAGACGTTTGAGTGTTTCCAGTTGTAGACTCTTTAGACCAAGTCGTGGAAGGATAAACTCAAAACGTTCTCTAGGAAGAGCTTTGGTGAAGATGTCTGCTACTGATATTCAGTCCTCACAAAATATAGTTCCACCACATCGTTCTCCACTTGCTCCCTGATGAAATGATGTCGAATGTCGATATGCTTTACTCTTGAATGTTGAACGTTGTTCCATGAGAGAGCAATGGCACTCTTGTTATCACAATACAGAGGGACTTTGTTGAATTCAAAGCCATAGTCAGATAATTAGGATCTCATCCATAGGATTTGAGCACAACAAGATGACATGGCTATGTATTCTGCCTCTGTAGAGGATATAGAAGTACTCATTTGTTTCTTTGAAGACCAGCTCACAAGCTTATCACCCAAAAACTGAGCACCTCCTGACGTGCTTCGACGTGTATCTTGACACCCTGCATGGTCAGCATCTGCATAGGCTGTTAGTGACATACCGGTGTCCTTCGGGTACCAAATTCCCTTGTTGATGGTTCCTTGGAGATACCGAAAGACCCGTTTAACCGCTTCAAGGTGCTTTTTGGTAGGCTTAGCCTGGTATCTAGCACACATGCATACATCGAACAGAATGTCTGGTCTACTGGCAGTAAGGTACATCAGGGACCCAATCATACTACGATATTTAGTTTGGTCAACCATGATCCCTGAGTGGTCCTCATCCAGTTTAGTACGCTCCACCATGGGAGTGTCAACAGGGACACAAGAATCAAATCTAATTTTCTTTAAGATTTCATTAGCATATTTAGATTGATTGATAAAAATGCCTCCAGGACTTTGTGAAATTTGTAATCCTAAGAAAAATGATATTTGTTCCATCATTGACATTTGAAATTTGGAGCCCATCTCCTTAGAAAACCGGTCACATTCATTGGGGTCAGTCGAGGCAAAAATGATATCATCAACATAGATTTGAACGTGAATTAAGTGTTTTCCTGACTTTCTGGTGAACAATGTCGGATCAACTGTTCCTTTGCTGAATCCATTAGATACAAGAAACTTCGATAGTGTGTCGTACCATGCCCTTGGAGCTTGCTTCAAACCGTAAAGGGCCTTCTTCAAGCGATAGACATGAGTAGGATGCTCTGGATTCACAAAACCTTCAGGTTGGCTGACGTATACGACTTCTTTCAGATCTCCGTTAAGAAACGCCGTCTTTACATCCATATGATAGAATACCATGTTCTTACTTGCAGCGTTAGCCAGGAAGATTCTGATTGCCTCGATACGTGCAACTGGAGAAAATGATTCTTCAAAGTCAATACCCTCCTCTTGACGGTATCCTTTTGCAACCAATCGAGCCTTTTTCTTTAGCACATCACCATGCTCATCAAGTTTTACTTTGAAGATCCACTTTAGAGCAATGATCATAGCACAGTCAGGAGCAGGTACTAATTCCTATACTTCTAGTCGATCGAACTCATGAATTTCTTCTTGCATGGCATTAAACCAGCTATCTTCATTCATGGCAGTTTTAACGTCTTTTGGTTCGACCTTAGATAGTACGGAGTTGAAGAAGCACCATAAGGCATCAGTTGCAAGTTGTTTGCGAGTGGATACTGGGCGAGAAGGGTTTCCAATGATGTTGTCCAATGGATGGTCATGTGTCCATTTTATAAGGTGTTCGTGTGGTTGTTGTTGAGGAACTAAAGTAGCAGAGTTTGGATCTCCTGATGAAGATGGTTCTGAAGTTGGTTCAGGAGCAAATATGTTCTCAAATGGAGCATCTTCGGGAGTAGCAAAGGGGTTATCTCCATCAT
Source organism: Chrysanthemum makinoi (assembly GCA_910596185.1). Classification (NCBI taxonomy): domain Eukaryota; kingdom Viridiplantae; phylum Streptophyta; class Magnoliopsida; order Asterales; family Asteraceae; genus Chrysanthemum; species Chrysanthemum makinoi. The sequence goes on along the minus strand of OU343225.1, from coordinate 266,863,348 downwards.
AGGTGCCAGATATATTTCCATGATGTACACTTGATGATTGAGGATTCGATGATGAGGATGAGTGATCTGCAGTAGGCGTTTCTTGACTCAATGACATAGAAACTGAAGGGTTATCTACGTTGACTGGGTTAGGGGCAGCCTCTGTTGATGGATTTTTTTGATCATTAGCAATAGGCTCATAGTGTTCATCAAACATTGGATCAAACAATTTCTTCAAATCATCTTCCGAAGGGGGTACATATGGAATTGCTGGTGAGGGATTTTGTACAAGAGAAGAACTAATGGGACTACTTAATGAAGGTTGTGATGCGGGTCCAGAACTTGATTGTCCTAGAGCCATTTGCCCAGACAACTCATCGAACGTGACGTGAATAGTTTCCATGATATCTCGAGTTCTTTTGTTGTAGATTCGGTAACCCTTCTTGTTTGGTGCATAACCCACAAAAACTCCAATGTCCGCCTTAGCTCTTAATTTACCTAAATCTTGACCGTCATTCATTGGATAGCACAAAGCATCAAATACACGAAGGTAGGAGAGATCAAGTTTTCGTTTATGGACAAGTTCGTATGGAGTTTTTCCATGTGAGGTGTGTATGAGGGAACGATTTTGGGTGTAGCAAGCAGTGGCAATGGCTTCAGCCCAAAGAAACATTAGAACCTTTGAGTAAATTAGCATTGTTCTTGCAGCTTCAACAAGGGTCCGATTTCGCCTTTCAACTACACCGTTCTGTAGAGGCGTGCGTGGAACACTTATTTGATGACTGATTCCAATGCTTTCATAAAATTGACTTAGGTCTTTGTTAACAAACTCAGTGCCATTGTCTGTTCGAATAATTCTATCAGTCTTGTTAAGTCGAACCTGCAGTTGTTTGATAAGTTTGATGATGACATCTGGAGTTTCATCCTTTGTCCTCAAAAACTTAACCTAAGTAAATCGAGAGTAGTCATCAACAACGACTAATACATATTTCTTCCCATTTATCGTTTGCACTCTCATAGGTCCGCACAAATCCATATGAAGAGTATGAATAACTTCCATAACTGAGTTTGCGGGTTTGGGTTTGTGGGCATATTTCCTGCTTTTTCCCAATTGGCATGCTGAACAAAGATGATCTTTTTCATACTTTAATCTAGGTAAGTGATTGAGACGACGACGACGTCCTGCATGAAGACTGACGGCGTCATACATCTCAAGTGACGTCAACCCAATGATGACTTGGCCCAAACGAAACCCTAATGATAGCGAACTGACGGAGTCACTATTAAAAGGTGGCGCCATCGCGATTGTAAATCTATATATAGAATTCGATTTTTCTGTATTTGAAGAGGTGGAATTTTGGAGAGAAAACCCTAACTCAGTTGTAGTCCAACTTGGACAGTATTCTAGGGTCCCATACCCTATTTTATATATCAAGATAAGTTTGTTTATCCAATTTATCATTATGTCTACCCCATGTTCAATTGATTGTGTGTATGCTTGCTTGTTTAACATGTCTAGCTAAATTACTTGTGTGTTTGCTTAGATCTATGAAACCTAGTTATTGATTGTTGTTAGGTTGTCTCTTGTCTTAATTGGTAGACGCTAGAGTAAGGAAAACTGGCTTCTTATTTCATTATTGCGAGCTTGAACGTCCTAAATAGCAAAAATCCATAAGAGTGCACCTAGGCCATCGTTGTGTTTATTACGTGAGTTGTACTTTATGATCATAGGGTATTCGAGGGAGATGCTATTGCACTTGCCGACCCGTATATTCTATAGGAGAGTTACAATTCATAGAGCTAGGGAATTAGGAACCCCCTATGACTAATAGCAATACAACGCATCAATTAAGATAAAGGAAGTGACAATTCAACCGACCAATTTCCTTTTGTAACGAAGTTATTTTTTCATTGTTTTTGTCACGAGTGACTTTCATTGAATCGTATAACTCTTTGAAGTGTCGTTTGATCTTTTCATTTTCTTCTAGAAAACTCTCATTTTCTTGTTGTAATACGTTAATGATGTTTTAAAGATGAAAGTTTTGAGAAAATTAAGAATCTAAAGGAGGAGGCATTTGGGAGCCAGTCACATTGTTCTTTTCACCCTTTAATTGTGAAATATGGGTTTTCAACTTTCTGATCGTGTTACAGTGAGCTCGAATCAGTTTGTCACGTTTGTTTATTTCAAAAACTGCATCAAACTCTGGAACATCCGAGGATATGTTGATGTTTGATGTTTTAACATTTTCTTTGAGATATTGATATTTTAGTTGCAAATCAAAATGTTCAACTTCCAGCTTAGAAAAGTATTTTACCAAATTATCGTGATCATCCTGGTCAATTTTCTCATTTAGTTTTGAATTTTTGTTTTCAAGCTCAATGACACGATCATGGGAAACTTTCAAAGCAACAGATAATTCATGAAATTGAGAGGCAGTAATAGAATACTTAGTAACAGTATAAAACACATCTTGAGCCACACAACTCGATATCAAGTTCTCATTTAAGATATGCAGATTCTTCCTTTCAATTTCAATATATTTGAGTTCCTGTTCATAATTATTGACCTCAACTATCATTGCATCAAATTCTTTTTCAATTTCTTTAATCTCTGAGTCTATCCCCTTTTGAAGACTCTCAAATTGATTTTTTAATTGTTTAAAGAAAGGCATGACTTCAGTTAAATAACATTCTTTAGTTTGCTCAAAACCCCTTTCCCCTTCAGTTATCCCTATAGGTGTGATTCTCTTCTTACATGTCTTCTCAAAATCAACGAATAGTTGATAAACAACATACAGGCTGATTAAGGTCTTGCTCTTAGTGGGAAGGGTTCTAGGAACTAAATGCATTGGTGTATTCGGAGCAGTGTTGCAAAACAAGGCCTACAAGGCCGATTAATCGCCGATTAGGTGCTGCAAGGCCACCAACCTTTCCGATTTATGTAAATCGGTCAAACAAATCGGTAAACCGTGGTCAATGACGGTTAATGGTGGTCAAACTTGTCGAAAACCTTCATATCTTGCCGAAAATACTTAAAATTACCCATAAAATTGTTTGAATAACTTATGGTCATTTTTTATATCTATTACAAGATGTTTTCAAGAAAAATATTGTCGAAAATACATAAACTTGTCGAAAATACCTAAAATTTGCCGAAAATACTAAAAACTTGTCGGAAATGCCAATCCGATTAATCACCGATTAATCCCGCCTAGACCGATTACAAGCTACAGGGAGGTCGACCGCCCGACTACCGATTCGCGATTTTTGCAACATTGATTCGGAGGATACACAGTAGCTGGAGGCACTTTCCTAAAGGGAGTGTTTGTTTCTACAAGTACATTTGCTTTTTGCATATCCATGTCTTTTTTCCAAAAAACTTGTTCTGGGGTTAATTGAGTTTGAGGCTTAAACATGTTCAGGGAAATCCAATTTTCTTTAGTGTAATCATGGGGTTTGATCGTTATGTTTTGGTTTTTACACTGAGGATATTTTAGCTTCCTATCCATTTTCTCCCTAGAGGCATCTTCTAATTTTCTATCCTCTTCCGTGCTTCCAATACGTGATGATGTTTGCCTAGACTTGAGGATCTCATTTCCATCATATACAATCGTATGGAAAGCTTTAGCCTTTTTACAATACTCGGGGTTTGGTTCCTCTACTAGGGGAATACTATGCTTATCGCTTAAGACTCTGTGCTTAGTGATCATGTGGGCAGTCTGAATGGTATTCCCTTGTACGTACAACTTATTTTCAAGCTTGTTTTTCAAAGTTTTTAGGTTGCAAAAATCAGTTAAAAGTTTTGATTCCTTAGCATTAAATTCCTGTTTAAGCACTTTAACATTTTCTTGAAGTTCTTGTTTTTGCTTAACAGTTTTGTTTAGTTTGTCTTTTAAGGAATCTAGCTCTTGTTTTAATATTTCTTCCCTAAAATTACTTTTTCTAATAATTGTACGCATTTGGTCATCCATTTCCTGCTCACAGGTAGTTAGCTCAAACTTAGCACGTTGTTCATAAATGGTAACTTGTTCTTTATAGGCATTTAGTTAAGAGATAATAGAATCATCAGGGGCACATGCAGTGTATTTATAAAAAACATAGTCATCATTGACTGCAGAAGATGCATCACTTGGTACGATCTCACTTTCACTTTGTATCACATATTGATCATATGGGACAATATTACTATTACCCACATTATCAATATCTGATTCATTAGTTTCATGTGATTGTACTTTGCTATGTATCTCTTGCTCATCAACTTCATCGTATAGTTTTAATGCCTCTGAAATGATTGAATCTTTGGATGGACCAGCCTGTTGTGGTGATGAGACCTTTGGAGAGACCATTGGTGAAATGCTAGCCATGAAGATTGTCTGGGCAGTAGGTTCATCATCGACATCAGAGTCAAATGCATCACAGTCAGCAACTTGAAAGGCATTTTGATGATTGTGACCTATTTCCTGAATTGGCTGCTCATCCACATCAGCATCATATGTTTTGGCATTTCCCTCAGCAAGAAACAACAACTCTTCTTCATCCAAAACCGCTCCATTGTCCTGAGCTTGCACCAGCAGCATCTTGTCCTTGAAATACTCTGCATTTTGAGAGCGTTTTGGAGATGTGCAGTTCCTTGCAATATGTCCTTCACTACCACAGTTGTAGCACTTGATTGGCTTTCCTTGTCCTTAATTTGCATTCTTTCCTTGTTCATACTGTCTTCCTTGTACTGGTTGCACCATGATCTTACCATCTCTAACAATAGCATGATTGTGTAGATTGGACGCAGTTCTGATATCATTGTTAGTGTGTGGAGTGAGGTTCAGATTTTGCTTAACCATAAGAGCTAGTTGATTGATGAAATGTTCCATGATTGTGTTTGGGTCTGGAGACTTATATGATGGATTTGGAATGAGCTTGTGGTTACCGTTACCCGTTGGTATGACTTGAGAAGCTTTGGTGGTAATTCCTACATTTGTGTAGAATGTTGTTGAGTCATTTGATGAGCTTGCATCTCCATGATTAGATTTGAACTTTTCAAGAATCATTCGTTCAAACATAGCATGCTTCTCATTCTGAAGTAGAAGGCATACAATTGCTCATAGTTGGTCTGCCTTAATCCTTTGGTTAGCTTAACTGAGGCGACAAATTTGTGCCATTCGAGATTCATGTTGTACACAAACTTTGAATTGAGCTGAATATTTGGCATGGTCATTTTGATATTCCTCATATCATTCACAAGTTTGTGGAACCTCACATAGTATTCAGTGACACTTTCTCCAGGGTTCATCGTAAAGTTCTCAAAATCATCATATAGTTGAGATTCCCTGTCTTCTTTAGTCAATTCAGAACCAGAGAGAAGCATCTTAACATTGTCCCAAACTGCCTTGGCTTCAGTGTTGTGATTGATTAACTTGTAGATGTCTTTTGGTAGACCCTGAAGTATAATATTTGAAGCCCTGATATCAGCATCATATCTCTTTTTCTCCTTTTCATTGAGCTCATCATACGTCTTTGGTCTGTCCAAACCTAAGATCACTGAACCATCCGCAGCAGTTTCAAGTATGTCTCTGGTAGTCTCAATCTGATAAGGTCCTTCATCAATTGATTTGAGAATGTTAACCCCATTATCCTTACCCAAACAGTACAACCTGATTCGTTGAGCCCATGAGTCATAATCAGTCCTATCTAACATGGGTGGACGAGTATCTGATCCTGCTGCTTGAACGTCCTCAGCTACAGAAGAGATGATTGTAGGCACGTTGGTAGACATGATTACAGATTCCAAGGGATTTTATAACTCTTTGATTAAACCGGGAAATAGATTCTTTCACGGGATTTTACTAAATCAAGAGAAAACCGTAAAATGTAACAATCAGAAACAATAATTAACCAAGTCGCTTCAAACCTTGAAGACAAGTGGCTTTACACCAAGTCACTAGGTATACAAGTTGCTCAAGGGACAAGTCGCTAGGGAGATAAGTCGCTTGTGTGACACAAATCCCTATGAAGGCAAATCGTTAGTAACAGGTTGCTAGACACACAAGTTGCTAGAGTAACAACTTGCTAGAAGAACAATTCGCTAGTGACACAAGTCACTATGAAGACAAATCGCTAGTGACAAGTCGCTAGACACAGAAGTTGCTAGAGTAACAACTCGCTAGATGAACAAGTCGCTAGTGACAAATCGCTAGACAAAACAGTATGTCCACTACTTTGTCCTTTTTGTCGTTTTGTCTCAAAAGACAAATCGCTTAGTGCACAAGTCGCTTCACACAACACAGACAAGTCGCTTATAACATAGAGACAAGTCGCTATGAAGAAATCAAGTACGAGACTCAAGTCGCTAGGATGAAATATTCAAAACCACCACTTTTCAATCCTAAAACAACCCAACCACGCTGATTCAAGCCTTCCAAATCAAAACCTAAGAACTTATAGTGATTCTAAACACAAAAGTACAATCAAAATCCAAACTTTAACACTAGAAATGGTCCAAATGATGCAAATACCACTAAACTTTTTCAAACCCAAAAACGATATAAAACCACTAGAAATCCAAGGACATGTAAGAGAGATGATCAAACCATGGCTCTTGATACCATTTGTAACATATTGAATTTCATAAACACATCATAACATATTAAATAGGGGTGTATGGCTTAGAGTTTTAGAGAGAGAAAGTTTAGAGGTTTAGGAAGCTTAGTGAGAGAAAGGAAAAATCTTATTATGAGCTCCAACCCTCTACCTTGGGAGGTAGAGGGTATTTATAGTATCTTACACAAAACGCCTCCTACGGGCTGTGGATCAGGCATACAGTGGGTAAAGACCCGTCCGTCCTCCACGGTGTTACTTAACTAAATACTAACTAACATTAAATAACTACGACTACGAGCTTTCTAACGATTACATATACTTGAGGTGACCGACACTTTAACAACTGGATTTTCTAAATCCCAACATTAGATAATAAATCAGACTCAATCAAACACATTGTGTTTCCATATGTCTGTCTCTTTGCCTAATGACTTTTAGATCACAAAATGGCTGCAAATCAAGCAAACATCAATGCCCCAGCTGAGCTCTCGATGGCAAACACATTCCTAGCTGGCTACAACAAAACAATTGGCAAGAAAAATCTCTGTGTCATCTTCAACAACTTCATATGATCATGATCATCTTCTAGAATTGCTGTGGACATCCTTCTGCAACATCCATTCAAATTCATGCTCACAAAGTCATACTGATGATGAGTATGATTCAATGGATGAGGAAATACAATTTCGTAAGACATTAAAGCAGAAAAGGATGAAATACCATGCTTCAACCTTTCTGGTTAATCAACCGGGTGGGGCAGGAGGGACAAGCAGTAGTCCTCCACTTATGGAAGATCCATTGCAAACAACTCTTACCCCATCCGATCCGGTTAATCAACCCGGTAAGGATCAGGGTGTCACTGTCACTAAAACTGTTGAAATGAAGCATCCACAACAATAACTAAAACAACCGCAAGAAGAATAGCATGATGAAGATGAGGAAACTTATGAAAAAGGAGATTATGATCATGATAAGGATGAATGAGTCACTGATTATGATAATTTGGCGGCTAAAGAGGAAATGATGCTTAAAGAGGCAGAAGAAGCTGCTAGAGCTAAAGAGAAGAAGTTAAAGAATGAATCAGACAACTACATAGTTGATAATCCAATACACAAACCTCAACAGTCTTCTGAACCACCTCTTGATACTTCCACCAAACCCAAATCATCATCTCAATCATCACCTCCATCAATAAAAGAAACAACTAAGTCAATAACAAAATCTGTTAAGAAGGCAACTCCATCCAATGATTCGACAAATGGTTAAGCAGGTTATCACCACTACACAACAAGCTACACAGCCTCCACCATCTGATTAACCAAGTGATTCAGAAACTACACCACCAATGGAGAAAACCATTGATCACTTGACATACACTGGTGGTGAGGATCACGACATACCTGAGCCCCAACCTGAACCTCAACCAAAATTTAGATCAAGTACATTACTGCACTCCTTGTTTTCATACGCATCAAATAAAATAGTGTGTTGAAGATCTCCACCTCGAGGTCGAATTTTACCAAAATTCTTCACTTCAACGAAATCAATCAAGAACCTCAATACAAAATCGTTCATAATCCAAAGTTTGGGTTTGTCTACCGATGTGATAATCATCATACTTGCTTCATCGCTTTCAATGAAATTCACAAAGTCATATGACGCCACCCTGGAGATGGTTCGAGATTGATTGGCATATCGATTGAAGGACATTGAGTTGGGTATTATTCAGACAAAGAGATGGAATTCAAAGGATCGCAAGGATGTTCGTTGATTTATCACTAGGATTGATGAAAGTTTGATTCATCGGGATCATATGCGACGGTTGGAAGAGCCATGTAGGAGGATGACCAAACTTTCCGATTCTGACTTACCAACGTCCTCAGAAAGTAGCTGATCGTCTGTAATCATTGGGTACTCTCTTAACTCTCTTGATTGTGATTTTGTTTGTTTGATTTTTGACAATGGCTTGTGCACACATAACAGTGTACAACCCGTTCTTGTAATGAAAGGACCCTGTGGTACGCATCAGTGCCACAATCCTATAAAAGGAGCGAAAGCTTCTTACTTTTGAGTAAAACTTATCAAAACTTTCATTTTCCAAAGTTTTGCTCAAAAGAACAAGTACTTCCCCTTATATTTTCAAAACCTCAAAAGTTAATATTACTTGTTGAGGGGGAGTATTTGATAAAATCTTTGTTCACAAATTGTTCTTCGTGGAAACTTCCCACAAAACTTGAAATGGACATATTTGATATCAAAATTTCGTCAAAAATAACATTTATATGCCATTTTTGAGGGGAAGAAAAATTGTGTGATACAAATATGTTGTGAAAATTGTGATGGAATCTTCGTGCTAAAGACTTAACCCATGAATTGACGAGATCCAAACTGTCATACATCGAAAAGATTTGTCTTACAAGACTTATCCGAGTAGATTGTACCTATTCGAGAAACTCTTGATAGACATGAACTTTGACGGGTTTGACAACCTTTCGAGGTTTGTCCACACCTTCAAGGTAGTTATTAGAGCTAGTTTTCACCTAAAAGCTGACAATGTAACTCTTTAACTATGCAACATAACCGTGTATCACGGGGGAATTGTCTATCTTGAGTCGATCAATTCAAATGTGCTCGCTCTTCTCTCACCGTGCAGATTTCTGTCAAAACACTTAAGCACGTGTAGAGGGGGAGTATTTCTGCAAAATATAAAAACTCTCACAGTGGTACAAAATGTTTTTAATCATAAACACTTTGAGAGATTTTCAAGAAAATGGTTTATGGCAACATAGGTTAGTCATGGAGTTTTAAGGTGACTAAGGTTAGGAATAACCGTCCTATGATCAGCCAGAGCCAGAGGGATCTACCCAAGGACACCACCAATAGTTAGAACTTAGAAGTCCTTACGTATGATTATAAAAAGGAGAAAATGAGAATCGGAGAAAGAAGGAGTTGAAAAATTAAAAAGAAAAGTAAAGAAAAGGGTGAAAAGAAATAGCCCTCCAATTATTCAACTTAGGGCAGACACCGGGTTCAATTCATATGCTACTGGCTGTCACTAGATGACACCGGTATTGAAGTATAAAGTCGTCATGGACTCAGTGACGCATGCACTAAATCTTCTTAGCCACTCAAGTTTCTCTCAACAGAAGCTTGTTTCATTCTTACTAGGAACCCTACGTAAACTATCGGCTTTCTCTTAGAGATTGCTGGTATTGAAGAAGGAGACCATCTACCTAGTCTCCGCTCAAGAAAACCAAATCGCACTATTGAGTCTAGAGCCACGAGATTCATCAAAAGATCTCTTAGGAACACTCGACATTTCATCACTTATCGTTCAACAATAAGGACGCAAGTGATACTATTCTAGAGTCCTACACAGATCTTAGCAATCTGTCGAGAACATTTATGAGGGGTTTACAATTGTGATCCTCAGTGATTGAATGGAAACTCTTGCCAGGGTCAACATCAAATAGCTCTGACAGCAGGTCACTTCGGTAACTCCTTGTGGGTTACGCTTAGTGTTGTCTCAAACGGTCTACAATCGTGGGGTGATGCTTCGGTGTACCTCAGCGACTCACTTGAACTGTAGGTGTACTTCGGTACATCGTGTTATCCTACTTGAGGGACTCCAGTTCAGGAAAAGCCTTTGCTAGAATTAGAGATGTGTTTTCACACTATGCTGTTAACACGCTCGAAGTTCGAACTTGTAAGTGCTAGAAATCCCTCTAAGGAGATTCCTTTCAAGAATCGAGTCCTGAAAATGTGGGTCATTACTTGAACTTGTTCAATGTAATGCCAACTGTCCTTTATGGGATTCAGACGGCTGATTCGCCTGACCAAGGTGAATGGAATCAAGATATTCATCAGAAGAACAATCATAGTAGTCATTTCTCTAAGAATCAATCACAGTGATCGATTGGTGTTTATCACTAACCCATTCTTATGTTTTCTTCTTATGGATGCTCCTGGGAGATGATCGTGCAGATTCTCCACATGCTCATACCAAAAACAACATAAATTGAAGCTAGTTCTCTCGAAAGGCAACACAAAAGCTAGAATGATTCTTCGTCAAAACCAAAGAATCTGCAAAGTTTAAAGACTAAAGAGAACTACATCAACATTGTAATCCAACGTCAAAGAGCGTATGATCATGTTGGAGAAGGACGTGGAGACACCTGAGCAACGAAGCGGACCTGATGCAGATTACCACAACATAACATCACCATATCTACACCAGAACAAAGAACAAAGATAAATGAAGACGTCAAAGCTGAAAACTTCAACGAAAACAAGATCCTCACACTAGGGAGATTGTTAGAATCAAGGCAATTCTTCTCACAAGAAAGAAGAATGTCAGAAGACGTCAAAGCACTATTACATCAACACCAACAACGTTTAAAGATTACTTATGTCATTAATAACCAACGCTTAGGGGGAGATTGTTGGAATCACTCCTAAAATATATTTCAAGTGTTTGTAATTAACATGTAATAGTTTGCTTAATTAGGCTTTTATGTTTGTTTTAAAGGCAAGGCTTATGTAGAAAGCCCATAAGCCTTGACCCAAGCCCAATAAGGAAAGGAAGGGAGCTTGTATGTTGCCCTTGTTCCTTTCCCTATAAATAGTATTGTAAACCTTCCTTAGAAGGTTGGTTGTTCATTTCACACATATATCCTACGCATATCTTTTCTTTACTTTCATACGTGTGTGTGTGTGTTTGTTCGTCCGATCACCTTATCTATATTTCTTACATATTGATGCTTGTGTTACAATATGGTGACCTAACAATGTTCCTGAACAGAAAAGAGAAATTAGTTTCTCTTAGAGACCCAGGCCTGTATAGGCTTGGGTCTGCCTTGTAGACCTGTAGATTTCACATTATTAACAGAATTGGATCCATTATTATACTTGGAGTTTGGTCTAATACTCCAGTTATAACCTGCTGAGGCCTTAACAACAGATCCCTCATAACCCTTTGCAGCACCAGATTTAAACATTTTTGCTGCATTTTTGACAAAGGTTCTCCTGATATGTGAATGTGATTTTGCAAAGTTGTGATTGAAAACATTCACCTGCTGAGGCCTTAACAACAGATCCCTCATAACCCTTTGCAGCACCAGATTTAAACATTTTTGCTGCATTTTTGACAAAGGTTCTCCTGATATGTGAATGTGATTTTGCAAAGTTGTGATTGAAAACATTCACCTGAGATGAGGTACTGGTTGTTTATGTCTAACAGAATTAACATTTACATTGCCAGTATTAACTTTAGGCAGACCATAATTAATATTTTGCCTAACAGGTTTAAATGGCACACCAGTACACACTTTAATTAACATGCGTATTACCAGTATTAACGGGTACTGGTCTAGAAACAAGTTGATTCGTCAGGTTAATCCTATTTACATTGTTCCACACTGGTCTTACTATTCTATTACCAGTGTTTACAACCATTTTCTTTTTAAGCTCAGCCTCTTTAGCCATTTTCTTTTCATAATAATCACAATCTCTTATTAAGTGACTTAGGCTTCCATATACAAAACAACTCTTCTTAGTGAAAGAGTAACCATCTCCTAGCACTTGCTTCATCCTACCATTCCAGTCCCTCCTGTCTACTTTGGGTGTCTCTTGATTATTAAACTGTTGCCTAGGAGTTTTTACATGTTGGACATAACTAGGTTCAGCAGTATTTGGTTTGGACACAACGGGTTTAAAAGTGACAGCATCTGCTTGTTTTGGTGTAGACTCAAAAGGCTTATTGACTGAAACAGGTTTAGATATCTGAATAGGTTCTGATTTAAGCTCAAAAGAACACTCAGAGACATTCCCAATGGATCCTTCACTGTCATTAGATTGACAGGTAGAAAATTCATTGGAATAGTCTTCTGAAGCAATTGTTTCAGGGTTTTTCCATTTGCTGTAATCAAATAAAGACTTATCGTATTCTTTTTCAGGTTTAGGAGTATAATCACCATTAAGGGGATGAGGAACACCTTTGTAGTTGTTAGTTTTAGCAAATCTATGATGTATAGGTTTACCTTCATAATCTTTCTTTGAACTAACAAACATAGTTTCTTTCATTTCTTCCTCATATCCTAAAACCTCTCTATCTGATTTTATTTCAAACCCTAAAACAATTTTACTTGTTGAACTCATTACTGAATCTATTAACCTCCATAGGTTCCTAGCACTGTTTTGCCATTTGTCAACTATCTTTTGCAATTCTTCCTTATTTTTAACTGCTTTCATTCCAATTCTTCTATATTTTCTAAGCTTTTCATCTTTTTCAAATATTTCATTACCTTGGAATGTAAGTTTTTCGTTTAAAGATGTGTTCTGTTTTTGTAAAGTGACAATTTGGGCCTCTAATTTCTTAACAACATTTTCATAGGCCAGAACTTTCACTTCTAGATCACCTAGCTGACTCATTTGTTCATCACAAAGCATTTTCAATTTATTATATGAGTCAGTGCAAGTTTTTGAACACAAGGATACCTCATTGCTGGAGGTTATGGCCATGAGAGCATGATTGATTTCAGTACCCTCATCAGTGCTCTCCTCAGTTAATCACACCAGCTTCCAGAGTCAGCAACCCAATTCGACTCTTATCTTCCTTCTCAGCATGCCTAGGATAGAAGGAATCTCTCTTCTTTTCATCATTGGCCACCTTTGCTGTGCATTCCCTAGCAAAGTGACCTCTGTTTTGGCACCTGTAGCACTTAATCTTTGTCTTATCAAACCCAAGTGGTGCCTTCCCATCAAAATTGACTTGTCTACCCGTCCTTTTGTAGAACTTCTTCATCCTTAAAGCAATCATGGCACACTGCCAGTTTATATCCATCTCTTCCATCTCCTCATCTTCAATCTGATCCAAGTCCTCATTAAGGATGTCTTCAGATTGCCTAGCAAACAGTGAGTAGATGACCTCATCAGCAAAACCAGCAGGACCATCTCTTTCCTTCACACTAGATGATGAAGTGGTGTAACTACCAGAACTAAAACCACTAGATTTAACTTTATTTGTATTGCTCTTGCCTTGGGAGACAAAAGCAACATTGTTGGCACTTGATGATGCCTTTGAAATTCCTTTGATGTCTTGTTCATAAACCCTAAGGTTATTGTACAAGTCATCAATTGACAGAGTGTCAATATCTTCTTTAGTTCTCATAATCATTGCCAGATGTGACCATTCTCTAGGCAACGATCAGAGAAACTTCTGGTTTGCATCCTCATTGTTCACTTCAGCACCATGCGCTTCCAACTGTGATAGGAGTTGTTGGAATCTGTCATAACCTTTCTCCAACCCTTCAGAACTGCTCACAGTGAAGGCTTCAATTTGTAAACAACCTTCTGCGTCTTTTTGGAGTTAGGATTTCCTCAAAATCTTGTTGTGATTGTCTCCCAGATCTCCTTTGCATCATCCATACTATGGAACCGTCTGAGATGTTCCTTTGGAATGGCCATTAGCAAGAGGGTTCTAGCTTTCCTCTCCTTCTCCACAACATGAATCTTTGCGGTAGAGACTGGTGGGAGAATTCTGATAACACCATCTTTCCCTTTGGAAATTCTCTTCTTTGAATTTCCATTCTGGATCACCTTCCAGACCTCATTATCAACATACTCCAGATAATGCTCCATTTCCATTGCCCAAATGTCATAATCTTCCTTTTTCAGAATAGGAAGTTTTATGTTGGAAATGGTGGTTGTAGCAGGGATTACTTGTTGTTGTTGTTTCTTAGATTCCTGCTTCTGATGCTTCATATTCATGGTCAGAAGCCTCTTCATCACTAAGATGACTTGATAAATTATCAAGCTGAGACATCTTTCAGGGTTTTAAAGTGAAATGAATGTTTTGTTGTTTGTGTTTCTTATAATTCAGAGTCCTTCTACAGGCTCTAATAACACTTGTAGGTCCAAGGTTATGGATTTAAGCAGCCTTTGTAAGACAATAACTACCTTGAATAAATAGTTATGTGAAGAACTCTTTATCAATGAGTACTTGATTGTTAATGCGGAATCTTAACAACAAGCAAGAACAAACAATTGCTACTAAATATACTTTTTCTATTAATCTTTCTAATAACTTTTGTAAGCTCTAAGCATACAATACACTATGCCTTAGGGTTCCTTTATGTAACATATTGGATTTCACAAACACACTAGATCATACCCACAAGTAGGCGTATAATATGGTTTTAGAGAGAGAAAGTTAGAGGTTGGGAACTTTAGTGAGAGAAAGAAAAATATTATTATGAGCTCCAACTCTCTACCTTGGGAGGTAGAGAGTATTTATAGTCCTTACATAAATCGCCACCTACGGGCTGTGAATCAGGCATACAGTGGGTAAAGACCCGTCCATCCTCCACGGTGTTACAAAACTAAATACTACTTAACACTAAATAATCTACGACTACGAGCTTTCTAACGATTACATATACTTGAGGTGACCGACTCTTTAATAACTGGATTTACTAAATCCCAACAATCTCCCCCTAAGGGAGGTCACCTAAAGATCACCTCAAAATTACATTGAATACAAACAGATATTACATTTTAAATGGTTCTTGCATTCTTGATGTAGTTCTATGCTCAGGAGCTCGTAGTCATTGATTCTTCATAATTGCATGATTGGTTAAACCAAGTGGAGGTCTTTTACTGATCCACGTGATAATGAGTTTTGAGCCAGCTTTGAGATCATCAGATATCATAAATCTCTGACTCATCCTTTGTGGTGTTGGTATTATGTGATGTTGTGACTTTTGGACCGACATGCTCACATTCTGGATCATGATTTCTTCTCATCAGAGTAGTGGAAGCTTTTGTTGATTCATGATATTGGCAGCAGCGTAGCAGAAGCATGGAGTGAAAATAGCAGTCATTGATGTACATAATCATGATTTCTTTAGATATGAATGTGTTGTGTGAGCATGCGGCTATGGATTGACCGCTTCATTCTGATCAGCTGCAAACGTCAGGCGTACCTGCATACAACAGTTAGCAATAAACCGCACGAAAGTGTCTTTGATTACTTTCGTTGAATTGAGGTACACGGCCCACGGTTCCCCGTTGATCAGTACAAGTACTGCCTGTGATCAGGTATAATTCTAAAGAATTTCCTTGACAGGGTTTCGCAGCTGTTCTAGCTGTTCTCAAACCGGAACGTCTCAAAGAAGACAACACGGAGTGAGTGAACCAGCGAATTGAGATTCACTGATTGATAAAAAGAGATTTGAAAAATAATCATGTATCGCTCAATAGAGATTGTTTTTGCAATACATCGAAGGTTTTAATGAAAATCAATTATCAATCATAAACACCTTTTATTTTGAAATATTAGTACACAGTCAATGTGCTAAAGAAAAGAGTTTTTAAGCACAACGACCGGTTTTTCAAAGGTATCCGTCAATCCATAACCTGAACCAGGATTGATTCAAAAGATTGAATCGCCCATTGTTTCTGTTCAGTTGTCACATGGTTGATCTGTTGAATAGATCTCACATGCCACCCACCAGGAGCTTGTTTGATGTTGGCTCCAGAAGGCTTTCCATCTTCATTGTGAATATGTTTGCATATCACTCAGATGTTTTGGCAATACCACAAGGATAATGTGTATGACTCATAAGATATAATCTCTCTTTCCACATTGTGTGAAACAGAGAGTCTTCATTGAAAGTGTCCTAATGAGATTTATAGATGATCTCGTGGCTCTAGACTCAATTGTGCATATTTGGTTCCTATGCTGGAGACTAGGGAGAGGGTCTCCTTCTTCAATATCAATAATCTCTAAGAGAAAGTCGATAGATAATGTCGGTTCCCCGTGAGAATTAAACAAGTCCTTTTAAGAGGAACTTTGAGTGGTTTGGGAAGTTGTAGTGCAGTGCGTCACTGGGTCCATGACGTCTTGTCTTCAATACCGATGTTACCTTGGTAACCACAAGTAGCATATGAATTGAACCCGGTATCTGCCCTAAGGTTGAATAGATGGAGGGCTATTTATTTTCACCCTTTTCTCATTCAATTCTTTTTCATTCTTCAACCCCTTCAGTGCTTACCGAGACTTCATAACTAGAACCTTGTTGGGTTTATTCCAGTACTAGCTCAGTCTTAGTCTGCACTCTTCCCATATCTCATTTTTCTCATTTTTTCAATATACCTAAGGACTTCTACACTATCTAGTGGATTGTCCCTGGGTAGATCCCTCCGGTTCTGGCGGATCATGGGAACAAATACCTAACCTTATCATCTTTATATCACCATACATAAAGTAAATTTGGTCGGTCTATTTGGTATTGTTCATCTGCCATTGGAACCAATCGAAAACCATTGGAAAATCAATCCAGATACTTGTGATATATTATCAAAGCATTTTGTACCTGAAATGTTTTGATAATTTTAGAACAAGAGCTCCCCCTCAACATGTGCATCAAGCATCATTTGGTAATAGAACTAATTTTCATCTTTGAGGGGTTGGCTTGCATCTAAGAGTAGTTATATAAAGAATGTGGTTTTCAAAATAGTTGCTCCCCCTCAATATGTGCATAGATATTTGAAAAATGTTTCACTCATATTAGGAAAAGACTGCACATTGAAATAAATTGATCACGTTTCAAATCTTTGTGGTTTAAGATAGATGCTCCCCCTCAACATGTGCATGGAAAATTTGAAATCGTTTGGCACATGTGGGAAGGAGAGCTTGTACATCCTTATGAAACCATTTACCGAATTATCAGTTTAAATCCAATTTAAATCACAAATTCTCCCCCGATCACAATTATCAAATCATTTGATATTTGTGATCTCTGTAGATTTAAATTGATTTTGAAAGCTTTTAAGGAGAATTGTGACTTGATTATGAAAACGTTTTAACTGATAAGGATCGGATTTTGAGACTTTAAACTCCATTGATTAAACATGCATGATTATCTTTTGAAAACAATTGTATGACAAATAACCTTTTGATTTAATTGAAATCATTCTCCCCCTCAATTAATGACATAAGTTGTTGATTGGGAGATAGATATTTTGACAAACGTTAAGTCGAAATGATTTTCAAAAATAGAGTTTGAGTTATTTAACAAAGCAATTAGTTTTCATTAGATGGTAAGTAATTGTTTTAAAGAATCAGAGCATGAGATTTGAAAACCAAGATAAAGCATGGCTCTGTTCTTTCATTGAAGAGCGGGATACTGCCTGAAATGACAATAAACCATTTTTTTTTTACTTTTTCCCAAAAATATTTTTGATTTTTTAATTTTTTGATTTTTTTAGAGAACATTCGAAAAATATCTAAAGTCCCGTGTCATTCTTTGAATGACAACACAAAGACCATAGATATTTTCGAATTGAGAAAAACATGACAAAATGATTTTTTTTTTTTTTTTTTAAATTGTCCAAGATTTTTCAGATTTTTATGGATTTTTGAAGGTTTTTTAATTTTCTATTTGCTTTTTGAAGGTTTTGAAATTTTGTATTTTGCTTTTCGAATAAATATTTACAAGATATGGATGAAGAAAGACCTTTTACTCCTCTTCTTCCTCTTGAAGACGTTTGAGTGTTTCCGGTTGTAGGCTCTTAAGACCAAGTCGTGGAAGGATAAACTCAAAACGTTCTCTAGGAAGGGCTTTGGTGAAGATGTCTGCTAACTGGTATTCAGTCCTCACAAAGTATAGTTCCACCACACCGTTTTCTACTTGCTCCCTGATGAAATGATGTCAAATGTCGATGTGTTTTGCTCTTTAGTGTTGAACGTTGTTGCATGAGAGAGCAATGGCACTTTTATTATCACGCGATACAGAGGGATTTTGTAATTCAAAGCCATAGTCAGATAATTGGGATCTCATCCATAGGATTTGAGCACAACAAGATGACATGGCTATGTATTCAGCCTCTGTAGAGGAAATAGAAGTGCTCATTTGCTTCTTTGAAGACCAGCTCTCAAGCTTATCACCCAATGAGCACCTCAGACGTACTTCGATGTGTATCTTGACATCCTGCATGATCAGCATCTGCATAGGCTGTTAGTGACATACCGGTGTCCTTCAGGTACCAAAGTCCCATATTGATGGTTCCTTGGAGATACCGAAAGACCCGTTTAACCGCTTCAAGGTGCTTTTTGGTAGGTTTAGCCTGATATCTAGCACACATGAAAACAGCGAACAGAATGTCTGGTCTACTGGCTGTGAGGTACATCTGGGATCCAATCATACTACGATATTTTGTTTTGGTCTACCATGATCCCGTAGTGGTCCTCATCCAGTTTAGTACGCTCTATCATGGGAGTGTCAACAGGGTCACTAGAATCAAATCCAAATTTCTTTAAAATCTCATTTGCATATTTAGATTGATTTATAAAAATGCCTCCGGGACTTTGTGAAAATTGTAATCCCAAGAAAAATGACATTTGTCCCATCATTGACATTTGCAATTTGGAACCCATTTCATTTGAGAAACGATCATATTCATTGGGGTCGGTCAAGGAAAAAATAATATCATCAACATATATTTGAACGTGAATTAAATGTTTTCCTGACTTTCTGGTGAACAATGTCAGATCAACTGCTCCTTTGCTGAATCCAGTAGATAGAAGAAACTTTGATAGCGTATCATACCATGCCCTTGGAGCTTGCTTCAAAGCATAAAGAGCCTTCTTCAAACGATAGACTTGAGAAGGATGCTCTGGATTCACAAAGCCTTCAGGTTGGCTGACGTATATGACTTCTTTCAGATCTCCGTTAAGAAAAGCCGTCTTTACATCCATCTGATAGACTACCATGTTCTTACTTGCAGCATTAGCCAAAAAGATTCTGATTGCCTCGATGCGAGCAACTGGAGCAAATGATTCTTCAAAGTCAATACCCTCTTCTTGACGGTATCCTTTTGCAACCAATCGAGCCTTGTTCTTTAAAACATCACCATGCTCATCAAGTTTTATTTTGAAGATCCACTTTAGAGCAATGATCATGGCACAGTCAGGAGCAGGTACTAATTCCCATACATCTAGTCGATCAAACTCATGAATTTCTTCTTGAATAGCACTGAACCAGCTGTCTTCATTCATAGTAGTTTTGACGTCTTTTGGTTCGATCTTAGAGAGTACGGAGTTGAAGAAGCACCATAAGGCATCGGTTGCAAGTTGTCGACGAGTGGATACTGAACGAGAAGGGTTTTGTTGAACACACACAGACCTTGACAGATCTTGAGCACTCGTGGATCGTTAGTTTTGCCTATGTAATCACAAGCAAACTAATAGAAAATCTCTACAACCCGTATTCTATAGCGGAATGTAAATACAAGCTGTTATAACTAAGAACACTTAGATCCTCTATGGATCTTTTATTAACTGAAACTCTATGTTTCGAATTAGTTATCTATTACAAACTATTAAGTTCCTTTTATAGACAAGGAACCCTAAACTATTACTACTCAATCGACTAAACATGCAAGCATGCATTTAATGACTAAACACTAAACAATATTGAGCAGTACATTAATACCCATGCTAACCTCGGGCAGTTCAAGAATAATGATGGGTTAGCATTTAAATAATAAAGCGCATGCTGATCCTAGTCAGCTTCCACCCTTCAGCAAGCAGGCAATACGGCAATGCTTTTAATCTTCACATAATCTCTCTTCAGGCAGATTCTGCTTCTACTTCAGCAGAATCCTTCGGCAGTATTGACAGCAGAATTCCTACTTCGTATAATTCCCAACAATCCTCCCCTAAACTGGAATTTGACTTGGTTAAGTTCCAGTTTCCTAACCTTTAAAGATCTTAGAGACTGTAGTAATAGAGGATTGTTCTCAAACATCAGTAGCAAAGAACCAAGAATAAGCTCATCTCTATGATGACCAATCTTTGAAACGCCAGGTCTTTGCAGCAACAATTGACATAGTGTACATCAAAAATCATTAGTTGCATACTATTCTCATCACATCCAGGTGTGTAAACTCCTGAGAGAGGTGAATCATTGAAAATAATGGATTTGATGTCTCTTTACCAATAGCCATTACTACTGGAGTAGCCAAATGTTTAAGTTCGAAAACTATGGTACACTGATAACCATCTGATTTATTGGCAAACCAAAAACCATATAAACGGGTTTGATGTGTCTTTACCTGTAGCCGTTTGCTCAGGACTAGTCAATTCTTAGAATTGGTGAATTGATAACCAAATATGGATTCTATTGCCTTTACCACAAGCCATATACTTGTGGGCTAGCCAATTCTTGGATTCCAAAAAGGAATATACCATGGTGAATTGATGACCATACAACACTCAGCAATAAAGCATGGGTGGTTGCAGACCCTATGATTTTGAGCAAATCATTACAGCTATCAACAGATTTGATGTGTCTTTACCAAAGCTGTACCCTTTGGACTAGCCAACTCTTTGAGATACACAAGGTATATCTAGTGAGTTAAAAACCATCAACTATATTCAACAAACCTGCAAGAAAGATAGTTCTTTTTTTTTTTTTAACTAATAAAGAAACTACCAAGAGTATATAATACAAATAGTACCAAAAGGAATATAAGGCAGAAGACCGTGAGAGATACCATTATGACGATGAAGAAGCAGCTTGATCTTGAAGGAGGTGAGTCTTGATCAATCTAACCAGTTGTTCAGCCTGTGGTCTTTCATTTCCCACTGGATCTGGAGGAATTTCCAATTTCTGAGTCAGCATCCTCTCCATAAGTCTTTTGGACAATGGGTAAGTTCTTTCGGCAAACATGCAGACTGTGATTCCACCCTTCGTCTCAACTACATGCACACGAGGCAGAGGATAGAATCTCCAGGACTCAACCCGCCATAAATGTGAGTTCTGCCAAATGGAATGTCCTTTATTATTGGAGATTGAGAGCTAAACAGGACATGAAGATCTCCTAATAAAACCATCCCGGAACCCTGTGGTGCATAGTTGCAGTAATGGGAGGTAACGAGAGTGTACAGAGTAAGCAAGTCTGCCCTATCTACCAAATGAAGTATTTCCTTCAAAAAGGTGAACTCCATAGAAGTTTTGTCCTTTCGATGTATGACATTCAGCTCTTTGTTTGTCAAAGTCCAATTGACCAACACATTTGGATATCCACCAGGAAAATCAGAGGAAGACCCTTCTTTAATAAAGGTTGACTCATCAGCCTCAATATCCAAGGTAGTGATTTTGGCCATCCTCTTCTTCCTCCTTCCAGGCTTATAGATTCCTAAAGATGGTGCATCTTGAGGTTCTTCATTAGATTGGCTGGCACGACTAAAGGAAGGAGAAGCACCTTCACGAATGGCATTCATCCTTACTAGCAAATTTCTAGCCTTTCTAGTTTTTAAACTTGTTGTATCAGCTTCTGAGCCAACAGATGCCACAGATGGAGTGGGAGCTGGTACATTAGGTGCTTCAGAAGAAATGGCAACTGGTTCAGCAGATGGAGTCTTGTCAGGTGAGCTAGCAATCTCTGTAGGAGTTTCAGCAGAGACCATAGATGGTTCAGCAGAAGGAATCTTGTCAGATGAAGGAGTGGCTTGAGAAATTTCTTCAGAAGTAATCAGTTGAGAGATCGTCTTTGTTGTAATATCATCAAAATTGTCCACTACCTCAACAAACTTTGGTCTTTTGGCCTTTGGTGCAACTTCATTCCCAGCAAACTTTTTCAAGCAGGAAGTGTGTGATGAACAGTACTTCGTGATTTGATTATACTTGTGAATCAAGACATGATCAGGGAAAGCCTTGACTTGCTTCATTGACAGCCCAGAGTAATACAGAGTGGAGCAATGGTTTTTCACCACAAGCCTCATTTAAGCTTTAGTGGGAGGTCTCTCTTTGTTCTTTTGGGCTGTGATGGCTCTCCTCTTTTCAACTGCTTCTTGCTTCCTTTGTCTTCCACGAGCCATCATCAGATCCACTAAACTTTCACTGTTGAAGTCTGCACCTAAGATACTCTGAGCAAGTGAAGGGTTTGATATGACTTGCTGATTGTAAGCATCCCAATGAGTGTCAGGTAGCTTAGTACGCATTTCATCTAGTTCCCTTTGTCTTTCAGGAGGCAAAACAGACGTAGATTGATCTTCAATCTGTTTAGCCATTTCTTCATCTTTCTTTCTCTCATTACACTCAGCTAGCATTCTGTCTTGTTCTCGCCTTTCCTCTTCACTTACCAAGTCTGGACCAAGCTCATCTTCTACCATTAAACCTTTCCCTTTATTAGCAGGCTCCTTAGTACAATCATCTTCAGTAATATCAACTAAAGGAATCTCAGTAGTAACTCCCAAATCAACTTCAGAAGAAACATGTTGTGAGGGTTCTTCAGCAGGAATGGACACTGATGGTTTTTGTATGACTGAAGATTGACTAAGTTCAGTAGCAACATCCTCCATTGAGGTATCAGTAGATGCAACTTTGACAAACTCTGGTTCCTTGGATAATTCAGTAGATGCTTTATTCAAGTACGATCTCTTTCTCCTTTTATAAAGAACAGGTTCCTTCTTCTTTGAAGATTCCGCAACTACTGATGAAGGATCATTAAGAGACACATCAGCTAACATATCGAGAGACCCATACTGAGGTTCTTCTTCTTCCTCCTCAGAGAAGAAACACAAGCTTCCTTTTGGTGCCCTTTTCAAGTCTGTCTCCTAGGTCCTTAACTTTACTGTAGTTCTTCAATTTACTACCAAGAGTAGACTTGGTTTCTGCAAGTTCCTTTTCAGACTAGACACCTCAGCGCATACCTGTCACAAGATCATACACCGATGTGAGAGTAATGGGGTCCTCAGCTCCACCAGCAGATTGCTCTGTGGTAATGGAAGCTTCATTGGACCTTTCAGTGGAAACATGGTCATGCTCACAATGAGGAGGTACCTCATTAAAAGTTTCCCTTTGAGGACTAGGTGTGGTCATCCTGTTCAGATCAGACTCAAACTCATCAAGAGGATCTTGTGTTGGTGGTGGACTAGGACAGTGTGCTAGAGTTGGTGTTGGTGGAGGCTGCTCTGGAGCAACATGAGAAGCTTCAGCAGAAAAGGAGGGGTCCTCATCAATATTAACTGATGGATTGCCATCAGTAGCAACATCTGAAGAGGGTGGGATGTTAGCAACATTCTCCTCATCAGCAGCCTCATTGTCTTGAGGCAACATAGCTTCTGTCAACGGATAATGTGCCCCCTCAAAGTTAGTTCTCATAGAGGCAAAAAGTTTGGCTGACAGAGCTCCTACGGCATAAAAGGCTTGGGTTTGGGTAGAGGTGTCTATGATTATTTGTAAAAATCTAGGGTACATTAAAAACTTATGTTGTTTCCTATTGATATTTTCAACCAAATTGTCAAAAATAAATTTAGAAAAATTATAAGTTATCCCTTGAGATAGACACACAATACCATATGCCAGTTGGGAAGAGAATTGATCCCATGCTCTTGATTTGTTGCTAATGCACTGAAGCAACGTGTGAACCAAGAATCTCCACTTAGGGCAAAAATGCTTTTCAACCATATGTCTGTCCTGGTACCTTGATACCCAATAGCCCTCAGCCCCGTGAGTATATCCTCAGTGCTAGTGTGATATACCCCATCAATATCATCCAAGTGAAGCTTTCTCCTAATCAGCTCCTCTGTTACTACATACTCTGTTCCGTCAATCATGGCCGCAATCTCTGTTTCACTCCGTGTGGAAGCGGATGCCCAAAATGTTTGACCAACGATTCATAAATTGCATTAGGAGAATGCGTTAGGGCATAGTGAATCTTTGATCTTTTCAAGAACTCTACCATAGGTACATACTGACTCATCACCTTTTGCATTTCCCAGAAACGCAACTTTGTTGTGATCCTTCTTGAATTGAAGAGCCATTTGATGAATTGATATTTTAGGGTTATGGTTCTCGTAACAGTGAGGGTTTTTGGGTGTAGGAGAAGAGGGAAGGGTTTTGTTTGAAGTGAAAAATGAGAGTGATGGTTTGGTAGAGGTTTGTGCAAAAATAGTCAAAAGCATTGGCACTGTATTGTTTGACTACGCTTACGTGTACATCTACTTTGACTATAGACAATTTAACTCTTCAGCAGAAACAGATACTCAATGCTGGCTTTAAGTTATACAATTCAGAGAAACCAACCCAAGACTAGGATATCTTCGGTAAGATTCTAAATTCTTGTGCCAACTAACTCGAATTAACTTACATTAAACCTCGAACCCGTCTATAAAATCATCCCAATGCATACTTCTCTCACATACTTTACCCCAAATTACCAACACAAACCCTAGATTCATCATACACCCAATCAACCAAAATTAACCATGAATACTTCACGGAGGTTGTAAATCCAACCTCTTCTCCATCATCCTCATCATCAGTGATTTCCTCCGGTTTGGTCATATCCACCTAACCCTCGCCCTGACATCCCCATTTCTCTCTCTTCTGAAGATGATGGTGTAGTGGATCCAAGTGAGTCTTCGATGACTCGGAGGAACCACTACTTGAGATACCTTCATACTCCCAACCTCCAGCACCTCAACCTCAACAAAGGCCTCTTGCCGAAAGGGAGGTGGTGCTTGCTCTACCTGCGCCATGTTTTGGTGCATCTTCACACATCGTATAGAGGAAGAGCATAAGGAAGGTGAATGGATTGCTTTTGGTGAAATCAGCAGATGAAGCATAAAGGACACTTTATTTTTCTTCATCATCATTATTTTCATCAATCCATCCTTCCCATTTTGATCCTTAGCTTCCTCGTCCTAGTGGTCATGTATATCCAGCCATCGAGATAGAAGAAATGGGTGGTTATGCAAGTTTTCCGAGCATATCCAGCATCTATTGTGAAAGATGTGAGCGATCATGCATATCCAACAACCTGTTAGATGTTGGAATAGATGATATGAACTAGATTAGGATTATGTAAAGCTCTGATCTTGTAGTTGCATTTGAAGTTGAATTTTGTAAGCTGTAGGCTGTACACTGTTTCTTGAATGAATGAATGAACAATTTGACTTCGATTTCTTCTCTATGTACTCTTACTTCAGTAGAATCAACTTGTTTACTTCAGCACTTTAGTTTCAGAAGAAACAAGCTTCAAAGCTTACTTGACCATTTATAAAAGAATCACACTTGATGAATCTTGGACTTGAACATGGAATAGACAAACTGCACTAGAAATAGATAAACTGCAACACAAACACAAATACACACAAAAACAGAACAGAGACAAACAAACTAAAGAATTATTAGCAAGTTAGTGTTAGCAAACAGAAATATAAACAACAATGTACAAAGTTTACTACACAATCCTCCCCTGAGGCATATGCCTCCCTTGAGGCCTATGCCTCCCCTTAAACTTTGATTAAGGGTTAAGCATTCCATTAGGTCTAGCAGATGAGAAAGATCCACCATTGTTCTTGGGTTTCCACTGAAAGTTAGGTCCTTTATTTTTCCAAGAACAACCTGCTGAGGACTTGACAGCAGTACCCCAACATCCTTTCTCATTATTCATAGAGTCAACATATGCAGGCCAATAACCATGTTTAAAGTATGGGCTAGTAGGTTGCACATAAGGTCTATCAGCTGATCTCCTCCAAGGAGAGTTATTACAAGAAGCTTGTGGGACATAAGGTGGAATATTCTTAACATTGGTCCACACTGGTCTAGGTTTCTTCTGAGTAGCACAAACACCCAATCTTTGCTCATAAAAATCACAATCCTTAATAAGATGAAATTTACTTCCACACACAAAACATGTCTTCCTTTTGGAAGATTTATTCAACAAAGCAGATGTTCTATTACATGTAGAAGTACTTAAACCAGAAACATTAAAGGAATTGTTTTTAACAGACATATTATGCAAAGATTTAAAGGACACGTCTTCAGGGGAAACAGGCTTGGAAGTGGATTCCACAGTAGCTACCCTAGAAGGCTTGTAAATAGTCTTGGTTGCAGGCTTGGGTGTAGGCTCAGGTGAGGGCTTGGGAAGGTTGGACTTATCTGTCACACCCCCAAATTACCTGTTTTGCAGCGGAATGGAATTCCTGGGGATTGACTGTCATAGCATCACAATCACAGTTATATTGAATGACCTAAAGTGTCGTTTGGAAAATACATCGCTTGATTTAATAAAAACATTCAGAGTTACAAAGATAGGTCCCAAATGAAAATTTCTATGCACGGAAAATAAGTTTAGTACAAGTCAAACGATGTTTTTAAAGTTCATAAAACCCAAGTGAGACGCGTCGTCACCGCGACTCCATGATGTGTCCAAATGTATGCCATGAATTGTATGCCTTAGATACCTGAGATAAAACATGCTAAAAAGTGTCAACACAAAGGTTGAGTGAGTTCATAGAGTTTGTGTTGAAATGTAAAGCCTTTCAAAATCGTTTATGCAGCAAAGGCATTGTAAATCCACTCAGTTCCAAGTTCCGCCCATACAAAACTTGCAACCTGTGTGTTCACAACCCACTGCCGAAATGTGTATAGTTTATGATCAAGTGCATGATGTCAAATGAATTCACAAAATAGTGCATAACTTAATGTATCCATAGTTACTTAATATAACACATAATTCGTACGGTTTCAAATTGTTCCATGACCATTAGTGCAATGATTATACCAAGACCATCAGTTCAATGAATGTACCAAGACCATCAGTCCAATGAATATACCAAGACCATCAGTCCAATGAATATACCAAGACCATCAGTCCAATGAATATACCAAGACCATCAGTCCAATGAATATACCAAGACCATCAGTCCAATGAATATACCAAGACCATCAGTCCAATGAATATACTATGGAAATACTACGTATGGTAATACTGTTACTTTGCATGACTAAACATTCAGTTCGGATAAACATATAATTTGCAAATAGTCATGAATGTAATAAACAGTTTGAGCATGTATCTCCCCCAAAAGTAGTATAAAAACAATCGAAAATGGGGCTATGAAAACTCACTTGGTAAACTGAGGCGATGACAAAAGTGAGTACACCGAGGTATAATGTGAAACTTTAATCTGGACCTATTACCAATGATATGATATGTAATGAGTTGCAATGTAATGTTATGCATGCATTTCGTATGTTATTTATACCATTGGCGAGTTTTGAAAAATAATACTTATCGTCGAAAAATACTCTTTTGACGTCTTGACCATTCTTAAATTACTTTACAAGTATTCACGTCAAAATGTCATCCTACAATGGTTTTGTAATGATTTATAGTGAAATTTTAACTTTTCGTCAGAAAATAAAAGTCGTTGGAAATTTCATGAAAGTGACAAAAATGGCTTTGAAAAACTAGTCGTAAAATGGTGTACGTCGCACGTTAGGAAACGAACTCGACGGTTTTGAAAAGTTTGTATCAAAATCTAAAAGTTTCAGTTCATGAGTTTTCGTCATAAAGGTCTCGAACATAAAGGTAATAAGGGTTAAAGATGGTGATTTTGTCGAATTGTGGTTCAAAAAGTGAGTTTCGGCAAAGTTTAAGCAACCGTAATTAATTTACTACAACTCCGCTATGCAAACGGTTGGTCGTTTTGAAAAATATGCTTGGTGATCTTGATTTTATTAGAAGACCTCTCGTTACAAAAAGTTCTACATCGTAGTAAAAAAAACAGCCTCCAACATGGTCGTTTTAGTTACCGTAACACTTGTCTCGTAAAAATAATATAGTTTTCCTGAAAATAATAGTTACGGCAATTTTATGAAAACGTGCATATCTTAGTCGTTTCAAATCCGTTTTCTACGTATTATACGTCCTTAGCTCCGTATCAAAGTATACTAATATATTTTTGATAAGTCGAAATAATTTGTAAAGCTTAAGGCTCGTTTTGACTCGTACAAAATAAAAATAGTATGCTGAAATTTCAGAAAAATATATATTTCGTCGTCAAACTTGTAAAATTCATAACTTCTTCGTTATAACTCCGTTTTATTCCGTTCAAGCGACCACGGATTCGTTTTAAAGTATATTTTCTAAATATCAAGGCCAAAAATTCGTGCCTACTGTCGGATTTTCCAGAAAACAAAATAAGGACAGAACACTTTTTATACTAGTCGAAAATAGCTTTTCTCGTACTAAACCTATTCCAATCCCTTCAAATCAACTCCAAAGCTAATCTAATCCTACCATACACCTTCTTAGGGTGTCATGGGTTCCTAGACATCATCAATACCAATATATAACAAGGGATAAATTATAGGATGACCTTTATATATATAACTCTAAAAATCATGTAAAAATGGTATAAATAAACACAAGTCTTGCATGCTTGCACCAAAATTGAAGAGATAAATATGAAATGAAAGTGAAAGATATAAAATGAAAGAAATATGCTTACAAGCTACTATGATGAGGTGCAAAGAACAAAGGTTTAACCTAAACACCCTAGGTTTTTATTTCAAAACCTTGTTAAGAGTGTAATCTAGATTGTTTATCTTGAGCTTGTAAAAATTTGTGTGATCCCTTCTTACTCCTAGTAGAACCGGTTTTGAGAGGATGAAACCAAGAGAGAAGAAAAAAAATCTTTACTAACACTTGAATCATTTGAGTTGAATGAATGAAGTAATGTAGTTGGAGTATAAATCTATACTTTCAAAGAAAATAAGACCAAACCAATAAATGCATACACTCCCCCCCCCCATGGCCGGTTTTGGGGGGGATGTATCTCAAAGTTATTATTATTATTTTTTTTTTATAAGTATATAATTGTTAAAAAGTGTAAGTGAAATGTGTAGTTAATAAAAATTGTTGTAACTTGTACATAGTTGTGAATTTAGAGTAGTATGGACTAAAATAATTTTTTTAATAGATCAAAGTAGAGTATAATGAGATCATAAAAATTGTAAAAATACATTCCTTGAAAGATTTGAGTAATATAATAATTATCGTGCAATTTTTAAGAAAAACGTCGTAATAATATAAATTTAACGATTTATATACAAAATAAATTTAAAACACTAGGTAAACTAAAAATATAGTTTTTATAAACTAAATGTAAGTATAAAAATATGTCGGGATCATTTTTGGAAGTATCGGATTAAATGTTCAAAATAATAACTCACGCGATAACGTTTATTTAATATAAAATTCACGCGTTTAATGTGAAATGCAAAAATCATGAACGAACTAACATGATGAAAATGATGCTAATGAAATGTAGACTAAACTTAGTCTATATGAAATGTCCGTGATGATATGATCATGAATTCGCCGCTAAACCATTAAGGTTACGCTAATTTGGAACACGTAAACCTAGTTTACGATAAATGTTGAAATAGTGAAACTTGAGAAATGACTTGAAATTGCGAGTTGTCACATTATCACTTGAATCACAGCTGGAAGTAGATCCTTGATCCGATGAATTGTCACTGTCAGAGAAAGAGACAAAGTCACAAGATGAAGCATCGGTGTCTGGCAAGTCTTTTGACTTTTTGCCATACAAATGGTGTGATCCATCAAAGTCAACAGTAATGGTCGGTCAGGTAGGCATGAATTCACCTCAAATAGGTCCAGGGACAGCATGTAAATCACCTTCCTTTTTAAAATGTTCTTAGCCTGCAGGTGTAGATTTACGCCCATCTTGCCTAGCTTCCAATCCTACATACTTTTGAAAACCTAAACCTATTCCAGAGTTCACTGACTGACTATTATAGAGTTCTCTAGCTAGATCGTCACCTGATATTAACCATTGTTTATGTCTAGCTATTTCCTCAGTAAGTTTCTCTTCAAGCTCTAGATTCTCAGTAATAGCATCAGCTTTTTCCTTTTCAGTGCGTTTCAAGTTAATGTCTGCAATATCTAGATCAATTTGTAACCCCTTTATCTTTTCTTCATAAGCTATCTGATTCTTTTGAAACCAAACCTTTTGTCTTTCTAATGTTTTTAACGAAAGTTTATAAGCTTCATTATCAACATAGCATTCATTGTATTTAGGTTTCATAGTATCATATGCTTCTTTAAGTTCATTGTATCTTTCACTACAACCAAATATACAGTTATGTACACGAGAAAGTCCCATCAAGTCAAATTGATCATGCCTATCTTCTGAAGTACATCTGGCCAGCAATCCAAGCTTCTCTGCATCAGCTTAACTTCCTTATTCATAGGTTCATGTGCAGCCCAGTTGACCTGTTCATCCAAGGTGACAAGAGCTGCTGAAGTTCTAGCTTCCTTCGATTCTGCATAGGAATTGTAGTTAGCTCCCTCTCCACTCTTCCTATCTTTGCATTCCTCGAGAAATGACCCATCTCGGTGACAAGAGAAACACTTGACCTTGCTCTGTCAAAATGAGTGGATCCTTTCCCTTGAAGCCAAACTTTCTTCTGACTTCTCCTCAAACCTCTTGATATTCATGAAAGCATGGCCACCTTCCATTTCAGCTTCATCTCCTCCATCTCAAGTGGGTCCACCTGATCAAAGTCTTCATAAACAAGATGCTAACGAGTATCATAATCAGCAACAAATGAATCAAGCACATCCTCCAATACACTACCAGTTTTAGCTTGAGGGTAGGATGGAGTGGGGCGATGTAAGATGATGATGGTATGTAAGATGGACTTGGAGCATGCATCATCATATTGGAGTGAGATGTCCCAACAAAGGCTGTATGGCCAGAAGAGGATGCACGGTAGGGAGATCTAACATCAGGTTCAAGAGATTTGAGCTTGTTGTATAGTTCATCAAAAGTGAGCATGTCCAACCCACCTTTAGCCTTAAGAGCTATATTGACATGTAACCATGATGGAGGCAAAGATCGAAGGAACTTTGAGTTGCAATCATCATTGTCAGGTTTGCATTCAAGCTGGTTTAGCTGACTCAAAATCTTGTGAAACCTGTCATATCCCTTGTGGATACCTTCTTCTTCAGAGATATTGAACTCTTGAAAGTGTTGTCTCAGCATGGACTTCCTCATTCTCCTGGACTCTTCATTGCCACCGAACCTTGCTTTAAGAGCCATCCATATGTCCTTTGCATCATCCATGTGGTGAAAATCACCTAAGTGATCTTCGGGAATAGCTTGAAGAAGGATGGTTCTCACTTTGTGCTCTCTTTGCACAGCTAAAATCTCTTCAGCAGTTTTGGGAGGAGCAATGGTAAACTTACCATCAAGATCAGGATAGTCTTCTTCGTTTCCTTTCTTTACAATCTCCCAAAGATTCCAATCAATATTGGAGATCCAGTTCTGCATTTTCATAGTCCACAGATCATACTCTTCCTTTTTCAGATAAGGAAACTTACCATTACTGTTGGAAAGACTAAGTTGCTGCATAGAGGTGGTGTTTTTGATGTTGTTGTTGGTGACTTCTGATTCATCATCAGTTCCAAGCATGGTGAATGTGTTTTGGTTGTATGGGGGTGAGGAAAAATATGGTTCTCAGTATCGTAGAGACTTTCCCGAGGCTCTGAAACCACTTGTTGAACACACACAGACCTTGACAGATCTTGAGCACTCGTGGATCGTTAGTGTTGCCTATGTAATCACAAGCAAACTAATAGAAAATCTCTACAACCCGTATTCTATAGCGGAATGTAAATACAAGCTGTTATAACTAAGAACACTTAGATCCTCTATGGAACTTTTTATTAACTGAAACTCTATGTTTCTAATTAGTTATCTATTACAAACTATTAAGTTCCTTTTATAGACAAGGAACCCTAAACTATTACTACTCAATCGACTAAACATGCAAGCATGCATTTAATGACTAAACACTAAACAATATTGAGCAGTACATTAATACCCATGCTAACCTCGGGCAGTTCAAGAATAATGATGGGTTAGCATTTAAATAATAAAGCACATGCTGATCCTAGTCAGCTTCCACCCTTCAGCAGAAACACGGCAACGCTTTTAATCTTCAGCAGAATCTCTTCTTCAGCAGATTCTGCTTCTACTTCAGCAGAATCCTTCGGCAGTATTGACAGCAGAATTCCTACTTCGTATAATTCCCAACAATTCTATAGTGGAATGTAAATACAAGCTGTTATAACTAAGAACACTTAGATCCTCTATGGATCTTTTTATTAACTGAAACTCTATGTTTCGAATTAGTTATCTATTACAAACTATTAAGTTCCTTTTATAGACAAGGAACCCTAAACTATTACTACTCAATCGACTAAACATGCAAGCATGCATTTAATGACTAAACACTAAACAATATTGAGCAGTACATTAATACCCATGCTAACCTCGGGCAGTTCAAGAATAATGATGGGTTAGCATTTAAATAATAAAGCGCATGCGATCCTAGTCGACTTCCACCCTTCAGCAAAAACACGGCAACGCTTTTAATCTTCAGCAGAATCTCTTCTTCAGCAGATTCTGCTTCTACTTCAGCAGAATCCTTCGGTAGTATTGACAGCAGAATTCCTACTTCGTATAATTCCCAACAGGTTTCCAATGATGTTGTCCAATGGATGATCATGTGTCCACTTTCTAATGTGTTCATGTGGTTGTTGTTGAGGAACTGATGTAGCAGAGTCGATTTCTCCTGATGAAGATGGTTCTGATGACGATTCAGGAGCAAATATGTTTTCAAAAGGTTCATCTTCTGGAGTAGCAAACGGATTTTCATCATCTGTAACAGCAGCAACATTTCCATTGTGTACACTTGATGATTGAGGCATTGATGATGATACCGAGTGATCAGCAGAAGGCGCTTCTTGACTTAGTGACATGGAAACTGAAGGGTTAACATCATTGACAAAGATAGGAGCAGCCTCTGTTGATGGAATTTATAGATCATTAGCCCTTGGCTTATAGTGTTCATCAAATATAGGATCAAATAATTTCTTCAAATCATCTTCTGAAGGAGGTACATAATGAGTTACTGGTGAGGGAATTGAAACCAAAGTAGAACTGATAGGACTACTTGACGAAAGTTGAGATGTGGGTCCAGTACTAGTTTGTCCTGGATCCATTAGACCGGTTAGCTCATCGAACGTAACGTGAATTGTTTCCATGATATTTTGGGTTCTCTTGTTGTAGATTCGGTATCCTTTTCTGTTTGGTGCATAACCTACAAATACTCCAATGTCCGCTTTAGCATTTAGTTTACCTAAATCTTGACCGTCATTAGTTGGGTAACATAAAGCACCAAACACACGAAGGTAGGATAGATCAGGTTTTCGTTTATGGACAAGTTCATATGGAGTTTTTCCATGAGAGGTGTGAATAAGGGAACGATTTTGGGTGTAGCATAGCGGTGGCAATGGCTTCAGCCAATAGAAAAATTGGAACCTTTGAATAAATTAGCATTGTTCTTGCGGCTTCCACAAGAGTTCGATTTCGTGTTTCAACTACACCGTTCTGTTGAGGAGTTCGTGGAACACTTCTTTGATGACTGATTCCAACACTTTCATAAAACTAAATTAAGTCTTTGTTAACAAACTCTGTGCCATTGTCTGTTCGAACAATTCTAACAATTTTGTTGAGTCGAACCTGAAGTTGTTTGATAAGTTTGATGATGACATCTGAAGTTTCATCCTTTGTCCTAAAAAACTTTACCCAAGTAAATCGAGAGTAGTCATCAACAACTACTAGAATGTATTTCTTCCCATTTATTGTTTGCACTCTCATTGGTCCACACAAATCCATATGAAGGGTATGAAGAACTTCCATTACTGAGTTTGTGGGCATATTTTGTGCTTTTTCCCAATTGGCAAGCTGAACAAAGATGATCTTTTTCACACTTTAATCTGGGTAATCCTCTTACTAAGTCCTTTCTGGAAAGATTGTTTATGGTACCAAATTTCAAGTGATTGAGACGACGGTGCCATAGCTATGACTTAGTTTTGGAAGCCTTTGACAGCTAGCAGATGGGTGAAGATTTCATCATGTCTTCGATAGAGATGGTTTATAGGTTTGAACCACGAGTTCCTCTGAGAAGTTCCACACCATCAAGTTCTCTAACAAAATAAGTATGTTTTCTAAATGCCACTTCTAGATCAGAATCACAGAATTGACCAACAGAAAACAAGTTATGACCAATACCTTCAACATAATATACCCTGGAGATTACACTTTTGCCAACTACATAATCACCATAACCCATAATTGCTCCAAAATGGTCGTTCCCGAATCTAACAGTCCCGATGAATTTACTCATGAAGTTCATGAGCCGCGACCGGTCTCAGTCATATGCTTGGAACAGCCTGAGTCCAAGTACCACGAACGATTTGAACGATCTGCGTTGAACAAGACAAGAATAGATAACTGGATAATTAGGATCCCCATGCAAGAATGGGTTCCACTTGGTTAGTAACATTGATTGGAACACCCACATCAGAGGTAGAAACAATGGACTTATTAGAAATAGATGCAGTGCTAGTGTCCGTATTTGACCTATTCAAAGTATGTTCGCTTCTTAAGGGAATAGTTCTACCAGTGGGCATCCATTTTCTAGTGGGCATTGATTTAGCAACGTTAGGGCAAAGCTCATTAATCTTACGGCTAGTAGGTATCCATTGATAACCTATATTACTAAATTTCCTTCCTGTGGGTTTCCACTGTTTTCTAACATTCTTTCGCCTTTGCCTTTTAGCCTTCTTAGCTTGAAATTTAACATTAACAGTTTTATCAGGGCATTTGACAGCATTAGACAAAACATTCTCACCACATTCATGATTAGTAACAGAAATCAAGCAGTCATCATTACATGGTTTGCGAATAGTAGCGAGATTGAATTAATTACAGTTCGCTTATAGCTAATACTAGAATCAACACGATTCGTTTTATTCAACTCAAACTTAATATTCCTAGGGTGATCTTCTACTTTCTTCCAATGCACATTCTTAACTTGCGAGGTCCTATCTTGCTTGGTATTTCCTGGAGGCTTTGACCCGCTTGCTTTAATGTCACTGATTACTCCTGTAGAGGGAATTATGAGAACATTAGTTGGTTGATCTACTTTTTGCATTCCTGAACTAGATGTACAGGGATCTGAACTACTTGAAGGCACATTAGTGTTCACTTTCTTAACACTGGGCATAGAATGATTTGAATGCTTGGCACTAGGCATAGAACAAGGCATCACAACTTTTCCTTTCGCACCTAAGGATTTAGGACATGTTGCAATTAAACATTCTAGCACTCTCGAGATCGTTTGGCCTGAATGCAAGCAAACCTAATTTCTCTATACAGAGGCTTATTTATGAAATCCTCTTCCACAATCTCACGGAGACATTCTAGACTATCCTTAAGGTGAGCACAATAGTTATGAAACACAGGTTCATTATTCCTAAGATGAGGAGGAATGTATTTAACAGTCACAATATATTTGCAGTCTGAGGATGACTTTGATGCAACATTCTCATTAAAAATAAGTGGTAGTTTCCCTTTTTCCTGACTCCTAAGATTCTCAATTTCCTTTTGTAAAGACGTTATTTTTTCATTGTTTTTGTCACGAGTGACTTTCATTGAATCATATAACTCTTTAAAGTGTCGTTTAACTTTTTCATTTTCTTCTAGAAAACTCTCGTTTTCCTTTTGTAAAGCATTAACCAAGTTTTGAAGATGAAAAGTTTGAGAATATAGAGAATCTAAAGAAGGAGGCATTTGGGAGCCAGTCACATTGTTCTTTTCACCTTTTAACTGAGAGATTTAGGCTTTCAACTTTCTGATCGTGTTACAATGAGCTCGAATCTGTTCTTCACATTTGCTAATTTCAAAAGCATCAAATTCAGAGCATCCAAGGATGTATTGATATTTGAGGTTTTAACATTTTCTTTCAGATGTTGATATTTTAATTGCAAAGCAAGATGCTCAACTTCCAATTTAGAAAAGCTGTTTCACCAAGTTATCATGATCATCCTGTTCAACTTTATCATGCAGTTTAGAGTTAGTTTTTTTAAGCTCAATGACACGATCATGAGAGACTTTCAGAGCAACAGATAATTCATGAAATTGAGAAGCATTAATGGAACAATTCGTAGCAGTGTAAAACACATCTTGAGTAATACATTCAGAAATAAGATTCTCATTCAAGGTGTGCAAGTTCTTCCTCTCAATCTCATTATATTTTAATTCTCGCTCATAGTCACTAACCTAAACAATCATTGCATCAAATTCCTTTTCCATTTCTTTAATATCTAAGTCAATCCCCTTTTTAAGACTCTCAAATTGATCTTTTAGTTGTTTAAAGAAAGGCATGACCTTAGTTAAATAACATTCTTTAGTTTGCTCAAAACCCCTTTCCCCTTCAGTTATCCCTGTGGGCGTGATCCTTTTCTTACAAGTTTTCTCAAAATCAACAAATAGTTGAAAGATAACATATTGACTGATTAAGGTCTTGCTTTTAGTGGCAATAGTTCTAGGAACTAAATGCATTGGTGTATTCGGAGGATACACAGTTGCTGAAGGCATTTTCCTAAGGGAAGGGTTTGTTACAACAAGATTCTCTGCCTTTTGCTTATCTAAATCCTTTTTCCAGAACACTTGTCTGGGTGTTAACAACGTTTGAGGCTTAAACTTGTTCAAGGAAATCCAGTTTTCCTTTTTGTAATCATGGGGTTTGATTATTATGTTATTCTCTTTACATTCAGGATCTTCTAGCTTCTTATTCATTTTCTCCCTAGATGCATCATCTAATTTTCTATCTTCCTCAGTGCACTCAACGCAACTCGATTTTTGTCTAGGTTTAAGAATCTCATTACCATCATAGATTACATTATGGGCAGCTCTATCCTTTTTAACAACCTCAGAATTAGGTTCCACAACAAGGGGAATGTTATGCTTATCGCTTAAAACTCTATGCTTAGTGATCAAGTGAGCAGTCTGAATGGTATTCCCTTGTATGTACAACTTATTTTCAAGCTTGTTTTTCAAAGTTTTTAGATTGGAAAATTCATTCAATTGTTTTGATTCCTTAGCATTGAATTCTTGCTTAAGCATTTTAACATTTTCTTGAAGTTCCTGTTTTTGCTTAGCAGTTTTAGAAAGCTTTTCTTGTAAGGAGTTTAACTCTTGTTTCAATACTTCTTCTCTAAAATTACTTTTTCTAATAGTTGTACGCATTTGGTCATCCATTTCCTGCTCACGAGTGGTTAACTCAAACTTAGCATGTTGTTCATAAATAGCAACTTGTTCTTTATAGGCATTCAGTTCAGAGATAACAGAATCATCAGGGGCACAAGCAGTGTATTCATCAAAGACATAGTCCTCATTGACTGCGGAAGATGCATTACTTGGTACAACCTCACTTTCACTTTGCTTCACATATTGATCATATGGGACAATATTGCTATTACCCTCATCATCAATATCTTATTCATAAGTTTCAAGATTTTGTACTTTATTATGCATCTTTTGCCCATCAACATTATCATATAGTTTTAATACCTCAGAAATGATTTTGTCTTTTGATAGACCAGCATGTTGTGGCGGAGAAACCTTTGGAGAGACCATAGGTGAGATGCTAGCCATGAAAATTGTTTGGGCAGTAGGTTCATCAAAGACATCAGAGTCAAATGCATCACAGTCAGCTACTTGAAATGCATTTTGATGATTATGACCTATCTCCTGAATTGGTTGTTCATCAACATCAGCATCATAGGTTCAGGCATTTCCCTCAGCAAGGAACAACTCCTCTTCATCCAAAGCTGCTCCATTATCTTGAGCTTGCACAAGCAGCATCTTGTCTTTGAAGTATTCTGCATTCTGTGGAAGTTTTGGAGATGTGCGAGTTCTAGCAATATGTCCTCACCACCACAGCTTGTAGCACTTAATTGGCTTTGCTTAACCTTGATTCCCATTCCTTCCCCTATTCTGATTTACCCCATATCCTCTACTAACTCCTCCTCTTCCCTGTTCATACTGCCTTTCTTGAACTGGTTGCACCATAACCTTCCCATCTCTGGCAGTTGCTTGATTGTGTGGATTGGATGCTGTTCTGAGGTTATTGTTGGTGTGTGGAAGAGAGTTCATGTTTTGACTGACCATGAGAGACAGTTGATTGATGAAGTTTTCCATGAATGTGTTTGGGTCTGAGGCTTATATCTTTGGATCAGGGGATGAGTTTGTAAATACCATCACCCATGGGAATGACTTGAGAAGCTTTGGTAGTAATACCAACATTTGTATAAAAGGTTGTTGAGTCATTTGAGGAACTTGTTTCTCCTTGGTTGGTTTTGAACTGTTCTAGAATCCTTTTCTCAAACATAGCATGTCTCTCATTCGGGAGAAGGAAGGCATACAGTTGCTCATAGTTGGTGTTCTTCAATCCTTTGGTCAGCTTTACAGAGGTGACAAACTTGTGCCATTCGGGATTCATGTTGTTCACAAAATTTGAGTTCAAATTGAATGTTTGGCATGGTCATTTTGATGTTCCTCATGTCATTCACAAGTTTGTGGAATCTCACGTAGTACTCATAGATACTCTCATCAGGTTTCATCTTGAAGTGCTCAAACTCATCATACAGTTGTGATTCTATGTCTTCCTTGGTTAATTCGAACCCGAGAAGCATCTTGACATTATCCCAAACCGCCTTTGCTTCGTTGTGTGATTGATCAGCTTGTAGATGTCTTTTGGAAGACCTCAGTAGTATGATGTTTGAGGCCGATATCAGCATCGAATCTCCTTTTCTCCTTATCATTGAGCTCATCATACGTCTTTGGTCTGTCCAATCCAAAGATCATGGTTCCATCTGCAGCAGTATCAATTATGTCTCTTGTAGTCTCAATCTGATACGGTCCTTCATCAATGGATTTGAGAATGTTGACTCCATTTTCTTTTCCAAGACAGTACATATAACTGATTCGTTGAGCCCAAGAGTTGTAGTCAGTTCTGTCAAGCATGGGTGGACGAGTATCAGAACCAGCTGCTTGAACATCCTCAGCAACAGTGGAGATGATTGTAGATACGTTGGTAGACATGTTAAGAGATTACACGAGATTTTATAACTCTATAATTAAACCGGGAAATAGATTCTTTCACGGCATTTTACTAAATCAAGAGAAAACCGTATTACAAACAAAAATTCAACCAAGTCGCTAAGAAACCTTGAACCAAGTCGCTAAGCACCAAGTTGCTAAGTATTATGAAATCAAATCGCTATAATGCCAAGTCGCTAAGACACAGTCAAGTTGCTAAAGAACAACTCGCTAAGGTCCAAGTCGCTAACACCAAGTCGCAAAGAAACTTAAGAACAAGTCGCTAACAAAATTGAAAGCAAGTCGCTACCTTCACCAAGTCGCAACCCGTAGTGGAGAATCCACTAAGTGTACTGTTTGTCGGCTTGTCTCAAAAGACAAGTCGCTAGGACCAAGTCGCTACCAAAAAGCACTACAACTCGCTACTTTTTACTGAAGCAAGTCGCTAAGATGAAATTCACTACGAGGACCAAGTCGCTACCAAGAAAAACTTCAAAAACACACTTTTCAATCCAAAACAAGCTCAACCACAGTGATTCAAGCTTACCAAATCAAAACCTAAGCACTTACAATGATTCTAAACACAAAAGTACACCCAAAATTCAAACTTTAACACTAGAAATGATCCAAATGATGCAAAAACCACTAAAATTTTTCAAACTCAAAAACCACCTAAAAACCACTAGAAATCCAAGGATATGTAAGAGATGATCAAACCATGGCTCTTGATACCATTTGTAACATATTGGATTTCACAAACACACTAGATCATAACCACAAGTAGGCGTATAATATGGTTTTGGAGAGAGAAAGTTAGAGGTTCGGAACTTTAGTGAGAGAAAGAAAAATCTTATTATGAGCTCCAACTCTCTACCTTGGGAGGTAGAGAGTATTTATAGTCCTTACATAAATCGCCACCTACGGGCTGTGGATCAGGAATACAGTAGGTAAAGACCCGTCCGTCCTCCACGGTGTTACAAAACTAAATACTAGTTAACACTAAATAATCTACGACTACGAGCTTTCTAACGATTACATATACTTGAGGTGACCGACTCTTTAATAACTGGATTTACTAAATCCCAACACTTTATACACTTAGGAAACCCTAGTATACAAAACATGTAGATGGATATACATATCTCTTCCTAAGATATCTCTACGCATACATGATGCAGGTTTTATTGACCAGGTTTTAATATTTATAAAGTCTCGTTATACCTATGGTCTACCCTAATGCACTAACGGGCAGTGTACCCGATCGTGTGTAGTATAGTATTCGTAAAACCGAGGTCGTCCCAAGAGCTATGTGTGTTGGATTAATACTAAGTCTAGATGTCACAGATTTTAATATGATTTTATTAGTTAACTAATAAGGCAAATAAAGGCAAAGGTGTAATCAATAGAGGAGAGTGGTGCTAACCTAGTTATTCATCCTAGCTAGTAATGTCTACGTCTAATTACTTCCAATTACTTCAGGTGGGGTCAAAGTCGAGAGGACAGCATTTGGCCAATTCGCCCTAACCTATCAGCAAAGATGCCACCACTAAAGAAGTCAGGAGTCCCCTCATAAGTCCAGTTGTTCCTGGTCCCTTAAGCCGAGTCATTAAGTTCCGCTACATGCTATACTTATAATAGTGAGTGCCCGGGCGTTAGCAACTTAAACACTCACCCCCTAATTCTTAAGTTCATTCAAACGGTAGGTGATCAGTTGGTCAAATTGCACAAGTAGAAAGGGTCGTCAGTTGGTCATATCTTACCCTTCCCGTCTTAGTCTACTCACTTAGGGTCAGTTGGTCATATCTCCTAAGCAACTAGCCTCTACCGCCATTCAAAACTACCGAAACAAGGGTAGCTACCAATAAACTATGCATGCATACACTTAGAAATAATTATATGGAAGTAATATAAACGCAAACAAAACAATTAAGGAATCATAACCAGGCCAACACCAAGAGGTGCTTAGCCGCTCATATTAACCATACAAATCAATTCAATAATTAATGTTACGAAATGCATGAATCAAAAGTGTTGGATCGATGTACTCTAACCAAACTAACTTAAATAGCTTGTTAAGGGCTTAATAACTTTGGATAAATCCTAAGTTATTAACAATGAAACACTGAGTAATCTTTATTAAGTACGCGGAATTTACTTAACAAAGCTAAGAAGAATATAACTTTAACTTTCAATGATTTTATTAATAACTCTAAATTTGCTTGTTATGCAGACTCTTTTAATAACTCTAAAACTCTAATATCAAATTCTCTAATAACATACGTACTCTCTAATGCCAACCTAGGGGTCCTTTTATAGGCTCAAGGATAATCCTAGTCGGTTTACAATATGTAACCTTGTACGACAAGTAATCTAAACTAAGAATATTCTATAATAACAAAGCTTTCCATAAACGAATATAGCAGTTCTTTAGCTTTGCAGTACTTTGATTTCGACAACAGTACTTTGACTTCTTCTTTAGCAGTACTTTGACTTTTTCTAGTACTTTGTCATTCTTCAGCACTTTCATATCCCAACAATCCTCCCCTAACTTGAATTCTACTTGCTTGACTTCAAGTTCCTTTGTAAACTTATCTTTAACAGCTCCATCTTCAAGGAAAGATTGTGTCTTTGTCTTTGGATTGTATCTGTGTATTCTCTGTGCTTATATCATCATTATCAAAGTATTCTTTAGAAATTATTCTTTACAGCATCCTTAATCAGTAATCTTTTCAGCAACATTCAGCAAGCTCCATCTTTTCAGCAACATAAGACATTTTGTACATTAATTCAGTTTAAGTTCCAGTCTATTCTCATCACTTCCAGGTGTGTAGACTCCTGTGAGAGGTGAATCATTGAAAATTTAATGGATTTTGATTTCTCTTTACCAAAGCCATTAACTCTAGAGTAGCCAAATGTTTTGATGTGTAAGATCATGGTACATTGATAACCATATGATTTTTAGCAAATCATCAGCTATCAACAGATTTGATTTTTCTTTACCAAAAGCTGTACCCTTTTGGACTAGTTAGTTCTTTCATCTATGGTGAACTAATTACCAAATAATGGTTTTTCCACAGCCTTTACCACAAGCCATTTTCTTGTAGGCTAGCCAACTCTTCACATTTACTGATATGGTGAGTTGATTACCATACAACTTATTAGCAAGTTGTCAACTATAAAACGGATTTGAGATATCTTTACCAGAGCCGTTTGCTCATGGATTAGCCAATCCTTTTGTAACCATGGTGGATTGATAACCTATAGGTGTTACCATCTCAAAAACCATTTATTTCTTTTAACCTTTGTTTCAAAATATTTATCACTTAACAAAAGTTTTCTTTTCAAAAACATTAACTGGTTTAAAGCTGCAAGCAGTACTTTGATGAAAGTACTGTTTGATCAGCAGTACTTTGAATAAAGTACTGATATTTCAAAAATAACTTATCCAATTAAGATTCATACCAGTTATTCATGCATCATCATCAGCCATAGTCGTCCATCTGATAAACAATTTGATGACCATAAGAGCAATTTCATTATCTTCTTCAACTTCCATTCCATGCTCTAGCATTCTCCTCATGAGATCTGATGTAAGCGGATACCTTCTGTCTGCTAACATGTGAATCATAGTCCCATCTTCTAACTCTAGAACATGTACTCTAGATTCTTCAAAGAATCTCCAGCTGATAATCTCCCAATCTTCTTGGTTTTTCCAAATCTCAGCAGTACTTGTTTCTTCAATTTCCCAAACAGTTGTGAGATCTCCAAGCAAGACTAAACCAACTCCTTCTGATCGATTGTGTTCAAAATATTCTCGCACCACATGATATAAATGAAATAAATCCACTCTATCTATTATATGCAATAAATCTCATAGCATATTGAACACCCTGAAGCTTTCATTTTCTCTGTGAAACATCAGATAACTTCCATCCTTTGACTCTACAACTTCAAAAGTAGTTATTGGAGATTTGTTCATCTTTATTTCAGCATCATCTTTAGAATACTCAAATTCTACTACTCTTAAGTAATTCCTTAGCTCATCATTAGTATCAGATCTTAACTCAATCTTCTTTGATGGCTGTGTATCTTCAACTTCAGTTGATCT
This sequence comes from Chrysanthemum makinoi, assembly GCA_910596185.1. Classification (NCBI taxonomy): domain Eukaryota; kingdom Viridiplantae; phylum Streptophyta; class Magnoliopsida; order Asterales; family Asteraceae; genus Chrysanthemum; species Chrysanthemum makinoi. The sequence continues at coordinate 266,819,822 of OU343225.1, read as the reverse complement.
TTTTATTTTTAAGCTTTCTTTCTTATCATCTTCTTTATGAGTATCATCATCTTTATAGTCTTTGATACTATCAACTTGTTTCTGATAAGCTTCTCTAACAGCTTTATACAAACCTTTCATCTCAATATAATTCAATTTATTCAATCCAATATATCCTTGCTTCTTTAAATAAGCCATCATTGCATTCCTTTCCTTAGCACGATTTGGTCTTCTTGGTAGAGCAGAAATAGGAATAGGTGACTGTAATGGTACAGCAACTTCAGCATTCAATTCTTCTTGCAATTTCTCAGCTGCTTCTCTATCGTTAGCTTCTTCAATATCCTTAGCTTCTCTATCCTTAGCCTCTTCAATATCAATTTCAACATTTAATTCAGCTTGAAACTTTCTAGCTGCTTCCTCATTCATAGCAACTTGAGCAGCCCTTATCTGTGCTAAAGTAGGTTTCTTTTTCTTCTTTGTTTCTACCAACTTACCTTTTCCTTTATCTTTTGGATCTATAACAGGTTGAGAAGCTTGTTGTTGTTCTTCAGCAACACCAGGAATGCTAACACCCCTTGGATTTGATAAATCATGTAAGATTTCAGCAATGGTTTCATCATCACTTGCAGTATGTATAGGTTTGGGTGTATCAGCTTCCTTTTCTGATATGACAATTGAAGGACCAGCTTCCTCTTCAGTTAAAACAGTTGAAGGACCAGCTTCCTCTTCAAAATCTAACAGTCTTGGTGTAATTAACTCTTGTCTGTAGGTTCCTTGAAAAGCAGTACTTTGATCAGCAGTACCTTGATCATCAGTACTTTTAACTTTAGTGCTTTCTTCCTCAGTACTTTCAATATTAACTCTAGTGCTTTCTTCCTCAGTACTTTTAATATTAACTCTATCTTCAGTACCTTGAGGTTCAGCTTCTTCATTCAAATTCTTATCTTCCAAATTCCTTCCCAATTAGAATGAAGATGATTGTTGAACCTTTTTGCCTTTGGTTGTCTTCTTAAATTGCCTAACTGGCCTACCTTGCTTTCTTTGAGACTTGACCCATAGACGATGATGTTGAACCAATGGCCAGACAAAATTCTTGAGTCTTCTAAACTTAAGCTTCAACTTCTTAATCTGAGTAGCCTGTTCTTCAAAAGATTTCTTCAATCTTGTCAATTCTCTTGATAAAGCATAGTGGTTTAGAATTGGATCCTCAAGCTCCATAGCTTCTTCATCTCCTCTAGATGGTGAGTGTTCTTGTTAAGAATCATGAACAGAGACTTGTGGAGATGGTGGAGGTGAAACTGCAACATCTTCTTGAACTTCAGTATCTTGTGATGCAGTACCCTGTGATGCAGTACCTTGAGCAGCAGTACCTTGTGTGGAAGCAGTACCTTCTCTGTCATCACTCTCTGCAACCTCATCTCTGATTGCTTGAACAACCTCCATCATAGAAGTGGTTAATGGAGTGTGCCTTCCAGTGAATAGATCACTTTTCCTAGCCATAAAAGTGAAAATCTTGGCTGGTTGCACCACAACAGGTAGTAGACTGGTAGGCTTTGGTACATCAGCAAGTTGTTTGTTCAGGAACACTTGAATAAACCTTGGATACATCAACCATTTTGAACCATGAGAGATGTGTGAGAGCATTCCATCTAGGATTAGCCTTGAAAAGTTGAAAATGTGATTTGTAGCCAATCCCACTATAGCAGATGCTATGTTTGACCCAAATTGCTCCCATGATGTACTTTTAGCACTAATACAATGAAGCAATACATGAACTAAATACTTCCAGTGGGGACAAAATAAGGGTTTCTTGAATGTTAGTTCAGTTAAGGACCCTTCATAACCAATGTCCCTGAATGTATCCCAAATCAGTTGCTTATCAAAACGAATAGCCCCTTCTTCATCATCAAACAATAAGTCCTCACGAATTGAGGCTTCAGAAACTTTCATAGTTCTCCCAGCAACTTTAGCTTGAATATACGAATCATCATTCTCCATATGAACCCTAGCAGTTGCCCAAAATTGTTGAATCCAGGGCTCAATGATATTTGGTTCTACTAAAAGCGCATAACTAATCAGAGACCCAGTGAGAAAATCAATGATATCATGAAAGATCACATTAGCTTCAGTCTTTTCTAAATTCGCCACCATGTTGTGTTTTGAAACTGTATTACAATTTGCCATTGATGATATGTGTACACAAAAAGTGATATGATGAATAATATGGGTGAAAGAGAGAGAAATATGGAAAAGATTATAAGGTAGCAATATGAGAGGGAAATTCGGAGAGTAGTTATTTATAGATGAGATTTAAAAAATCACAGCTATTAATAACAAAGTTACCGTTAGTAGTAGTTACCCCTCAATATTACCGTTGGAACAGTACTTTGATAAGACAAACAGTTCTTTCCACGTGTGCAGTACTTTCCAGAGCAGTACTTTCCAAGCAGTACTTTCATAAAACCAAAAAGCAGTACTTTCCCATTCTCCTCTTTACAATAGCAAATACAGCAAAGAAACATGAATTTCCTCCCCTCAAACAATGCATAGAACTAAACTTATACTAAATAGTCCTCCCCTTAAATGTAGCTCAGTAATTAATCATGCCAATGCTTACCGCCAAGTGATTGAATCTTGAAACATCAAAGCCTTTGGTGAGTAAATCAGCTACATTATCATCCGTGTGAACTTTGACAACATTAATGAGCCTGTGCTCATAACAATCTCTGATGAAGTGATGCCTAATCTGAATGTGTTTGGTCTTGGAGTGATAAACTGGATTCTTCACAATACAGATTGTACTCTCATTATCAATATTGATAGGAGTATTCTTGAAATTGAATCCATAGTCCAAGAGTTGATTCTGCATCCACAAAACTTGTCCACAACAGCTTGCGGCAGCCACACATATTCTCCGCTTCAGAGAGGATGTTGCTGCAATAGTCTGTTTCTTGCATTGCCATGAAACTAATCTTCTTCCAAGGTATTGGCATCCTCTAGTTGTTGATCTTCTGTCGTAGTTATCACCTGCATAATCACTATCTGAAAAAGCTTCCAAGTGAAAAGGTGAATCCTTTGGATACCACAACCCCAAATTAGGTTGTTGTTTCAAATAACTAAAAATCCGTTTCACTGCATTCATATGAGAGACCTTAGGTGAGACTTGATATCTTGCACATAAGCAAACAGCAAACATGATACCAGGCCTAGATGCAGTGAGATACATAAGACATCCAATCATGGATCTATACAACTTGACTTCAACAGGTTGTCCATCTTCATCCTTGCCCAATGAGTTGATAGATTTAATAGGTGTAGTAACATGCTTCATTGCATCAAAGTTGAACTTCTTAAGTATGTCAGATACATAGTTGTCTTGACTTATGAAAATTCCCTCCTTTGACAGCTTAACTTGAAGTCCCAAAAAGAAAGTTAACTCACCCATTGAACTCATTTGAAATTCATTCTTCATCAGCTTCTCAAACTCCTTGAACATGGATTGTTTGGTAGCTCCAAATATGATATCATCAACATATACTTGAACCAACATGATATCCTTCTTGTCTCTCTTGATAAACAAAGTCTTGTCAATGGCTCCTCTCCTGTAACCATGTTGCAATAAGAAAGTAGAGAGCCTCTCATACCAAGCTCTAGGTGCTTGATGAAGGCCATAAAGAGCCTTAACCACCTTGTAGACTTTGTTTGGATGTGTAGGATCTTCAAAACCAGGAGGTTGCTTAAAATACACCCACTAATTCTTCCTCCACTAGCATCATTCCCAAATGCAACTCTTCCTCCACAATATGGCCTAAAATCTGACAGAATCTCCTTGTCTCCTGTCATGCTTCCAGAGCAACCACTATCCACAATAAGATGATCTTTAAGCTCCTCTTCTGGGTTGCCCTGCACAAAGATAAAAGAGTTAGTGTCTTTTAGGAACCCAAGCCGTTACTAACTTGTGTTCCCCTTGTGGAGTAACATACTCAAATTCCTTGAATATGTAATCCTCACAGTTTTTATAGACAGAATCAAGCATTATCTTTTGTTTCAAAACTTGTGGTGGATTTTTAGCAAAACTTTCTTTTTCAACAAAAACCTCCTTTTCTTTTTCAACAAAATCATCTTTATCAAAAATCACTGTTTCAGCAGTACTTGTTGAAAGTACTGTTTGTTGATCATCAGTACTTTCCTTCTTAACCTATTTGGTTTTAACTTCTGGCGAAGAGTCTCTAGATCTAACTACTTTCTTGGAGTTGTAACGCCTTCTAGATTGATAGTAATTAGATCTCCTAGGGTTCCTATTCCAAGAGGTGTTAGGTGAAAACTGAGCAGTACTTTGAGAAAGTACTGTATTTTGCTTAATAGTACCTTGGAAAGTGTTTGAAGGTACTGGAGGTTTTGAAAAAGGTCTTCTCTGGTGAGGGTACCTATAGTCTGGTGAGAAGTTTCTATGGTTAACCTTATGTGAATGATTCCAAGCTGGTCTAGTCTCCCTTGGTTTTTGGTTGTCAGTTCTGTTCTTTGGGAACTTACTTAAGTACTCAGAGTGTAAGTCACAGTCCTTAATCAAATGATTAGGACTAAAACAAACAAAACATAGTTTTTGATGTGTAATCCCAAAATTTATTCTTCTATGTGTATGACCAAACCTATCATGTCTTCTAGGTGAATGATGAAAATTGTTTTGATCAAAATTATCCCAAAAAGGTTTAGCAGTGTTTTGAAAAGGTTTTCTTAAAGGTACTGCTGAAGGTGTAGCATTACTTTGAGATGTAGCAGTACTTTGAGGTGAAAGTACTGCTTGGCTTTTAACATCATCTATCTTAGGTATTTCAACAGTTTCTTTTGAGGTTTCAAACTTAGATTGACCTTTAAGTTTCTTCCTAAACTCTAAGCTGTCTACTCCAAAACGAGAAACATCAGGCCTAAGAGGTTGATGACTACCAGTGGGATGAGGGACTACATGATAGCCATTATCTTTCTTAAACTCAGGTGGTGTTGCACTAACTGATTCCTCATTACTAGATGTGTCTACATAATTAATGAGTTCATCATCACTAGTGGTTATATCCTCAAAATCACATTCATCCTGATCACTAGGTGGGTTTTCTATGCTATTAAAGTCCATACCAAAACCTAGGCCAGTTTTAATGTAAGCTCTTCTCTGCTTTTCAACATAAGTGACATGAGAAAGACCTGATTGTCCCCAAGCAGCAAATTTGTCTAGCAATTCATCTCTCTCCTTAGTCAGTTTCTCAATTTCAGAAATCTTACAATTTAACTTCCATTCACTTAGTTTTAACTGATAATCCTGTTGTTCATACTTTTCGGCCCAAGCTATTTCATTATTTTCATGTGTTATTATTTTGGCTTCCATAGATTCTAAAGTAATTTGGTAACCAGCTACTTCAGCCCTAGCCGTTCTACACTTATCTCTTTCAGTCACATAATCATTTAGCACTTTTTGATAAAAGTTATGACACTTAGAACATACCTCAGAGATAGGGGTTGAACTTGGTCAAGTGGCTACCATGGCAAGTAGAACAGGTTCAGCTTCACACTCCATGCTCCAGTCAAAGCTTCCATAACCATCTTTAGACTCCATAGCAAGACGTCAGTTTCTCATCAAAAGTCGTGCTCGGTCAAACTCTTCCACTGAAACCTCCACAGCTACCATACAATAGGTTACTGGCTCATCATCAAACTCAGCACTCCAGTCAACCTCAGATAGTTTCTCTTGAGCAACCAAAGCTTTTGTTTCTGTGATTGGAATTTCTTTTAGCTCTAGCTTTGGTTTCTCAGTCATCCTGTTTGCTTGATATTTAGCAAACCTGCATTCCCTTGCAAAATGTCCAGTCTTTTGACAGTTGAAGCACTCAATCTTAGATTTGTCAAAAGTGATTCCCTGTTTAGGTTTGAAGTCAATGCCTCTTCCTGTCTTCTTCATAAACTTCTTGATCCTTGCAGTGATCATAGCAACTTGCCACCTGATATCAATTTCTTCAAGAGCATCCTCTTCAATCTGTGATAGATCTTCTTCATATGTAACAGGTAGGGTAGCTTGCTGTGCAAAGAAAGAGCACTCGACTTCATCTGAGTGGATGGTATTTGTTGGTGTTGGTTGCTGAGCAAATGTGGGGGTAGAGTAAGCAACAGTACTTTGAGCAACAGTACTTTGAGTAGGAGAAGCAGTACTTTTAGTAGAAGTACTGCCCCTCTTTTCAGATGACACAAAAGCAATACTGTGAGACTTTGAGCTTGTTTGGCCATTTATCTCATGCTCATACACCTTCAGATGATTTTAGAGATCATCAAAGTCCATGGTGTCCAATCCAGGTTGTCCTCTGATCATTGTAGCAATCACATGCCATGTTGATGGCAAACTCCTTAAGAATTTTAGGTTAGCATCTTCAAGTGAGACCTCTGCTTTGTACAGCTCCAGCATGCTGAGAAGATTTTGGAATCTGTCATAGGCAGCATCAAGGATTTCTCTTTCTCCAACAGTAAAGGGTTTCAAACTGCTGCTTCAACAGATTTCTGTGCATCTTCTTGGAAGCATCATTACCTCCAAACCTTGTCTTGAGTGCAGCCCAGAGTTGCTTAGCATCTTTAGCATCAAGGAACTTGAGTAGATGACCATCTGGAATGGCAGACAACAGTATGTTGAGAGCCTTCTCTTGATTCCGTATTGTAGCAGCTGGCAAGATGGGTTTAGGTGCTTTAGGTTGTCCAGGAATGTCTACAGGTTCTTCTACAACTTCATTACCATTGACAATCACATTCCACAGTGCATGGTCTGTGATTACAATATACTGCCTCATCTTCATGCTTCATAGATCGTATTCGCCCTTCTTAATGATTGGTATTCTTAGTGAGGTGATGGATGGTGGTGGAACAGCTTCAGTCGACATCTTTAGGTTTTTGTTGTTAACTAGGTTTTGGGGTTTCTTCTTAGTCAGAGTTTCCACACAAGCTCTGATACCACTTGTTGGATCGATGTACTCTAACCAAACTAACTTAAATAGCTTGTTAAGGGTTTAATAACTTCGGATAAATCCTAAGTTATTAACAATGAAACACTGAGTAATCTTTATTAAGTACGCGAAATTTACTTAACAAAGCTAAGAAGAATATAACTTTAACTTTCAATGATTTTATTAATAACTCTAAATCTGCTTGTTATGCAGACTCTTTTAATAACTCTAAAACTCTAATATCAAATTCTCTAATAACATACGTACTCTCTAATGCCAACCTAGGGGTCCTTTTATAGGCTCAAGGATAACCCTAGTCGGTTTACAACTTGTAACCTTGTACGACAAGTAATCTAAACAAAGAATATTCTAGAATAACAAAGCTTTCCATAAACGAATATAGCAGTTCTTTAGCTTTGCAGTACTTTGACTTCGACAGCAGTACTTTGACTTCTTCTTTAGCAGTACTTTGACTTTTTCTAGTACTTTGTCATTCTTCAGCACTTTCATATCCCAACAGAAAGTAAAGGAAAGATAAAATGCTAATGCTTATTGTAGGGGAGTGATTTCTCCCTTGCAGGTAGCTCCGTATGCTCCTCTAGACCTGCCTTTGGCTTTTTCCCACGTTCTTTGGTTGTGGTGTGTGAAATGGGAAGCTTTGAAATGCTGGAAATCGTGGGGTATTTATAGGCCAGATCTGGGTTACTGCGTAACTAACAAAATAGTTACGCCGTAATCCTCTATTTCTTCATAAATTGCACTAGATCTGCTGGTTACGGCGTAACCTTAGAAGTAGTTACGCCATATCTTCAATAATTCTTGGTTACGCCGTAGTTTATGCACAAGTTATAGCGTAGTTATCAGCAACGCGAATCCTCATTTGACCTAATATAGTTACGTCATAATCTTTTGGGAGAGTTACGCCGTAATCTTCTGATGAGTTGGCTTTCTGAGTCACGCTTTAGTTACGGCGTAATGTAAGAGATGAGTTACGCCGTAACTTCTTCAAAGTGAGCATACTATGATAAATCTTTAATAATTCTCCAATTCTGCGTCTCTTTAGCTCCAATGCTCGTAATTTACCTGAAAGTGGAATATAATGGAAAACAAGCGTAAAGCCATATAAATGATATAAATTACAAGCATTTTCGGGGGAAATTGACACTTAATATTCAGGATAATTTGATTTTATCAAATATCCCCCCACTTGAACTCTACTTGCCCTCAAGTAGACCTTATTAGATAGATTCCTAAAAAGATATCTCCCATAACCTGTAAAATATAAGTTTACAAATCCCTTATGCTAGAATAAAACAAATCCGAACACCTCACGAAATGGGAATGAAACACTCAAATCTCTCAACTATTCTAAGTGTCAATTTAGGGGTGATCACTCAATCGCACAGTCATAGCAGGTATTCTATCATAAGCTTGGCGGTTACGCAAATCTCCACCACTAGAGTTAAGGGCTAAACAATTTTCGAAGGCAATATGGGTAGACACGACAAAGGTTAAGGGTGACTCGTCATTACTAATATGTCACGGCGAAGTGGACAAAATCAATGATACATGACCAAATCCATGGCCAAGACACCAAAGATTGTTCCATGCATCACCTAGACACGCTTCATGACTAAAGGGTAGGATAAGACATGGGATATATAAATGGTGTGAAATAAAAATCAAGTAGATAGTCTAAATCTATAACCAAGTCATCACCACTTACCGTCCACCCAAAGTTCAAGCTTTGCAGTTAAGAAACCGGATCATGAAATACAAGGTAGATGTGTCATTAGAGGATGTCGTGATAGGCACACTACCTTTTCTTCAACTGTTGGCGCAATTACCAACTCCAATCTTCAAATGTGACCGAGGTGGCCTCCTCGATACTAAATCTATATAAAGCTCATAACATAGTGCTTATAACATCACACTTTACAATAAACTAAATAATATAACTTTTTTTTCCAACATAGATATAGCAACTAAACATAACATCCCCCCACTTGAGATGAACAATGGGAATTCGGGGGGTCTTCAATGATCTTTAAGAGTATGTCATCGACGAAAGCGTGATTCCCAAAGCTTTCCACTTGAACCTTGAACTTAGGCAAATGATGACTTCCCAATCACAAATAAAGACTACAGGGTAGGCTAAGGTGTATAGGTGTATCGAAATAATATATTGTGTTAAAAAAATGAAAGGAATGACTCAGATGGGTGTATCTAGGGGTATCTTGCACTAAAGGTGAGTGCAACAAAACGGTTTCACATGGGGGTCGAGAAGTCGAGGTGACTAATCGAAAGACACACAATGGTAGGCTATTTGGGTGATAATCCTATAATACTGCCTTCTTAAACTGAAAAGTCCAAATATATCGAGCTAACTCAACATACCTCGTCTATGGTCTCGAAATGATGCAAAGGCCAAGTTCTAAAGTTTACAAGCTACCGGCACACTCATAATTTGGTGGATTTGGGGTAAAATATTGGAAACGGATAAGGCTAATCTCACCATATAATATCAAGGGTTGTATGTGCTCGGCTAAGGTTTAATCTAGTTAGGTTGAGAAAAACATGTCAAAATTTTAAAAATAGCATAATTTTTTAAAATAAATTAGAAAAACGAGGGCAAAATAAAGTTCAAGAGACAATTCTACTCCCGTTCCCCTACTTGAATTGTACAAAGTCCCTTTTGTACTAAGCGCTAAATAAAGGTGAAGAGAAAAGTAGAATTAGAGCGAGAACTTCCCTGAAATTTGCTCCAAAAAGAAAGAAGGCCCACGAAAAAGAGTCGTGCCTTTGTATAAGCATCCATGAGCAAACTTCAATCCCTGAAATCACACTACCGACAAGAATAATTCTAAAAAAAATGAAAAATGAAAAACAAACCTAACTCACTTTCGTAGGAATCACGGTTGCATTTAGCATATGCAACAAGCCTTTTAAACCACTTGGTGTCCCAAGTGGACGAGTGAAGTCTCGTGAGGGTTTACAGGGAACACACCCACAAAGTTCATTTAAAATACTAATACAAGGTTATTGTGTTTAAAATGAAAGAAGTAAAGCAGAGGATAGTTACGTCGTAACTCTTAGACGGAGTTACGCCGTAACTAGGCAAAACCTGGCATACGCTGGAAGAGTGTAGCTACGGCGTAACCACTGAGATAGAATTACGCCGTAATTGGTGATGCATCCAAAATTCTGCTGCAAGGGGTTGGTTACGGCGTAACCACTGAGATGAGTTACGCCGTAACTATAGTCAGATCAGCATACTGCAGCAGTAATCACTCCTCGTTTCCTGAAAAAATGGTTAAAAACACAAAACCCAACAGAAATAGAAATAAAACAAAAGAAAGGGATAATTTGGGTTGTCTCCCGAAAGAGCACTTTTCTTTATTTACGAGTCTTTAAGTTAGACTCAGAGCCTCGGGGCTTTATGGTGGCCTTTGGACTTGGCCAACTTCCTCCATGTCTTTCATCAAGTTATGCCCGACCCAAGCGACATTTGTGGTAATGCGGAGGTATTCTTTAGTCTCGATCTTCTGAATTTTGCAAAATTTTTCCTCCAGCCCCAAGTGGCATCGAGTGAACTCATACTTTTCGGAGGTATTCTTTAGTCTCGATCTTCTAAACCCTAAACCCTAAACCATTCCTCATCGAGCAAATTCTCCACCAGTACACGTTTGCATTCTTCCTTCTCATTTCTTATCAACTCTTTGTCATCCTCAACTGTTATTTCACTCGAGTTGTTAGGACTCTCGTCGTTTGAATTTTCTTTACTCATGTATTCTTTCCAAATCTTTTCCTTTGTTAACGCATCTACTTGTCCATACTTGATCTTTACCCAACTGTCAAATCCCAAGTTGTCTAACCAAGGCAAACTTGTCCTTTCCTTATCGTTGGTTGAGGTCCAAAAGAATTCATCCTCTCCCATTCTCATTAAGCTGCTTCCCCTATTACATTTATCGTCATAAGCATTGCATGATGCCCAGAAGACTTCCCTACGAGATTTTATCTTTACACACCAATGACTTCGGGTTTCATTATTATCAGTTCCACTTAAAGGATCTTCCATGCAGTAGATGTCATCATTAACCAATTCCTTTTTCTGATTATGATAATCGTAGTCAATCTTGAGCTTTTTAAGAAGATTTCGGTTAATTTTAGCATTCTCGAATTGTATCGTGTACCAATCATCAAATGTCAAATCTCCAAACTTGATGTTATGTCTTTCAAGCTCATGAGGGCACGTCCATTCTTCTTCTTTTAAACTATCACCACCGTTGCAATACACGCAGAAATGGTCGCACGTAGGCCATGCTCGTGTGGATTCATCGTTAGTTATGATTATCGGAGTACACCAGTGAGTGATAGGCGGTTCCTCTTCTTCCTCGAAGGAGATTTTTTCCAATCTCTCTTCATCAGTATATGCAGCCCACATGAATTTGTTATTTTTGACCCTATCCTTATCGCGTCCTCCATCGCAAATCTCATTTCTCGGGTTACACGAGGCCCAAAGATCATACAAGTCCCCTTAGCTACGGGTATCTTTTTACACCAATGATATTTCTTTTTAGATGGGGACAGAGGGCATAAATTAATGTCGTAGGACCATCCGTTAATTACCTGTGTTCCTGATTCATCCACTTTGAGAAATTTTTCTGCCCACATATCCTAGTTATGTCGTAACTGGGATGTTTGGTTACGGCTAACTCGCTTGAATCGTCCTTATCAATATCTTTCATAACCCCACGATCACTGTCAAAACCATAGTTACGCTGTAACTCTTCAGACAGGTTACGGCATAACTCCGATCTGTCGACGAAATCTTCGCCAGAATCCGTATCTTCAGTGTGAGAATTAGCTTGTATCTTCGAGTCATTATCAGCAAAAATCACTTTACATTCCATTGCGGGTTTTGATCATTTCGGTTTAGTTTTATTCATCCTTACTTTCTCACTAAGCTTTTCCACCATGGATTCAAGGTTTTTTAGGGTTGTGTCGTGATTGGAAAGACTTCTGTCAGTGTTTTCCTGGAATTCTTTTAGCCACTCATCTTGTTCCTTTTGTCTTTGGGCTGAATTTTCCAGGAATTTGTTTATTGTCTCTTCAAGGTTGGGCTTTCTTTCTCCATAAGGCCCACGGTTGTAATTTCCACGATACCCGTTACTATTTCGATTATCTCCGTAAAACGGTCGATTTTCTCCATATTTGGCTTCTTCAATTATATTTTCTTCGTTAACGTGAAGACAATTCTTGGTGAGATGTCTTCCCCCACAGCTTTCACAACCCACTTGGATGGCATGAATGGTTTCTCTGACTTTTAGCATATCTCAACGTAGATTTTCAATTTTGCTAGCGATGGCTGCAATTCCGTCAAAACTTCCGCCTTGGTTTCTTTTGCTTCCTCCATCATGCCATTTTTGGGAGTGATCGGCCATTTTTTGAATGGCTTCAATTGCTAAAGTAGGAGTCATGTTCGGGATCGGTCCTTGATAGTCCATCATCTGTCTTGTAGTCACGTTGATTCTTTTGTAGAAGATGTTGTCACAATTCTCAATTTTTGATCATTTCTCAAAACAATTCACGTTTCACAATTTCATCATTTATCGTAAACTAGGTTTACGTGTTCCAAATTCGCGTAACCTTAATGGTTTAGCGGCGAATTCATGATCATATCATCACGAACATTTCATATAGACTAAGTTTAGTCTACATTTTATTAGCATCATTTGCATCATGTTAGTTCATTCATGACATTTCATTTCACATTAAACGCGTAAATTTTATATTAAATAAACGTTATCGCGTGAGTTATTATTTTGAATATTTAATCCGTTACTTTCAAAAATGATCCCGACATATTTTTATACTTACATTTAGTTATATAAACTATATTTTGAGTTTACATAGTGTTTTAAATTTATTTCGTACATAAATCGTTAAAGGTAAATTATTACGACGTTTTTCTTAAAAACTATACGATAATTATTTTATCACTCAAATTTCACAAGGAATGTATTTTTACAATTTTTATTATCTCAATACATTCTATTTTGATCTATTGAAAACTTGCTTGCACAAAAAATTACCATTTACTCTACAAGTAATAATATTTACACAATTACTTACACTTTCTTACAACTTGTACAAGTAAATATTTACACAATAAAAAAAAAAATATATTTTTGGTTGACAAAAATCCTCAAAAACCGGCTAGGGGGGGGGATGCATTTAATAGTTGGTACAAATCTTTCAATTATATATATGTCTACACACTATCTTAACATCATTCATCTCATTTGGTCTCAATAATTTTCAAGTCAATAAATCACTTTCTCTCTTTGTTTCTCTCCATCCAAAACCGGTTCTACATCAAGAGCTTCAAGGGATCACAAAATTTTTCAAGTCCAAGTTTTATACAATCTAGATAATACTCTTATTAAGATTTTGAAATAAAAAACTAGAGTATTTAGGCTAAACCTTGTTCTTTGCACCTCATCATAATACTAGTAAGCATGTTTCTTTCATTTTTCATGTTTCCTTATCATCTCATATTCATCTTTTCATTTTTGGAGCAAGCATGCAAGACTTGTGTTGTTTATACCATTTTTACATGATTTTAGAGATATATATATATTAAGGTCATCCTATAATTATCCCCTTGGTATATGTTGGTCTTGATGATGATTAGGAACCCATGACACCCTAAGAAGGTGTATGGTAGGATTAGATTAGTTTTGGAGTTGATTTGAAGGGATTAGAATAGGTTTGGTACGAGAAAAACTATTTTCGATAAGTATATAAATGTAATCTGTCCTTGTTTTGATTTTCTGGAAAATCCGACTATAGTCACGACTTTTTGGCCTTGATATTTAGAAAATATACTTAAAAACGAATCCGTGGCCGCTTGAACGGATTAAAACGGACTTATAACGAAGGAGGAATGGATTTTACAAGTTTGACGACGAAATATATATTTTTCTGAAATTTCAGCATACTATTATTACTTTATTCGAATCAAAAACGAGTCCTAAGCTTTACAAATTATTTCGACTTATCAAAAATATATTAGTATACTTTGATACGAAGCTAAGGACGTATTATACGTAGAAAACGGATTTGAAACGACAAAGATATGCACGTTTTCATAAAATTGCCGTAACTATTATTTTCTGAAAAACTATATTATTTTTACGAGACAAAGTGTTACGGTAACTAAAACGACCATGTTGGAGGCTGTTTTAACCATGATGTAGAACTTTTTGGAACGAAATATCTTCTAATAAAATCAAGATCACCAAGCATATTTTTCAAAACGATCAACCGTTTGTATAGCGGAGTTGTAATAAATTATTTATGGATGTTTAAACTTGGCCGAAACTCATTTTTAACCAACATTTTAGCCAAAATCACCATCTTTAACCCTTATTATCTTTATGTTCGAGACCTTTTGGACGAAAACTCCTGAACTGAAACTTTTAGATATCGATACAAACTTTCCAAAACCGTCGAGTTCGTTCTCTAACGATCGACGTACACCGTTTTACGACTAGTTTTTCGAAGCCATTTTTGTTAATTTCATGAAATTTCCGACGACATTGTTTTACGACGAAAAGTGATAATTTCACTATAAATCATTACGAAACCATTGTAGGATGACATTTTGACGTAAATACTTGTAAAGTGATTTAAGAATGGTCAAGACGTCAAACGAGTATTTTTCGACGACAAGTAATATTTTTCAAAACTCGTAAATGGTATAAATAACATACGAAATGCATGCATAACATTACATTGCAACTCATTACATATCATATCATTCATAATAGGTCATTTTCGAGATTCACGCTATATTTCAGTGTATCCACTTTTGTCATCGTAATCATTGCAACAGGTGAGTTTTCATAGCCCCTGCTTTTACTTGTTTTCATAACTGTTTTGGGGGAGATACATGCTCAATTATTTTCATTTACTTTCATAAGTAATCTAACTTTTTAAGGATTACCGTGAGTTCATAGCCCCACTTTTACTCTTTTAACTGTTTTACAAACTCTTGGGGGAGATACATGCTACATTTTTAACCGAACACAAATGCTTTGAACTGTATGCTATAACCCGAATGTTTTATTGTCACTAAGTATTTGCCATGTTCGAAGTCCCTACATCATGCACCATTAGTCACTTGCGAGTGAGCGCGAATATTGTGAATAGGCCTATTGGAATTAACACTCCCGCTCCTATTGACCCATTTAGGGGAAATCGAGCGCACTATATTTGAATCATTAAGGTAAATTGGCAAATTACCTATTAGGGCGGCGATGAAACGATGATTACCAATTTTTATTGGTGCGATGTTTACGCTTTGGTGTCATGAACTTAGTGAAATAAATACGATGTTGTTTTTAACGATGAGTGTGAAACAATTTAACTCACACTACGATGATTGTGTTCAAACGAATTAATTAAACCTATGGTTTTACGTCGAGTTAGGTACTATTGTGAATTCATTTGACGATGTGTGGTTGAATATAAACTATATATACATTTCGGCAATGGGTTGTGAACACACAGGTTGCAAGTTTTGTATGGGCGGGACTTGGAACTGAGTGGATTTACAATGCCTTTGCTGCATAAACGATTTCGATACATTGAGTCATGCACTATTTTGTGAATTCATTTGACGATTTCTGTTTGAACATAAACTATGCATATTCTGGCAGTGGGTTGTGAACACACAGGTTGCAAGTTTTGTATGGGCGGGACTTGGAACTGAGTGGATTTACAATGCCTTTGCTACATAATCGATTTTGATAGTCTTTACATTTCAACGATTTACAATGCCTTTGCTGCATAAACGATTTCGAAAGGCTTTACATTTCAACACAAACTCTATGAACTCACTCAACCTTTGTGTTGACACTTTTAGCATGTTTTATCTCAGGTATCTAAGGCATTCACTTCATGGCATGCATGTGGACATATCATAGAGTCGCGGTGACGACGCGTCTCCTTTGGGTTTTATGAACTTTAAAACATCGTTTGAATTGTAACAAACTTATTTCCGCACAAGTTGGTTTTCATTTGGGACCTACTTTGTAAACTCTGATTATTTTATTAAATCAAACGATGTATTTTCCAAACGACACTTTAGGTCATTCAATATAACTGTGATTGTGATGCTATGACAGTCAATCCCCAGGAATTCCATTCCGCTGCAAAACAGGTAATTTGGGGGTGTGACAGATTGGCATCAGAGCTTCGGTTATAGAGAACTAGGTTGCATCATTGACCCTAGACTATAACTACATCATCATGGCATCTCATCACATCATTATAAGTGCACATTCTTTATACATGCGGACTTATGACTCAACACCAAACATCATATGAGTCGATTAGTCCAAGCATTGCATAGTTACTCCTAAATTATACATAGCCTGATCACCTATGTCTAATTCAGGAAGAATCATGCAATGAAGGGAGTAGTAGTCTCATAGGTGTAAGCAATTCCGTAATCAAGCCAAATTTTCAAAAGATTTTCTTCAAACCACTTGTTTCTAGTTTGATCCGAGTGACAGTTCTTGTTTGATGAGTTGCAAAGATCGAGCTAGAAACAAGTCGTTACCTAAACCGATTTAGCCTAATCGTATGACAGTTCTTGTTTGATGAGTTGTGGGATTAAGCAAAAATCGGTTACCAAAAAGTCTTTTAAAAATTTTGCTTGAGAATGGGGAAGCTTGTCTCATCGAGCCTAATCATAAGAAAGCATGTATTTAGGACGGGAATTGCTCATAATAGCACGGGAACGTATCTTGTGGGATGAGTAACTCATATGCATGAGCATAAGCATAATCATTTAGACCATACACGAGCATAAACTTTTAGAACCCTTGTCGAGGTTCGAACCATAGTATCATCGATTGAATCACGAGGACGTGATTCCTCTGACATGGGAAGAATGTCACAATTCTCAATTTTTGGTCATTTCTCAAAACAATTCACGTTTCACAATTTCATCATTTATCGTAAACTAGGTTTACGTGTTCCAAATTCGCGTAACCTTAATGGTTTAGCGGCGAATTCATGATCATATCATCACGAACATTTCATATAGACTAAGTTTAGTCTACATTTTATTAGCATCATTTGCATCATGTTAGTTCATTCATGACATTTCATTTCACATTAAACGCGTAAATTTTATATTAAATAAACGTTATCGCGTGAGTTATTATTTTGAATATTTAATCCGTTACTTTCAAAAATGATCCCGACATATTTTTATACTTACATTTAGTTATATAAACTATATTTTGAGTTTACATAGTGTTTTAAATTTATTTCGTACATAAATCGTTAAAGGTAAATTATTACGACGTTTTTCTTAAAAACTATACGATAATTATTTTATCACTCAAATTTCACAAGGAATGTATTTTTACAATTTTTATTATCTCAATACATTCTATTTTGATCTATTGAAAACTTGCTTGCACAAAAAATTACCATTTACTCTACAAGTAATAATATTTACACAATTACTTACACTTTCTTACAACTTGTACAAGTAAATATTTACACAATAAAAAAAAAAAAAAAGATATTTTTGGTTGACAAAAATCCTCAAAAACCGGCTAGGGGGGGGGGATGCATTTAATAGTTGGTACAAATCTTTCAATTATATATATGTCTACACACTATCTTAACATCATTCATCTCATTTGGTCTCAATAATTTTCAAGTCAAGAAATCACTTTCTCTCTTTGTTTCTCTCCATCCAAAACCGGTTCTACATCAAGAGCTTCAAGGGATCACAAAATTTTTCAAGTCCAAGTTTTATACAATCTAGATAATACTCTTATTAAGATTTTGAAATAAAAATCTAGAGTATTTAGGCTAAACCTTGTTCTTTGCACCTCATCATAATACTAGTAAGCATGTTTCTTTCATTTTTCATGTTTCCTTATCATCTCATATTCATCTTTTCATTTTTGGAGCAAGCATGCAAGACTTGTGTTGTTTATACCATTTTTACATGATTTTAGAGATATATATATATTAAGGTCATCCTATAATTATCCCCTTGGTATATGTTGGTCTTGATGATGATTAGGAACCCATGACACCCTAAGAAGGTGTATGGTAGGATTAGATTAGTTTTGGAGTTGATTTGAAGGGATTAGAATAGGTTTTTGTTCGAGAAAAACTATTTTCGATAAGTATATAAATGTAATCTGTCCTTGTTTTGATTTTCTGGAAAATCCGACCATAGTCACGACATTTTGGCCTTGATAATTAGAAAATATACTTTAAAACGAATCCGTGGCCGCTTGAACGGATTAAAACGGACTTATAACGAAGGAGGAATGGATTTTACAAGTTTGACGACGAAATATATATTTTTCTGAAATTTCAGCATACTATTATTACTTTATTCGAATCAAAAACGAGTCCTAAGCTTTACAAATTATTTCGACTTATCAAAAATATATTAGTATACTTTGATACGAAGCTAAGGACGTATTATACGTAGAAAACGGATTTGAAACGACAAAGATATGCACGTTTTCATAAAATTGCCGTAACTATTATTTTCTGAAAAACTATATTATTTTTACGAGACAAAGTGTTACGGTAACTAAAACGACCATGTTGGAGGCTGTTTTAACCATGATGTAGAACTTTTTGGAACGAAATATCTTCTAATAAAATCAAGATCACCAAGCATATTTTTCAAAACGATCAACCGTTTGTATAGCGGAGTTGTAATAAATTATTTATGGATGTTTAAACTTGGCCGAAACTCATTTTTAACCAACATTTTAGCCAAAATCACTATCTTTAACCCTTATTATCTTTATGTTCGAGACCTTTTGGACGAAAACTCCTGAACTGAAACTTTTAGATATCGATACAAACTTTCCAAAACCGTCGAGTTCGTTCTCTAACGATCGACGTACACCGTTTTACGACTAGTTTTCCGAAGCCATTTTTGTCACTTTCATAGAAAATTCCGACGACTTTATTTTACGACGAAAAGTGATAATTTCACGATAAATCACTACGAAACTATTGTAGGATGACATTTTGACGTAAATACTTGTAAAGTGATTTTAAGAATGGTCAAGACGTCAAACGAGTATTTTTCGACGACAAGTAATATTTTTCAAAACTCGTAAATGGTATAAATAACATACGAAATGCATGCATAACATTACATTGCAACTCATTACATGTCATATCATTCATAATAGGTCATTTTCGAGATTCACGCTATATTTCAGTGTATCCACTTTTGTCATCGTAATCATTGCAACAGGTGAGTTTTCATAGCCCCCGCTTTTACTTGTTTTCATAACTGTTTTGGGGGAGATACATGCTCAATTATTTTTATTTACTTTCATAAGTAATCTAACTTTTAAGGATTACCGTGAGTTCATAGCCCCACTTTTACTCTTTTAACTGTTTTACAAACTCTTGGGGAGATACATGCTATATTTTTAACCGAACACAAATGCTTTGAACTGTATGCTATAACCGAATGTTTTATTGTCACTAAGTATTTGCCATGTTCGAAGTCCCTACATCATGCACCATTAGTCACTTGCGAGTGGGCGCGAATATTGTGAATAGGCCTATTGGAATTAACACTCCCGCTCCTATTGACCCATTTAGGGAAATCGGCACTATATTTGAATTATTAAGGTAAATTGGCAAATTACCTATTAGGGCGGCGATGAAACGATGATTACCAATTTTTATTGGTGCGATGTTTACGCTTTGGTGTCATGAACTTAGTGAAATAAATACGATGTTGTTTTTAACGATGAGTGTGAAACAATTTAACTCACACTACGATGATTGTGTTCAAACGAATTAATTAAACCTATGGTTTTACGTCGAGTTAGGTACTATTGTGAATTCATTTGACGATGTGTGGTTGAATATAAACTATATATACATTTCGGCAATGGGTTGTGAACACACAGGTTGCAAGTTTTGTATGGGCGGGACTTGGAACTGAGTGGATTTACAATGCCTTTGCTGCATAAACGATTTCGATACATTGAGTCATGCACTATTTTGTGAATTCATTTGACGATTTCTGTTTGAACATAAACTATGCATATTCGGGGCGTGGGTTGTGAACACAAAGGTTGCAAGTTTTGTATGGGCGGGACTTGGAACTGAGTGGATTTACAATGCCTTTGCTACATAATCGATTTTGATAGTCTTTACATTTCAACGATTTACAATGCCTTTGCTGCATAAACGATTTTGAAAGGCTTTACATTTCAACACAAACTCTATGAACTCACTCAACCTTTGTGTTGACACTTTTAGCATGTTTTATCTCAGGTATCTAAGGCATTCACTTCATGGCATGCATGTGGACATATCATAGAGTCGCGGTGACGACGCGTCTCCTTTGGGTTTTATGAACTTTAAAACATCGTTTGAATTGTAACAAACTTATTTCCGCACAAGTTGGTTTTCATTTGGGACCTACTTTGTAAACTCTGATTATTTTATTAAATCAAACGATGTATTTTCCAAACGACACTTTAGGTCGTTCAATATAACTGTGATTGTGATGCTATGACAGTCAATCCCCAGGAATTCCATTCCGCTGCAAAACAGGTAATTTGGGGGTGTGACAGATGTTGACTTTTTGATGGTTGTTCAGATCATGTGTGGGACACTTGTAAAGGAGATCGTTGTATCTATCCCAGGCCTGATACAACGTTTCATCGTCTTTTTGCTTGAAATTATGGATCTCTAAAAGCTGGTTAGAAATCTTCGACAGAGGACAATACCTCTGAATGAAGTGCTTCTTTAGTAGAGCCCAAGTATTAACTGCCCCGGCGGGCAATCTTTCAATCCATCTTCTGGCAGCCCCAGTAAGAGTCATGAGGAATACCCTAAGCATAACAGCGTCATGAGACACACCCGGAATGTTGAAAAGGCTTGCGATGTATAGGACATTTTCAACGTGCTCATATGCATCCTCGTCCCTATTTCCTGAAAAAGAGTTAGCACGAAGCTCCCTCATAAATTGGTCTTTAATTTTCAAACGGACATCAGCTCTATAACAACTCGCACTTTTCCAGATATTTGTTTCTGATAAAATTTGTTTGTTTTTCATTTCCGAACTTTCCTGAGCTTATTTTACGTGTAAACGAGAAAGTTATCTCATGAAACGTGAAAATTAGACACAACGCGCACCGGAACAACCATAAGCGTATTAATCATTTTGATTTGTTGTTACTTTAATTGCGAGAAAATAGTCATGTAAATACTCATTTTTATTGGAAAAATTATTCTAAACGTGATGGCGCAAGTTTCGTAATTTTTTTTTTGAGTCCGTTTGCTGTATCAAATGAATCCCGGAGTGTTTTCGTGAAAAGATTAGCCATGTTGAAAACTTTGGTCCCTCCACCCCATATTTTACTTGCGCCCCTTTTACTTCCTTTTACACAAGATTAGTCCCTCCCCACTATATATAAACCCACAAATTTATTAAAAACTCATTTAACACATTTTATAAAACACACTCTCTCCCTCACACCCTCGCCGGTGACATCTCTTTCCCCGGCAACCACCACCGCCATCCGGCCACCACCATAGCCTGAACATTTTCCGGTGAACCCTTTAATTAGCCGAATCAATAGATCGTTTTATCCTCGTCATTTCTGGAGTTTCTAAGCGTTTGATGCCCCTCGTATCACCACCCACGCGCCGGCCACGTGCCGCCTGTTGCTTCACCGCCCCAACCAGGAGATAGATCAGGTCCTCATGGTCCCGTCTACGTGGTGCACGCGATGTGGAAACAACCCACGCTCTCTAGATCTTAAATCTAAGTTTCGGACTGAGGTGTATCTTCATTTGAGGTTGTCCCTAGCCACCACAGCCTCTCCATCATCTCGGCTCTTGTTTCTCTTTCTTTTGATTCTCGACTTGGTAAGTCAGGGTAGAATTCGTTTTGTACTCTTTTGATTTAAATCTGATTTTGACAAGCTTTTGTTAAATGTTTCGTGGAATACAAATGGGATAAAACGATTTGGTTTTTTTTAATTAATCTAAAAGCGAGTTATTAGTCTGGTGGGATTTAACCAATTGGTATTAGTTTTGTGGTCAAGGAATGGTTTAGAACAAGATATAAAGGCGTATTTGTTTGATTATGTGCGGTAAAAACGGATTAAAAGATGTGGTATCGTTTCGTGTGGAAAAGATGATCTTAAAAACGTTTTTTTTTTTAATGTTGTTTCGTGTGGTAAGTTTTGATTTTAAAAGGATGTGTAGTAGTACTCGAGTGCTCATTGGTCTCGGCTTGGAAAAGGAACCCACATAGGGTGTCGGGCTGCAGCCCGTGTGGTCATGGTTAACAGGTTTAGGCTCATGTCGAGCTAATTAAATTCTCGTGTGTACTGAAGTAGATAAACCCGTAGGTTGTGTATGTTGGTTCACTTCACCCCCTAGGATGCGTTTCCTTTGGTCACGGTTAACAACAGTAGCCTTCAAGGGGCGTGCTTGTTAATTTCGGTTGAGGGATAAGGTGTGTTTGTAATTTCTATTTGTGTTACGGGTCGAGACCCGCAAGGGTCATGAGTTGAGTTGAGTTTAAGATTGGTCATGGGCTGAGCCCAGTTGAATGGTTTTGATTTAAATGGGTAAAATAAGCCCACTAAAAATTAAAATAAGTAGAAGTTTATTTTATAATTTACCTTTGACGTGCGTATATGTTTTGGTGGATGTCGAAACAACGGACTAGAAAGTTTGTTATTTCGATATTGTTCCTATGGTATACTTTGGTAAGTTTCAGATATATTGGGATTGATAATTGACGTTGAATAATACGGATACTTGTCGGATTGTAAATTGACATTGGACATATACGAAATAAAAATTATTGAATCAATAATTATTGGACATTGGGTATTTATTGAACGTTAGACAAATTGGACGTATTGGACAAAACGAATACAATATATTAGACTCACTATGAATTTAATATATTTGATTCGCAACGATCAATAAGGAAAAATTGTCTAATAATCAATGAATACTCGTTACTGGTTTTCTAGTAAATTGTCGGGAAATATTACTTTGAAGAATTTATTTTATTTAAAGTCACGACGACTTGGGAATATTTTATAAATGAACGCTCCATGCCAAAGTTTATAACAACATTCTAACTTAAATTTTTAAAGTCAAATCTCTTTTGTTATTATAAAACCCGACAAGGATCTAAACAAGTTTTCTTTTAAGTGGTAAAACATTTATTGTTTGAATTGCCAATTTCAAACTTATCATTGTTTGTAAAACATATTTGTTTTATACAAGTTATTTGGGATTATTGGGTTAAATACCGAAACTACCAATTGACTTATTTACCGAAGAAATTTTGTGTCATTATTATCCTAGCATCTTACTGGTCATTGTCTTCTCGACTCAAGTCTTGGTAAATTTTATTGACTATTCCTCATAATATATTGGGATATATATTATGTCTTGGTATGAGTTATGTTTGGCGTGAGTTATAACCTTTGGTGTGAGTTATATCTTTGGTATACTTTGGCGGAGTTGCATGTCGAGTCATGATTCCTTACCACCACATTAAACGCTAAAACTAAACTTTTTGAGATATTGATAATGGATTTTTGAAATCTTTGATACGAGTATTCCACGAAAACTAAGACACGCTGTCTTTCGGATATTATGTTATTGTACTTTTTGAGTCGTATTTTGAGATGATACGTATACTATTAGGTCGTGACGATGTAGTACCTTTGTACTTGTATTCTTTGGATATCGACGTGCATTCCTTCATGATTTGGTTGTGCTTGCTCTTTGATGCCAGTCCTATTAGTTGTGATTCTTGTGTTGCTCGTATCGAGGTGAGTTCATGGCCCCTACCTTTACTTGCTTTTAAACTGTTTTGGGAGAGAATACATGTTCATTTTTACTAAATGAATTGTTTGATTGATTTGAATAACCGATTGTTACTTGTTTTAATGAAATGAATGATTTGGCTTGAATATGTTTTTATGTGGACACAAGTGCTTGAAAACTGTTTTAATTGGACCTGGAAATATTTTTGTAAGCTATTAAGTGCTAGGTTAAGGTTAGAAACCCAAGCATTGTTATAAATTGTTACATCCTGGCTCAGGATGGTGCGAGTGTTACGAATAGATCTATTGGGAATGGCCACCCCGTCTGACCTACATGGCTCATGGGGGACGATAACATATCGATTGTTTGTGTGCTTGCTAGCGTTGGTTTCATGACTTAGCCTGCGTAATAGTTAAGCTTGCGTGACACTATATTCGTGGTAGTGTTTGATTTTTTATATGGTCCAAGTGGTTGTTTATGAGCTATTTTTTGTGGATAAATGTTTTGATATTGTAACTTAGGCAGGGCCTTGGTAGAATTTGACTTGTTATTGAGAATTGATTTGTACTTGAAAACCTTGTTGTCCACCTTACTATTTTGCTCAATGTTGCAAAACTCGTGAATCGGTAGTCGGGCACTCGGCCACCCTGCAACGAGTAATCGGTCAAGTCGGGATTAATCGGTGATTAATCGGATTGGCCTTTCCTGAAATTTTTTGGTATTTCTGGAGACCAAACTAAAAATCTTAACTGATTCCAAGCCTGCTATGTTTCCAAACCTCAATAAAAGGCTCTAATTCTGATTATGATGCCCATAGTGCGTTATAAGTGAAATATACGATCCCCAAATTAAGTAGAATGCCTAAATTATTATTTTTTTAAATGACCGATTTGCCCGATTCAACCGATTTTTGACCGATTCGGCCAATTTTTACCGATTCGGACGATTTTTGACCGATTCGGTCGATTTGGCCGATTTTTTGACTGCTTAGTGTCGATTTTTTTCCTAGGCCGATTTTTCGACCGATTTTTAAAAATCGACAAGGTACTCGGCCGATTAACGATTAATCGGCCGAGTTGACCGATTTTGGCAACATTGATTTTGCTTAAAGGTAAACTTTGTTTTTGCGAGAGTGCAGGCGCCAAAATGATTGAAAGGACCCGTTATACTTTTATGCAAACCTATGAACTCACCAACCTTGTGTTGACACTTTCATCATGTATTTTCAGGTATTGAGGCAATACTTTACTTTTGGAGGCGCAATGGCATGGCATGGTCATAGACGACTCTGATATTTGTACTTGGGGACCGCTTACTTATTATGGGTCTGTTTTTCGCACCAAATTTTATTGTAAACTTAGTTTTATACAGAATAAATGAGTTTTCTTTAGGAAAACCTGTTGTTCTATGCTTGTGTTATGATACCAATTAGTAGCACCCAAGACTTATATGCTTCCGCTAAAAACTCGATTTTTTAGGGTGTTACAGATTGGTATCAGAGCCTAGGTTATAGAGAACTGGGTAAATTTTCAAAACCTAGACTATAACCACTTTTATGAAAATTTAACCCTATGACCGACACGTGCCTGCCTGCCAAGCTGATGCCTCACTTGTGACTTTGATTGCTAAAATATTTGATGAGATGTGTGCCTTTCTATTGGATGAGTATATCCATTTATTTTCGCTTTATGCTATAAGTATCTTCGGCATACTTATGCTTACGCACCGTACCTGTTGTAGCGTTGCGCCTCTTTCGCTGCACAATCTCATCACTCGTCCTCGAGTATGGACACTTGTTTCAAATCTTTTGAAAATGAATTTTTGGAAGTGAAAGACATGATGCTAGAGTAACTAAGTTAAGTATATCAAAATTCATTGAACCTCAGGTGAATATAGACTGATCACCTATATTCAACCAAAGACAGTGGGACATAGCCTGATCACCTACGTCCGACTCAGAGGTGAATTTTGCAATACTTAGACTTGTTATAATAGAATTATGTCCGGTTGGTTTTTTGGTTTGATTTCGGGAAATGGAAAAGTTTTGGTGTGTGTATACGAGCATGAAATTTTATAAAAGCTTTCCTTCACACACAACACACTGGCATCAGAAATTCTTGTTTATCACGATATCCTTCCTTTGTCATGAATCGCTATTCGTCGCCGTCTAATCATTATTTGACTTCGGATTATTTTGGAATCGTTGGAACTGTAAGACCATGTTTTGTATCGGGTCAGGTTAGACCCGATTGGTCACAAGTTTGCATTTGGGTTGCGTGAAGTTGTAATAAGCTCATCGGGCTTCTTGGAATATTTGGAATCGATCTTGGCTACATTGAATTTGGATTGTTAGATTCTACGATTTTGGTTCCTATGGTGAAAATGGATTCGCTTATTCTCGTGGCGTTGTTTTGGTCTTGTTGTAGACGCCTCTACTCCAAGCCTTATCTTCGATCAATGATTATTTCATTGATGTTGTTCTTTTGATGTTGCACCTTGTGCTCTATCGATGTGTATGCTTTTAGCATAACTTTTTGGAACCATCGTCATTCAATTGTAATTAGAATTTGATTTGATATCGATTGGTAGTCGAATTTCTTTTGGAAATTATGACGTTGGATTTGAATGTTGTATCTTTCTTCGTTAAGTATTAAGTGCACTACGGAATCAATCTATTGATTGCTAGTAGTAATTAATGCTCTCCTTCAGAGTCGTACTCTGAATTTGCTTAACTCTCTTTTCGACGGAGATTCTGTTGGTCCAAAAGAAACCTTAAGACTTTAAGGAGATTGTCGCACGTCATGGAGTGCCGACTTCTAACATTTTTGATTGTGAAGGTCGCTTCACATCAAGTTTCTGGTAATTACTCCAAAAGCCATAAGAACAGGTTTTGGTATGAGTGTTGTGTATCATCCACAAACTATTGGATAGAGTGAAAGAACCATTCAAGCATTAAAGGGCACGTTGCGTGTCTGCGTGATTGTTTCGGCAATGGTTGAGATAGATACCTCCCATTGGCCTGATTCTCCCATAACCATAGCCATGTTGTACGAGGCACTTTATGGTTGAAGATGCCGCTATATGATTGGTTGGATTGAAGTGGGGGATACCCAACTTGATATCCTAAAACTGTTCATGAAACTGTCAAGAGATTGTTTAGATCAAAAGCAGAATGCAAACTGCTCACGATCATCAGAAGAGTTAAGATGGACAGATGACATGAATCTTTGAGACTCCATGATTGGAGACGAGGCTATGCTTAAAAATCTCACCATGGATTGTGTAATGCGTTTAGTAAACGTGGAAAGCTAAATATTTGTTGTGCAAATCCTTTTAAGACTCTTGCTAGAGCTGGACTGGTAGCTTAGAGCCTTGAGCTACCGTCAGAGCTTAGTTATTCATGATGCTTTCATGTGCGTAATCAGAGGTAATGCCTCACTGGAAAAACTATTATTGTCTTTGCTGGGAGATATCCATATCGACGAACGCCTAAGCTGTGTTGAGGAACCTATCAAAATCGTGAACCGTGAAGTCTAACGGCTTGAGCAGAGTCGTTTTCTTACTTTTACTCATCAGTGGAACTCTAAGAAACATCTCAAATTCGCGTGAGAACGTGAAAATGGAATCTTGAGAAAATATCTATATCTCTTTTCAAATCTAACGGATAACTCGAATTGAATCGCGAGGACGCGATTTCGTTAAGGAGGGAAGTATGTAACAACTCTCACTTTTCCAGATATTCGTTTCTGAGAAAATTTGTTTTTTTTTATTTACGAACTTTCCTGAGCATATTTTACGTGTAAACGAGAAAGTTATCTCATGAAACGTGAAAATTAGACATAACGCGTACCTAAACACCCATAAGCCTATTAATCATTTTGATTTGTTGTTACTTTAATTACGAGAAAATAGTCATGTAAATACTCATTTTTATTGAAAAAATTATTCTGAACGCGATGGCGCAAGTTTCGTAATTTTTTTTGAGTCTGTTTGCTATATCAAATGAATCCCGGAGTGTTTTCGTGAAAAGATTAGCCATGTTGACAACTTTGGTCCCTCCACCCTATATTTTACTTGCGCCCCTTTTACTTCTTTTTACACAAGATTAGTCCCTCCCCACTATATATAAACCCACAAATTTATTAAAAATTCATTTAACACATTTTATAAAACACACTCTCTCCCTCACACCCTCGCCGGCGACATCTCTTTCCCCGGTAACCACCACAGCCGTCCGGCCACCACCGTCGCTTGAAAATTTTCCGGTGAACCCTTTCCTTAGCCGAATCAATAGATCGTTATATCCTCGTCATTTCTGGAGTTTCTAAGCGTTTGACGCGCCTCGTATCACCACCCACGCGCCGGCCACGCGCCGCCTGTTGCTTCACCGCCCCCACCAGGAGATAGATCAGGTCCTCGTGGTCCCGTCTACGTGGTGCACGCACTGTGGAAACAACCCACGCTCTCTAGATCTTAAATCTATGTTTCGGACTGAGGTGTATCTTCGTTTGAGGTTGTTCCTGGCTTGTTAGCCACCACAGCCGCACCATCATCTCGGCTCTTGTTTCTCTTTCTTTTGATTCTCGACTTGGTAAGTCAGGGTAGAACTCGTTTTGTACTCTTTTGATTTAAATCTGATTTTGACAAGCTTTTGTTAAATGTTTCGCGGAATAAAAATGGGATAAAACGATTTGTTTTTTTTTAATTAATCTAAAAGCGAGTTATTAGTCTGGTGGGATTTAACCGATATGTATTAGTTTCGTGGTTAAGGAATGGTTTAGAACAAGATATAAAGGCGTATTTGTTTGATTATGTGCGGTAAAAACGGATTAAAATATGTGGTATCATTTCGTGTGGAAAAGATGATCTTAAAAGGATGTGTAGTAGTACTCGAGTGCTCGTTGGTCTCGGCTTGGAAAAGGAACCCACATAGGGTGTCTGGCTGCAGCCCGTGTGGTCATGGTTAACAGGTTTAGGCTCATGTCGAGCTAATTAAATTCTCGTGTGTACTGAATTAGATAAACCCGTAGGTTATGTATGTTGGTTCACTTCCCCCCTAGGGTGCGTTTTCTTTGGTCACGGTTAACAGCAGCAGCCCTCAAGGGGAGTGCTTGTTAATTTCGGTTGAGGGATAAGGTGTGTTTGTAATTTCTATTTGTGTTACGTGTCGAGACCCGCAAGGGTCATGAGTTGAGTTGAGTTTAAGATTGGTCATGGGCTGAGCCCAGTTGAATGGATTTGATTTAAATGGGTAATAAGCCCACTAAAAATTAAAATAAGTAGAAGTTTATTTTATAATTTACCTTTGACGTGCGTATATGTTTTCGTGGATGTCGAAACAACGGACTAGCAAGTTTGTTATTTCAATATTGTTCCTACGGTATACTTTGGTAAGTTTCGGATATATTGGGATTGATAATTGACGTTGAATAATACGGATACTTATCAGATTGTAAATTGACATTGGACATATACAAAATAAAAATTATTGAATCAATAATTATTGGACATTTGATATTTATTGAACATTGTACAAATTGGACGTATTGGACAAAACGAATACAATATATTAGACTCACTAGGAATTTAATATATTTGATTCTCAACGATCAATAAGGAAAAATTGTCTAATAATCAATGAATACTCGTTACTGGTTTTCTAGTAAATTGTCGGGAAATATTACTTTGAAGAATTTATTTTATTTAAAGTCACGACGACTTGGGAATATTTTATAAATGAACGCGCCATGACAAAGTTTATAACAACATTCTAACTTAGATTTTTAAAGTCAAATCTCTTTTGTTATTATAAAACCCGACAAGGATCTAAACAAGTTTTCTTTTAAGTGGTAAAACATTTATTGTTTGAATTGCCAATTTCAAACTTATCATTGTTTGTAAAACATATTTGTTTTATACAAGTTATTTGGGATTATTAGGTTAAATACCGAAACTACCAATTGACTTATTTACCGAAGAAATTATGTGTCATTATTATCCTAGCATCTTACTGGTCATTGTCTTCTCGACTCAAGTATTGGTCAATTTTATTGACTATTCCTCATAATATATTGGGATATATATTATGTCTTGGTATGAGTTATGTTTGGCGTGAGTTATAACCTTTGGTGTGAGTTATATCTTTGGTATACTTTTGGCGTGAGTTGCATGTCGAGTCATGATTCCTTACTACCACACGAAACGTTAAAACTAAACTTTTGAGATATTGATAATGGATTTTTGAAATCTTTGATACGAGTATTCCACGAAAACTAAGACGCGCTGTCTTTCGGATATTATATTATTGTACTTTTTGAGACGTATTTTGAGATGATACGTATACTATTAGGTCGTGACGATGTAGTACCTTTGTACTTGTACTCTTTGGATATCGATGTGCCTTCCTTCATGATTTGGTTGTGCTTGCTCTTTGATGCCAGTCCTGTTAGTTGTGATTCTTTCGTTGCTCGTATCGAGGTGAGTTCATGGCCCCTACTTTTACTTGCTTTTAAACTGTTTTGGGGGAGAATACATGCTCGTTTTTACTAAATGAATTGTTTGATTGATTTGAATAACCGATTTTTACTTGTTTTAATGAAATGCATGATTTGGCTTGAATATGTTTTTATGTGGACACAAGTGCTTGAAAACTGTTTTAATTGGACCTGGAAATATTTTTGTAAGCTATTACGTGTTAGGTTAAGGTTAGAAACCCAAGCATTGTTATAAATTATTACATCCTGGCTCAGGATGGTGCTAGTGTTACGCATAGATCTATTGGGAATGGCCACCCCGTCTGACCTACATGGCTCATGTGGGGGACGTATAACATATCGATTGTTTGTGTGCTTGCTAGCGTTGGTTTCATGACTTAGCCTACGTAATAGTTAAGCTTGCGTGACACTATATTCGTGGTAGTGTTTGATTTTTTATATGGTCCAAGTGGTTGTTTATGAGCTATTTTTTGTGGATAAATGTTTTGATACTGTAACTTAGGCATGGTATGCCTTGGTAGAATTTGACTTATTATTGAGAATTGATTTGTACTTGAAAACCTTGTGGTCCACCTTACTATTTTGCTTAAAGGTAAACTTTGTTTTTGCGACAGTGTGGGCGCCAAAATGATTGAAAGGCTCTTTTGAACCCGTTATACTATTATGCAAACCTATGAACTCACCAACCTCGTGTTGACACTTTTAGCATGTATTTTCAGGTATTGAGGCAATAGTTTACTTTTGGAGTCGCTTGGGCAATGGCATGGCATGGTCATAGACGACTCTGATATTTGTACTTGGGGACCGCTTACTTATTATGGGCCTATTTTTCGCACCAAATTTTATTGTAAACTTGGTTTTATACAGAATAAATGATTTTTCTTAAGGAAAACCTGTTGTTCTATGCTTGTGTTGTGATACCAATTAGTAGCACCCAAGACTTGTATGCTTCCGCTAAAAACTCGATTTTTGAGGGTGTTATAAGCTCCAATTGCCGGTCTTACGAGACCCAGCCCTCGTTCTGCTCTTGTCAATGCCAAATATTCCTCAAGAGTGAGGTCATCAATGTTAACAACTTCCATGGTACCTGAAAACTTGAAAAGTGATCGTGAGAATTTGAGAAATTTTAAAACAAAACAAAAATGAAAGACTTAATAGCAATCCTAATATAAATCCGCATACGCGCCAAAAAAACTTGATGCAGTTTTACTGACTGGTTTTAATATTTATAAAGTCTCGTTATACCTATGGTCTACCATAATGAACTAACGGGCAGTGTACCCGGTCGTGTGTAGTGTAGTATTCGGTAAAACCGAGGTCGTCCCAAGAGCTATGTGTGTTGGATTAATAATAAGTCTAGGTGTCACAGATTTTAATATGATTTAATTAGTCAACTAATAAGGAAAATAAAGGCAAAGGTGTAATCAATAGAGGAGAGTGGTGCTAACCTAGTTATTTATCCTAGCTAGTAATGTCTACGTCTAATTACTTCTAATTACTTCAGGTGGGGTCAAAGTCGAGAGGACATCATTTGGTCAATTCGCCATAACCTATCAGCAAAGATGCCACCACTGTAGAAGTCAGGTGTCCCCTCATAAGTCCAGTTGTTCCTGGTCCCCTAAGCCGAGTCATTAAGTTTCGCTACATGCTAGACTTATAATAATGAGTGCCCAGGCGTTAACAACCTAAACACTCACCCCCTAATTCTTAAGTTCATCCAAATGGTAGGTGATCAGTTGGTCAAGTCGCACAAGTAGAAAGGGTCGTCAGTCATATCTTTCCCTTCTCGTCTCAGTCTACTCACTTAGGGTCAGTTGGTCATATCTCCTAAGCAACTAGCCTCTACCGCCATTCAAAACTACCAAAAAAAGGGTAGCTACCAATAAACTATGCATGCATACAATTAGAAATAATTATACGGAAGTAATATAAACGCAAACAAAACAATTAAGGAATCATAACCAGGCCAGCACCAAGAGGTGCTTAGCCGCTCATATTAACCATACAAATCAATTCAATAATTAATGTTAATAAATGCATGAATCGAAAGTAAAGGAAAGATAAAATGCTAATGCTTATCGTAGGGGAGTGATTTCTCCCTTGGAGATAGCTCCATATGCTCCTCTAGACCTGCCTTTGGCTTCTTCCCACGTTCTTTGGTTGTGGTGTGTGAAATGGGATGCTTTGAAATCCTGGAAATCGTGGGGTATTTATAGGCCAGATCTGGTTACGTAAACTAATAAAATAGTTACGCCGTAATCCTCCATTTCTTCATAAATTGCACTAGATCTGCTGGTTACGGCGTAACCTTAGAAGTAGTTACGTCGTATATTCAATAATTCTTGGTTACGCCGTAGTTTATGCATGAGTTACGGCGTAGTTATAAGCGGCGCTGATCCTCATTTGACCTAATATAGTTACGTCGTAATCTTTTGGGAGAGTTACGCCATAATCTTCTGCTGAGTTGGCTTTCTGAGTCACGCTTTAGTTACAGCGTAATGTGAGAGATGAGTTACGCCGTAACTTCTTCTTCAAAGTGAGCATACTATGATAAATCTTTAATAATTCTCCAATTCCGCGTCTCTTTAGCTCCAATGCTCGTAATTTACCTGAAAGTGGAATATAATGGAAAACAAGCGTAAATCCATATAAATGATATAAATTACAAGCATTATCGAAGGAAATTGACACTTAATATTCAGGATAATTTGATGTTATCAGTACATATCCTTCCTTAATATATTTCTAACAAACTATTATGTTTTAACATAAACAGACTTAACTGTGAAATACTAAACAGACTTAACTCGGTCTGCCAGAAGTAACTTAATACTGGCAGACTTAACTACTAAAACTAAGCTTACCAGACTTAACTATTATACTACCAGTATTAAGTATGGTTTACACATAATTCCCAACACTATGTATGTTATGAATATATTTCTACTTCCTGATAGCTTGATTTATGATATTCATACAACTCTTAATATTTTTGGTGGGGTGATGCTATTAAAGCAAATCCTATTCGATGGTGTTCGTGGGACAAGATGTGTTTCTCAAAATTTCGGAGAGGTCTTGGTTTTCGTCATTTGGGAGAATTCAACATGTATCTACTTTCCAAACAAGTCTAGGGAATGATCACTAATCCAGCAACATTGGCTGCAAAAGGGTTGAAGGCCCATTATTTTCCAAGATATAGTTTCTTTGATGCAAATGTTGGCTACCTTCCAAGCTACGTTTGGCGTAGCTTTATAGCAGTCAAAGAGATAGTTCAAAATGGCTGTAAATGAAATATAGGTGATAGTATTGTGTCACGGTGTGGGAGGACTATTGGCTTGAAGATCATGGTCGTTTGGATCCAAAATCGGATAACTTTGAGGTAACTTATGTTCGTGATTTATTAAATTATGAAGGTGATGACTGGAACCGCGAGCTTCTAATGTCATTGTTCCCAACAAACATTTGTAACAAAATCACAGCGTGCTTTATAAATTGATCAATAGAATCATCCCAACATATAGTGGGAAATGTTTCTGAGGAATGCTTTATAAATTGATCAATAGAATCATCCCAACATTCATCAGAAACATTTCAATACGCAGATTCCATACACGTCCTATTAAATTGATCAATACGCAGATTCCAAACAAAATCAAGTTGTTTTTATGGCGTGCTTGGGAAAAATATCTTCCTACCATTAATAACTACACGCACGAGGGCTTAATTTAACATCGGTATCCTGTACACATGGTGAACATGTAGGGGAAGATGTCATACACGTCTTATTAAGTGTCCATCAGCAAAGCAAGTATGGGATCGATGCAATTTATTTTGATAGGTTATGTGACACGGATGGGATTGTTACATCAGATATATTTTCCATGCGTTTTCTATTAAGTTTCCTATGAAATTTGAGAACTTTCAAATGACACTATGGGGACTGTGGACGAGAAGAAATAAACAATTTCATGGTCAAGTAAGTGAAAGGGACACCAATGTTGAAGTTATGGCAAAATTTTTGCTTATGGATTACCACAAAGCGAATAAGCAGGAACCTGCAACAATACGAACTAAAGCTACAGTTAAGTGGACCAAACCACAAGGTGACTACATCAAGTTTAATTATGATGTGTCATGGAAAAAAGAGTCTAGTAAGGCTGGATTAGGTTTTGTAGCTCGCAATGATCATGGGGATGTGCTTCTTTGAGGTGCTTGGGTAGAATGCTATGCAAGCTCTCCATTGGAGGCCGAAGCTAAAACGCTCGTATGGGCGACAAACCATGCACATAATAAAGGTTCTTCTAAGGTCATTTTCGAGTCGTCCACTCTTTGTGCTTAGTTAATTCACTCCAGAGAGGTACTACTCTTCTAGAAATTGTGAGCTTGTTTGCACAAATCGTGTCTAACTCATTAAGTTTTAATTTATGTAATTGGTCTTTTGTCAAAATAGAAAGGAACAAGGTTGCATATGGTATAGCTACTTATGCTTTGGAATGTAGCGATGAGTTGATCTTAGAAGGTAGCGTTCTAAAATGTGCATGTATATGGGCAACCGATGATGTACTTTCTTCTAATTGATAATTATAGCTTCTTTTTTCCATAGAAAAAAAAGACTAAAATACACTGTTGGTCCCTAATCTTGTACTGAAACATCACGTTGAACCAAAACTTGGCATTTTCATTGCCTGAGTCCTTTTTCCAAGTTTTATAGTCTAAACTGGTCCTTTGACGACTTTTCCGTTAGTCAACCACCTCAGTCGTCGTTTGCTTTGTCTTTAGTCCAAGGGCACAAATATCATTTTCTTATTTCGATTAAAAATGTGTGTATTATTGCCACATGTAATCTAAACCTCTTCCCGCCCCATAAACACATAGACTGTATTATTTTTCATCCCAGAACTTTCGTTACAAGAATTATCACAATTCACAAACCCTAATTGCATGTTACAAAACCCGTGTTTATTAATCAAAAAACCGAAACATGGATTTTACTCTATGGAAAGTAAGAAGAAATACGGTATTGTTTTTATTTTGATTATAAACATTGGAATTTCTAATTGGGGTATTTATTTTTTGGCAATTAACTTTTGAGAATGTCCTAAACATATATTGACATGTTTTCAGGTAGTAGATCTAATATATTTAGCATGAGGGTTCATCACAACGGTTTCTTTAAATACTGGCCTGACGTTGGAGGTATGGAAAATTAGTTGATTTGGTTGATGTTGATGGTGTGTCAGTTGAAGAGTTGGATGTTCTTATGTATGAATTGGGTTATGCGCTTGGTTCAAAAAATGACTATTACTTTGTTAAGCCTGGTAGTAATTTAGATGATGATTTGTATAGCTTAAATGAGAGTGCAAATTTAGAAATATTGAAAGATCTTGTTGATGACCATAAGAAATAGAAGTTTATGTTGAAAATGGTAAGACAACATTGGATGTTGATGAAATGTCACTAAAGTCAATTAGGACAATTATTGTTGATGTGGATGCAACAAAGAAAAAGGCAGCTCTTGCTATTGTTCCCTATTGCTCAAACAAATTGTTCTTACAAAACATTGTTAATAAATCCGTGGTAGAGGATT
Source organism: Chrysanthemum makinoi (assembly GCA_910596185.1). Taxonomy (NCBI): domain Eukaryota; kingdom Viridiplantae; phylum Streptophyta; class Magnoliopsida; order Asterales; family Asteraceae; genus Chrysanthemum; species Chrysanthemum makinoi. Next base: position 266,783,889 of record OU343225.1, on the reverse strand, counting down.
TTTGTCAGGTTAAACATCAACCTTACAGAACCCTTGTTTTCATCTGTAGAGGTCTATCAAAATGAAGATGTTGTAGGTGATGTCAACTAGCATATAGATAAACATGTTGAGCATATCTAAATAGATAGTCCTTAAGAGGTATGTCCAAATGATCAAGAGTTAGGTCATCAAGAGGAGGAAATATGTAATCCTGTTGAGCATATCCAAAAAGTTAAATATGTACAGGTATGTGAAATTGATGAAGCTTTAAGTGATGACAATGTGAGTGAAACAAATAGTTATATGAGTGATGATGATGATATTGAGAACAATTGAGATGGAAACACAGTTGTTGATGAGGAAAATACTTTTGAGGAGCCTGATGTTAATGTTAATCTGTTCAAAGTAACTGAGACTACAGAGTTTCCATATATAGGTAGCTCCAGCCAGATACCATATGATTTTTTTTAAGAAAAGTGAGTTAGATCTGTTAGATGATAATGAGTTTGCAAGTGGTTCTGAGAATGATGATGAGTATGTTATTAGGAAGAAAAAATGAGGGCATACAAGAAACAAAATTTGTGAAAGACAAGTAGAGGAAGAAGTATACTTTTTATGTGGTCAAACTTTTGTAACTGCAAAAGAAGTGCAAGATAAGATCAACCTGCTTTCAATAAAGACTAGGAGGAAATTGCAACTCATTAAGAATGACAAACGGAGAATTAGGGTTAGGTGTGTTGGAAAAATACCTGTTTGTGGTACAAGTGAAGTGTGGGCGAAAGCCCCAAAGAGGAAAACTGGTCCGATAACTAGAGACCTTGGAAGGGATGTATATTTGCGATCACTCAAGGAGAAAGCAAAAGATTGCCCATGGTTGTTGTATGTAGCTGTTAGGATTTAGTAAATCCAGTTATTAAAGTGTCGGTCACCTCAAGTATATGTAATCGTTAGAAAGCTGGTAGTCGTAGTTATTTAATGTTAGTTAGTATTTAGTTTAGTAACACCGTGGAGGACGGACGGGTCTTTACCCACAGTATGCCTGATCCACAGCCCGTAGGTGACGTTTATGTAAGATACTATAAATACCCTCTACCTCCCAAGGTAGAGGGTTGAAGCTCATAATAATATTTCTTTTACTTTCTCACTAAGTTCCCTAAACCTCTAAACTTTCTCTCTAAAAACCCTCAACCGCCAATCCAAATTCAAATTTATGGTATCAAGAGCCATGGTTTGATCATCTCTTACATGTTCTTGGATTTCTAGTGGTTTTATATGGTTTTTGGGTTTGAAAAGTTTAGTGGTATTTGCATAATTTGGATCATTTCTTGTGTTAAAGTTTGAATTTTGATTGTACTTTCGTGTTTAGAATCATTGTATGTGCTTGGGTTTTGATTTGGAAAGCTTGAATCACTGTGGTTAGGTTAGTTTTGGATTGAAAAGTGTTGTGTTTGAACTTTTCTAGCTAGCTTACTTGAGTCCTGATGTGTTCTTTGAGTTTACTTGTAGTTATAGTATCAGCGACTTGTAGTTGTTATGGGTAGCTTAATTTGTGCTCTAGCGACTTTTCTATTGAGACAAAGCGACATATAGTACAAAGTAGTGGCCGTGCTCAGTCTTAGCGAGTTGTTCTTTAGCTTACTTGCCCATTTAGCTTAGTTGGTCTTTAGCGAATTGCCCACTTAGCGAGTTGTTCTTTAGCGACTTGTCTACTTAGCGAGTTGTTACTTTAGCGACCTATGTCTAGCGACTTGTATCACAAGCGACTTGTACTTTTAGCGAGTTGTTACTTATACTCTTGTTGACTTAGCGACTTGTCCTCAAGGTTTATAGCGACTTGGTTGATTATTGTTTCGATACGTTTTCTTGATTTAGTAAACTCCCGTGAAAGAATCTATTTCCCGGTTTAATCATTGAGTTATAAAATCCCGTGAAATATGTAATCATGTCTACCAACATGCCTACAATCATCTCTTCCGTAGTGAGGAAGTTCAAGCACTGATCGATACCGTCCACCCATGCTTGAGTGAAAACTATGACTCATGGGCTCAACGTATTAGGTTGTATTGTTTGGGAAAGGAAAATGGGGTCAACATTCTCAAATCAATTGATGAAGGACCTTATCGATTGAGACTACAAGAGACATACTTGAAACTCGCAAGGATGGCATGATCTTAGGTTTGGATGCACCAAAGACGTATGATGAGCTCAAGTATGAGAAGAAGAGATACGATGCTAATCGTGGCTTCAAACATTATACTTCGTGGTCTTCCAAAAGACATCTACAAGTTAATCAATCACAACATGAAGCAAGGCGTTTGGGATAATGTCAAGATGCTTCTCTCTCGTTCTCAATTAACTAAAGAAGATAGAGAATCACAACTGTATGATGAGTTTGAGCACTTCAAGATGAAACCAGGGAAAGTGTCATGAATATTATGAGGTTCCACAAGCTTGTGAATGATATGAGGAATATCAAAATGACTATGCCAAATATTCACCTAAACTCAAAGTTTGTGAACAACATGAATCCCGAATGGCACAAATTTGTCACTACCAAGCTAACTAAGGGTTTGAGGAACATTAACTATAAGCAATTATATGCATTCCTACTTCATAATGAGAGACATGCTATGTTTGAACGAATGATTCTTGAGCAGTTCAAATCTAAACAGGATAAGCAAGTTCGCAAATGATTCAAAGCCTTTTACACCAATGTTGGAATTACCACCAAAGCTTCTCAAGTCATACCCACGGGTAATGGTAATTACAAGCTCATTCTCGATCCAAATATAAGCCTCCGACTCAAACACACTCATGGAAAACTTCATCAATCAACTGTCTCTCATGGTTAGTCAAAATCTAAATTCCACTCCACACACCAACAACACATCAATAATAAAGATCCAATCACAATCAAGCTACCGCCGAGATGGAAAGGTGGTGGTGCGTGCATCAAAGGAAGACGGTATGAACAAGGGATGATTGGAAAAGGTTATGGTAATACTGGAGCAAGAGGAGGGTATGTGGCTAATTAGAATCGTGGAAGGAATGCAAATAAAGGATAAGTAAATCCAATCAAGTGCACAATGGTGGGAGGGACATATTGCGAAGTGCACATCTCCAAAACGCCCCACGAATGCAATACTTCAAAGACAAGATGTCTGCTGTGCAAGCTCGGATAATGGAGCAGTTTTGATGAAGAAGAGTTGCTATTTCTGCGAGGGAAATACCAAAACCTATGATGCCGATGTGATGAGCAACCACCATTAGAAATAGGACACAATCATCAAAATGCTTTTCAAGTTGATCGTGATGCATTTGAATCTCGATGTCGATGATGAACCTACGCCCAAACAATTTATGGCTAGCATTTCACCAATGGTCTCCAAAGGTCTCTTCACCACAACAGCCATCCATCCAAAGAGTCAATCATTTCGAGGTATTAAAACTATATACGATGAATGATGAGCAAAAGATACATAACGAAGTACAATCTCATGAAACTTATGAATCAGATATTGATAATGTAGATAATAGTAATATTGTCCCATATGATCAATATGTGATACAAAGTGAAAGTGAAATTGTACCAAGAGATGCATCTTCGCAATAATAATGACTATGTCTTTGATGAATACACTACATGTGCCCCTGATGATTCTGTTGTCTCTGAACTAAATGCCTATAAAGAACAAGTTGCCATTTATGAACAACGCTAAGTTTGAGTTAACTACCCGAGCGGAAATGGATGACCATATGCGTACAATTATTAGAAAAAGTAATTTTAGGGAAGAAATATTAAAACAAGAGTTAGATTCCTTACAAGAAAAGCTTTCTAAAAATGTTAAGCAAAAGCAAGAACTCCAAGATAATGTTAAAGTGCTTAAACAAGAATTTAATGCTAAGGAATCAAAACTTTTGAATGATTTTTCCAATCTAAAAACTTTGAAAACAAGCTTGAAAATAAGTTGTAATGCATAAGGGAATACCATTCGCATGCTCACATGATCACTAAACATAGAGTTCTCAGCGATAAGCATAGCATTCCCCTAGTAAAGGAACCCAATCCCTCAATATGGTAAGCAGCTAGAGAAGCTCAAAAGGTAATATATGATGATAATGAAATCCTTAAGCCTAGGCAGAAACCTAGTTGCGCTGAGTGCACTGAGGAAGATATGCAATTAGAAGAAGTCAATAGGGAGAAAATGGATAAGAAGCTAAAAGATCCCGAGTGTAAAAAGCAAAACATAACGATCAAACCCCATGATTACACAAAAGAAAATTGAATCTCCCTGAACATGTTTAAGCCTCAAACTCAATTAACCCTTAACAAATCTTTTGGAAGAAAGATATGGATAAGCAAAAAGCAAATGTACTTGTTGAAACAAACCCTCCCCTTAGGGTGCGCCTACTTGCATCCTCCTAACACACCAATGCATTTAGTTCCTAAAACTATTTCCACAAATAGCAAGACCTTAATCAGCCTGTATGTTGTTTATCAACTATTCATTAATTTTGAGAAGACATGTAAGAAGAGAATCACACCTACGTGGATAATCAAGGGGAAAGGGGTTACGAGCAAACTAAAGAATGCTATTTAACTGAGGTCATGCCTTTCTTTAAACAACTAAAAGATCATTTTGAGAGTCTTAAAAAGGGGATAGACTCTGATATTAAAGAAATGGAAAAGGAATTTGATGCAATGATAGTTGAGGTCAATGATTATGAACGGAACTCAAATATAATGAAATTGAAAGGAAGAATCTGCATATCTTAAATGAGAACTTAGTATTGAGTTGTGTAGCTCAAGATGTGTTTTATACTGTTACTAAGCATTCTATTATTGCTTCTCAATTTCATGAATTAACCGTTGCTTTGAAAGTTTCCCATGATCGTGTCATTGAGCTTGAAAACAAAACCTCAAAACTAAATGAGAAAATTGATCAGGATGATCACGATAATTTGGTAAAACATCTTTTTAAGCTAGAAGTTGAACATTTTGATTTGCAACTAAAAATATCAACATCTCAAAGAAAATGTCAAAACCTCAAACATCAAGACATCCTCAAATGTCCCAGAGTTTGATGCACTTTTTGAAATAAACAAACGTAACGAACATATTCAAGCTCATCAGAATCGATCGTAAAAGTTGAAAGCCCAAAGTTCACAATTAAAGGGTGAAAAGAACAATGTGATTGGCTCCCAAATGCCTCCTCCTTTAGATTCTCAATGTTCTCAAACTTTTCATCTTCAAAACTTGGTTAATGTTTTACAAAAGGAAAATGAGAGTTTTTAGAAGAAAATGAAAAAGTTAAACGACACTTTAAAGAGTTATATGATTCAATAAAAGTCACCGTGACAAGAACAATGAAAAATAATGTCTTTACAAAAGGAAATTGAGAATCAAGAGTCGAAAAAGGAAAATGCCACTTGTCTTTAATGAGAATGTTGCATCAAAGTCATCCCAGACTTAAATATATGTGGATGTTAAATACATTCCTTCTTATCTTAGAAATAACGAACTTGTGTTTCATAACTATTTTGCTCACCTTAAGGATAGTCTAGAATGTCTCTGTGAGATTGTAGAAGAGGATTTCATAAATAAACCACTTGATAGTGAAATTAGGTTTGCTTGCATTCAGCCAAACGATCTCAGAGATGTTAGAATGTTTAAGAGCAACATGTCCTAAATCCTTATGTGTGAGAAAAGATAATGCCATGAATGCCTTGTTCTATGCCCAGTGTTAAGAAAGTGAACCCTAAAGTGCCTTCAAGTAGTTCAGATCCCCCACTTCTAGTTCAGAATGCAAAAGGTAGCCCAACCAACTAATGTTCCCATAATTCCTCTACAGGAGTAATCAGTGACATAAAAGCAAGCGGTCAAAGCCTCCAGGCAATACAAAGCAAGATAGGACCTCGCAAGCTAAGAATGTGCAATGGAAGAGAGTAGAAGACCACCCTAGAAACATTAAGTTTGAGTTGAATAAAACGAATCGTGTTGATTCTAGTATTAGCTATAAGCCGCATCTGTAATTAATTCAATTCTCGCTACTATCTCGCAAACATGTAATGATGATGCTTGGTTTCTCGTTACTAATCATGAATGTGGTGAATGATTTGATTAATTATGTTAAACATCCAGTTAAAATCGTTAATGCCAACAATCATGTTAAGAAAGCTAGAAAGCAATGGTGGAAGAAGGTTAGAAAACATTGGAAACCCACAGAAAGAAAATTTAGTAATGTAGGTTAATGGATACCTACCGCCGCAAGCTTAGTCTAAATGAGTTGTGCCCTAAATTATCTAAGTCAATGCCCATTAGAAAATGGATGCCTACCGGTAGAACTATTCCTTTAAGAAGTGAACATACTTTGAATAGGTCAAATACGACACTAGCATGCATCTATCCGATGATTCCATTGTTTCTACCTCCGATGTGGGTGTTCCAATCACTATTACTAACCAAGTGGAACCCATTCTTGCATGGGGATCCCAATTATCCAGCTTATCCATTCTTGTTCTGTTCAATCGCAGATCGCTCAAATCGTTCGTGGTACTTGGACTCAGTCGTTCCAAGCATATGACCGAGAGCCGCCATGCTCATGAACTTCGTGAGTAAATTCATCGGGATGTTAGATTCGAAATGACCATTTTGGAGCAATTATGGGTTATGGAGATTATGTTGTTGGTGATAGTGTAATCTCTAGGGTATATTATGTGGAAGGTCTTGGTCATAATCTATTCTCTGTTGGTCAATTCTGTGATTCATCTAGAGTGTTGCTTTGAAAACATACTTGCTTTCGTTAGAGATTTGATGGTGTTGAACTTTGAAAGGAACACGTGGAACAAATTTACACCATCTCTATCGATGACATGATGAAGTCTTCTCCAATTTGCTTGTTATCAAAGGCTTCAAAAACAAAGTCATGGTTATGGCATCGCTCTCAATCATTTGAATTTCGCACCATTAATGATCTATCAAGAAAGGACCTTGTGAGAGGCTTACCTAGACTAAAAGTATGAAAAAGGATCACCTTGTTCTCAAGATGCCAATTAGGAAAAAGCAAGAAATATGCCCACAAACCCAAACCTACAAACTCAGTTATGGAAGTTCTTCATACTCTTCATATGGATTTGTGCGGACCAATGAGAGTGCAAACAATTAATGAAGAAGATATGTGCTTGTTGTTGTTGATGACTACTCTCGATTTACATGGGTTAAGTTTTTGAGGACAAAGGATGAAACTCCAGATGTCATCATCAAACTTATCAAACAACTTGCAAGTTCGACTTAACAAGACTAGAATCATTCGAATACAATGGAACTAAGTTTGTTAACAAAGAACTAAGCCAGTTTTATGAAAGCATTGGAATAAGTCATCAAAGAAGTGTTCCACGTACTCCTCAACAGAACGGTGTAGTTGAAAGACTAAATCGAACTCTTGTAGAAGTTGCAAGAACAATGCTAATTTATTCAAAGTTCCAATGTTTCTCTGGCTGAAGCCATTGCCACCGCCTACACCCAAAATCGCCTTCATCCACACCACTCATGGAAAACTCCATATGAACTTGTCCACAAAAAAACCTGATCTCTCTTCCTTCGTGTTTGGTGCGTTGTGCTATCCAACAAATGATGGTCAAGATTTAGGTAAATTAAGAGCTAAGGCAGACATAGGAGTTTTTGTGGTTATGCACCAAATAGAAAGGTTACCGAATCTACAACAAAAGAACCCGAGATATCATGGAAACTATTCACGCCACGCTCGATGAGCTGCCCACAAATGGCTCCAGGACAATCAAGTTCGACCCGCACCTTAACCTTCACTAAGTAGTCCCATTAGTTCTTCCCTTGTACAAAACCCCTCACCAACAATTCCATATGTACCTCCCTTCAAGATGATTTGAAGAAATTGTTTGATCCAATGTTTGATGAATATGATGAGCCAATTGCTAATGATTTGTCCAATCCATCAACAGAGGTTATAACTAACCAAGTCAACATGGACAATCCTTCGATCTATGTCATTAAGTCAAGAAGCCCGCCGCGATCACTCATTCTCATCAACAAATCCTCAATCATCGAATGTACATCATGGAAATGTTTCGCACAATGATGGAGATAACCCTTTGCTACTCCGAAGATGCTCCCTTTGAGAATATTTGCTCCTCGAACCATCATCGAACCATCTTCATCAGGGGAAAAAGACTATGCTACTTCGGTTCCTCAACAACAACCACATGAACACTTTAGAAAATGGACACATGATCATCCATTAGACAACATCATTGAAATCTCGTCCAAAGATCCACTGTAAACAACTTGCAACTGATGCCTTATGGTGCTTTTTCAACTCCGTACTATCTAAGATCGAACCAAAAGACGTTAAAACTGCCATGAATGAAGATAGTTGGTTCAATGCCATGCAAGAAGAAATTCATGAGTTTGATCGACTAGATGTATGGGAATTAGTACCGCCCTCGACGTGCTATGATCATTGTTCAAAAGTGGATCTTCAAAGTAAAACTTGATGAGCATGGTGATGTGTTAAAGAACAAGGCTCGATTAGTTGCAAAAGGATACCGCCAAGAGGAGGGTATTGACTTTGAAGAATCATTTGCTCCAGTTGCACGATCGAGGCAATCAATCTTCCGCTAACCGCAAGTAAGAACATGGTAGTCTATCGATGGATGTAAAGACGGTTCTTAATGGAGATCTTAAAGAAGTCGTGATAAATCAGCCAACCTGGTTTTGTGAATCCAGATTATCCTACTCATGTCTATCGCTTGAAGAAGGCTCTTTACGGTTTGAAGCAAGCTCCAAGGGCATGGTATGATACGCTATCAAAGTTTCTTCTATCTACCGATTCAAAGAAAGGAGCAGTTGATCCGCATTGTTCACCGTAAAGTCGCAAACATTTAATTCACGTTCAAATCTATGTTGATGATATTATTTTTGCCGACCGACCCCAATGAATGTGACCATTTTTCCAAAGAGATGGGCTCCACATTTCAAATGTCAATGATGGGGAAAATGTCATTTTTCTTGGGATTACAAATTTTACAAAGTCCCGGAGGCATTTTTATCAATCAATCTAAATATGCTAATGAAATTTTAAAGAAATTTGGATTTGATTCTTGTGACCGCTTGACACTCCCATGATGGAGCGCACTAAACCGATGAGGACCACTCGGATCATGGTGACCAAACTAAATATCGTAGTATGATTGGGTCCCCGATGTACCTTACACCAAGAGACCGCATATCTTGTCGCTGTATGCATGTGTGCTAGATACCGTGCTAAGCCTACCAAAAAGAACCTTGAAGCGATTAAACGGGTCTTTCGGTATCTCCAAGGAACCATCAATATGGGACTTTGGTACCAAAGACACGGTATGTCACTAATAACATTTATGCGTCATCATGCAGATGTCAAGATACACGCCGAAGCACGCCAGAGGTGCTCAGCTTTTGGGGATAAGCTTGTGAGCTGGTCTTCAAAGAAACAAATGAGTACTTCTATATCCTCTACAGAGGTTGAATACATAGCCATGTCATCTTGTTGTGCTCAAATCCTATGGATGAGATCCCAATTATCTCACTATGGCTTTGAATTCAACAAAATCCTCTCTGTATTGTGATAACAAAAGTGCCATTGCTCTCTCATGCAACAACGCTCAACATTCAAGAGCAAAGCATATCGACATTCGACATCATTTCATCAGGAGCAAAGGAGAACGGGTGGTGGAACTCTATTTTGTGAGGACCGAATACCGCTAGCGTACATCTTCACCAAAGCTCTTCCTAGAGAACGTTTGAGTTTATCCTCCTACGACTTGGTCTAAAGAGTCTACAACCGGAAACACTCAAACGTCTTCAAGAGGAAGACGTGGAGTAAAGGCTTTTTCTTCATCCATCTCTTGTAAATATATTTTTTTCAAAAAGCAAAATACAAAATTATAAAACCCTCAAAAGAAAATAGAAAATTATAAAATTTCAAAAATCCATAAAAATCAGAAAATCTTTGAAAAGGCTAAAAATATTTTTCTCATTCTTTACTTTATTCGATTTCATCTACGGTCTTTTTGTTGTCATTCAAAGAGTGACACGGTTCTTTAGATGAAGTTCGAATGTACATTTAAAAATAATAAAAAAAAATGAGAGAAAGTAAAACAAAGGCTTATAGTCATTTCAGTCTATAACCCGTTTTTAAAGAAAGAACAGAGCCATGCTTTATCTTATTTTTCAAAACTCATGCTCTGATTCTAAAAACAAATGTTTGTCACTAAAAAGACAACTGTTTCCCTCACAAATGATTCTAAAATGTTTGTTATCTAAATGAAAACTAATAAAAATAACTCGGTCTCAATTTTTGAAAATCATCTGAACTTAACATTTGTCAAAATCTCTATCTCTCAATCAACAACTTATGTCATTGATTGAGGGGGAGAATGATTTCATTTAAATCAAAAGGTTATTTGTCATACAATTGGTTCTGACCAAGGTTTATGTCATGTTTTCAAAAGATATTCAAGCATGTTTAATCTTTGGAGTTTAAAGTCTCAGATTTGATCCTTATCGGTTATATGTTTTCATAAGCAAGTCACAATTCTCCTCAAAAGCTTTCAAAATCAATTTAAATCTACAGAGATCACAAATCTCAAATGATTTGAAAATTGTGATCAGGGGAGAATTTGTTATTTAAATTGATTTAAACCGATAATTCGATAAATGGTTTTACAAGTGTTTAGCAAGCTTCTCCTCCCTTCATATGTGTCAAACGATTTTAAATTTTCCATGCATGTTAAGGGGAGCATCTATATCAAACTATGAAGGATTAATACATGATTGATTTGTTCCAAAGTGCAGTTTTTCCCTAATATGTGCAAAACACTTTCGAATCTTGATGCACATATTGAGGGGGAGCAACTTTTTGAAAACCACATCCTTTCCAAAAAAATATCTTTAACAAAGTATGAAAAATACTAATTTTGATCAAGAAAGTGATGTTGATATCTTTTAGAAAATGGTAATCAAAGAAGTGAATCCTTCCTCTTGCCTCCGTGTGCCAAAACAATTTCAAATACACGATGCACATGTTGAGGGGGAGCTCTTTTTCTAAAATATCAAAAACAATTCAGATACAAAATGCTTTGATAATATATCACAAGTATCTTGATTGATTTTCAAATGGTTTTTCAATTAGTTCCAATGGCAGATGAACAATACCAAAAAGACCAACCAAATTTACTTTATGTATGGTGAAATAAGGATGGTTAGGTTAGGTATTCGTTCCCACGATCCCACCAGATCAGGAGGGATCTACCCAGGGACAATCCACTAGATAATGTAGAAGTCCTTAGTATGATGTAAAAGAAAAAAATGAGAATATGGGAAGAGTGCTGACTGAGATGAGCTAGTACCGAACAAACCCAAAAAGGTTCTAGTTATGAAGTCTCGGTAAGCACTGAAGGGGTTGAAGAATGTAAAAGAAATGAATGTGAAAAGGGTGAAAAGAAATAGCCCTCCATTATCTCAACCTTAGGGCGTAAAACCGGGTTCAATTCATTGCTACTGGTGGTTACCAAGGTAACACTGGTATTGAAGACAAGACGCCATGGACCCAAAGGACGCATGCACTACAACTTCCCTAGCTACTCAAGTTTCTCTTAAAAGGACTTGTTTCATTCTCACGGGGAACCTACATAATCTATCGATTGTATCTTAGAGATTGCTGATATTGAAGAAGGAGACCCTCTCCCTAGTCTCCGACATAGGAAACCAAAATGCACAATTGAGTATAGAGCCATGAGATCATCAAATAAATCTCATTAGGACACTGTCAATGAAGACTCTCTGTTTCACACAATGTGGAAAGAGAGAATATATTTTAAGATTCCTACGCATTATCCTTGTGGTATTGAACATCGAAAGTGATATGCAAACATATTCACAATGAAGATGGAAATCCTTCTAGAGCCAACATCAAACAAGCTCTTGGTAGGTGGCATGTGAGATCTATCCAATAGATCAACCATGTGACAACCTGAATGTAAACAATGGGGTTTATCAAAATTATGAATCAATCCTGGTTAAGGTTAAGGATTGATGGATGCCTTTGAAAAACCGGTCGTTGTGCGTAAAATTCTTTTCTCTAGCACATCGACTGTGTATTAATATTTCAAAAAAAAGGTATTTATGATTGATAATTGATTATCCTTAAAACCTTCGTTGTATTGCAAAAACACTTTATTACGCAGTACAAGATTGTTTTTCAAATATCTTTTCATCAATCGAATCACAAATTCCTGGTTCACTCAATTGTTGTCTTTGAGACGTTCAGGTTTGAGAACGACTAGAACACCGCTAAAACCCCCTCACAAGGAGATTCTTTAGAATTATACCGATCACGTAGTACTTGTATGATCAATGGGGAACGTGGCCGTGTACCTCAATTCAACGAAAGT
>OU343225.1:266671408-266771345 GCA_910596185.1 Chrysanthemum makinoi | reverse complement strand
TCACCATGTCTAATAAACAAAAGGATTGGCTAATCCAGAGCAAACGGCTTGTAAAGATATCTCAATTCCGTTGACGGCTTGCAATTTGCCCAAAATTGTATGGTATTCAGCTCACCATATCCTTAAAAGTGAAGAGTGGGCTAGCCCGCAAGTTTATGGCTTGTGGTAAAGGCAGTGGAAAACCATAATTGGTAATCGACTCACCAAAGATAATATTGATAATTTATCTAAGAGTATTAGTCGTAGCAAACGGCCTCGTAAAGACAAATCAAAACCGCTGAAAGTCGGCGATTTGCTCAAAATCATTTGGTTATCGCGTACCAAGGTTCTTACTTGAACTCAAACATTTGGCTACCCGTAAGTAATGGCTTTGGTAAAGAGATGAAATCCATTAATTTTTCTCAAAAGATTGCTAGGGACTAGCAATATCTAAGTGGGGATCAGATGAAGGTCTAAATACTCATCATTTTTGTACCATTTAAACCGCAAAACATCCCAAAACACTCAGAAATCCATCAAAATGATAAAAATATCACAAATAAGTGTTTTATATGTTTTAAATGCAAAAATATCAAAACTGTGAAAACGATAAAGTTTGCATAATTGGCGCTTTAGTCCCCAAGTTTCAAAAGTTGTCAAAAATGCCCCTCGTAAAACCAAATGAAGAAAATATCATTTCAAGTCCCTAGGATTCCTAAGTTGTCAAAATTGGTCCTCGGGAGATTTAAATTCACAAAAATTACAACTTAGGTCCTTTAACTTTCAAAATTGTCAAGTTTAGTCCTTTGAGAATTTGAAAATGTCAAAATGGTACTTGTACTTTCAAAACTTGTCAAAAGTAACCCTTGTGAGAACTTTGGAAAATGGCGTAATTGGTCCTCTAGTTTGGCGAATTACAATTTGGTCCTTGTATTATAAACCTAAGCTAAGGCTTGTCAAAACCTTTCGACCCCTCGCCACTATACCCATTTGACCCCTGCCACCTCCCTTTTGAACCCCAAGTCAAAGCCGCAAAATACCCGCCACACCACCTCGCCCCTGCTTATCTTCTTCCACCTCTCCTCTCGCAACCAACTTGCCTCGCTCTCCTCCCATCACCTCACCTTTCCACCCCCTCATCATCATCAACCCCACATATAAATGCCACCCCTAGCGCTATTCAAGCCTACAAGTCAAATCCAACCCGCCAAAATGATAAAATGGCTAGAATACTCAAAACTCAACCATTGGTCAAATTGAAAGGCTGGATCCGCCGAGGACACGTGGAGAGCCATTTGAAGTATAAAAGAGGAGGAAGACAGAGAAACAAAGAGTACTTAGTTTTTAAAATCTTGTATGTCAGATTTCTCTAAAATGTTTTAATTAGCTTTTCAATTTGTATTTTCAAGCTCGATATTGGAACTAAGTCATTTAGTTAATGTAATTCAGTTTGAGCCTCTAAATCAAAGTTTCATTTCAGTTTCAAATCTTATGTACATCGCTTAAAATTTCAAACTTAAACTCTTTGTGTTCAAAGCTTCAATAAGCTTTATTTAAGCTCAAACAAACTTATTTAAGCTTAAGATAGCTTTTTGTAAGCTTGTTATTCAGTTTCAATCAAAATTGGACAAAAGTCAACAAAAGTCAACCGTGAAGGAATTTTGGTTCAAATAAGCATGGAAATGGCAAAGTTGATTGCAGAGTTGATTTGGGTTGGAAATGGATTAGAATGGTAGTGTATGGTCTCCGTTTTGCGCCAAACATAGCTGGACACTTGTGAGCTTGTTTTCTCATTTTCACTTTTAATACGCTTTAGTATTGTGCTTTGTATTGAATCTTTGGTCATTAAATAAGTTTAATTAGTAGTAATTAGCATATTAGAGTTAGTTTAATTAATGAAATGAGTTTAATCAGTGGTTAGTATAGATTTAAAGTTCATAATGCTTGAATCAATGGTGTTTTGATTTGCATTTAATGCGGTTACAGCTTGTGCAAGGGTAATTTTTGTTGTTTGTGGCTTGTTTAGTTCTAGTACACTCATAATCGCTCAACTTTTGTTTCAGATACCGCTAAGTCAACATTTCACATAAATTGTTTAATTAGTTCACTCTAAGATTTTGCAAAAGTGGAACCTTGTTTTGTGTTAAGAATACATAAACATGGATTGCAAAAGCTTCATTTCATCATTATACATCATAACTCCAAAAATTGATTGCAAAGCTCATAAAAGTCAACCTTTCATAATTGTTAAAAGTCAAAGAAATCTTGCAAAACCGCAAAATTCCCAACTAGTAAGATTTTTCACAGATTCATTCTTGGGTGGTATCAAGTGAAACTTAGGGTTTTAAAAGTTCACGGTCTAATTCCTTATTGTCATTTTTATAAATTTTAGTAATTTTCTAAAGCCCCAAACAAAGCTCATCAAGCAGGGCTTATATGCCCTGCTCACAACTCAGCTTTGACTGAGTTTTTCTCAGCTTATTGCTAAGCTTGTCCCAAGCTCATAAGAGCTTGTCTTGGTCTGTGCTTTGGTTTACAATTTTCCAACCAAGTCTAGTTTAAGTTCCAACTGGGTTTTTGTTTTCTTTTTATTAATAAGCAGCTTGATTAAGCTCAAAGTAGCACACTCAAAACTGTTTTAGCATAAGTAGCTCAATAATCAAATCTGTTTAGTGTGTAATCCGAGGTTAAGGATTGTTGTTTCTTGCTATTTTAGTATTTTTAGCATATTAATGCTTTTGTTTCATTTGGTAGCTTGTGGTGATCATTTGTTTATTCAAGTGCTTATTACATAAGCACTTACATTGCAGTTTCCTATTCCTCCACATAACCACATGTTTTTCTATTTTTCTTAGATTCATAACATTAATTTAGAGTTTTCCTGAAATTTTCATAATTTTCCAACATCTTGCTATTTTTCTTAATTAAAAACAGCTTTTAAGTCATTTTAAATAGCTTTTAATTAATTAATTAAGAAAAGTTCAAAAAATAATTTTTCATTTTATTAGGTTTAGATAAATATAAAAGTAAAAAGTAATTTTCCAGATTTTTCATAGTTTAATTTGTAATTTTAGTAATTTAATTAGTTTTTAATAGTTTAAAATTCATAAAAAATAGAAATATAATCAAAAAAATACAAAAATAGTTTTGAAAATTCTCTTTTGTTATTTTAGATTTTTCCAAGTCTTAATTTTATTTTTCTAGCTTTATTTCCTATTTTCTTGCATATTAGGTTATTATTTAATAGTTAAAAATAGTTTTTAATTAATAATAATTAGATAAATAGTTATAAAAATAATTTTTTCTTAAAATTTTCTTTTATCATTAGGTTTGTAAAATACTATTTTATATTTTTAGGATTAATATTGTGTAAGTTTCACGCTTTATTTGTATGTCACGTAGTTTTAACTTAAGTTTTATAAAACGAAAAACAAAAAACATCGATAAAATTAGTGATAGCATTTATTTAAGATAGTTTAACTTTTTAATTTTCTTTAATTTGTATTTAAGTCACTGTAATTTATTAATCTTTTCTTTAGTTATTAAATAACTCAAATCCTTATTTGATCACTATCCTTAGTGATCATTCGACATCTGATTGTGTTAAACACCAGCCATCCTCCGTGGGACTTAACGACCGGGAATCCAATCAGATTCTCCCCGATCTAAATTGCAATTGGCGTGTGAGCTGTTTTAAGTTCCTTACGGCTGGTCATTCACAAGTGGCTAGCTCAGTGCGAGAAAACTTGGACTTTGCACCGACTCTCACTATTTATAGAGAAAATTTCTCTCCTGCCCTCGATTCCACGGATCCCTTCCACAAGGGATCCGGCTAGCATAAAGCTTGGGATCCGTGGAACGCTCCTCTTTACCCATGGGTATTTTTGGTTATGGGTCATGGGGTCATGGGTTATGGGTTGATCCATGGTTTTCTATCAAGATACAATGAACTTGGTTAAGTGGTATATATAAAACCATGGGTTATGGGTAAATACCATTTGCTAGTTTTTACCCATTTTAGTATTAACATGTTTTTACCCATTTTAGTATTTACATATTTTTACCCATTTTAGTATACTTAGTTTAAGTATTTAGCTATATGCAAACAAACATTAGTTGTACATATATATCTAATATCCAATCTACTTATGCTTTTTAGTGTTTTTGAGTGTAAGTAGTGAAGAAAACTTAACTCAAGCTATTTACGATTCTATTTTTTCGTTAAAATGATTTTACGTTTATCGACAAAATTAGAAGATCGTAAAATATAAATAAAACGCTACGGCTTATTTGTATTAATCTCCTTTTGTTGATGACAAAACATAAAATTATTTTAAGGAAAACCTAAATTTCGTAAAAGTTTGAATTTGTAGTTTTTACTTTCTTATCCCCCTTTTTGTCGAAACAAAAAGTGTTAAAAAAAACTAACACAATTTTAAAAAATTATGTAAAATGTAAAGAGAGCAAGTGATCGGGAATGGTATTTCGCCTTAATTAATGTTGCAAATGGTTCGTCTATGAGTAAAAGCGGTTCCCCTTGAATATTGCAAAGATGCAATGGGGTATCATGAAGTATAATCCAAAACGGATTAATGTTGCAAGTGTCTTGCAATATCGTTTGACACAAAGCCCCAGGCTTTTATGGTGTCAAAATATTCATGTGTATTTTGAAAATCTACAAAGTAAAGGTTAGAAAACAAGAGTATAGTGCAAAATTTCCCGCAAATAAAACTCAAGTTAGTAGAAATTTGTGCTTCTGTACCACGGATCCCACGGTTCCCTTCAAGGAGGGATCCGGCTAGTGTGTTTGAGGATCCGCTATTCGATGACAGCTTTTCAAGAAGGAAGAAATGTCAAGCAATGCTATTGAAGAAATAAGATATATGTACAATATAACAAGCACAACACACAAAATAATCATAGCATATAAGTATTCATTCAATAAAACAAGAGATACACAACCAAATCTCTAAAACTAAGAGAATGAAGTAGCCAAACACGTACTACTAATGCTAATGAGTTATCCAAACTAAAAGCTTAATGACGATCAAGGATGTGATGAGTTTTCCTAAACATTCTAAGTTTGAGCTTGTGACTATGATGCTCATTGTAGTTTAGGATTGTTGACCTCTTCAAACGCTTCGAGGAGGTGATAAAACATGAAACGCGTTCCAAGTTCATGTATTAACATTTCAACATGCAATGATAACCCTTGTCATGGTTTTGAATTCCTTGAAGTGGAAGTTCCAAATGGATGAGGATCTCAAAATGAAGGAGGAATTCGTGGAGGCATTTAGGTGATGGCTCTACAATGTTTGAGGGTGGAGCTAAAGAAGCATCAACTTCCATGTGGTTGGGTGGTTGCCTTTGATGTCTTCTCATAATCCAAAATGGACTATTGAGGAAATGATAGAGTTTACTTTTTAGCAAGTGTTAATTCAACACTTTGATTTTGTTCCTCAAACTTTTCAAGTGAATTTATTGGTAATGGTGAAAGATGAGATGGCCAAGAAGGTAAATCTTCTACATTGTGAGTGTGAGACGATTGTGAAGGTGGCTCTAGGCACCAATGATGTTGGTTGAGTTGTGGAGGGTATGTTTGGTATAGTAGAGTTTGATGGTGGAATACTAGTGGGAACACTCTTCTTGGGGATTAGTTTGATTGGTTTCCTAGGTGTAGGAAATTCTAGCATGGTGGACTTAACCGAGATGATTCGTTGAGGAAACTTCGCGGTATGATTCTAGCAAGTTTTGGGTGGCTCTTGAGTGGATGAGTTAGCACTAGGGTTTTTCTCATGATGAAATGACTAAGGAAATGGTTTGCATTGCCTGATGATTGTGTTTGTATTTGATGACTAAAGTGTTTTTAGCATATGGCTTATAAGGGGAAGAACTTGGCAATTGCATTTAAGACTTAATCCACTAATGTTCTTGGAAATGTGATTTAACATGCACGTTGAGATCAGAGTTTCACCGATCTAGGAACTCATTTAAGATGATATGGAGTGTTTGAGTTAGGAAGATGAGTTGAAATGATTGTTTTAGAAATGTTTGACATAAAATCTGTCACCCGATCCCACGGTTCCCTCCTTAGAGGGATCCGCTAAGCTAATCCTAGGGATCCGCTCTCGCAGCTATGACAGTTTGAAATGAGGTTTCTAGAGCTAAAGCCTATCTCATTTTGAATGTTTAGGTTCTCCTAAGTGTTTAATATGAAAAGGTACTTGAATAATTAAAGGTAATAAGTGTTATAGCAAATGATTGCTTCTTATGGAAGGAGGATGGGACAATATGACTACCAATGGATGTCCAAGGATAACACTAAGAGTTATGGAGATGTCAAGTCATAATAAATGATCCTAGTGATCAGATTTAAGATTGAGGTAATATTAGGAAAAATTCTTAAAAATCACAAGAATTGAAAAACTAATTTTTGTCTTATTTTGAGATAAAAATGACTAGAAACAACTTCCTAAAGTTGTTAAATATCCCCACTTAAGTGTTTTGAGAGATGAGAGATAGTTTGTGAGTATTGAAGCGAAAATATGGTGAGTTTTGATGTGTTTGATAAATCAATAGGCAATTAGACTAAGATCTTAAGTAAGCCTTTAGTGAGTATAAGCCTTTCTCATCCTTGAAGTGATTCTAGTTGGATTCTAAAATCATGTGCTTAGCTAATGTGATGTTATCTAGAAGTTTATCTTGATGCAAAGAATGCTGTATTGCTGATCTGATGTCACGGATCCCACGGTTCCCTCAAGGGAGGGATCCGGCTAGAACTATCCTAGGGATCGGCACTGCGATCAGAATGACACACGTAAATGATGTTGCTGGTGTAAAATGCACACTAAAAAAATCTATAAATAAAGCAATAGGAACAAGCATGTCATCACAAAACACCACTTATAAAAGTATGATAAAGTGACAATATCCAAATTACCACAAACCAAAAGTGCTAAAATGTAATCATCCAAACATAAAATAAAGAAAAATAAGCATATTCCTATTGTCTCTTTCGTCAATCCTTTCTTTTCCTTTTTGAAGGCTTAGTGAGGTTGTATGCGAGGTTTTGAATCATGCCCCTCAATTTTTACTTAAATTCGCGGTCTCGTTTGGAATGGTGGAAGTTGTGATGTTTGGTATTCAAGAATTTCCAATTTGATGTTGGCTACGGGGTTGACGTCTTCTTCATCTTCTTCTTCTTCACCGGCGAGGATTATAGAGCTTTAGGTTTCTTTTCGTTGACCTTGAAGCGTTTGGATGGTATTTTGGTAAGAGGTACCATTACATGATCGGCAAAGAAATGATCATCGTTGATAGGAGATGGTTGCATATGCACTAAAAATCGTAGCCTTACAAAGTTGTGTTAGGAGCATACCATATGGAAGTACCATGTTGGAAACTTTGAATAAAACCCGAGCTATTCTCCTTACCATGTAATAGGCGAGATTAAATGGCTTTTGATGGATAAGACAATAGATCATTTGCACAAGGCATGCGTTTGGATGATCTTGTTTCCAACTAGGCTTATGAGCGTTTTCCCTAAGAATTTCTTCCCATTTTCTAAAGTTGGGATGCATTTCAAAAGTTCCATTTGAAAGGGATCACGGTGAATGAGCTTTTATTACGGTCGTAAATGATTGGTCGGTCCTAATTTTGAAGATTGTATCTCGAATGGTTTCGGGATTGTCGAGAGGAATATTGTAGAAAGGCTTAGGATCAAATGCAAGGTTTTGAGCATTAATTGCCCAATCTTGAGAGTACATACAAATTCCTTCACATGGAATGCGAAGAATTTGAGCAAAGGTGTTGAGAGGAAGAACGAGGTTTTGTGTATTGATGATGAAGGCGATTGAAATGCTATCATCGGCGTTTCTAATGATCCTAATGCTTTTATAAAACTCAAAGATGAAGACTGGACAAATTTGTTCATCAATGTCAAGAAGACAATCAAAATTGATTGCCGAGAAGACTTGACGAATGTCGGTATCTTCAAGGAAACATTCCTGATTACAACGACCTTCGTGGATAAGTCGTTTTCAAGTTTTTGAAGACCTTGCGTCGATTTTTTGAGAAATCATCATTATGATAATAATGAGTAAGGTAATGGACGGTATCATGATGATCTTGTTGAGTGGCTTTAGGCATGATTGGTCCTAAAAATACAAATTTTCAATTAGGTAAAATTAGTTGAGGTGGGTTTATGGTTTTGATTTGTATTAACAATGTTGTGAACACAATGTGAACTTAGTTATGTTAAAAATCCCTTTTTATGATTAATTTTGAAAAACCCTAATTAAACTAGTTGATTAGAGATTTGTGAGATCATAAACCCTAGAATGAGAATGATGAAAAATTAGAACAAGTTAATGTAATTACTTACAATGGTGTTCTAGGAAGGAATACTTGAGAGTATGGAATTCAATGAGGATGAAACCAGTGGTTTGGAAGTTTTTGTGTTATGTGAGTAGAGGGAAAAGATCAGTGGTGAATTTTTGAAAGCGTATAGCTGAGTTCTGTTCCACGGTTCCCCCGGATCCTTTGTATTTGGGATCCGTCTAGTACAACTAGAGGGATCCAGCTACTATGGACAGAAAAGAAGTTGTTTGGCATTATTTTTGTAGTTAGCTCGCAAAAAAATAGTTCGGAGGTATTAGATGAAGATTGTTTCTGAATGACGGCTTTTGATGAATCACATATTGAGGGTTCATATGTGATGACGGCGTTAGTTTGACGAATCCAAAGGAGTATTATTCCCGATGATGAAAAAGACGAAAAAGTGACGAAAGAGACTTCTAACGATGTTAGTGATTAATAAACAAAGAGAACTTATGAAAATAAATTGAACTCATGTAACCTATCTAATGAAAAGTAAAACATACCTCTATGCTTCTTGATTTGGCATAATACCAAAAATACTTCATGAGCTTTTAAAGTAATCCTTTGTACTTGGTGTACGTAAGTTGTGATTACTTTTTAGATCATTTCTTGAATGTTGACTTCATTATTCTTTGAATGAAGATTTTGGAGAGATTCTAGCATGAAGATTTCTTAAGAGAAAAAGTTGTTAGAATCATCTATCAATGTCCAACAAAATGATTTAAAAGAAAATATGACCAATAAAAAATCCTTCTTTGTAGTTTTTTTTAAACATACATGGATCGTATCAAGTTTTTAAAGTACAACATACTCTAAGAAACTTGGTAACGAAGCTCTGATACCAATTGTGGAAAACTAGAAGGGGGGTTGAATAGTTTTACCAATTTAAAACTCCCTTTTAAATATTTAGATCGACTTATGTCAATATTTTGGTTGTTTATGTTGGACGTTGATAGATAGATATATAAACGTGTAATGAAAGATAAAGAGTAAGAAGCACATTACCACGACACATGTTATTTATAGTGGTTCGGCTACAAGGACACCTTCCTTGCCCTCCTCCACTCCCCGAGTCACCTACTCGAGAGTTCGTAAGCACTACACCAATCTCCTTATGGCGGAGAAGCCTTCACAACGTCGCTTAACCTTTTTCCGGTACAAAGCTAAATACCGAGTTCTTTCACACCAAGGCGAACCACACCTAACACAACGTCGCCTACCCTTTATACGGTGCTAGGATAACCACCGAGTTCTTTCACACCAAGGAGAACTAATCCTATCACAACGTCGCCTACCCTTTATTAGGTACTAGGCTAAGCACCTAGTTCAATTACTATGGAGGAACTACTACCCTTCACAACACAACACCTAATATCAAGGAGATCAACTCCTTGTTACATCATCATCAAGGATATCACCATCCTTGGAAATAAATAAATACTTATGTGTATAACGATGCACCTCATCGATTATACGACCTAGGCATTCTTCCCAAATGCGACTTGATTTGATTCTTCGGCATCTTTCACTAATGCCTTTGACACAATGCTTGGCACCCTTCACTAATGCCTTCATCTTGACACATTTAGCATTCTTCACTTATGCTTTGACACGGAAAATGAGCACCTTTCACTAATGCTTTCATCTTGACACTTTCGGCATTCTTCACTAATGACTTCAATCCAACATCTTTGGAGAAAGGAAGAACTATCAACAAGAGAACCTTAGTTGTCTTGATGATGACGAAGCATGGCAACTCATGGACTTAAGCTTGCACGTCTTCAAGAAGTGGTGATCTCTCCTTTAAGAGGAACCTAGAAGATCACACAAAAACAAAAGACAAACTACACAGATCTCTTGGATCTGAGGTTAGAGAGATCTAAAAACTTGGAGAGAGTATATATGAAGTGGTGAGCTAAAAGGAAAGAAATGGCTCACTATTTATAGAGAAAATTCTCTACTGTTCCCCGGATCCCACGGATCCCTTCCACAAGAGATCCGGCTAGCATAAAGCTTGGGATCCGTGGAACGCTCCTCTTTACCCATGGGTATTTTTGGTTATGGGTCATGGGTTATGGGTTGATCCATGGTTTTCTATCTAGATACAATAAACTTGGTTAAGTGGTATATATAAAACCATGGGTTATGGGTAAATACCATTTGCTAGTTTTTACCCATTTTAGTATTAACATGTTTTTACCCATTTTTAGTATTTACATGTTTTTACCCATTTTAGTATACTTAGTTTAAGTATGTGCTAACCCAATATGTAAAAATTAGTTGTTGTACATATATATCTAAATCATAAAAATACTTATGCTTGTTTTAGTGTTTTATGTGAAAACGTAAGTGTGTTAGAAAACTATTAACTCAAACTATTTACGTATTCTATTTGTTTCGTTAAAATGATTTTACGTTTGTTATCGACAAAACATTAGAAGATCGTAAAATATAAATAAACGTTTTTACGGCTTATTTGTATTAACAGTTGAGTTGGAACTTATAGCATTCATTATCCTTAGTCAACAGTGCAATTTTATCTTGCAGTTTCTTATTGATCTCATTGCACTTTTCCAGTTGAGATTGGGTGGTCTGAAATAAGTTGGTCATGAGGTCAAGATCTGGATTAGACAAAGGTTCATCTTGTTCAACTTGAGTCTCAACATAATCATTATTTAGATCCTCAATTATGACCACGGAGTCAACTTAATTATCAATATTAACCATAAGGTCATCTTGATCGTCAAATATAACTACGGTATCCATTTGATTATCGTCAGAATGAGATGTAGAAGGCTCATGTTGAACATTCTGTGCCTCGTCGGATACAGATGTTGGCGGAGATATCAGATCATTAATGATTATATTTGGATCCAATACTTGAGACAAGCCATCAGTGTCATACACTGGGCCTGTGTCACTCATGTGGAGCTCTTGCATGTTTTCCATTAATAGTACAGCTGTATTAGCTTGCAAGTCCTCCATGTCATCATCAGAATCTGCATCAGCCATGAAGCTCTGTTCCTTGTTGGTAAGTGTTCCACCAGCTTCATCCTTGAGAGCCAAGAGTAAAGCCTCTTTGTGATAAGCATTGCCTCTTGTTCTCGGCTTAGGGCATGCATTAGCCAGATGACCCTTCTCATTGCAGTTGTAGCATCGGAGACCATTAACCCCAGTATGAGCATTTCTCTGATCAACCACTTGAACCCGTTGTTGTGGAGCACCCATGTTATTCCTTCCATTAACATTAAACCCTTGACCACTACTCATCTGACGACCATTTCCATGATTCTGAACCTCAACTCTTCTATTGTTAACAACAGAGTGATTTCTTGTGTTTGAAGAGGTACAAATGCGATTGTTGGATTTGTTTGCGAATCTCCCGAAGGCTCTAGCAATCATGAAAAATCCTTGTTTCGATGCATCGAAGGCTTCTGCATCCTCATTTGATTCACTGTAGAGTGCTTGATCATTGTTGTTGTTGTTGTTGTATGGAACCAATTGAGTTTCTTGTGATTGTTGCAGTGATGGATCATATGGTGTAATCTGAGCAGTTGGTTGTGGGGGGTTTGTGAAGACAGTTGGCAAGGTCGGAAATTGAGGATAACATGCTTGAGTGTACAAAGCAAGAGTTTGATTATCCGGGAGTGAAGGAGAAACAGGGACTCCACCGATGATTCTGTCTTTGTCTACTTCCTTTTGATGGTGCTTCAGATAGTCATACAACAATCCGTAAGTAGCTTGATGAAGATTCTTCGCTTGACGGATGAATGTAACATACTTCTCCCAATCAGGACCAAGGCAGCTCAGGAACTTTGTGTTGATTGCAATCCTTGGCATAATGATATTATGTTTATCCAAGTCATTGATGATGTCTGAGAACCAATGATAGTATGATTCTAATGAATCCCCTGGTTCAATCATGAAGTTTTCATATGCTAAGTATATTTTTGATTCCATGTCTTCTTGATTGAGTTCAGTTCCTTCCATTAGAAGATGAATGTGCTCCCACATTGCTTTAGCAGTCTTCTGAGCATCAACACTACGAAGTATCGGATTGGGTAAACCAAAAAGGATATATTGCATTGTAAGTTCATCAGCTTCTATGTGAAGAAGTTGGTCAGTAGTAAGTTGATCAAGGCCGACAACGTTGGTAACATCATCTCTTGGTGGAGTAGCATTCGGATCTCCGGGTATTGTGATAGTAGGCATCTGGAAAGGACCTTCAAGTATGACCTTCTTCAAAAACTTACCATGTGGTTTTTTGAGATCACAAAACCTAAAAAACCTTATCACCCATTGATCGTAGTTTCTGGGAGTGAGCATTGGAGGTATATCAAGGGATCCAGCTTCTTGAATGGATTGTTGGCTACTTAAAGCTTCACACATCTTTGCAAACCAAGAAGGTTCCTTTTGCGTTGTGACATTCATAGCATACTTTGCTGGAAACTGATGTTGGAAGTAGTTACAATGTTGAATTTGTTGACGAGGGTTTGGTTGAAGCATCTGTGGTGGAAGAGGGTTTGCTCCTTGAGGAAAGTACATTTGATATGGCGGTTGAAATTGTTGTTGAAATTGTTGCAATTGTTGTTGAGATGGTGGAGGATATTGTTGATATTTTTGTTGTTGTTGTTGTTGTTGTTGTTGTTGTTGAGGATAATCATGAGAAAAGTAGTGAGAGTATGGTGGTTGAGACATCTTGAAACTTGTGTTGATGATGGATCTTTGTAGTCGAATGAAACTTGAGTTTGTTGATGAAGTGTTCTTAAGCGTAGAAACCAGCTTAGGCGTAGAATGTTCCTTATGCGTAGTACCCTTCTTACGCGTAGACCAAGGCTTAGGCGTAATGCTTGCTTACATGTAGACTTGAGATAAAACTTAGGCTTAGGCATAAACCAAAGGCTTAATAGTAAGAACCTTATGCGTAAGATTTCCTTAGGCGTAAGATGAGCTTATGCGTAGGAAATGCTTAGGCAGAAAGTGTTTACTGGTAAGCTTTTATGCTTAGGCGTAAAACTAGGGTTTTACCCAAGGTTGTCAGGATCGGGATCCTACCTAGGATCGTTTTCGGCTTTGCAAGATCGTAATCGTAGGATCGGATCGGGATCGTAAGATCCTATGAAAATGTATATATTTTTGTATAGGGGTTGTAGTTTTTTATTTCTATATAATATTTCATAGAATAAACGAATCTAAATGGATGATAAAAGAAAAAGTTATATGTTCAAGTACTGTAGTAGTTGAATATTAGATATATTGCAATGCATACTTGCATAAAGTTACTATATACGTGCACGGTGCACCTACTTCTTGTTTTAATTTTTTTTATTATAGGTTTTTCGTGATAATATTTATACAAAAAGATAAGGTTAATTTATTAGCACGTGATTTTGTAACTTTTTTGTTACAATATATAGATTAATGCAAAAAGATAAAAGGATTGTATCTGAAAATGAAACTACATAATTTATAATAGAGAGCAACACAAATTTTTTATTTCTTGATAACCAGATAAATTAAATTAGAATATTATGATAATATTACTGGTTTTTTTTTCTTGATGACCAAATAAATTAAATTAGAATATTCATGCTTTTATATGTAACATAAAATAAAATATGAACAAAATTGGGTCAAGTATGTAGATAGTTTATTTAAAAACAAGCTTTGACATTTTACAAAGCACGAAATCATTTTTCATAATAAACCCAAAAAGTCACATCTAAAGTTCTAAACTATTTTTTTTACACTCATTAATCTTGCAAGAGACAATTAATTAACAGCACCAAAATAATTTTTTTTTGAAAAATTTGTAGTCGTTGGGCTTTAAGACATGAGCTTATACTTAATAAGTTAATATACCTATACCAAAACCCAAAAAAAAAAAAAAAAAAAAAAAAAAAAAAAAAAAAAAAAAAAAAAAATCATATACGATCCGATCCGATCTCGATCCTACGATCGCGATCCTACGATCTGCACTGCGATCCTACAGTATTACGATCTTGTTAAGATCCTGATCGTTTTTTGTGTGTAGGATCGTAGGATCGTACGATCCTACGAGCAGGATCGCGATTTTGACAACCTTGGTTTTACCCAAAAATCCTTTACACTTATCCAAGTGTAAAAGATATCCAAAGTCGAAGTGTTTTCAGGCTTATCCAAGCAAGAAAACACTGAGTAAACCAACAGCTTCGAAGATCAAATGAAGAAATCCTTAGGCGTAGAAACTTAGGCTTAGGCGAAGACTTAGGAGTATACGAGTAGAACTAGGGTTTTACTACGAGTAGAAAGTACCAAAAATAGCCAAAACTGATTTTGATGCCCAAAAGTGTTTTGTAACTTGATTTTAATGATGAAATAGCTTCAAAATCACCAAAATAACAAGAAATTTGAAACTTGATGATCCAAAACAATTTTCCACCTTACGCGTATAAACATACACACGAATCCAACCAAGCTTAAAAACTAATCTACACACGTAAAGTTTGAAACTTGATGCAAAAATCTTAAACTTTAACACTAAATAAACCTTAAACCACAAGAATCTTGAGTTTACAAGTGTAAAAACTAAAGGTTTTAGGCGTATGAAAAGTTAAGCATACAAAACCCACGCGTATAGTATGTAACTTCAAAAAACAAAAGTGTTTCACCCAACTAGATGGCGATTGATACCGCTGTTAGGTCACCATAAGTTAACACAAGGATCAATATGTATGAAGTAAGATGAAAGAGAGATTGGTTGAATAAACACAAACACACACGTATGAGTATAATAGAACTTTAGGCGTATGATATGATTATGAGTGAACAGCCAACCTTCAAAGGAAGGTTTACATGTAGTATTTATAGGGAAGGGAACTAGGGCAACATGTCTAGTCCCTTCCTTCATTATTGGACTTGGGCCAAGGATTATGGGCTTTCTACATAAGCCTTTCCATTAATAACTTACATAAAAGCCTAGTTTAAGCAACCTATTACACGTTAATTACTAACACTTGAAATACAAGTTAGGAGTGATTCCAACAATGTGTCGACGACATTGCACCAAGTTTTTTGAGGAATTGATTGTTCATTAATCATGGTGCGACTCATTTCTTGTAGGGTTCTATTTTTCCTTTCAACTACCCCGTTTGATTGTGGAGTGCGAGGAGTCGAGAAATTGTGAGTAATACCATTAGCATCACAAAAAACTCCAAATTGCACTTCATTATCAAATTCCCTACCATGATCCGTTCTAATTGACACAATAGGACTTTCTAGTTGTCTTTGGATTTTCTTGCTTAATATTTCAAAGTAATTGAATGTTTCAGTTTTATTCTTTAAAAATTTAGTCCATGTATACCTAGAGTAATCATCCACTATAACCAAAGTATAGAAGTTACCTCCGTAACTTTGAGTAGCGGATGGACCAAATAAATCCATATGTAGTAATTCTAGACACTTAGTTGTAGAAACCATATTTTTAGCTTTATGACTAGCATGGACTTGTTTTCCTATGTTACAAGCAGCACAAAAATGATGTTCGTATTTTAATTTGGGTAGGTCTCTTACTAGTTCTTTGGATGATAGCGATTGAAGAAGTCGCATATTGGCGTGACCCAATATTTGATGCCATAGACTCCATGTTTTCTAATGCCTCTTCCTATAGTAATACCATTTTTCAATATTTTACTACCGGTTTCACTAACAAGTACGTTGCACTTTTTATCACATATTTTTCCTATACTTAGAAGATTGAAGTTTAGGTTTTCTACGTGACATACATCGTTAATGGTTAAGGATTTGTGAGAGATTGTACCTTTACCGATGATTTTTCTCTTGCTATTTCCAAACACCACATTTCTTCCATTGAAGGATTCGTACGTGGAGAACAAATCTTTATTACCGGTCATATGCCTCGTGCACCCGCTATCCTTTATCCACTCGTCCGGATCTAGTTCAACCTTTAGGCACACCTAAGAAAACAATTAACTCAATATTTTGGTCCCCATTTGTTCATGGGTCCATTGGTGTTAAACATTTCATTCATATGAGGCATATATGAAAACAGTGAGAAAGCATTCCAAGGTGTAAAGTTTTGAAATGGAAAACCATTTTGTGCATTAGGATTCCATCCTATTTGATGGTGGTTACTTCTAGGATAAACGTTATTTGGTCTTATTAAATTTTTGTTTGGTTTAGAGAACGAAGGACCTTTGTTTTTCATAAAACTTTGATTTTGTTTTATTGGAGGTGGTTGTTTGACATTTCTAACAGTAACATGGGTTGGTTTCTTCTTGTTAACAATAACAAAGTCGGTTCTAGAGGACGTGGTTGCGTAATTTCTAATGTTTTCTGGTACAGACCCATGGATCCGGAAATTTACACTAGACGGTTCCTTTTTTAAGGGATCCGTGGAATCCGTGGCTACAGTAGCCTGTTTTTCAATTGCTTTAACGAATTGTGTTTCTTTGATTTCACTAGTTGACACTATGTGTTCCTGAATACCTAAACCTTTTTGATTATTACCCGTTTTAACACTATCAAGTATTTTATCAAAGTAGTAGTACTTATTCTAGGAATCATAGAATCAAGATGGTCAACTAACGTTTGAAGTTGAACACAAAGCTCACATTCACTATCTACTTCCTTTCCATTTTCTAAACGTTTTAATTTATCTTTTAGCTCAAGAACTTCCTTTTCTAAACGTTCATTTTTATTTTATAAAATCTTATTTTTGTTAAATACTTTTAGACTAATTTTGCAAAGCTTATCATATTCACGATGTAAGGATTCATCATCTAATGATGAACTACTATAATATAGAGATTCGGAACATACCTCGTTTGAGTCGTTTGCCATGAGACAAATTTCTTCGTTCTCATCCTCACTCATTCCCCACGAGCCACTTACGAACGCCTTTTATTCGTCACGTTTGGGACACTCACTAATGAAGTGATTAGGATCCCCGCATTTAAAACATGTGCTTTTGTCCTTTACTTTCTTGTCGTCTTTGCCTTTCCGAAACCCCTTGATGAGTGTCTAAATACTCATCATTTTTGTACCATTTAGAATGCCAAAAACATCTGAAAACACTCAGAAATACATCAAAATGATGAAAATATCACAAACAAGTGTTTTATGTGTTTTAAATGCAAAAATACCAAAATCAGATGAAAAACGTATCAAGTTTGCATAATTGGCAGTTTAGTCCCCCAAGTTTCAAAAGTTGTCAAAACTAGTCCCTGGTAATTCTAAAACTTGTAAAAATATCATTCAAGGTCCCTGAAATATTCTAAGTTGTCAAAAATAGTCCTTGAATGAATCTTTGGGCAAATGGCAGAAAAGGTCCCTCAAGTTTGAATAATGTCAATAATGGTCCTTGTGTAATTTAAAAAAAATGAAAATTATCAAATAAACCTTGTACTATTTATAAATGGCAAAATTGGTCCTTATGGTGAACTTTTGGAAAATTTACATGTTTGGTTCCTCAAGTTTCAAAAATGACATAAAAGACCCTTGGACATTTAAAAATTGGAAAAATAACATTTATGGTCCTTTGGTAATAGAAACTTAGCAAGTTTGAACCTTGAATGAACTTTAGTATAGTGGCAGGTTTGGTCCTTCAATTTGGCAGAATTACAACTTTGGTCCTTGTGTTTATAAGCTACAACAAACGGACCCATTGTATTATTAATCCAACAAATCCAAATCCAACCCAGTCCAATAACCCGGCCCATATTTTAAAAAGAAATATACCGCCAGATCTTGTTCCTTCCTCCTCCCACAACTGCAAACCGAAACCAGGTGGTTTCACCACCTCACCACCACTTTCCACCTTTCCACCTTATCCCCCCACCTGTATACCAACCCCCCTCCACCTCCACAACCTCCCAAAACCCATTAAATGCATAAACCTGCTATTACCACTTTTCCCGCCAAAATTTCAAAGTGGACAATTTTGATGAATTAAGAAGATCCAATGGCTGGAATGAAGTGGGATTTAATCAGAGGTCGACAAGGATTCTAGGAGGTCAATAAATATCAAGAGAGAAGCAGAGATGAAAAAGAAAGTAGTGTAATTTTAGTTTATCTTTGTCATTTTAGTTAAAATTTAAATTCCAGTGTAATTCTTAGCTTTCAAGTACTGTTTTCCTTAAGTTCAGTGTATTTTAGATCCTTTTCAATAATAAATTTCAGTGTTAAAGTCTTAATTTCAGTTTATGCAATTTCATGTTCAAAATCTCAAAAAGATCAAATGATGTTTGTAGATGTTGTTAAGGACTGAATAAGCCATATAAGCTCCTCAGAAAGCTTATTTAAGCTTTTAGAAACATTTAAAATCAGTTTAGAAGTCAAACTCAAAATTCACCAAAAATACAAATAAATTAGTGAAAAAATAAAAAAATCACAAGAAATGGTGATCAAAGCTGGAGCAGGGTGAATATTGGATTGCCCTGGGTTAGTGGCTTAGTGGTAAGCCTATAGGAGTGGTCTTTTGATCTTGGTTCTGTATTCTCAGTTCAACACCACTTGTAAGCTTTTTGCTTAATTTTTGTATTTCACTGTTTAAGTGTTCTTAAGTTTAAATCTCTGTGTCTTTATGTTAATTAGTTGTAGTTAAGTATAATTATACATTAAAACAGTTGCTTGTTCTTTTTAATTTATAGTTTATAAAAATTTTATTTTGACAGTTAAATTAGCTTAAGTTTAATTTCTTAGTTGTATGTTGTTATTGTTGTTGTTTAGTGTCTATTTAGTCTTAGTAAGTGATAATATTAAGTCTGTAATCAGTTACATGGTCTCAATCTTTAAAATCACTTGAAAATTTTCAAATCAGTTTAGTTAAGTACTTGTTTGGATTTGTGAGTTATTAGTGTTGGAGGTTGTTTGAGTGGTTGCCTGTTATTGTTTCATGTCACATTAGGTCTTAGAAACTCATTTCAACAAGAAAAACCAGTTCTCATTTGTGAAAAAGTCAAAATTAGCTTTTGATCAAATCTTGTGTTAACTGTTGGATTTTCATGATCCATGATCATGATTTTGTGTTCATAAGTTGTTAATATTGCTCAAATCAGTCTTAGTTCACCTTAATACATCACAATCAGTGATTAGAATCAACTTAAAGTTCATATAAGTCAACCTTAGTGTTTTTCTTAAAAAGTCAAATTTTTCAATTTGGTCGTTTTTGAATAATATAGATGATTTTAGTGTGTGTTTAATACCAAGTTTTAGCTTATAATATTTTGGGATATTAAAGTTTAGCTGCTTAACTTAATTAGAAAAATATTAGTTCACTTTTAATCAGCTTATTCATAGCTTATTTTCTAGCTTCTTTTGAGCACCTTGTCTGAAATGATGTCCTGTGCACAGTTGAGCTAGTCACTTTCACAAGCTCACACAGAGCTCTCTAGTTACCCATAGCTTGTGTAATTTGGTTCTTTGGAAAGCTTACCTAGCTGACTTGAGGTCCCAAGCTTAATATTCCACTTTGAAGCTTATTTGCTAGGGTCGCATTAAGCTTAAACCTTGTCCCATTTCTGTTTTTTTTTTCCAAATTAAGCCAAGTGCTTATTGCTAATTTCCAGCTTATCAGTATGCTTCTTTGTGTCTTTTAGCTTTATTTGAGTAGCTTATAGCTTGTTGAATCTTATTCCACCTTTGGTTCTAGCTTTGAAGCTTGTTTGAGCTTAAATCTTCATAATAAGCTCATAACTTGCACTGTTTAACTTTTTAAGCTTCAGACAGCTTATTTTTAGTTTGTAAAATTTTTGTTTTCATTAAAGTAGCTTAATATCAGTAGTTAAATAGTTTTCAAAAAGAAAATACACAAAAACATCATTTTAAATATAGTGATCGCGTTTATTTAATATTAATTAGCTTTTTGATTTTTCTTTTCAGCTTATTATTAAGCACTTCTTGTTTTTATAATTTTCTTAGCTTTCTATCACCTTAGGATATTTTTAGAAAAAGTTTCATAATTTTCTCTGTTTGTTTAGTATTTATTATAATTTTAAATAGTTAAAAGTCTTAAATAATTAGTAATAAATAATTAAAAAGCATAAAAAATATCTTTTCAGTTCTAAACTTAGTTTTATCATATTTTAGATTTTTCTAAGTTAAAATTTTATTTTTCCAGGTTAATTTTATATTTTCTAGTATTTAAGTGTATTTTAAATAGTAATTAATTAATAATAAATAGATAAAAAGTGTAAAAAATATATTTTCAATTTTAAAATAAGTTTTATAGTATTTTAGATTTTTCTAAGTCATAATTTTATTTTTCTAGCTTTATTTCACATTTTATCATATTTTAGGTTATTAATAAATAGTTAAAAATAGTTTTTAATTAATAATAATTAAATAAATAGTTATAAAAATAATTTTATTTTTCTAATAATTTTATTTTATTTTTAGGATTTCAAAAATGTCATTTTCATATTTTTAGGTCTTTTATTTCTTTAAATTCACTTTTTATTTTGTACGTTTACGTAGTTTAATAAACGTACGTATTTACGTTTCTTTTATCTGATTGTTGTGCTTTACAATTCTGTATTCAATATCCATTCCAATCAATCAGTAGTGTAATTATTCATCAAAATCCTTACTGATCACTATCCTTAGTGATTATTCGACATCTGAAGTTGTTTAACACCATTCATCCTCCGTGGGACTTAACGACCCAGGAATCCACTATATTCCTCTGATCTTAATTGAATTGCTTTCTGAGCTGTTTTAAGTTTATTACGGTTGACCATTCACAAGTGGTTAGCTTGTGTGATTAAACTTGACTGTTCAGGAGCGAACCAAATTTTGGCGCCGCTGCCGGGGAGGCTTTAGCGTGTTTTAAGCATTCTCAGATCCATACTTTCACATATACCACCTTTTGTATTCAGTTTTTTTTTGTAAAGTTTTTAAAAATCAAAAAGTTCATTAACACTTTTCCTAAAGTGTTAACAACACCAAAAATATTTTCATTCTTTGTTTTTATAAAATGTTTTTCAAAAATGCCAAAAATATTCCTCTTTATCCTCTTACCCTTTTTGATTCTTTATCCTTTTACCCTCTATCCATTTGATTCTAACTTCTTCTATTCTCATGGAATCTCTCGACTACGACGAATTTGGAACGAAGTTGAAAAACTTCATACTTTATCACAAATATCAAGAATTCGTGTTGTTCGTGATGATCCATTAATTCTGCGTAGGGAAATGGAACGAGAAACAGGGTGACAAAGGACCGGTACTTCCTTCGATAATGGAGGTGCTATATACGTCCAACCTACGGTTATCCAAAGATCTAACCCCTCAATTGCTCCTAAGCCATCTAAAATTGATCCTAAACTTTCACAATTTACGGTTAAAAGCAAGCATGCAGAATTTAGGCCGGTGACTAGCAAGAATGACTTGCCTAATCTTCACGTTTCTCAAGAACCCGAACCGGAGACCATAACGGAAGTGGTGGAAATTGCTAGCTCTCAGAGCACACCACTTGTCCCACCTCCGGATTTTTCAACATGTTCTTCGAGAATTAATAGTCATTCGGATCACCATGTTGGTTTTGTTGATTCTTTGAATGAACCGATTCCTTCTCATAACTCTCAAATGGAATCGTTTATTCCTTGTGTCGGTTGTGGTGAGCCTCTTTTTGGTTCACCATGTCATTAATGCGTGTGTACAGTGTGCTAATGATATTCATAACGGGAGTTGTTTGTTTTGTGGTTCGAGGAATTCATTTGATTATGATCCTAATCCGAACTCATTTAACGACCCTTCAAACTTTTCCAATTACCCACCACAGCCAGACTTATCTTCATATAATCAACATAACTGTTGTGAATTTTGTGGAGATCCTCACCAAGGATTTGAGTGTCAATCCGGAAACACGTTTGTCTATGAACAGTTTTCCGGTGATGCTCAGACTTTGGTCATGACCAATATCTATATAATTCACCAGTCCGGACTCAACAGTTTTCTGTTGTGAGAACTGTAGAGGTCCCCATTTCAGCTCTGATTGTCAAACAGGGAATCCATTTCCTTGTAACAATTACGACTATCCATATCACGACCAACCTCCACAGTGCCAAATGAATCAAACTCCTCAACAAACCCAACAAGACACTTATCTAGAGCTTCTGGAGTCAGTGAAAAGAACTGAGGAGTTGAGTAAAACAGCATTTCAAAATGCTCCCAGTTTTCTTGTGTATATTGTGGGGGTCCTCATGATGATTATCAATGTCAACCTTCCGGTTTGGACAAATCTCCACTCCCACAATGTCCCGTCAATCAAAATTCACATGAGAAATCCATGGAAGAATTGCTAGCTGAAGAGCAGTCTGCTAAAATAAATTCCCAAATTGCCTTTGAAAAATCTATTAGGGAATCAATTGCAAAAGAAAAAGCAGCCAGATCTAGCTCTCAATTTCGTTTTATTCCGATGATGTGATGATGAGGATGCGCTTGGTATCCTACAATTTTATAAAGATTCATCAAGTTCATCAGTTGATATCCCAGCAGTTGAGGTTCATTCTCAAACAACTGCTATCACACCCGAAGCTCCCACTCACTCTCTGAACATGGGGGACGAGCATCTTGACACTGTTCCTGAAAAGGAATCGGACGAATTCATAAAGTCTAGTGTTGAGAACCTTGTCCCAATCCCGAGAGAGTCACAGGGAACTTCTGATCATATGTGTGATTCTCTTTCTCCTCTTGAGTGTTCAAAAGATCATTTTGAAACTTTCTCCGATTTTAGCGATGATTTTAAATCTTATGGGGACATTGAGAATGTTGAGGCATCACTTTCACATTTTGATGTTGATCCTCTTCTTGAGGAGTTCACCGATGAACTCACTCACATCATTCCACTTTCATCGGAAAGTGATGATGATCTCTTTGATTTCAAAGCCAACCTAGGAGAAATTGAAAGTCTCCTTTGTAATGATCGTTCACTCACTTCTCACCCTAACAGTCCAATAGAGAATGTTAATCACTTTGTTCCTGAAGCGTTCAAAACAACTCTCACTAATCCTCTATTTGAATTCGACTCTGAATTCACTTTAATTTATGAGAATCCACTCTTTGATACTCAGATTGAGGATAGTGATGAGTCTACGGTGGAACAAGAGTTCACAGACTTACATCACATGAATGATTCTCTTTACGAGGAGTTCTCCTTTGAACTCACTCATATCATATCTCCACCTGAGTATGATAACTTCCACTTCGATCTAGACAAAAATGATCTTTGTGTTCCGGAGGGAAATGTTCTCAACCATGAGAACTTGCTTGATATCAAAATCCCATCCCTCCCGCCCAGAATATGTCTTGATCAAATGACCTTAAATGATGAGATTCATGATCCAGAAATCATGAATTCCCCTTCGGATAATATTGAGTTAGTCATGATATTTATCATGATTTTCTTTCTTTTCTTCACATATGGTGTGACTTCTCGTTCCCTTTTCTCCTTCGGGAATGAGGACACTATTTTTGATCCCGGCATTTTCATTTATCATTTTTGAGCCGGTTCTATGTATATCTCATCGGTGTGGAACTTTCACGTACTTCAATGTTTATACAAACATCTTGAATGAAAGTCCGATGGAGATTGTCTCTTCCACTTACTTCCCCATGAACAAATTAATTCGGGGTCGAGTCAAGCTAGCGACTCGGTAATCAAAAACAGTAGTTAAACATGGGTTTTCACCCGTGTGTACCACCTTAGTGTGGGGCCCACATGTTTTATTTAGATCTAAAAAAAAAAAAAAAATTGTTGTGTTTCTACACTTGGCTAGTAATGTTATCTTTTTACGTTCAAGGATTCGGCATAATAGCCGGGACATTGAATATTGAGGACAATATTCATTACAAAGTGTGGGGGGGGAAATTCTGGCGAATTTGATCATAAATGTACCATTTTAGTCCCTTTTTCCCCAAAATGGCCAAATTTTAAATTTTTTTTAGTGGAAGTACTATGTACTAAACACAACAAATGGTAATCAGTCCACCATGTCTAACCCACATAAGGACTGGCTAATCCAGGAGCAAACGGCTCTTGGTAAAGATATCTCAAATCCGTTGATGGCTTGCAATTTGCCCAAAATTGTATGGTGTTCAACTCACCATATCTTTAACTAGTGAAGAGTTGGCTAGCCCGCAAGTTTATGGCTTGTGGTAAAGGCAGTTGGAAAGCCATAATTGGTAATCGACTCACCAAAGACAATATTGATAATTTATCTAAGAGTTGGCTAGTCCAGAAGCAAACGGCTTCTGGTAAAGACAAATCAAATCCGTTTACAGCTGGTGATTTGCTCAAAATCATTTAGTTATCATTGTACCAAAGTTCTTACTTGAACTGAAACAATTGGCTACTCCAGAAGTAATGGCTTTTGGTAAAGAGATAAAATCCATTAATTTTTCTCAAAACATTGCTAGGGACTAGCAATATCTTAGTGTGGGGGATTGATGAGTGTCTAAATACTCATCATTTTTGTACCATTTAGAATGCCAAAAACATCTGAAAACACTCAGAAATACATCAAAATGATGAAAATATCACAAACAAGTGTTTTATGTGTTTTAAATGCAAAAATACCAAAATCGGATGAAAAACGTATCAAGTTTGCATAATTGGCGCTTTTAGTCCCCAAGTTTCAAAAGTTGTCAAAACTAGTCCCTGGTAATTCTAAAACTTGTAAAAATATCATTCAAGGTCCCTGAAATATTCTAAGTTGTCAAAAATAGTCCTTGAATGAATCTTTGGGCAAATGGCAGAAAAAGGTCCCTCAAGTTTGAATAATGTCAATAATGGTCCTTGGTTAATTTAAAAAATGAAAATTATCAAATAAACCTTGTACTATTTATAAATGGCAAAATTGGTCCTTATGGTGAACTTTTGGAAAATTTACATGTTTGGTTCCTCAAGTTTCAAAAATGACATAAAAGACCCTTGGACATTTAAAAATTGGAAAAATAACATTTATGGTCCTTTGGTAATAGAAACTTGGCAAGTTTGAACCTTGTATGAACTTTGGTATAGTGGCAGGTTTGGTCCTTCAATTTGGCAGAATTACAACATTGGTCCTTGTGTTTATAAGCTACAACAAACGGACCCATTGTATTATTAATCCAACAAATCCAAATCCAACCTAGTCCAATAACCAGGCCCATATTTTAAAAAGAAATATACCGCCAGTATTGTTCCTTCTCCTCTCCCACCACTGCAAACCAGAAACCAGGTGGTTTCACCACCTCACCACCACTTTCCACCTTTCCACCTTATCCCCCCACCTGTATACCAACCCCCCTCCACCTCCACAACCTCCCAAAACCCATTAAATGCATAAACATGCTATTACCACTTTTTCCCGCCAAAATTTCCAAGTGGACGATTTTGATGAATTAAGAAGATCCAATGGCTGGAATGAAGTGGGATTTAATCAGAGGTCGACAAGGATTCTAGGAGGTCAATAAATATCAAGAGAGAAGCAGAGATGAAAAAGAAAGTAGTGTAATTTTAGTTTATCTTTGTCGTTTTAGTTAAAATTTAAATTCCAGTGTAATTCTTAGCTTTCAAGTACTGTTTTCCTTAAGTTCAGTGTATTTTAGATCCTTTTCAATAATAAATTTCAGTGTTAAAGTCTTAATTTCAGTTTATGCAATTTCATGTTCAAAATCTCAAAAAGATCAAATGATGTTTGTAGCTGTTGTTAAGGACTGAATAAGCCATATAAGCTCCTCAGAAAGCTTATTTAAGCTTTTAGAAACATTTAAAATCAGTTTAGAAGTCAAACTCAAAATTCACCAAAAATACAAATAAATTAGTGAAAAAATAAAAAATCACAAGAAATGGTGATCAAAGCTGGAGCAGGGTGAATATTGGATTGCCATGGGTTAGTGGCTTAGTGGTAAGCCTATAGGAGTGGTCTTTTGATCTTGGTTATTTATTCTCAGTTCAACACCACTTGTAAGCTTTTTGCTCAATTTTTGTATTTCACTATTTAAGTGTTCTTAAGTTTAAATCTCTGTGTCTTTATGTTAATTAGTTGTAGTTAAGTATAATTATACATTAAAAACAGTTGCTTGTTCTTTTTAATTTGTAGTTTATAAAAATTTTATTTTGACAGTTAAATTAGCTTAAGTTTAATTTCTTAGTTGTATGTTGTTATTGCTGTTGTTTAGTGTCTATTTAGTCTTAGTAAGTGATAATATTAAGTCTGTAATCAGTTACATGGTCTCAATCTTTAAAATCACTTGAAAATTTTCAAATCAGCTTTAGTTAAGTACTTGTTTGGATTTGTTGAGTTATTAGTGTTGGAGGTTGTTTGAGTGGTTGCCTGTTATTGTTTCATGTCACATTAGGTCTTAGAAACTCATTTCAACAAGAAAAACCAGTTCTCATTTGTGAAAAAGTCAAAATTAGCTTTTGATCAAATCTTGTGTTAACTGTTGGATTTTCATGATCCATGATCATGATTTTGTGTTCATAAGTTGTTAATATTGCTCAAATCAGTCTTAGTTCACCTTAATACATCACAATCAGTGATTAGAATCAACTTAAAGTTCATATAAGTCAACCTTAGTGTTTTTCTTAAAAAGTCAAATTTTTCAATTTGGTCGTTTTTGAATAATATAGATGATTTTAGTGTGTGTTTAATATTGAGATTTAGCTTATAAGATTTTGGGATATTAAAGTTTAGCTGCTTAACTTAATTAGAAAAATATTAGCTCACTTTTAATCAGCTTATTCATAGCTTATTTTCTAGCTTCTTTTGAGCACCTTGTCTGAAATGATGTCCTCGTGCACGCTTGAGCTAGTCACTTTCACAAGCTCATACAGAGCTCTCTAGTTACCCATAGCTTGTGTAATTTGGTTCTTTGGAAAGCTTACCTAGCTGACTTGAGGTCCCAAGCTTAATATTCCACTTTGAAGCTTATTTGCTAGGGCTGCATTAAGCTTAAACCTTGTCCCATTTCTGTTTTTTTTACCAAATTAAGCCAAGTGCTTGTTGCTAATTTCCAGCTTATCAGTATGCCTCTTTGTGTCTTTTAGCTTTATTTGAGTAGCTTATAGCTTGTTGAATCTTATTCCACCTTTGGTTCTAGCTTTGAAGCTTGTTTGAGCTTAAATCTTCATAATAAGCTCATAACTTGCACTGTTTAACTTTTTAAGCTTGATGCCTTATTTTTTAGTTTGTAAAATTTTTGTTTTCATTAAAGTAGCTTAATATCAGTAGTTAAATAGTTTTCAAAAAGAAAATACACAAAAACATCATTTTAAATATAGTGATAGCGTTTATTTAATATTAATTAGCTTTTTGATTTTTCTTTTCAGCTTATTATTAAGCACTTCTTGTTTTTATAATTTTCTTAGCTTTCTGTCACCTTAGGATATTTTTAGAAAAAGTTTCATAATTTTCTCTGTTTGTTTAGTATTTATTATAATTTTAAATAGTTAAAAGTCTTAAATAATTAGTAATAAATAATTAAAAAGCATAAAAAATATCTATTCAGTTCTAAAATTAGTTTTATCATATTTTAGATTTTTCTAAGTTATAATTTTATTTTTCCAGGTTAATTTTATATTTTCTAGTATTTAAGTGTATTTTAAATAGTAATTAATTAATAATAAATAGATAAAAAGTGTAAAAAATATATTTTCAATTTTAAAATAAGTTTTATAGTATTTTAGATTTTTCTAAGTCATAATTTTATTTTTATAGCTTTATTTCACATTTTATCATATTTTAGGTTATTAATAAATAGTTAAAAATAGTTTTTAATTAATAATAATTAAATAAATAGTTATAAAAATAATTTTATTTTTCTAATAATTTTATTTTATTTTTAGGATTTCAAAAATGTCATTTTCATATTTTAGGTCTTTTATTTCTTTAAATTCACTTTTTATTTTGTACGCTTACGTAGTTTAATAAACGCGTCGTATTTACGTTTCTTTTATCCGATTGTTGTGCTTTACAATTTCGTATTCAATATCTATTCCAATCAATCAGTAGTGTAATTATTCATCAAAATCCTTACTGATCACTATCCTTAGTGATTATTCGACATCTGAAGTTGTTTAACACCATTCATCCTCCGTGGGACTTAACGACCCAGGAATCCACTATATTCCTCTGATCTTAATTGAATTGCTTTCTGAGCTGTTTTAAGTTTATTACGGTTGACCATTCACAAGTGGTTAGCTTGTGTGATTAAACTTGACTGTTCAGGAGCGAACCCAATTTTCGCCATATGGTTGCTTGACATATCTTCCTTTTCTTCGAAAGAACTTCTTGAAATCCCGTACCGCCATTGCATACTATTTGTCATCACTTTCCGAAGATGAGGTTTCTTCATCGCTTGAGATCTTATTGGCTTTTAAGGCAAGAGATTTGTGCTTATCTTCTTTTCTTTTGAGGCTTCGGAGTCTTGTTGGGAATTACGGTAAACTACTGGATCTGCTGAAGTATCTGCCGAAGAAGAATGGATTATGCTGAAGTTATACTTCAGCTGAAGTGTTAATGCAGAGATCGTGATTCTGCTGACAGTGCTAATCCACGTAGGAGAGATAAGCGCCGTATGTAGGCCGTATGCAGGAAAAGTCAGCCGTTATGAAGTATAGGTTGGCACCGTATTGGTTAGAGCTTACTCAGAATAAACAATATGATTAGTAAAACAATATGATTAGTTGCATGCTTGTCTATATGCATGCGTTGTTTATGTTTGTATTAGGAGCATACGTTGCAAATGCTCGTGAGTGATTAGGGTTTCTTGCCTATAAAAGGAACCATAATAGTTTGTAATAAGTAAGGGGTTTTTCTAAGTATTTAAGGTCTTGAAAAATATCCGAAACATAGAGTTTCTATAATCAAAAGATCCATAGAGGATCTAAGAGTTCTTAGTTATTATAACTTGTATTTTCATTCCCCTAAAGAATACGAGTTGTAGAGATCTTCTATTAGTTTGCTTGTGATTACATAGGCAACACTAACGATCTTCGAGTGCTTAAGATCTATCAAGGTCTTTGTGTTTTCAACAAGTGGTATCAGAGCCTCGGGAAAGTCTCTACGATACTAAGAACCGTTCTCACCCTCATACAACCAAACATACCCTCACCATGCCTGGATCTGATAATGAAACCAAGTCACCAACACAAACAACACCAACACCACTTCCATGCAACAACTTAGTCTTTCAAACAATAATGGTAAATTTCCTTATTTAAAAAGGGAAGAATATGATCTTTGGACTATGAAAATGGAAAACTGGATTTCCAATATTGATTGGAATCTGTGGGAGGTAGTGAAGAAAGGAAACAGTCTAAAGAAAATGATTCCTGGCAGGGATGGGAAGTTTATCATGGCTCCTCCCAAAACCTGAAGAGGTGGCTATGCAGAGAGAGCACAAAGTAAAAACTATTCCGCTTCAAGCCATTCCTGAAGATCACCTTTGTGATTTTCACCATATGGATGATGCAAAGGACATATGGATGGCTCTCAAAGCAAGGTTCGGTGGAAATGAAGAATCGAAGAGAATGAGAAAGTCCATGCTGAGACAACAATTTCAAGACTTTAATATCTCCGAAGAAGAAGGTATCCACAAGGGATACGACAGGTTCCATAGGATTTTGAGTCAGCTAAACCGGCTGAATGCAAAACCTGATAATGATGATTGCAACTCAAAGTTCCTGCGATCTTTGCCTCCATCATGGTTACATGTAAGTATAGCCCTCAAGGCTAAAGGCGGGTTGGACATGCTCACCTTTGATGAGCTGTACAACAGACTTAACTCTTGAACCTGATGTCAAAACTCCCTACCGTACATCTTCTTCTGGCCATGCAGCTTTTGTTGGGACATCTCACTCCAACATGATGGTACATGCTCCTAGTTCAAACTACTTTCCATCATCATCTTGCACTCCCACTCCACCACATACCACTCGTCCAACTCCACCATGTTCTCAAACTAAAACTAGCAGTGTGATGGAGGATGTTCTTCATTCATTTGTTGCTGATTATGATACTCAGCAGTATCTTGCATATGAAGACTTTGATCAGTTGGACCCACTTGAAATGGAGGAGATGAAACTGAAAATGCAGGTGGCATTGTCTGCCATGGATATCAAAAGGTTTAAAGAGAAGTCTGGAAGGAAGTTTGCTTTCAAGGGAAAGGAACCAGCTCGCTTTGGCAGGAGAAAAGTCAAGTGTTTCTCTTGCCACCAGATGGGGCATTTC
Source organism: Chrysanthemum makinoi (assembly GCA_910596185.1). Classification (NCBI taxonomy): domain Eukaryota; kingdom Viridiplantae; phylum Streptophyta; class Magnoliopsida; order Asterales; family Asteraceae; genus Chrysanthemum; species Chrysanthemum makinoi. The sequence goes on along the minus strand of OU343225.1, from coordinate 266,740,771 downwards.
TCAAGGGAATGCAAAGACAGGAAGAGTGGAGATGGAGCTAACTACATTTCCTATCAGCAGAACAGCAGGGGAGCTTCAGAGCTCTTCTCACCATGGATGAAACAGGGACAACTGGATCGCACATGAACCTGAATGAGGAACCTCATGATCTTGATAAGCTTGGATTCTTGGCAAGGTGTACTTCGGATGAAAGGCATGATCATTTTGCCTTGATGGGACTATCTCAGGTACACAACTGTATATTTGGTTGTAGTCTAAGATACAACGAACTTAAAGAAGAGTATGATGCTATGAAACCTAAATTCGATGAATGCTATGTTGAAAATGAAGCTCATAAACTAGCATTAAAACAAGAGAAAGACAAAAGGTATGGTTTCAAAAGAATCAAATAACTTATGAAGAAAAGATAAAAGTGTTACAGTTTGATCTAGAAGTTGCAAATAATTACTTAAAACTGCCTGAGAAAGCTAAGGTGAAGCGTGTCCGAGAACCTAGAGCTTATAGAAAAAGTAGCTGAGGAAATAGCTAGGAATAAACAATGGTTAATTTCAGGTGATAATCTGGCTAGAGAAATCTATAACATCAATCAAGTAACCTCTGGATTAGGTTTAGGCTTTCAAAAGTATGTAGGAGTAGAAGCTAGGTATGATGGTCGTAAATCAACACCAGCAGGGTTAGCTAACTTTGTAAAAGAAGGTAACTTGCATGATGTCCCTGGACCTATTAGAGGTGAATTTATGCCCATAGACCTATCCATCACTGTTGACTTTGATGGATCACATCATCTATATGGCAAAAGTCAAAAGACTTGCCGACCTCGATACCTCATCTAATGACTTTGTCTCTTGCTCGACAAAGTGACAATTCATCGGATCAAGGGTCTACCTCCTATGAAATTTGTGATTCAAATGAGAAGTCTAACCTTCCCAAGCCCTCACCTGAGCCTACACCCAAGCCTGCACCCCAGTCTACTTAAAAGCCTTCTAGGGAAGCTGCTAAGGAATCATCTTCCAAGACAGTTTCTTCTGAAGATTTATCTTTTAAAACTTTGCATAATCAGTATGTTAAAAACAATTCCTTGAATGTTTCTGATTTAAGTACTTCTGCATGTAATCAAACATCTCCCTATTTGAATAAATCTTCCAAGAAGAAGACATGTTTTGTATGTGGAAGTAAATTTCATTTAATTAAGGATTGTAATTTTTATGAGCAAAGATTGGGTGCATGTGTTCCTCAGCAGAAACATAAATCAAAGTGGACCAATGTTAATAATATTACACCTTATGTCCCACAAGCGCTAATCTTACGACTCTCATTGGAGAGTTTCAGTTGCCAGACCTCATGTGCAACCAACCAGCCCATTCTTTAATCATGGTTATTGGCCTACATATGTTGACTCTATGTATACTGGGAAGGGATATGGGAGTACTGCTATGAAGCCCTCAGCAGGTTGTTCTTGGACTATCAAGGGACCCAATCATCAATGGAGGACCAAGAACAATGGTGGATCCTCTAGATCTTCATGTCCTAAACCTGTGATCCAAGGCAAGGTTCAAGTCGTGTAATGACTTGAATCTCCCTTGATTTCTAACTGTATGTATATATTTTGTTGTTGTTTGTAGGATCATCCCCTTAAGCATAAAGATATTGGTATTGTTGATAGTGGCTGTTCAAGAAGCATGTCTGGGAATAGAGATATGATGCACAATTTTGTTCCTATAGAAGGAGGAGGCAATGTGACTTTTGGAGGAAGTGATGGGAGTATCACAGGGAAAGGCACCATAAAGACACCTCATATGGATTTTGAAAATGTGTACTATGTTAAGGAACTTCAGCATTTCAACTTGTTCTCCGTTTCACAAATCTGTGACACCAAGAACAAAGTACTCTTCTCTGAGAATGAATGTCTTGTACTGTCTAAAGACTTCAAACTCCCAGAAGAAACTTCAATTCTGCTGAAAGTTCCTCGAACTCACAATTTATACACATTTAACCTTAATGAAGTTCAACCTGGTGGTGACCTCACTTGTTTGGTGGCTAAAGCATCCCTTGATGAGTCTACTAAATGGCATAGGAGGATGGCTCATGTGAATTTCAAGACCATAAACAAACTCTCAAAATTGGGTCTTGTTGAAGGTCTTCCCTCCAAAGTTTTCACCAATGATCATAATTGTGTTGCATGCAACAAAGGAAAACAACACAGAGCCTCCTACAAAGCTATCAATGCTATGAGCATCATTTCGAACCTCTTCGTTGCTCCACATGGATCTGTTTGGTCCAACTCAAGTCGAAGCATTGATCATAAGTACTTCGTTTGGTTATCACCGATGGCTATAGCTGATTTTGTTGGGTTTTCTTTCTCAGAACCAAAGATGAAACATCTCAAGTGCTGATTGAATTCATCACCCTTGTTGAAAATCAGTTGAACAAAAAGGTTAAGGGAATTGGTTGTGATAATGGGACAGAGTTCAAGAATGTTGTTCTTATAGAACTCAGAGGTCAAAAGGTATAAAAAGAGACTACACTAATCCAAGAACCCCACAACAAAATGGGGTGGCTGAAAGAAAGAATATGACCTTAATAGAGGCTGCAAGATCAATGCTTGCATACTCTAAACTGCCCACTATGTTCGGAATGAAGCTGTTGTACGGCGTGCTATGTGCTAAACAAGGTCTCCATTACTAGACCTCAACTCAAAACACCATATGAACTTCTCTTTGGGAAGATTCCTATCATTCACTACCTAAAACCTTTTGGTTGTCAAGTGACCATTCTAAACACCAGTGATCCGTTGGGAAAGTTTGATGAGAAGGCTGATGATGGTTATATTGTGGGTTATTCAGCTCATAGTAAGGCATACAGGGTGTACAATTTGCAAGCCAAGAAGATATAGGAGACTTTGAACCCGAGATTTTGGAAGATAAGCCTAATGTTCAAGGGACGGGTCATACGTGGTCTTTTGACCTTGACTACTTAATTGATTATTTGGGTTACACTAGACATCTAGCTAACCAAAATGCAGGTCCTCAAGTGTCTCCCACTAACAATGCAGATACCTTGGATGATGACTCTGAAAATGAGTTTGAAGATGATGAACAACCCATACTTGTGCCTTCTTTCTCCCCTAACAATATTGCAGGTACCACCTCCAAGGATATTGCTGATTCGAGTGATGAAGATGAATCACATTATGCTGAGGACCTTGCTAGGCTTTAGACTCAAGAATTTGCAGCTAAGCTTGAAGCAGAGAAGCTGAATGGAGAGGTTGCTAATGAAGGAGTCGTAGAAACCATGTTCTGCTGAAGTTGATTCTGTCACACCTACCATCCACAAATCCGCTGAAGGCTATGTTGTTTCTTCTCATGTTCCTTCTCAAGTGTCTTCAGACTTTGGAGAACCTTATACCGGCTTTCCAAGACCCTCAGATCTTGGAAATCATCAACCCACAGCTGGCATCTTCACCTCACCTTCTTATGATGCTGAGTTTGAACCAACTATCACTAATCTTGATTCATCCATTGAAGTCAACCCCACTGCTACTCAGAGGATCAATATTGCTCATCCTCAATCCAACATTATAGGTGATCTTCTGGCACCTGTTAGAACTCGAAGGGCTATAACTAGTCCTCAGTTTGGACAGATTGCATTTCTCTCTTATGTCTCCAATCAACAAAGAGACAATCACACAGACTTCAAGCATTGTCTGTTTGCTTGTTTTCTTTCTCAAGTGGAACCAACAAGTGTTTCTCAAGCTCTTAACGATTCAAGTTGGCTAGAAGCAATGCAAGAAGAGATGCAACAATTTCACAATCAGCAGGTTTGGATCTTGGTTCCACTCCCTGATGGCAAATATGCCATTGGGACAAAGTGGATTTTGAAGAATAAGAGAGATGCTCGGGGTGTTATGATCAAAAACAAAGAAAGATTAGTGGCTCAAGGCTTCAGACAAGAGGAGGGGATTGATTATGATGAAGTGTTTGCACATGTTGCTAGAGTTGAAGCCATTCGAATTTTTTTGGCTTATGCTTCTTACATAGGTTTCATGGTGTATCAGATGGATGTTAAAGGTGCTTTTCTGTATGGTGAGATTGAAGAGGAGGTTTATGTCACTCAACCCAAGGGATTTGAAGACCCAGATAACCCAAATCATGTTTACAAGGTTGTCAAAGCTCTCTATGGTTTACATCGTGCACCTAGAGCTTGGTATGCTAGGGCGTCCTCCTCCTTGAAGCATGGCTATAGGAGAGGTGCTATTGATAAAACTCGTTCCTAAGAAGAATTACTCGACATCATTCTTGTGCAAGTTTATGTGGATGACATTATTTTTGGATCTACAAACGAAGCTTGGTGCAGGGAATTTGAGGAACTAATGAAGGGAGAATTCGGATGAGTGCTATGGGAGAGCTTACTTTCTTGTTGGGTCTCCAAGTTCAGCAGAAACAAGATGACATCTTTATCTGTCAAGATAAATATGTGAGGGACATTTTGAAGAAGTTTGGTATGGAAGGTGTTAGGACTGCCACAACACCTTATGAAGCTCCAAAGACAAAGCAAATAATGAACCAGGATCTACCTGTGAATGTTCATCCATGACAGTCCATGATTGGTTCATTGATGTATCTAACGAGCTTCAAGACACGATATTACTTTTGCTGTGAGTGTTTGTTCTCGACATCAAGTCACTCCACTTTCTTCCCATCTCAATGTTGTCAAGAAGATCTTTAAGTACCTCAAAGGCCAACCTCTTTTAGGCCTTTGGTACCCAAAAGAATCTCCTTTCAAATTGGAAGCATATAGTGACAGTGATTATGCCGTACCAATCTGGATAGAAGATCCACAACCGGAGGTGCCAATTTCTTGAAAGAGGTTGATTTCTTGGCAATGCAAGAAACAAACTATTGTGGCTACCTCAACTACTGAAGCAGAGTATGTTGTCTTTGCGCAAATTGCTGTGACAGGTCCTTTGGATTCAAAACCAATTGCTGGACTATGGGTACAACTTCATGAACACAACAATTAATATAGATAATCAAAGTACCATCTGCATTGTCAAAAATCCGGTTCACATAACAAAACACATTGAAATCAGGCACCACTTTATAAGAGATGCATATGACAAACATTTGATAAAAGTGGCTAAGATTCATACGGATGATAATGTGGCAGATTTGTTAACGAAAGCTTTTGATGGACCAAGGTTTCAACACCTTGTGGTCCATATTGGAATGCTAAACCCTTGATTTCAAAGTTTAAGGGGAGGCATAGGCCTCAGGGGAGGCATATGCCTCAGTGGAGGATTTGTGCAAACTCTGCATAATTTTTGTGTATATTTTTGTGTGTTATTTTGTTTACTAACACTAACTTTCTAATAATTCTTTAGTTTGTGTTATCTGTGTTATTTTTCAATTTCTGTTATTTTTCAATTTCTTAGTTAAAAAAAAAAAAAAAAACACTAACTTTTATGCAGTTTGTTTGTTGTACAATCGATGGTTTTAACTCACCAGATATACCTTGTGTATGTCAAAGAGTTGGCTAGTCCAAAGGGCGACTTTGGTAAAGACACATCAAATCTGTTGATAGCTATAATGGTTTGCTCAAAATCATAGGGTCTACAACCACCCATGCTTCACTGCTGAGGGTTGTATGGTCATCAATTCACCATGGTCTATTCCTTTTTGGAATCCAAGAATTGGCTAGCCCACATGTATATGGCATGTGGTAAAGGCAACTGAATCCATATTTGGTTCTCAATTCACCAATACTAAGAATTGACTAGTCCTGAGCAAATGGCTACAGGTAAAGACAAGTCAAATCCGTTTATATGGTTGCTGGTTTGCCAATAAATCGGATGGTTATCAATGTACCATAGTTTTCGAACTCAAACATATGGCTACTCCAGTAGTGATGGCTATTGGTAAAGAGACATCAAACCCATTATTTTCAATGATTCACCTCTCACGGGAGTTAACACACCTGGAAGTGATGAGAATAGTATGAAACTTATATGTTTTGATGTACATGATGTCATATGTTGCCGCAAAGATCCGGTGTATAACAGTTCATCATCATAGAGATGTCCTTCTTCTCAATCTTGCTCACGATGTTCGAATGCAATCCTCTTAATGAGAAGTTCTTGTGCTCAAGAATATGGACCTTCCTAGCTCAGTATTTATGAAATGGGGAGGATATTGTTTGGAACTTTTCTCATAAGATGGTACAATCCTCAACAGTATTAACGATCTATCAAGGAAACTGGAACTTAACCTAGTCAAATTCCAGTTTAGGGGAGGATTGTTGGGAATTACGGTAAACTACTGGATCTGCTGAAGTATCTGCCGAAGAAGAATGGATTCTCGCTGAAGTTATACTCACTTGAAGTTGAAGTGTTAATGCAGAGATCGTGATTCTGTGACAATGCGCTAATCCAAGGAGAGATAAGCGCCGTATGTAGGCCGTGATGTGAAAAGTCACTGTATGAAGTATAGGTTGGTGCCGTATTGGTTAGAGCTTACTCAGAATAAACAATATGATTAGTAAAACAATATGATTAGTTGCATGCTTTTCTAGATGCATGCGTTGTTTATGTTTGTATTAGGAGCATACGTTGCAAATGCTCGTGAGTGATTAGGGTTTCTTGCCTATAAAAGGAACCATAATAGTTTGTAATAAGTAAGGGGTTTTTCTAAGTCTTTAAGGTCTTGAAAAATATCCGAAACATAGAGTTTCTATAATCAAAAGATCCATAGAGGATCTAAGAGTTCTTAGTTATTATAACTTGTATTTTCATTCCGCTAAAGAATACGAGTTGTAGAGATCTTCTATTAGTTTGCTTGTGATTACATAGGCAACACTAACGATCTCCGAGTGCTTAAGATCTATCAAGGTCTTTGTGTTTTCAACAGGAGTCTTTAGCGAGGACGAGCTTATAGACTTTTAGGTTACCTATGAGTTCATCGAGAGTGAGGATTGATAAATCTTTGGATTCTTTGATGGCCGTCACCTTCGGTCTCCACTTTGATGGAAGCGCCCTTAGAAATCTCCTGACATGATTACGACTAGAAAAAAGACTCATCAAGTGCTTGTAAAGAGGTAATAATAGTATTAAAGTTAGCAAAAGAATTATCTATACTATCCTCATCCGATATTGAAAATTGTTCATATTGTTGAACAAAAAAATCAATTTTGTTATTTTTAACTTGTTGATTTCCTTGGTGTGTTACAACTAAATAATTCCAAATTTCTTTAGAGGTTTTAAGCATAGAAATCCTTTCAAGTTCCTTTTTAGGTAAGGCATTGTATAAAACCATTTTTGCCTCACTATTTTTGGAAAGCTTTTTCTTTTGGTCGTCGGTGAGACGAGCATGAGAGATGTTTACTTCATTGCCGGTTTTATCATCTTTTGAAGTAGCTTGAAAATCACCTTCAACAATAATATACCAAAGATCAATATCTTTTGATTTCACATAAGTTTCAAATCTATTTTTCCAATAAATAAAACCATTAGTTTTAAGTAGTGGAGGTCATTGCATAGATTGCCCTTCTTTATAGTTTTCAAAACTTATTGTGATTGAAAAGTTTTTAAAATACAATTTACTTTAAAACTTTTGTAAACCTTGCTCTTGATGCCAATTGTGGAAAACTAGAAGGGGGGGGGGGTTTGAATAGTTTTACTGATTTTAATTTAAGTTTCAAATATTTAGATTCGATCTTATGTGAATTCGTATGGATGGATATATAGTATAAAGCAATAAGTAAAGTAAATAATGAAAGCAAGTAAAGTAAAGGATAGAGAGTAGCGACACAAGTGATTTATAGTGGCTCGGCTACAAGGTCACCTTCCTTGCCCTACTCCACTCCCCGAGTTCCCTACTCGAGAGTTCAAGCACTATGTCAACAAGATCCTTCAACACGGCGGAGAAGCCTCACAACGTCTCTTACACTTTTTCCGGTACAAAGCTAAATACCGAGTCTTTAGCACGGCGGACCAAACTAACACAACTATTACACAACAACTATGTGAAATATGAAATACAAGATCTTGCTACAGAAATCTTGTGGATGAACAAATCAATCAAGGACCCTTTGCTTGAATGACTTGTAGTGTATTGTGATCTCTCCTTTGAGAAGGACCTATATGAGAATCACAACAAGAGAAAGAAGAGCTACTAGATTGATCAAGTGATCAGAGATTAGAAGAGTGAGATAATATATGAGAGAGTTGCAAGAAGAAGGGTGAGTAAAAATGAAGAAATGGCTCACTATTTATAGGCAAAAAATCTTACTGTAGCCCGGTTTCGACGGATCCCTCACTTAGGGGATCCGTCTAGTGCAATCCTAGGGATCTGGCAAACTGGGTTGTACCAGTCGGGGATTTAGGTTGTAAACCGGGTTATGGGTTATGGGTATGAGCCATGGGTACCTAACAAGATACAATATATCTAGACAATGGGTCATGGGTCTTGGGTCATGTGTTATGGACATTCGGTCATGGGTCATGGATAATACCCAATATGATTTCATGCATGATGTCATGCAATGGGTCATGGGTTATGGATTAACTCCATAGGTATGGGTCATGGGTCTTGGATATTACCCATCCTATTACATAAACTATTACAACAAATGAATTATTACAACATTTTATGTGAATGACCAAATGTATATACTTTACAAAAATAACATGGTATTCTTATAATTTGTCATCAACAAAACACAACGAGATCGCTAAATATGAATAAACATTTTTATGGTTTATTTGTATTAACAAACTACGAAGACTGAAGACGTAAAGCCTAAAGACATGAAGACTGAAGTTAAGGCGGGATAAGTTTGAATGGATAAGGGAGTGTCCTTATCTTGCAAAGGTCAACTTACCCTGAATGGATAAAAGACCAAGAGTGTGTCAACACTAACACAAGGAAAGCAGACTTGTTCTTTACTAGAAATAGCTTTGTGTAATAGAGACAAAAATATGTAAGGTATTTTTTCATCTGAAGCTTATGTCAGTTTTGTCTTTAAGGAAAACGTTTGTATCTTATACTTGTATAAATAGCACCCATAAGGTGGAGTAAAAGGGTTAAGCTTGTGCACGTAATGCTTAGACATTCACTAGCCCTTTTACTCCTCCAAATACAACTAAGTCTAATACAGTGGGTTCAGGGTCGAGAAAACCTCCTTTTCTATGAGCAAGCTTTTCAACCCTCTAGGTAGTGAACCTAATCGTTGTAGTGTAGTATGGGGTAAGCCTCGGCGATTGATTTCGTTCTCTAGGGGAATAGGAATGCTAGAAAGAGATTTATGACGAGAAGGTGGGGTTGAGGATGATTCTTTTTAGTCTTTTTTTTATGTTTTTTAGAAAGCAAAGGTAAATATCTTAGGGTATATGATTAGGGGGTGGTACTTCTACCGATTTCACTACTTTTACTAATTATCTAATTTAACTACTAACTATTGGATATGTTATGTTAATTGAGGTGTGCTCGTATGATGATTAAAAATATGTTCACTTAGATACTATTACTCTCTTGTTATCTTTTATTGGTCGGTTGAATTGTCACTTCCTTTATCTTAATTGATGCGTTGTATTGCTATTAGTCATAGGGGGTTCCTAATTCCCTAGCTCTATGAATTGTAACTCTCCTATAGAATATACGGGATCGGCAAGTGCAATAGCATCTCCCTCGAATACCCTTTGATCATAAAGTACAACTCACGTAATAAACAAAACGATGGCCTAGGTGCACTCCTATGGATTTTTGCTATTTAGGACGTTCAAGCTCGCAATAATAAAATAAGAAGCCAGTTTTCCTTACTCTAGCGTCTACCAATTAAGACAAGAGACAACCTAACAACAATCAATAACTAGGTTTCATAGATCTAAGCAAACACACAAGTAATTTAGCTAGACATGTTAAACAAGAAAGCATACACACAATCAATTGAACATGAGGTAGACATAATGATAAATTGGATAAAAAAACTTATCTTGTTATATAAAATAGGGTATGGGACCCTAGAATACTGTCCAAGTTGGACTACAACTGAGTTAGGGTTTTCTCTCCAAAATTCCACCTCTTCAAATACAGAAAAATCGAATTCTATATATAGATTTACAATCGCGACGGCGCCACCTTTTAATAGTGACGCCGTCAGTTCGCTGTCATTAGGGTTTCGTTTGGGCCAAGTCATCATTGGGTTGACGTCACTTGAGATGTATGACGCCGTCAGTCTTCATGCAGGACGTCGTCTTAATCTTGGATCTTGGGTGTTTGGTGTAGTTTTTGTGAGTGACACCTTCCAGAAATAAGGCATGACGCCGTCGGACTTTAGGACTAGAAATTCCACTGAGCCGTCGCGTATATTTTTTGATCAAGTCTTCTATATAGGGATGACGTCGCCCTTTGGATGGGACGCCGTCAGGTGTAATGAACAACTTGGGGTGTCTTTGATCCTGACTTTGCCATTTTCTTTATGTTTTTGCTCCTTTTCGTCCAAATATGCTTCATTCCAGCATTTTGCTTTCAAAATACCTAAAAAGTGAAAAGGAACGATTTTAAGCACTAACGGATATAAACTGTGTCGATTTAGGGCTTAAATGCCCCTCTAAAAACGTATGTTTTAAATCCTTATCAAATATCCCTACAATTGGTATTTGCTTGTCCTCAAGCAAATGTGCTTTTGGCCAATCAATTTATAAGTTAGGGGGCATGAAGCAATGGTTTAAAATAGTCTACAACAAGTACAAACGCTACAATAGTCATAACAAGCACGAAAATTATACACTAGCACCTCACAATTGGTGTTTGGATTCTCTCATCTCTCGGGTTTATATGAAATATATATGAATGGAAATGGAAGATAAACACTCATTACCTAGCATAGTACATATATTACCATAAGCTTGAGAATAGATCAAACCTCCACTGCTTTGGCGTAAGCACCTAGGAATAACTATCTAAGAGGTCTTTACAAGGGTTGTAATGTTAGGCTTAGGGTAGGGAAGTAAAGGGTTTTGTTAGATACGGGATATTTAGTGGTGGCAAGTCAAAAATCTTATGTTACAAGCATGTAAAGCGTGGCATTGCTAAGCTAAGACTCGACTCACTAACACTAGATAACTTGAAACAAAACAATCATAAATTTAAAAACATAAACATAAAGATAGATGTAGGATGATAGCCCGTATGTTTTTCTAATTTTTTCATTTTTTTAACACTCTTTTTTCTCTCTCTCTTTTTTTCATACCTTTTTACTCTACCATCCTCTACGATAACATCAAAATATAAGGGATTTATAGGAGCATCCCTACACTTGAGTTTTTATTTTTCTAACACTAATGGACCCGATTTGAAAAGATCAAAACACTTGGAGTATTTAATTACGTAGACAAAGGGAATTTGAATTTATTGTTCTTTCCCGTTACTCCATAAAATACTACTTTTCACCCATGAGTCTCAATCGTCCCAAAACTGTGTACAAAGGATATGACTCGACTTAGCAACCATGCAAGCAACTAGATAATTGAACTAAGGGTTTAATAATGATAACAATAATGCACTAAAAATGAGTGCATACAAGGTAGGCTAAGGCGATTTGGGTGTAACATTTGAGGGTGGATTGTAAACAATGCTTTTCATTTATATTCCGGAAAACCGAAACATCACGAGAACCTCGAAAAGGATAGGCTCTGAGGGGTTAACTAGGGGTATCGTGTACTAAATATGAGTGCATCGCAAGGGTGTGGAGTAATTACTCAACCGATGTGGAAGATGTAATTATAATACAAGTTTCAAACAAGGGTTATCCTAATGCCTCTTATCATTTAGTTACTCCTACCTACACAAGTGTAGTCTCACTAGCGATCTCGGAATGCATCACAAAAAAAGTTCTAGAATCTATTATACTACCGGTACACTCACTAAGCATTAAAGGTGAATGCTTTTATTCCTAAAGATCTAGGGGCGAACCTCACATTTTTGGGGTGAAATTTGAGTGGTAAACGGTTTTTTTGCTAGTCATATAATTTCTATCCATGAGACGCTTTATTAAGACTAATGTTTAGCTCGTAAATGTCATAAAAAATTTAAATTTGGTGCTAAAATTTCCCTAACAAATATTTTATATGGTTTATTACATAAATTACTAAGGACAAGACAAATAATCAAGTGTATGAATAGTTTCTAAGTTCCTGTTTTATTCTCCCTCCCTACACTTAAACATTGTCCACAATGTTCCCCGAAAGCATCAAAGTTATGATAAAAGAAGGTAAATAAAAGAGAAAGAAAATAATACTCCCCTGATTATATGTATGAAGTTGCGGTTAAATCCTCTTTCAAGAAGAATGCATAAGTAATAAGCTTCATCCAATATGTGTTTCTTCTTCTTGCCCAATATAACCTACATACTTATAAGAAAACAAACAAAACATTCGCCCCTAAAATCAACGGTAAAACTATATATGACACACAACTACACTAGAAAGCAAGTAAGATATAATGCTTGTGGAATGGATGTTTGCAGTTTTTCTGGAAAATTAAGACCTGGGAATTTCCAAAAATTTACAAGTTACACAGAAAACAAAAACTGAACATTCTGTTTCTACATTGCCTGACGTCGTCAGGCTTTAATTCTGACGCCGTTAGGTTGTCCTGACAAAAACTGGTCTGCTGCATTTTTCTGGAAAAATTCTATAAAAATTACCTCATTAAAACCTGGAAAAATTTCTACACACATTCATTATGACTCGATACAAGCATTTGACTCTAACAAACACAAAAATATATCAATTTCAATTATTGTAATTCTCAAGTTCATGTTCTTAAAAACATATACGATCTTCGCTACACTTATTTTTTGTAAAATACCTTTATATGTGATTAAGACGAGGTTAAAAACAAAATAAAGAATTTTCACAAAGTCTAACATGAGAATAAACAAAAATGAAAAAGATATATCAACACACAAATTGAAAAACAAACAAGCAAACAATTAAGCATGGTTGCCTCTCGCGAAACACTTTTCTTTATTTATGAGTCTTGTAGCTAGACTTGAAGTCGTGCTCCTACGTAACTTCCTTACCATCATCTTCTTCCTTATGACGGCCTCTATTGGGGTTTTCCATGGCATAGTTATGCCCTATCGTGCATCTTTCTAAGAAGTCATCTTGCCCCTAATTGGTTCTATATTCCGGTCCTAGTTTCACACATTCTTTATAGAACCCAAATATCTTACTCATCACATAGTCTACTCCTCTCTTCTTATCCTCCTCGTTTCTATAGTAGACTGATAGCTTAAGTTCCTTCTCATTATTGGATAGTGATGAGAATTTATCAATCTTAAATAGCATTTGGTAGGCGATGTCATTGGTCTCATCCTTGAATCTAACTATCCCTAACGACAGATCATAAGTCATCGCGGTGCTATCTATGAATTGCTTTCCTAAAACTACATGGGACAAGCTAGGATCTATAGCCATACTAATATCCTCCACAATCACGAAATACGTAAGATACGTGAAGCTACCTACACAGATGGGCAATCCCTTAACTCTACCAACGAAATTACATCTAACTCTAGGGTCATTGGGGTCTTGCCTATTTGGGATAGGTTTCTTCATCACCCAATTGTAGTACGTGCTAGTCATGATGTTTATTGGGGACTTGCGATCAATGTAGGCCTTTGCCATGAAAAGATGTCCTATGCAACACGGTATGTTGAGATTTCTAGGATTTCAAAGGTGATTCATGGGCATCTCTTAGTATAAAAGGGATGAAGGTCGCGCACTAGGTGTGGGTGGTATGAAAGTTCCTTATCCATAGGAAACTTATTGAAGTGTTCATAACCTACTTCGTCTACTATATTGGTTGATTCATCCTTAGGAGCCTCACTAACCTCGAGTACCGTCTCATGGATTTCTTCATCACTCTTCCTATTTGGTTTTACTAGGGTGACGGCATTGACGAAGTGAACGTGCTTTGATGAAGACGGGTCCCTAGTTTCATTGCCTAATTGTGAATGAGCGAAGTACTTGCTTGGGTCCTTAATCTTAACAACGGAAGCTTTTTTGGGAGAATGAGTCGAGATGGCATTAACCTTTTCGGTGGTCGTCCTATCATTATTGGTTATGTCTTTCAAGAGGTTATCTATCTTCCTATCCATCTCGACATGTTGTTGGTTAAAGTGGTCTGAAATCTTGGCTATTTGGGCTTCTTGGGATATAACTCGGTGTTGCATCATTCCTTCGAGATTGTGTTGACTAGGGGCATTAGAGCTTTGATTGTGTTGTTGGGGCCATGGGGAGTCGTTAGAGGTGAGTTCTTTTGTTTGACCCCAATTATAGTCGGGTTGCCCCTCCATGCTTCTCGGGCTTCGTTGTAAGTCCTAGGTCCGAGTGTTGTGGGGAATCTTCCTCCCATTCCATTGGTACGCGAGGATGCGTAGTCCACGGAAGCTTGTTCCGGGAGTCTCGTGCAATTACAAGTGTCATGGGGGCCACTACATAACTCATACAAGGAAGAGACCTTGTTCACTTGGCGTGAAGGCTTAGGAGTTTTGTAGGAGCTCATTAGGAATTTGACTTGTTCTTCAAGTTCGAGCATTCTAAGATTGGAAGGTTGTGAGTCAATGGGAGGCAAGGAGATTTCCTTGACAATTTTGGGCAACTCACAGGGGTCATTCCAACATTCGTTGTCATAGTGGGAAAGGTCCTCAATTGTACCCCATGACTCTTCCGCGATAAGTTCAATAAGCTTGCCACCGGAAGCTTGGTCGATAGTTTGCCGGGTTGAGAGATTGACATGACCGTAAAAGATTTGGATTTGAAACCAAAGATCAATGCCGTGATGAGGGACTTTATGGAGCAAGTCCTTGAACCGAGTTGAGAGTTTTGCCTTGATGTTGTTGGAACATCAAGATGTCATTCCTTAGCTTGGTAGTTCTCCCCGGTGGGAAAAATTGGGCGAGGAAACGAGTGGTGAGATCATTCAACTTGAGATGGATCCGGCGGGAAGTCGCTCAAGCAAATTACTAGCTTGGTCCCGTAGAGATAATTGGAAGAGACACAAGCGCGTGGTCTCCCGTGTGGTAGCCTCAAGGTCGATAGAGTCAACGATTTTTAGGAAGTCCTTGAGATGCTGATTAGGATCTTCGGAACGAAGTCCATGGAATGCACATCCGTTTTGCACCAGCCGGATGGTGTCGGATCGCAGGGCTGTAGTTTGAGCTTGAAATGGGAGCTCAATGGTGTTCCTATAGCCTTGATGGCTGAGTATTCACCAAGAGTACAACCTCTTGGCGGGTCAACTGGTGGTTGGTTGAGTGGAAGTGGTTGATTCAGTGGTGGATCGTTGTTTGGTGGTGGATTGTCACCCATGGTGGAAAATGACAAGGTTACGAACAAAAACACGAAGAATGGGGATAGACTACAAGGAAGCTAATGAAAAGAAAAAAATTTCACTTGATAGGAATCAAGAGAGGGAACCTACACGAGATAGAAATCTAACTAGCTATTCTATTCCCCGGCAGCGGCGCCAAAAACTTGATAGAATAGGTTCGGGGTCAAGAAAACCTCCTTTTCTATGAGCAAGCTTTTCAACCCTCTAGGTAGTGAACCTAATCGTTGTAGTGTAGCATGGGGTAAGCCTTGGGGATTGATTTCGTTCTCTAGGGGAATAGGAATGCTAGAAAGAGATTTATGACGAGAAGGTGGGGTTGAGGATGATTCTTTTTAGTCTTTTTTATGTTTTTTTAGAAAGCAAAGGTAAATATCTCGGGGTATATGATTGGGGGGTGGTACTTCTACCGATTTCACTACTTTTACTAATTATCTAATTTAACTACTAAATATTGGATAGGTTATGCTAATTGAGGTGTGGTCGTATGATGCTTAAAAATGTGTTCACTTAGATACTATTACTCCCGAGTTATCTTTTATTGGTCGGTTGAATTGTCACTTCCTTATATCTTAAATGATGCGTTGTATTCCTATTAGTCGTAGGGGGTGCCTAATTCCCTATCTCTATGAATTGTAACTCTCCTATAGAATACGTGGGATCGGCAAGTGCAATAGCATCTCCCCCGAATACCCTATGATTATAAATTACAACTCTCGCATAAACATAACGATGGCCTAGGTGCACTCCTATGGATTTTTGCTATTTAGGACATTCAAGCTCGCAACAATGAAAGAAGAAGCCAGTTTTTCTTACCCTAGCGTCTACCAATTAAGACAAGAGATAACCTAACAACAATCAATAACTAGGTTTCATAGATCTAAGCAAACACACAAGTAATTTAGCTAGACATGTTATACAAGCAAGCATACACACAATCAATTGAACATGGGGTATACATAATGATAAATTAGATAAACAAACTTATCTTGATATGTAAAATAGAGTATGGGACCCTAGAATACTGTCCAAGTCCGACTACAACTGAGTTAGGGTTTGCTTTCCAAAATTCTACCTCTTCAAATACAGAAAAATCGAATTCTATATATAGATTTACAATCGAATTCTATATATAGAATACTGTCCAAGTCAGTTCGCCGTCATTCGGGTTTCGTTTGGGCCAAGTCATCATTGGGATGACGTTACTTGAGATGTATGACGCCGTCAGTATTCATGCAGGACGTCGTCTTAATCTTGGATCATGGGTGTTTGGTGTAGTTTTTGTGAGTGACGCCTTCAAGAAATAAGGCATGACGCCGTCTGGCTTTAGGACTAGAAATTCCACTGAGCCGTCGCATATATTTTTTGATCAAGTCTTCTATATAGGGATGGCGTCGCCCTTTGGATGGGACGCCGTCAGGTGTAATGAACAGCTTGGGGTGTCTTCGATCTTGACTTTGCTATTTTCTTCATGTTTTTGCTCCTTTTCGTCCAAATATGCTTCATTCCAACATTTTGCTTCCAAAAGTCCTAAAAAGTGAAAATGAACGATTTTAAGCAGTAACGGATATAAAATGTGTCGGTTTAGGGCTTAAATGACCCCCTAAAAACGTATGTTTTAAATCCTTATCAAAGTCCCTGAGGTTAGCTCAGTTGGTTAACAAAGTTGTACTTAAGCTTAGCTTAAGTTTAGTGAGGAGTACACCACACTTGTCATTCAATTCCAAGTGTTATTCCGCAAACACTTGGGGTAATATATTGTTTGATTAACTTTCTAATAAGAATATAAACGTTGAAAAATCTCTTGTCTATTTTACTTCACGTTTTAACTTAAATTATTTTTCAAATAACATTGCTAAGTCATGGAGCTTGGATAGATTAACTTTGTAGCTAATTCTAGCCAAGTTAAATGGAACAACAATTATATATTGAATGGTATCTTTTGAAAACGTCTCACTTAGAGGTCGTTTTATATGACTTGAACTTTGTGCTATGAAGTAGCACTCTCAGTTGTCTTCCGCTGCTATACTGATTTTGGGGGTGTTACAGAAAGTGGTATAACTTGAGTACACTAGTATGCGATTTGCCCTCATTGGAACCCTAAATTGGCGTCTCTTATTATAGAATAAGAGAACATACAAAATGCACAATCAAATGTTTGAGAATTTTTTGATTGGAACATCGAGAGAGTTCGGGTTTGTCACATACAATAAATGAAGCCATCTTATTGGTCAATAGTAAGTCAAAATTGAAACAATTTGGTCAAACCCATCCAAATTTCATCCACAAATAAACTATGGATAAATACACATGTGTCGATTTAGTAAATATAAAAAGTAAAAAGAAGAGCTAATTGATAAAACTTTAATTGTTAAAAAATATATATATGAATTTAAGTAAACGTATCATTTTTTGTAATAACTTTATAAATTTTATTAAATACCACCTATACTTTATATATATTTTTAAAAAACAACCAATATGTTGTTGTAACATATAAATATATTCAGGGACGAAGCCAGGAATTTATAATATGGGAGGGGGCCGAGGGGGCTCAAATTTTTTTTTCCCGTAGTAACATACAGTTCTTTGTTTTAATTTTTTTTAGGCCAATATATTGCAAAGAAACAACCTAACATAAAAAAAACAAAAGAAAATAACCCAACCAAAGAGTAAAAATAACTACAGCAAGTAGAACCAAGATATTTATATTATAATATATGTACTTTTGTTTAATCTCAAACTTCAGGGTAAGTTTGAAACCACCACCCACCTCCGCACCACCCACCCCCACAAATAAAAAAAATCCGCCAAAAAATTTTTGGCTTTTTTTTCCCCGCAAAAAAATTATAACTCTGATGCACCTTTTTTTTCGTGCATCTCAGCTTATAAAATTGGTGCATCATAGTTATAACTACTTTTTTACCGGGATTCACCAAAATAAAAAGTGCATCGATCGCATATGTTATTAACTTATTCTAGAAAAGTTTTGAATTAGAACCGCTCAACCTTGGTGTATAAAGAGAGATTTTTCAACTGATTTAACACGCTTATTTTATTAATCACATGGTTAAATATACAATGAAATCAATTATCCTAACATGTTTCAGAGTCATTTTATTAATCACATGGTTAACTTACTTATCATTAATTCACGATTGTTAATATATGCACTAGCGTTATCCCAATGACAAAGCATGCGACGCTACCATGGCTACAATAGCTCCGTCTTTGGTTGTACAACTAATGCCCCTTAAAGAGTATAGTATACTAAGTTATTCCAATGTTATTGAAGCATATTAGGTAGCAATCGTTGGGTGCATCTCAGTTATAAAATTTGGTGCATCATAGTTATAACTAATTTTTATAACTGTGATGCACTAAAATAAAAAGGTGCATCACAGTTTTAAAAATTTGGCGGGAAATTTTTGGCAAAAAAAAAAAAAAAATTTGGCCCCCAAAAAAAAAAATTGGCGGGATTTTTTTTTTTGGGGGGGGGGGGGGGAAGGGTGCGAATTTACAAAACTTCCTTAAAGAATGAAGGAAAATACAATTAGGTCCCCGTAGTTTGGTGTGAAAAAGGGAGGGAAAGAGGGGGTATCCAATAGTTGAGATTACTTTTCTCACTTTTCTCTTGAGATCAACTTTTTAAATGATCCAATATATATATATATATATATATATATATATATATATATATATATATATATATATATATATATATATAGGTTATTTTCATAACCAAATAAAATGCGAGAACTGCGAGAACCACCAGCAACCAATCAGATTTGTTTGGATATTTAGTTTTAATATTTAATTCAAAGGGGTATTTTGGTAAAAATACTTTTTAATTTTATCTTTTATTTTTTTTTACAAAAAAAAGTTTTTTACCCGAAATTTAGATTTTTTTTTTTTTTGTATTATACCTGTTTAAAAATCAATATGTGCACATGTGTTTTGCATTACGTAAAAATTGTTGTATTTGCACATGAATCTTTAAAAAATATTACATAAATAAATATATACAAACAAGAAATATTTATTAATAAATTGATACAACTTTATACAAATAACAAAACTTTATTAACAAATATTACATAAATATGTTTTATTACAAATATATAAAGTGTGCACATGTGCATACTACAATGTCTTTAACAGTTG
Organism: Chrysanthemum makinoi; assembly: GCA_910596185.1. Taxonomy (NCBI): domain Eukaryota; kingdom Viridiplantae; phylum Streptophyta; class Magnoliopsida; order Asterales; family Asteraceae; genus Chrysanthemum; species Chrysanthemum makinoi. The sequence continues at coordinate 266,721,218 of OU343225.1, read as the reverse complement.
GTTCATCTTTTAGGCATGCACATGTATTCCTCGCTTGGTTCAAGAACACATGAAATTTACACATGTGTTTTTAATCCTTGTGCACATGTGTTTTTAATCTACACATGTGTTTTTAATCCTTGTGCACATGTGTTTTTACCGTCTCGCTCATCTTAACAAAGAATATAAGTGTTATACAACAAATTATCTTCATGCATCTATATGTGCATCACTTGTTAGTCTTCAATGCTATTACCATCTTCAATAACCTGAAACAAGCACACACAAAAAAGATAGTACTATTGCACATGTATAGTCTAATGACATCATCATTAAAGCTATAAACTACAGAATATTCCACAAAATTCAGATTTATTCATGTGTTTTTATTCATGTGCACATGTGTTTTTATCGTCTCGCTCATCTTAACAAAGAATATAAATGTTATACAACAAATTATCTTCATGCATCTATATGTGCATCACTTGTTAGTCTTCAATGCTATTACCATCTTCAATAACCTGATACAAGCACACACAAAAAAAATACTAGTGTTGCACATGTATAATCTAATGACATCATCATTAAAGCTATAAATATACCAGTTTCAACACTTATTAGTAAGATATAACTCAAGTGTTGATATTCTTCACACTAGTAGGTCTAATTGACCCATCAAGTTATCATAAATATCATAAGTAACCAAACTTTGGTTATATGACATGACATCTTAATTTACATAGTTCATCTATAATATTGAAGCCCACCCATTTTTTATACAAAAAAAGTACCACAATACATTTTATGGGCCATGGTCTTAAATCTCATTCTTGCTATACAACGAGTCACGTTGAGGTACTTTATTTTGTAACATATTTATTTATTGCTAATCTTTTGATAAGTAACCTTAAAAAAAGAAGTCTTTACCTTTAAGGTGAGCCAATTTTCGCATAGCCATAGGTGCAAACCATGATAGACATCGAAATATTGGACCCCAAAACCTGTATGGTCAAATCAGTTTTCGCATAGCCGTAGGTGCAACCACATAATTTTTCGGCAGCCATTTTGGAACCCGTTTTCGATAACTATTTCTACAAAAAAAATGAAAAAGTGATTAACCAATCATAAAAATTATCAAGCACAACAAAAAAATTTGCAACTTCTTTAATCACAGTTTTACGGCAAGATCTAAAATCACAAATGTTAGTAACAAAATTGAGCAATAAGTTTACACTAACAGTAATTTACCAACAAAACTATAACAAAGTTTTAGCTTCAAAATTATATGAAAAATTACTAACAAATTTACCAACACTACACTAATAGAATCCAGCATACGACGGCAGTAGGGAGGTAGCAACGACGGCGGCAGAAAAAAATTCCGGCAAGATCGACGGCGGTGAAATAACTCCGACGACTAATTTCTAAAAAAAAATAGAGATCTATTAAAAAAGTATAAAAATTAGTTGAATAAGTTTATGTTGATTAGTTTCAAAAACTAGATTTAAAAAAGAAAATACTAAACGAACAATATAGATCATACCTTGAACAATCATTTATAAGGAATTGATTGAAGAACTTAACCTTGTCATTATTCTGTTGGTTTAAAAACCACAAAGCATCATCACAAACGAATGAATAAGTAAAATGTTGATTAGTGTGGTTATAGTGTGAGTTAGTTTTTCGGTGACTTTGACAACGGAAAGATAGAAGCGTGGTTGGGTTAGGGTTTTTTTAGTGTGACCAAGAGAAAGAGAATTGATGAAGAAAGATATTGTTTTGAAAAGTATTGTAACTGATCCACAATTCACGGTCCACTCTATTTTTGTGTTAAACCTAAATTACTTTAATGCCCTTTATTTATTTATTTTTCCTAAAATAAGTTGCGAATATTTTCAAAAATGCCATATTGCATTGATATGATGTACAATATGCATTATTATGAGTAAAAGTTAGTTTCTCAGAGCTTCTCGCAATTTATTTGGTTCTTAACATAACCTTACACTATATATATATATATATATATATATATATATATATATATATATATATATATATATATATATATATATATATATATATATATATATTTATATAAACAACACGTGTAATGCATCTTATAAATTTAAATAATGGACATCCAAAAAAAGAGTTTTTTTTCAAGGGTTATACGTGCTATTAAACATACATAATATGTAAAACATGACAACCTCAACACGATTCCAATTAAAAAAAAGTCAAATCTTTGTCCAACAAAAATCTATACAAAATATTAATCGATATTAAAACATAATGAACATTATATGAAAAAACCCGCGCGTGCACGAGCATTTTAAGTATATAAGTATAAATGTTTTTACATAATGTCGTGGAAAAATCTTATTAAGGAACCTCATATATGCATCCGGACAGACTTAATTATGCCAAGATACAAATTTACATTTTTAACCAATTGTATTATTAAAATTAGATACTTACAATTTGTATGCACAAAAAATTAAAATTGAGATATATTGTATGTCAAAACATATAGTAAGATTTATGATAAAAGCGTGTGTGTGTGCAAGGAGGTATATAACTAGTATGATGTTATAGCAAAAGATTCCTCACGGAATCATGCTAGTTATTTGCCTTCGATCTATCAGTGTGTTAAGTTGTAAAATTACATTGCACCAGGTAGAAAAGACCTTTTTAGAATTGTACATACATGTCACTTGTTAGTTTCATTCAAACTACATTAGGAGGATTCTTTAAATGGACATGCTATTGCGAGATTCAACTAAAAAGTATAAAAGGGTAAACGTAGAGAGATCCATATTTAGGCTATCCGGAGAAAGTCGGACTTTTTTAGGGTCTTTATACATATATGTATACTTACGTACTCTAGCTGAACCAGCTAATAATGCTACATCCAGACATCCAGTGTACACTAATAAAGAGTCCTTTTATGGAGATATTAGACCAATCTGTTCATGTTGCACTACAATGGTTTAAATTGGATCATATAACATTTAATTGAATCAGTGATAGGTCAAGAGGCCATGAGAGTATTGAAGGAACATGCTAATCAAGTGATTGTGTACTAAACGGGGCTTTATTAATTTATCCAAGATAAAATCTTATCACTACATTCTTTATATGTAAAATAGGCTTGTATAAGATTGTCATATGTACTTATCCCGATTGCTCAACTTAGCATAGGCATATTATATGCACAGAATATCTTATCCCAGGTTCAACTGATATAACTGTAAGGTTTGTATATGTCTTCATCAATAACGAACACACTTAACCTAGAATAACTGAAGTTATGAACTTTCCACTAAACTAGGCCTATATATGGGCAAATTTCCCTTAATCGGCAAGGATTACATTTGAAGTTCCTAAGGGTTCACATATACTTGATCTATACCCCAGATCATCTACATTGTATTGCACAAGATGGTATATATTATATCAATTATAATGCTTATCCGATCTATATGTCAAATTAAGCGTAAATAATCAGCGGTGTTAAATCCGCACATTCTACTAAAAGGGTTTCTAGACACGCACCCTAGACGGACAAGTATTTGCACTAACAAAGGTCTATATATTGTATATTTTCCCTAGATCAATCATTCATGAGCGTTGCAATATAAAGGGATTTTATATCAGCATATTGACACTAGATTAAATGATATAAATAAGCACCATGTGACACTAAGAACGGTCTTCATTTATGTACCTACGCTAGATTAGTCGGTAATTAAATGTTGTATTCCACCAACACGGTTTAATGTGATCAGTTACCCTAAATCTACAAGTCTTATATATACCTTGGTCCATTTAATTGAAAGAGTCTCAATCTCTAATCAAAAGGGTATTTAGCACACTAATAACGTTAACTTGAACTCGTCGTACTTCATATGCCCTTGAAGGCATTCATGCTTAATCCCTCAAATAATTCGGGTGATATTTTATACTATACACTCTTATCATTGCTATTCGTTACCCAAGATCTGCTTGAAAAACAAAAACAAGTCTCCAAAATCTATAATCAGGTTTAAATTCAAACTCTTGATCATACATATATTGTGAATAGAAGCTATTCAGTTATAAATAAATATTAAGATGGTAAATAACAAGATGATAATCGACTATGAACAAATGAATGTAACCAAAAACTAAGATTTAAATAATTAAGGTTCATCCTTTTTGAAATAGAAATCAATGGAAGCAGGAACTTAGAAATTCAATTCCATATGTTCCAAGTAAAATTCAGAGTTTATTAACAAGAACATAAATTAATAAAATATCCAAGCAAAAAATTAGATTGAATTTGTTAGAAAAACTTTCTCATTGTAGCAATCTTGTTCTCTGGCAATCCAACATGTCCTAACCTGAGCTCAAGATCAACTTCTTGCGCTGGTGAAGTTGGATCTTTTGTCACACTTTCTTGATGAACATTTCTTGAATCAGAAGATCCGTCTCCAAAAAGTGGAAGTGGTATATTTTCCCCTTGTAAATTAGCATTCGAAAAAGGACATTTTGGTGGTGGTGATAAAAATGATTCTTTGAGCTTAGCTTTATGCTTTCGATGGATGTTCATATGGCCACCAAGCGCTTGTGCATTGGTGAACCCTCTTTTGCAAAAATTGCATTCATATGATCTAACTACTCCTAGTGCTACACTTGTTACTTGACTTGAATTTTGTTGTTGTTCCTCGACAGGGGTGGTCGAAGCTATTAACTCATCAGAGCTTTCTGAGACCGAGTGATTTGGTTCCATCGGCGAAAAGAGATCACGGTGGTCAACTAAAGGACGGATATATGGAAATGTTTAGGGTTTACTGTATATGGTAACTTGGCCTGCAGCTTACATTAGTATATATATATGTCCTTCTTTTGCCGCCATGTGTAAGAGAAGAATCTAGTTTTACTAATAGTTTATTTAATATACAATAGACCATTTCAATCTAAAACAAATATGACTGAAATATTGTTGTTTTACACATTTGCAATGCATGTAAAAAAATAACATAGTAGTGTTAAATTGTAGTTTGGATTTATGTATTGTAAATTTGTTATCTTATACGTACGGAGGACCGGATAACAATAAATACTTTTTTGTACGATTTGAGAGCATTCTTAGCCGTTAGTATCTAGCCATTATGGGCTTTGTTGAGTTTATGAGGCATAACTATGTTTGTATTTAGAATAACTTAAAGGGATTATATATTGAAAATTTTCAGTAATTGGATAATCAAACCAATTACATTTTCAATACGGCATCAAAATGATCATCTCTTAATTTATCTCCGTATGTCACGTTTTCTTTCTTTCTTCCTCTTTCTCTTAACCGATTTCTCAAAAAACCCTAACCGACACTATCATAAACCCTAATGATCGTACATGGTAGGTGACGACTTAGAAAAGTTGAATTACAACTCATGGAAGCTCCATGGATCCCGAATGTAGTCGACTTGATGACCTTGTCAAAGTATGGATATCAATGAAATCAAGAAGGGGAGAATGAAACGCATAACTACTCCAGACACTAAGAAACGGGAACAAAAACAAAATTTCAATGCTTAGTGCTGAGTCAGATGATGAGAGTGGAGATTATTGGGATATTATTGTTGCTATGGAATTAGAACATTCTGAGAAAATAAACGAAGGCAAAGAAAAGGATTAAACGAGTGTTGATAAGGAGAAAAGTGAACCTTATAAGGAGAATAAGGATAGTCTGGAAGATAGGGATAGTGGTGATCATTCGGATGACGATGATGGAGACGATAAGGGAGCTGGAGCTGAAACTGTAGTATATTGGTTTTCATAAACACATAACAAATAGCATATATGGGGCGTATGGTTTGTAGTTTAGAGAGAGAAACTGGAAGAGATTTGAGAACTTAGTGAGACAAAGAAAAATGATATTATGAAAAGCTCCAACCCTTTGCCTTGCTAGGAAAAGGGTATTTATAGGTTCTTACAAGACATGCCTCCTACGGGTTGTGGATCAGGCATACAATGGGTAAAGACCCCGTCCGTCCTCCACGGTGTTACTTAACAAACTACTTATTAACACTAAATGACTACGACTACGAACTTTCTAATGAATACATATACTTGAGGTGACCGACTCTTTAACTACTGGATTTTCTAAATCCTAACAATCTCCCCCTAAGGGAGGTCACCTCAATTACATCAATTACAAACTGATATTACATTTTGGTGTTCTTGGATTCTTGATTAAGTTCTTTGCTATGTAGCCAGTAGTCCTTGATTCTTCATGTTCTGCATGTTTTGTACTTTCAAATGGAGGTCTTCGAATGATCCACGTGATAATGAGTTTTGAGCTAGCTTTGAGATCATCAGCCACCGTAAATCTCTGACACATCCTGTTGGAATCACTCCTAAACCTTATTCAAGTGTTAGTTACTCATATGTAATAGTTAGCTTATTATGGCCTTTATGTTTGTTATTAGCCTTAGGCTTATGTAGAAGGCCCATAAGCCTAGGCCTAGCCCAATAAGGAAAGGAAGGGAACTAGGAGTGTTGCCCTAGCTTCCCTCCTATAAATACCCCTTGTAAACCTTCATTTGAAGGTTGGTTGTTCAAGTTTTCCTTTCACTCACTCTCTACGCATAACCGTATACTCTATATAGTGTGTGTGCGTTTGGATACTAGTTCAATCGCCTCTCTATCTCTTATATAAGCTTGTGTTGTAAACCTTGTGACCTAACAGTGGTATCAATCGCCATCTAGTTGGGTGAAACGGTTTGTTTTTTATCTACTCGTAAGGTTCACGTTTTTTAACCTTTCTCACGCTTAAAAACACATTTTTTACACTTTTCAATCCAAGATTCTTGTACTTTAAAGGTTATTGGGTGTTAAAGTTTAAGTTTTTGGCAAAAAGTTTGAAACTTTATGTGTGTAGAATCGTTTTAAGCTAGTTTTTGTACGAGGGTGTTTTCCTACTTAGCTGTTTTAGAAGCTTTGGATCATCAAGTTTCACACTTTTGTGTTATTTTTGGTGATATTGAAGCTATTTCATCACAAAAATCTGGTTTAGAAACATCTTTTGGAAAAAGTCAACTTACGAGTAGAACTACGCGTATCAAAACCCTAGTTCTACGCGTAACTTTATCCTTGGTTTGATCTTCGATTTCGTGGTTTACTCCGTGTTTTCTTGCTTGGATAAGCATGAAAATACGTCGACTTTGGATATCTTTTGCACTGTGATAGTGTAAAAGATCATTTGGGATAAAACCCTAAACTTACGCATAAGCTTAAGCTTACGCGTAGAAAATCCTACGCCTAAGGTTCATCTTACGCGTAAACCTAGTCTTACGCATAAGGGAATCCTACGCCTAACTCTCTACGCCTAACTTACTGTTTACACATAACTTTAGTCTTTTTTCCCTGTTTACGCGTAATCTAAACCTACGCGTAACTCTTGATTGTTACGCGTAACTTTGGTGTTTTTTACGCTTAAGTGCTACTTGGTTATTGTGATTTCTACGTCTAAGGACACTTCATCAACAGCGTTTCATTCGACTACAAAGATCCACCAACACAAGTTTAATTTTTCGAGGAGACTAAACGTTTAATTTTTACGCGAGATTCAAATTTTGGTTTAACCGTGAAAATTTTGGTCAAAAATTCAAATTTTTGGGCCCAAATTCAAATTTTTCGGGTAAAATTTGACGTCAAAATTGTCATAACTCAAAATTTTCTTACAACCTTAGAATTGAATTTTATAGTGAATTTTTCAGAATTATTTTTGGAGGGAAATTGAGATTCACTATATCGACCTTCTGTGTGCTATATCGACTTTGCACCTTTTCTCTTTGATTCTTCGAGAGCGATGAAATGGATTCGAACATAAAGATCCATTTGTGGCATTGAAAGAAGGATACATGGCTTTGGCTCTAGCATTGAAGCGTCAGACATCATCAAATTCTCGATATCTCGCAGTCGTGCAAGGTGAAAGAGTTGATGTACATGAAAGGAATGCTCAAATGGACGTTGAGAATGTTGTGATTCTGCAACTATCGGTAATGCGGACAATGAGGTTGTAGCATTGGAAAAGCAGGATGACAGAAGCAGATCTGGAGAAGATATCATACTTAACTACGACACCGAGCCCAACTGTGACAAAGAAATGGTTGAGGAAGATATCTTACCCACCTATGACACTGACACAGAACATATGGTCGAGGTACAATCTACTGTTGATCATATTCTGACTGCAAATGCGACACAACATACTGAGCAACTTGAATTTAGTAATGAAGGAGAGGTTGACCAAGTATGTTGCACAATGTCCGACAACTATCTCATGTCTGAGCCCTTACTTGTTAACAATTCATCTGAAACGTCAAATCAAACTCTTGAATCTGAAATCATTCTTCTCAAAAAGACCATTGCCAAGTTTCATAAAGATTTTTCAAAACTAGAGGCACATTGCATCTCTCTTGAACTTAAATTACAAAACAAATCTTTTCCTCGAACACAATGGTCAGTTTTCAAATGAACAAAGTAATCGTGTGGATTTATTAGTAAAAGAAAATGAGCATTTAAAAGCTCAAATTCAAGCAAAGGGGCTTGCACATGTTGCTTTACAAAACAAATTGAGAAGATTAACTGGCAAGAGTGTGGATACTAATTTTACAAAACCAACAATCTTGAGGAAATCGTCTCTTCAACCAATCAGAAACCAATAAGTAGTTAGACAACCAACTGCTTTTAAATCGAGCGTTCAAAATCTTCAAATCCACGGTTTGCCTCCCAAGTTGTTGAGAATAATCATTTGTCAAAACCAGTCACTCCACATTCCGGGCCAATGAATAATGCTTCGTCTCTATTAATCTGTTTTACTGTTATACCGTTTCGTTATATCTCAACAAGTGGCTGCTCTCTGGCCAATCTAGGACTAGTTCAAACAATGTGTCTAAACCTGAGCATTAAATTAAAGATTCATATGACTCAAATGACGCGTACAAGAACTGTGATCTAGAAAAGGCTAGGAAAAGGGCACTACTCCAAAGGATGGAATCTTAGGTTCACGACCTAGTGTATCACCTTCGAGTGTATTACTTAACACTGCTTGTAGTGGCAAACCAAAACCTAAGTTAACTCAACAAACAGTTAGAAATAAACCCGTTGATCTAAAAGTGAACTGTCAGAAACCTAATAGGTGGATCCATATAGGACGCAGACTCTTCCCAAAAGAAGTTTCAACATCCCCTAGATCTAACCTTAGATGGATACCAACGGGTAGGATTTTCAAAACTTTTAGTCTTAGGTGGATTCCTACAGGCAAGATACTAAGTAGTTGCACCAAAACAAGTGGGATACCAACAACATCCATCCCTGAGGCAGGAAAGGAAATCATCAAATTAGCATGTTCAGGTGTCAAGAAGATAATTGACACTACATCTTTATGCTTCTAACATCTGGAACCCAGTTATACTTGGGGATCCATGTTTTTCTCTTCCTTGCCCCCCTTCTATTTTTCTATGCAGGTACAACAGCTATGGCTCCTACTGCAATACAGCGTAGGACCCGTTTCTCACCGTCAAAAATATCATGATCCATCAGCTGTTCCACCATTGTACTTAATCGTCATGAATTAGAAACATTGCTTGCTCCTCTGGTTAAAGATTCTGCCAAAAGTCGTGCTTCATATGTATCGAATGTTTCGCTGCATAACAGATAATACTCTAATTTCAAATACACATGAATCTACAACAACAACCGAATCTTCTATAACAGAAGATCAAAGTGTTTCCTACAACAATGTCACACTTGATGATCAACAATATCCACAGAGAAGTTTTATCGCAGTTGACTCTCTCGTAATATTTTTGGTACTTCACACTTGTTCGATCAATTGGACATACATGGTTTATTTGTCTCCTTATACATGGTTTTTTGTCTTCAATTCATCATCAACTTACGTGGTGTATGATTACGAATCATTGAAAACATCTAGGGGGAGAGAGTGTGTAGGTGGTCATTGCTTCCTTGTTCTTCTACATGCTTCTTTGCGAAAACCCAATGCCTTCTTGAATTCCTTCAATTAGGGGGAAGAAATAAGACGATATGTGGCTCAAACATCTCACTTTGGTATTATCGTCTCAATTTCACTGGTGATCTTGTGTGAAGTTACCCAAATATGTGAGAAGATCTTGTTGATTTCTAGCATGTTACCCTCGAACGGATCTTCCGCATTAGTCGATTTTCTTTGTGTGGTTTCTGCTCATCTACAAATTCGGCGCATACTTTGAAACCTTCAAAAGTTAGAGGAAATGTAGACTTCATCAAAGTTTCAAATCTGCTAAAGACAGTTGTCATTTTGGGGGAAACTGATTCTGAAACTTCTTCATAATGGCTTCGAGTATAACACTTAGAACCCGGTCACAACCGCAAACTTCCTCAAACCCCATCATCAGCTGAACAAAGCCCCCAGCTTACTCGTCAACAAATGGAAAGGTTATTTGCTCCATTGTTCAGTGACGATCTTGATGACGTGCTCTAGGTGTATCCGCTTTCCATGCTCAACACGATAATACTCTAATACTTGATACACCTGCTACAACAACTACTGTTGCAGATGCACCTACACCAGTTGACTCCACCACAACAGTTGAACAAACCGCTTCCAACAATGATGATGAAACTGCTGATGATGTTCTGAATGAAGTACCCCACCTGCAGATTTTGATCCAAATGCGTTCTTCAACCCGTTTGCTAATGAGAACTGCGCACCAGATGTCGCGGAATCTTCAACAAACCATTTGAATCCTCAGAATCGCACAATGTATACCAACATCAACCCTCCACACATAGATGGACTAAAGACCATCCTCTGGAAAACATTATTGGCAACCCAAATCAACCCGGTCGTTACGAGACAACGTCTTCACACAGACGGTGAACATTGCATTTATGCACTCCATGCCAATCGAACCTAAAAACATTACAGACGCAATGACAAAAGACAACTGGATTGAATCCATGCAAGAAGAACTCAACCAATTCAAGCGTCTTGAAGTATGGGAACTGGTTGAAAGACCAACAGGGGTCTACGTCATTGGTCTCAAATGGATTTGGAAAAACAAATTGGATCTTGAAGGACATGTTATCCGAATAAGTCACGTCGGTGGCTAAGGGTTATCGTCAGGAAGAGGGTATTGACTTTGAAGAATCTTTTGCTCCGGTTGCTCGTCTTGAGGTTGTTCGGATATTTCTAGCGTTCGCGGCTCATATGAATATGACGGTCTATCGGATGGATGTCAAAACTGCGTTTCTCAACGGACAACGAAAGCGGTTTATGTCGACCAACCGGATGGATTCGTTGATCCTGAGTTTCCGAATCACGTCTACAAGCTGAACAAAGCTCTGTATGGTCTCAAACAAGCTCCTCGGGCATGGTACGATAAGCTATCATCCTTCCTCATTGCTAATAATTTCACCAAAGGTTCGGTTGACCCAACTCTTTTATACAATATCACGGGGCACATATCTTAATTGTTCAAATTTACGTGGATGACATCATTTTGGGTCTACACATAAAAAGTTTTCAATCGCTTTTGCAAAACTAATGAAGAAAAATTTTGAAATGTCCATGATGGGTGAACTCACATTCTTTCTAGGACTGCAAGTTCATCAATCACCCGTGGTATTTTCTTAGTCATCAAATATGCCCTTGAGCTGTTAAACAAATTTGGAATGCAAAACTGTGACACCTATGCCACACCAATGGCTCATACCAAGAAGCTAGGCGCTGATTTACATGGGAAATTGGTGGACCCTACAAAATACCGTAGTATTATTGGGTCTCTCATGTATCTAACGCTACGAGACTGATATTGTCTTTCCGTATATCTTTGCTCTCGTTATCAGTCGCGACCAACTGAAACCCACCTCTCTGAGGCTAAAAGAATCCTCCGATACATAAAGGGAACCATTAACTTGGGGATCTGGTATCCGAAGGATTCGGTTTTGAACTAATCACCTTTTCAGACGCTGACCACGCAGGATGCTTAGACTCACGGAAAAGTACTTCAGGAGCTTTACAATTTCTTGGTGATAAACTGGTGTCATGGCAATCGAAGAAGCAGGATTGTACATCGCTGTCCTCAACCGAAGCAGAATATGTAGCCATGTCCGCATGTTGTGCTCAAGTCATCTGGATGAGAACACAACTCAAAGACTACGGTTACGTATTTGACAGAATCCCGATGTACTGCGACAATCGGAGTGCCATTGCAATCTCGTGCAACTCGATTCAGCACTTCGAAATCAAAGCACATCGATCTTCGATATCATTTCATCAAGGATCACGTGGAGCAGTGCTGTTGAATTATATTTTGTGGTACTGAGAATACCAATTGGCAAACCTTCTCACCAAAGCCTTGCCTCCCGCTAGGTTTAATGAGTTGGTCCACCGGATTGGTATGAGGTGTTTGACTCAAGAGGAATTGGATGACCTCCTAAAACAGTCTTAAAACCTGTCAAACACCAAAATATCTTTTGTAAATAATTTTTCAAAAACAAAATATAAAAATATAAAACCTGATAAAAAGAACATAAATATTCTTCTAATCTACAATCTTTCAACATGGCAAGTACATTTCTTCCTTCAACACTATAATCTTTCAAAATTCAGCATTTTTACGATCAAGTGTTGAGGGGGAGAAAATTATAACTTTAACTGTTTCAAAACATCTGTGTACTTGCATGTTATCATATCTCGGTTGTTTCTTTTAACAAATGGTGGTAAATTTTCTGGTACAATGACACTCCTCGGACTAAATTTATAACCTTTCATTATTTCTTAAGTCGAGGGGGAGTGTCGTCAAAGTCTCTTTCTTAAAATCTTTGTTTGGTAACCAAAATGGAAGTTAAATGGCGTTGTTTGAAAAAGGAAAAGGTGGAGGGACCAAAACTGTCAAAATATTAAAGTTATTTTAATAAAATACCTCCCTACCTAACAATTCACTTCCCATTTATTACTCATAACCTAAAAGATCCTACGTACCATAATCGTTTGAAAAATCCGTGCTTAAGATCTTCAAATTGTAAGTTTCTATGTATTCCCAACAAGATTACAAACTATGGTTTCAAATCGTTTCAATAACTAACGGTTAGATTTTTCACTATGGTTGATTTTGTGTTCTACGCGTATGCGTATGAACACATAATCGTGTTTGGGCGTTTTTGGTCATAAAAAGAGTGTCAAAATGTTTTACTAACATGAATGATATGTTTTCCATACTCAAAACATACCCAGAAACACAAATTGATGACTTTTGAAAACTAGGGTTTATAATTCGAATTGGGTATTTTCGAATGTGAAGTGTTTTGGTATAAAAGATTGTTGGGTTATGGTCTTAAGTTGTTGAATTAATGATTTCCATTGTCATTAACCACCCAGAAACACGAATTGGTGAACAATTTGTAATTAGGGTTTAAAGTTCATAATAATTGGTAACTTTTGATTCACAACGAGTTAGGTGTTATAACTTGGTACAAAGACTCCCACAACACTCTTAAACTACCAGAAAAAGTCTTGTGCAAATCCCGTGGTTAAATTTCATACGCGTAAATCATAACCCTTAGGGTTTTGACCTATGATTGAATCCAAACGGTCAAGTTTAATCACACAAGCTGACCACTTGTGAATGGTCAACCGTAATAAACTTAAAACAACTCAGAAAGCAAATGCAATTAAGATTAGAGGAATATAGTGGATTCCTGGGTCGTTAAGTCCCACGGAGGATGAATGGTGTTTAACACAGACAGATGTCGAATAATCACTAAGGATAGTGATCAGTAAGGATTTTGAGTTATTTATACCTAAAGAGAAAGTTTTGCTAATTACAGGGGCTTAAATGCAAATTAAAGAAAATTAAAAAAACTAAAATATATTAAATAAACGCTATCACTATTTTTACAATGATGTTTTTCTTGATTTATAAAACAAAATAACTTAAATAAACTATTTTAACTAAAACGTAAACTTAAATTACCTAAAAATGTGACCTAAAATGCAAACGTGCGTTATGTATAAAAATTACGCGAGTGCGCAAGTAAAAACGTAAAATTTTTGAAATAAAAGTCCTACAAGTGTAAAAATAATTTTCTTACCTACTATATGACAAAGAAATTTTAGAAAAAAGATTTATATTTTTTAGGTTTTTATATTTTTTATCATGAATTAAATACTAATTTAGACTAAATAAATGATTAAAAATACAAAAACTATCTAGAAAAATCTGAAACTTTTTTATAAATTACTTTATACTAATATAAAGTTAAGAAAAATACAAAAGTTGAAAAAGCTAGATTAAATAAGCTGAAAATAAGCTAATAAGCTCGTATAAGCTTAAATGGACAAGGAAGGGTTATGTATTAAATTGTGCAAACCTATACCAGTCAAAGACCCAAGGGCAGTTGGTATGGTGTGTGTGTGGTGAGCTGGGTGGCCAGGGTTCGAATCCCAACACTGACTTTTTGCTTTTTATTTTATTTTTTTGATTTTTCTTTTTGAAACTTATTAAGCTAACTGAGATAAGCAATTTTCAAAACTACAACTTTTTATAAAAACCACTAATAAGCTCAGTTTGAGCTTATTAAACTCAACAGTGGGCAAGAAAAAGAAATAAGCAAAAGGATTTAGCCAAAATGGATAATAAGCTAATAAATAAGCAAATGAAGACTGGAAATAAGCTAAGGAACTAATGATAAGCTAAAATGACAATTTGAAAAAGCACATTTAATAAGAAATAAGCAGTTTAGAAGTTTAAAAACTCAACAGTGGGCTTATGAGCTTATTTTGGTGTTTTAAGCTCAAACAAGCTTCAAAGCTGAAACCAAAGATAGATTAAGATGTAAACAAGCTAAAACTACTTGTATTAAGCTAAAAGACACAAATAAGCACACTGAAAAGCTGGAAATAAGCAAATAAGTACTTTATGCAAATCCTAATATCCAAACAGGTCTGAAGCCACTTTCTCAACCAATTTTAGCTTATCAAATAAGCTTAAAAGCTCAAAATTAAAACTGAGTCAACAAGCTGGGTTGGTAAGCTTTCCAAAAAGTCCAAGATCAAACACTGGGGTTCACTAATGAGCTTGTGGTGAGCTTATGAAAAAGCTTGTTAGCACTGGGTATTCAGTGTATACAAGAAAATGGGACAAAGTAAAAGCTATAAGCGACCTAGAAAATAAGCTAGGAATTTGAAAATTAAGCTTGGAGCCTTGAGATAGCTAGGTGAGCTTCTCAAAAAACTAAGGTACACAAGCTAATACTCACTAATGAGCTCTGTGAGAGCTTGTGAAATAGCTTGTAAAACTGGTGCACAGGGCATGTTTTTGGAAAAGGGTTCAAAATAAGCTAAGTAAAAAGTACTTTATAAGCTAATTAAAAGTGAACTAATATTTTTCTAATTTAGTTGAGCAGCTAAATATTGATATCCCAAAAGATTATAAGATAAAACTTACTATTAAATACACACTAAAATTCTAAAGTTTATTCAAAAACTGTAAAATGAGAAATTTGACTTTTTATATTAAACTAAAAGGTTGACTTAAGTGAACTTTAAATCAATCCTACTAACTGATTATGATATATTAAGTTAAGAAAAGATGAAATTAAGCTATGTTAACAAGTTCTAAACAACTATGATGAGTTTTAATTTCTAAATCCTAACAGTGAACAAATAGATTGAGATTAAAGGTGATTTTGACTTTTAATCAAACAAGGTCTGGTTTTTATGGCTTCTATGAGTTATATGATGCTAGTGTGACAGATTACAACCACAAACAACAACACAGAAAGCCTTTAGCACAGATAATACAGTGACTCCAAACACCTTTTTACTTAACTGTTTTGAAGATTTTCAAAGCAAATGAGTGATTTAAACCATGAAACTGATTCATACAATCAACTAATGATATAATAAGCTGAATGAAACACATAAACACTAATAATTACAACTAAAGCTTATAAATTACTATTATGCAGTTTTACTTAGTGAAAAAATGAAAACAAAGCAACTACAATAACTGATGAACAAGCAGGCTATATTAAGCAATAATATCACTAACACAAACCAAATAAGCACAAAGAACACAGAGATAAGCTATAATAAGCAGTTCTACAGTGAATTGCCAAAATCAAGGATTAAACTTACAAGTGGCTTCCAAGCTCAAAAATGAAATCCAAGGACTGTAAACATAACCTACAGCTTCCCAAGAAGCTCTAAACCCAAGGGCAATCCATTATTAACCCTGCTCCAGCTTTGATCACCATTCTCATTGCTTTTTTATTTTCTCACTATTTTCTTGGTATTTTTGGTAATTTTTCTTTTTTTATACTAAACAGACTTTTAAAGGTTTCTAATAGCTTTAATAAGCTATCTAGGAGCTTAAGTGGGCTTATCAGTCCTTGATAACAACTAACAATAACATTGACAGATTTTGAGAATTTGAACTAGGAAAATTGCATAAACTGAATATTGAACTTAAAACTGAAATTGATGTTAACAAAAGTCTTATTACACACTAGTAACTTGAAATACAGAGCTTAAAAGCTTAAACATACACTGGAATTTGAAATTTAATTAAAACGACATAAGCTAAATTACAATTATTCTAGATATATTACTCCTCTGCTTCTCCTCTTTCTTTATAGCCTTGAGATACTCCCCACATGCCTCTGATCATTTCCCATCAACAATCTCAGCCATTGAATGAGTCAAACTCATCTTATCCGTTTAAATGACTGATAACGCTCAAATTGTGCATGTTTTTAGTAGCGTTATCCGTGCTTTTATGTGTGTTATTTGGCTATAATCATATGCTTTTGTTGCTTAATCGTACAAAAGTGCGTTTGCTAGTTCATTTGTAGCCAAGTACAGGAAAGTGGAGAAAAAGACGGAAAAAGAAGTAAAACACGAAGATTTCTCCATGTATGAAGAATTCCCGACCAAAGAAAGACTTGCGGAGTATATTCGAAAAGATAAAGTCATCAAGTTAGTGGTCCAAAGACTCAAGAATAAAGTTCAAGAAGGAAAACGAGAAAGAAATGAAGAAAAGAAGCTTAAACGAAGAAATATTGGAAGCCTCGTTGTTCCCGACACACCTTCACCATTTTGGCCATAACTTTTGCATACGGACTCCGTTTGACCTCCCGTTCGCGGCCACGGAAAGCTAAGAGAAAGATCTAAAACTTTGTAGTTTATGAATTTTTGTGATTTTTGCTCCAACCGATCGGTCGAGCCCCGTAACCGATCCGGTTGGAGAGCTGTCAAGAAGACCAACCGATTCGGTTGGAGCTCAACCGGATCCGGTTGGAGGTCCTGTTTCAGCCATTTCTGCACTACTAAGACTCCAAACGTGTTCCAAATGATTCTAGTCCCTTCTTACATGGTTTCTAGTCCCTTCCAAGCTCCTTGGCCTCCAAGAAATGCATTGAATACCCTAGGCCTTGGTAGTAGTATAAATAGAACCCATTTGGCACCTCATTTCATCATCCCTTCTCCATCTTTCTCATCCCTTTCATCCACCACTCCTCTCTAGGTGTGAAATTCAAGCCTCCACCCTTAAGGACGAATTTCCACCTAGAGAGCAAACCATAACTTGAGAGAACACAACCACTCTCAATACCTTCACCAAAGGTGTGAAATTCAAGCCTCCACCCATAGGACGAATTTCCACCTAGAGAACACACCCACTCTCAATACCTTCACCAAAGGTGTGAAATTCAACCCTCCACCCTTAAGGACGAATTTCCACCTAGAGAACACACCCACTCTCAAAATCTTCACCAAATGTGTGAAATTCAAGCCTCCACCCTTAAGGACGAGTTTCCACCAACTATCCTATCCCAACTTGTGTGAAGTTCAAGCCTCCACCCTTAAGGGGAATTTCCACCAATTACACCAACTTATCTTCCCAAAAGACCACAAACCTCTGCCAAATTCGTGTAGTGTGCTCAAGGGTTGTCGAAGGCGTTTGGACATCATTTTCGGCTTGGTAGAACTATTGTAGTTGATTGGAGGCTTGAAGGAGTGCTATAATCCTTCATCTTTGCCTATTGTAATTCATACTTTGGGTAAACCTTGTTACTTTTCTATTTAAAGATGTTTGTTATTGATATGATTATTGAGATTTTGTGTTTGATTGGAATAATGATGAATCTTTTGATACTTGCTTGTTCTTATATTGCTTTTCTTGTTGGTTTGATATGTGACAATCATAACCATCAACTTGTTACTTGTTCTTATAATGCTTTTCTTGTTGGTTTGATCCGTGACAATCATAACCATCAACTTGTTACTTGTTACTTGCTTAAACAAACAAACGACACTTGTAGTGCAACCAAGTCTCTTGGACGACCTTGATTTACCATATACTATACTACAACTTGACTAGGTATACTTGCCCGAATGTGTTCCTAGTTAACCGGTAATTCTTGTTTACAAATTTAAAACCCGATGAAGCACATCAAGTTTTTGGCGCCGCTGCCGGGGATTTGTTTTGCACTTGTTTGTTCGTTTGAATGTTTTCATGTTTGATAGATTGTTTGTTTGCTTGCATGATAATTCCGGCATCGTCACCATCAAGTTTTGATGCCGCTTGCCGGGGATTTGGTTTTTTTTCTTAAGTGTTTGTTTGTCTGCTTGTTTGTTCGAATGCTAAATTGCTCTTGCTCATGAATAATTGTTGCTTTGATCTTCTTTGATTGCTCTTGATGTTTGCTTGAATGCTTGTCTTTTTCTTAAAATCTCTAATTTCTCATAATTGCTCAATTGATCTTGGCATCAAAATCAAGTTTTTGATGTTGTATTTCGTTTCATGTGTTCTAAAATGCTCATTTCAATGATTGCTTTCTAAGTTGCTCGAAAAACGTTTGCGAAAAAACCCACCAAAACCACCCAGATCACTCTAACCGAATCGGTTGGCACTCCAACCGGATCGGTTGGAAGCTTCGTACTTAATAAAACCACTACAACCGATCGGTCACTACCCGTAACCGGATCCGGCTGTGTGTTCTATTAAAAAAAAATAAATAAATAAATAAAAAATCGTGTGTTTCTTGTTTCGTGTGTTTGTTTTTTTTATGTGATCTCTTGCATGTTTGTGTTTCTTTTTTGTTTGTGTTCTTATTGTCTATGTTAGTTTCGTATTAATCTTGAATAACACTATCTTGTTTTAGATTATCTTGTTTGATTTGCTTTACGTGACTAATTATTTGTGTTTGCGTCTATGTGATTTTCATTTTCTGTGATTGTGCTTATTTTTGTTTTAAGTGTTGTTTTATGTTCGTGATAATATATGTGTTTATGTGTTTTGTTTATTTTTGTGTTTGTTACGTTCTATGTTCTTTTTTATTTTATCAATAACAGGTTTGAAATAAAACTTGGTTAAAAAAAAAAAAATTTCTCCAACCGATCGGTCGCACCCCGTAACCGGTTCGGTTGAAGGATTGATCACAGTTGGTTCATTCCAACCGATCGGTCACTACCCGTAACCAGATCGGTTGGACCAATCGTAAAAAAAATATTTTTCAAATTTTTGTTTTTGTGTGTTTAAGTTTAAATGTCTTTTTGTTTTTGCAAGAGTTTCATTTCTTTTATTTGTCATTTTTTCCATTTTAAGTTTTGTTAATTTTTAGTACATTGTAAATAAATAAGTGCTTGTTTTTAAAAATAAAAAATGTTTCGAACTTTGTGGGTATGTTCACTGGAAACCCTCACGAGACTATAACTCGTCCACTCGGGCCACCGAGGGGTTTAAAGGCTTGTTGCATGAGCTAAATGCAACCGTGATGCCTACGAAAGTGAGTTTTAGAATTTTACGCGTTTTTGTAGTTTAGTTTATTTTTGCAGATTTAATAAACTCTTGAAGGAAGGATTGGTTGGATCGTGAACCTTATACTCTTGATTGGACATGTTTGGATGAGGAATCGATTGATCTCACACGTTTATGCTAGTGTTTGCTTAGCATCTTATCATATGGAGTTCGATCGTGATGTTTAGCCCGGAAGGTTTCGTTTCTCTTGGACTTATTATTTAAATTTTCCCTACTTTACATGCTTTGAAGTTTTCACAATTTATTTATTTTGCTTTATTTTGTTTCTTTATTATTTTTTTCCTTTGTTTGTTTTTTTTGGTAAATTATTTTTAATAAATTGATTTGTTTAAGTACCTCGAAAGTAAGGCTCACCCATTATAAACAAACTGTGTGAGAGGTATAAGGCGGGTCTCCCTGATTCCCTAAAGAAGTTTGGTTTTTAATATGCTTCGCGCTGACCTGCTTCTCCGCTTCTTTGTGCGTTTCAATGGAGCTACCGAGAACTCGTGGGACAAGAATAAGTCATGTTTGGTTTTAAAAATAGAAAAATTAAAAAAAAAAGAAGAAAAAGAAAAAAAAAAAAAGTCGTAACTAGATTATTTAGTTATTTTTCTTTTGTGTGGTTAACTTAAGTGTAGGGGGAAAATATTATTGAGAAAGCAAAACTAGTTTTTAAATTTCAAATTTTTGGGCCTGTTTTTAAATTTTTGTGAGCTTGTTTGCCCTTATGATCTAGTTGTTTTCACGCGTATAGGTTAATATATTATAATAACTGGATCAACCCACTGGTGAAATCGGTAATTTTGAAAAACTTGAGATGTGTCCCGATTAATATTGCAATCCATTCTGGGATCGATGACATTTGCTAGCACATATTATAGCCCTTCCACTAAATTGTGAGGATTTGAGCCTGTTTCATATATAGCATACATCTTTTATGCTTGAATCTATTGCTATGAGTGTGCCGGTGATTTTATTTATTCTAGAACTTGTACTTGTAAATCATTACCAGACCGCAGTAAGATCGCATTCGTGTGATATAAGTGTATTCGTGTGATAAAGAGGCAACTTTAGGAATAAAACCAAATGGCCTTCCGTTTACATCTAATGATATATTAGCTGACCACATCGGTTAGTTAACCACCCATATGGACCCATTTGTTAGCGTTCATCTTTAGCGCTAGAGACCCTTAGTTACACCCTCCGAGCCATCCCTTTCTTTTTGTTACATCCAGAAAAATACAAAAATATTTTACACTTTAAACCTTAGCCTACCCCTTGTCAATGTCTAAATGGTTGGTTGCTAGTTGCTTGGTATGATTGGATTATTTTTGATGATTATTAGTTAGCCACACTTTGCCATTCGTGTGTGCCATTCCGACAAAGATGAAGACTGCAGCTTCTTATTTGTATTTTTGTGGTGTGTGCTTATACGAAGTGTGGGGGAGATGTGATGTATGAAGAAGAAGTGTTGAAAAAAAAAACGTAAAAAAAAATGTGAAAAAAAAATTGAAAAAAAAAAAAGAATAAGTCATCGAAAAAAAAATGGAAAAAAAATATGTGATGACAAGGATGAAGTATGTTTGAGATATTGATTAGTCAAAGTGCTAAGACGTGATATATATTTGGTGATCGATATGTGAAGAGGAGAAGATTGTGACTATAATCATTTTCGGGTTTGCGGATTGTTCGTGACTAGCAACATGGGTATTAGACTTGACTTTATTTTTTTTTAAAACCAATTTCATATATATTCCCATGCCTTATCCATACCCTTTATTCGCCCTAAGCCTATCGTTATAACCCGAATAAAAGCCCTCTTTAGATGTTTACATTTGGTGCTTACGCCACGTCGGTGGAGTTTTGTTTCTTGTACAAGCCTATGGTAATATTTAGATCATGACTGAGCAAATATGAGTGTACTATTCCTTAATATTATCCATCACTAAATAAAATGAGTGTTGAGTGAATTATACATCCGTTTTTTTTCGTGAGGTGCTTAGCCATGTTATCATGCGAGAAAATCCATAGGGTATTGTCAAACATCTCGATTTTTCACCTCATAAAGCTTAAAACGATGAATCTTATCTCGTACTTGTACTTGGTAGATTTGCATCGTATTTTTCTAATCATTTTCATGCACCATGTGGGTTTTATTTTTCTTATTTCTAGATTTGCTTGAGGGCGAGCAAAACCTTAAGTGTGGGGGGAGTTTGCGCTCATTTTTCGCTTATTTTTATACATGTTTGTTAAAAAAAAAAAATTATTTTTTATTTTTCTTTTCGTCTTGTCATTTAGGTTTGTCTTTTAATTTTTCTTTTCTTAGATTTGCTTGAGGGCAAGCAAAGTTTAAGTGTGGGGGAATTTGATAACGCTCAAATTGTGCATGTTTTTAGTAGCGTTATCCGTGCTTTTATGTGTGTTATTTGGTTATAATCATATGCTTTTGATGCTTAATCGTACAAAAGTGCGTTTGCTAGTTCATTTGTAGCCAAGTACAGGAAAGTGGAGAAAAAGACGGAAAAAGAAGTAAAACACGAAGATTTCTCCATGTATGAAGAATTCCCGACCAAAGAAAGACTTGCGGAGTATATTCGAAAAGATAAAGTCATCAAGTTAGTGGTCCAAAGACTCAAGAATAAAGTACAAGAAGGAAAACGAGAAAGAAATGAAGAAAAGAAGCTTAAACGAAGAAATATTGGAAGCCTCGTTGTTCCCGACACACCTTCACCATTTTGGCCATAACGTTTGCATACGGACTCCGTTTGACCTCCCGTTCGCGGCCACGGAAAGCTAAGAGAAAGATCTACAACTTTGCAGTTTATGAATTTTTGTGATTTTGCTCCAACCGATCGGTCGAGCCCCGTAACCGATCCGGTTGGAGAGCTGTCAAGAAGACCAACCGATTCGGTTGGAGCTCAACCGAATCCGGTTGGAGGTCCTGTTTCAGCCATTTATGCACTACTAAGACTCCAAACGTGTTCCAAATGATTCTAGTCCCTTCTTACATGGTTTCTAGTCCCTTCCAAGCTCCTTGGCCTCCAAGAAATGCATTGAATACCCTAGGCCTTGGTAGTAGTATAAATAGAACCCATTTGGCACCTCATTTCATCATCCCTTCTCCATCTTTCTCATCCCTTTCATCCACCACTCCTCTCTAGGTGTGAAATTCAAGCCTCCACCCTTAAGGACGAATTTCCACCTAGAGAGCAAACCATAACTTAAGAGAACACAACCACTCTCAATACCTTCACCAAAGGTGTGAAATTCAAGCCTCCACCCTTAAGGATGAATTTCCACCTAGAGAACACACCCACTCTCAATACCTTCACCAAAGGTGTGAAATTCAAGCCTCCACCCTTAAGGACGAATTTCCACCTAGAGAACACACCCACTCTCAAAATCTTCACCAAAGGTGTGAAATTCAAGCCTCCACTCTTAAGGACGAGTTTCCACCAACTATCCTATCCCAACTTGTGTGAAATTCAAGCCTCTACCCTTAAGGACGAATTTCCACCAATTACACCAACTTATCTTCCCCAAAAGACCACAAACCTCTGCCAAATTCGTGTAGTGTGCTCAAGGGTTGTCGAAGGCGTTTGGACATCATTTTCCGGCTTGGTAGAACTATTGTAGTTGATTGGAGGCTTGAAGGAGTGCTATAATCCTTCATCTTTGCCTATTGTAATTCATACTTTGGGTAAACCTTGTTACTTTTCTATTTAAAGATGTTTGTTATTGATATGATTATTGAGATTTTGTGTTTGATTGGAATAATGATGAATCTTTTGATACTTGCTTGTTCTTATATTGCTTTTCTTATTGGTTTGATATGTGACAATCATAACCATCAACTTGTTACTTGTTCTTATAATGCTTTTCTTGTTGGTTTGATCCGTGACAATCATAACCATCAACTTGTTACTTGTTACTTGCTTAAACAAACAAACGACACTTGTAGTGCAACCAAGTCTCTTGGGACGACCTTGATTTACCTTATACTATACTACAACTTGACTAGGGTATACTTGCCCGAATGTGTTCCTAGTTAACCGGTAATTCTTGTTTACAAATTTAAAACCCCGATGAAGCACATCAATGACTTTTGGCGCCAAAAGTGTACATGGTTGCTTGAGACAGTTTCAGAGTAATTAAAGAACTTTGGTGTGTTGTGGAGGTGGAGGGGGACAGTTTAGATAGTAGGTATGGGTTAGGGGAGATTTGGAAAGCAAAAACAGGGGAAGTGAGGGTAACAGTAAACTGCTAATGGTGTGGATGCATTAATTGGTTGTGGGCTGGTATATAGGTTGAAAGGGGATGGTGATGAGTGTTTTTAGATAGCTGGGGTGAGGTGGAAAGGGTGGTGAAACCACCTGGTTTTGGTTATGCAGGTGGGGAAGAGGAAGGTGAACAGTGTTGGTGGTTTGGGCGCGTATTGACCGGATTTGACTTTGGGATATTATAAGCGGGGGTCCAAAATGGGGGGGTCAAGGGATAAATGGCAGGGGTCTTTTTGGTTGGCTGGGTTCTAAATACACAAAAGGGGTCCAATTGGCTTGTTTTAATATAAGGACTAAAGATGTAATTCTGCCAAACTTGAGGGACCAAACCTGCCAAATGTGAATAGTACAAGGACTATTATGCATAAAATTCCATTTTTTTAAATTTCCAAGGACTATTTATGACAATTTTTAAAGTTAAGGGACCTAAGTTGTAATTTTGCAATTTTAAATTTCAAAGATCAATTTTGACAACTCATGAATCCCTAGGGACTTTAAATAACATTTTTCTTTATTTTGATTTACCAGGGACTGAATTTGACAACTTTTGAAACTTGGGGGACTAAAATTGCCAATTATGCAAACTTGATACGTTTTTCACCAGATTTTGATATTTTTGCATTTAAAACACATAAAACACTTGTTTGTGATATTTTCATCATTTTGATACATTTCTGAGTGTTTTCAGATGTTTTTGGCATTCTAAACGGTACAAAAATGATGAGTATTTAGACACTCATCAATCCCCCACACTAAGCTATTGCTAGTTCCTAGCAATGTTTTGAAACTTTAATGGATTTCATCTCTTTACCAAAAGCCATTACTTTTGGAGTAGCCAATTGTTTAAGTTCATGTAAGAACCTTGGCACAATGATAACCAAATGATTTTGAGCAAATCACCAGCTTTCAACGGTTTTGATTTGTCTTTACGAAAACCGTTTATTCGGACTAGCCAACTCTTAGATAAATTATTAATATTATCTTTGGTGAGCCGATTACCAATTATGGTTTTTCCACTGCCTTTACCACAAGCCATAAACTTGCGGGCTAGCCAACTTTTCACTAGTTAAAGATATGGTGAGCTGAACACCATACAATTTTAGGCAAATTGCAAGCCATAAACGGATTTGAGAAATCTTTACCAAGAGCCGTTTGCTCTTGGATTAGCCAATCCTTATGTGTGTTAGACATGGCGGACTGATTACCATTTGCTGAGTAAGTGAAAAACACTTACTCAAAAAAAAAATTTTGGCCAAAAACGGGGGAATGGGTGGAATAATTACATGATAAAATTCGTGAGAATTCCCCCACACTTAGAAATGAATATTGCCCTCAATATTCAAAGTACCGGCGGTTATGCCAAAACATAGAACATAAAAGGGAAATACTACGGCCATTATTTTATTTTTGATATATACACACATTTTTTTTTTTTTTTTTTTACACAGCGTGGGGGCAACTCCCCCACACTAGGGTGGTAGAAAGTAGAAAGAAGTCAGAAATATGGGTGAAAACCCATATGGTGTGTGCTATTGTTTTTGATTCCCGAGTCACTAGCTTGACTCGATCCCCGCATTCATTGGTTCAAGGGAAAGTTTGTAGATCTTGGACAATCACGGGTGGAATGTCCTCTCCAAAGTAATGCTTTAATCGATGACCATTCACTTTAAAATTTGGACCATCGGGTTGAGATAACTCAATGGTGCCATAAGGATAAACCTTAGCAATAGTAAATGGACGGACCAGCGGGACTTAAGCTTTCCCGAGAAAATCTTCAATCTTGAATTGAAAAGAAGGACTCGATCACCAATGTTGAAAGCGCGGTTCTTGATTTTAGAGTCATGAATCTTCTTTGTCTTTTGTTTGTAGATCAAAGAGTTCTCGTATGCTTGATCACGGAGTTCATTTAGTTCATTCATTTGAACTTTTCTGTGATCACCAGCGAATATCGAAATTTGCATGCTTTAAGGCCCAGTAAGCCTTGTGCTCAAGCTCAATCGGAAGATGACATGCCTTTCCGTACACTAGCTTGTATGGAGTACACCCGATGGGTGTTTTGTAAGCTATGCGGAAGGCCCGAGTGCGTCATCCGGTTTATCCGACCAGGATGCACGATTTTAAGCCTCTTGTCCTTTCGAATTCTTTTAATACTACGGTTGGAAACTTCCACCTGCCCACTTGTTTGGGGGTGGTATGCAGTAGAGAGATGGTGGGTAACACCATACTTTTGCATGACTTTTTCAAATTGGTCATTGCAAAAATGTGTACCACGATCACTGATTATAGCTCTCGGAGTTCCAAACCTAGCAAAAAGAGATTTCAAAAATTTTACAACAACTCGGGAATCATTGGTAGGTAAGGCTTTTGCTTCAACCCATTTTGACAAATAGTCAACAGCCACGAGTATGTATTTGTTTCCTCGAGAAGATGGAAATGGCCCCATAAAATCAATACCCCATATGTCAAAGATCTCACAAACTTGAATGGCGTTTTGCGGCATTTCATTTCTTTGAGAGATATTTCCGTGACGTTGACAAGCGTCACATGTTTTGACAAAATCGTGGGCATCCTTATAAATTGTGGGCCAATAAAACCCAGAATCAAACACCTTCTTGGCAGTGTAGTTTGGACTATGATGGCCCCCGGTGGGTCCAACATGGCAAGCTTTGAGAATGTCCATAGCTTCCTGTCCATAAACACACCGTCGGATGACTTGATCCGCACAGATTTTGAATAAGTAGCGGTCGTCCCAGAAGTAATGTTTAACATCCTTGAAGAATTTGTTCTTCTGTTGGGTCGACATCTCTTTCACTATGAAGTTACCCGCATGGTAATTTGCGAAGTCAGCAAACCATGGGGTAGTAGAGTTTCCACGAAAAGAAACGCATTGAGTGTCTCGAGAGGAAATGTTTCATTTATTTCCTTTTTCTCGAAAACATCTTGGTGAGGGTTTTCTAGACGGGACGGATGATCAGTGACGGTTCTCATCTCCTTTTTATCACGTATAATGATATCAAATTCTTGCGGGAAGAGAACCCAGAGCAATCTCGGCTTTACATCTTGTTTTGCAAAGAGATATTTGAGAGCCGAGTGATCCGTATACACCACGCATTTGGTTAAGATTAAGTACGACCGAAATTTCTCAAACGCATACACCACGGCTAATAGCTCTTTTTCTGTGGTGGTGTAATGAGTTTGAGCTTGAGTCATAGTCTTACTCGCGTAGTGGATAGGCTGAAAATGCTTAGCTCTACGTTGCCCTAGGACTGCACCGATAGCAAAATCACTTGCATCGCACATGAGCTCAAAGGGTAAATCGGTCGGAGCAACGAGAATGGGTGCTTCAGTAAGCTTTTTCTTTAATGTTTCAAAAGCTTGATGCACTTTCGGGTGAGAAGATAAAAGGAGCATCTTTTTCAAGAAGATGGGTCATAGGCAGGGCGATTTTAGAAAAATCTTGTATGAATCTGCGATAAAAACCGGCATGACCTAAAAAAACTCCTAATACCTTTGACGGTAGTAGGATGAGGTAATTTAGCAATAACATTGACTTTTGCTCTATCTACCTCAATCCCATTTTTAGAAATCTTATGGCCAAGGACTATGCCTTCTTTGACCATAAAGTGGCTCTTCTCCCAATTTAGACAAAGATTGGTGTCTTCACACCGTTTAAGCATTTTTTCTAAATGGGAGAGACATGTTTGAAATGAATCTCCAATGACCGAGAAGTCATCCATAAACACCTCCATTGTTTCCCCGATCATATCATGGAAAATGGCAATCATACATCGTTGGAACGTGCCAGGAGCATTACATAAGCCAAAAGGCATACGTCTGTAGGCAAAAGTTCCGTATGGGCAGGTGGATGTGGTCTTTTCTTGATCCTGTGGATCAATGGGAATCTGAAAATAACCCGAGAAACCATCTAGGAAACAATAGTATTCATTCCTTGCTAATCTCTCAAGCATTTGGTCCATGAAGGGTAGAGGAAAATGGTCTTTTCGGGTGGCGTCATTCAACTTACGATAGTCAATGCAAACACGCCATCCCATAACGGCACGAGTTGGAATTAACTCGTTATCTTCATTCGTGACAACGTTATGCCACCCTTTCTTGGAACACAATGAATTGGGCTAACCCAAGGACTATCTGAGATCGGGTAAATCAATCCTGCATCAAGAAGTTTGATAACCTCTGGTTTGATAACATCATGGATTTTAGGATTCACCCTTCTCTGATGTTGAACTGCTGGTTTGAAGTCATCCTCCATCAAGATTTTGTGAGTACAAAATTCAGGGTTGATACCCTTAATGTCGGAGAGTTTCCAAGCAATTGCTTGCTTGTGTGACTTCAAGACCTTTATGAGAGCAGATTTTTCATCTTTACTCAAATCTCTAGCAATAATGACGGGTAATTTATCATCACCTTCAAGAAATGCATACTCGAGATGAGGTGGTAAGTCCTTAAGTTCGACTTCAGGAAATTCTTGATTTTCTCAACCGACTTGACTTCCTTGTTATGAAGTTCGATGGAAGGGAGTGATGATGATGGATCATCATTAAGCAACTTCTCAATGAGAAGTATGTCCCCCTCATTGTCGATGGGAGCGTGATCAATTT
The DNA here is from genome assembly GCA_910596185.1 of Chrysanthemum makinoi. Lineage (NCBI taxonomy): Eukaryota > Viridiplantae > Streptophyta > Magnoliopsida > Asterales > Asteraceae > Chrysanthemum > Chrysanthemum makinoi. The sequence goes on along the minus strand of OU343225.1, from coordinate 266,692,487 downwards.
CCCATGGAACTGAATCACTGGACAAGTATGCTTCAATCTCTTCCAAGATGAAGTCACTTTCCTCAAAAGGAGTGAGAGAAGGAGTAGAATTGGCGATGATGGGTTGAGATGAATGAGTGAGATTATCACTCGAAGAATTATGATCATAACCAAGAACTTCTTGAGAGTACTCTTTAGAAGCAACATCAATGATATCTATTCGGTTAACCGATTCAGAATCATAGTTTGCGGAGTACCTCGAAGTTTGATCAAGGTTAAAGGTGACAGCTTCATTACCCACCCGTAGTGTGATTTCTTGCTCAAATACATCAATGAGAGCACGGCCCGTTCTTAGGAATCCTCGTCCAACAATGAGAGGAACCCGTGGATCGGCATCGAAATCAACAACCACAAAGTCAACTGGAAAATGGAACTTTCCTACTTTCACAAATACGTCCTCGGCAATGCCAAGAGGGCGGGATATTGTACGATCTGCAAGCTCGAGAGTCATGCATGTAGGAGTAAGTTCCGGAAGAGAAAGTTTCTTCCATCCTGAATAAGGCATCAGATTGATGCTTGCACCAAGATCGGCTAAGGCAAAGCATTCAACCATCCTTGGAAATACACAAGGTAAGAGAAATTTTCCAGGATCTCCAAGCTTCTCTGGAAGCTTCTTCAGGATAACTGCAGAGCAGTTCTCGTTGAAGGAGTTTTGCCATTTCAAGCAGCTTTTCCTTATTGCTTAACATGTGTTTGAGAGTTGATGCAAACTTGGGCATCGGCATGATAGCATCCGCAAAGCTTATGTCAAAATGTAGTTCTTGGAAAATTTGAAAAAATTTGTCCATTTGATGACTGGCTTTTCGCGGAGCTTTTGCTCATTCAAACGTGATGGGTAAGGAATAGAAGATTTGGATTTGGTATTTTCAACGGGAGCTACAGGAGGTTCAAAAACAACTCCTGGATTGGATTTGGGTTTTTGGACAACTTGAGGATGGACATCATTGGTACCTCCGTTATTAGTAGGAAGTTCCTTGTCCTTTGTAGCCTCAGGTTCACTTTCCACTACCTTCGGGAGAGAAGAAGAAGAGGTAGTAGGAATAGCGGGTCCATTGTATGAAACACCACTTCTGGTTGTGATCGCCTTTGCATCGCCCCTCGGGTTAGCGATCGTGTTGCTCGGAAGTTTTCCTGAGCCCGAGGGTTGATCATTTAAAGACTTCTTAAGATCAGCGATCGGACTGACCAACAACACATTCATTTCATCTTGGGATTTCATGAATTGCTTCAATAACTCATCGGATGATGGTGCTTGGAAGTGCGGAGGGAAATTTTGAGGTCGGATGTTTTGATTATGACCTTGTTGTTGAAAATTCCCTTGATTAGGATTTACATTTCCTTGAAATTGATTCCCTCGATTGAAATTGTTTTGATTAAGATTTCCTTGATGTTGGAAACCTTGATTTGGTCTGGAATAGAAATTACCTTGGTTTTGATAACCTTGGTTCATTCTAGGTTGGTTTTGATTCCGGTTTTGCATGTTAGGATTACGGTTAAAACGGGTGGTGCACGATAAGTGTTATACGGTAGTTTGGTTCATTTTGAGGACGGTATTGATTACCTCCATGATTTGAAGTACCGGCTATAGCATTAGCTTCAAACGGACTACCATCGGTGGCGGTACAGTTGTAGTATGCATGAGGGCCACCACAAGTAACACAAACTTCAACTTTCTTCACTTCACCATGTGATGGTGTCTGTGTAAAAGTGACTTTCTTTTGGTTAGCAAGAACCAAAGCCTGAACAATATCCGTGAGTTTGTCAATCTTAGCATCGGTGCTAGATGTACTCACGGGAGATGAAGTAGAAGGTCCAGCATTAGACTGAGATTGATATGTCTTTGTGCGGAAAGGGCGGACCTGGGACTTGTTTTAAATGATTTGCAAGGCTTCTTTGGTGGTCTTGCTCAGGAAATTACCTCCCGTGGAGGCATTTAGAGAGTCTTGATTAGTCTGGTTCAGACCATTGTAGAAAGTATCCATTTGCATTAACTCGGTAAAACCATGATGCGGACACTTGCAGAGCAATTCTTTGTAACGATCCCAAGCCTCCCCGAATGATTCATCAAATCTTTGAGAAAATTTCATTATCTCATTCTTCAGACTTGTAGTTCGGGATGGAGGATAGAATTCGTTAACGAACTTGGTGACTAGATCCTCCCATGTCTCAATGGAACGAGGGGGTTGTTTCTCAAGCCAATTCCGGGCTTGTCCCTCTAGAGAAAATGGGAATAGAAGAAGCTTAATTGCTTCATGTGGGACATTCTTGTATTTGATGGTAGATGCAATCTTGTTAAACCATCGAATGTGTGCATGAGGATCATCCCGCTGAAAACCATAAAATTGGCTTTGGGTTACAGATTAAGCAACCGGTTTTGAGCTCAAAGGTATCGCACGATGGCTTTGGGACAACAATGGCCTCTCCGTAACCCTCGATGGGTGCTTGGAGAAGCTCATTCATCGGCTTATCTTCGCCATTACGACGGTGGTGGTGGTACTAGGCGTTCCTCGATCACGGCTGAAGGAGCAGAACGTCCTCTACGCCTACGAGGAATATTTGCAAGCTCGGAAAGTGGACTTGTAGAGCTGGAAGAACGAGTGCGCATGCACTAAGTTTAAAAATCAATTTTCAAAACAAATGCGAGGCAAAGCGACAAGTGAACTTAACCAATAATCACAAATAAAATGGCTTCTTTGAAAAAGGTACACCAAATCACAAGGACACAAAGGTAAGTTTTAAATCTGATGTTCGGGAACTTATTATGGTCACACCCCCAGTTGGTAGGTGTACTGCCTTGATTTGCGGTGGTTGATTTTTATGTATTTAAGTACCACTGAAAAGACGTAGGTATAGATTTGTGCAAAGGGTTAAAAAAAACTTTTGGGACAATATTTTTGGTATCGTCTCGTTTAACCAAATCGTATCTCTTTAAGAATCACCTTAAAGGAAACACAAGCTAGAAAACGTTACGATTGTTTTGTTGTTTTATATATTTTTGGTGTTGTTAACACTTTAGGAAAAGTGTTAATGAACTTTTTGGATTTTCTGATAACTTTACAAAAAACAAAACTTTTTACAAAAGATGGTATATGTGCAAGTACGGTCTGAAACTGCTTAAAACACGCTTACAGCCTCCCCGGCAGCGGCGCCAAAATTTGATTGAATCCAAACGGTCAAGTTTAATCACACAAGCTGACCACTTGTGAATGGTCAACCGTAATAAACTTAAAACAGCTCAGAAAGCAAATGCAATTAAGATCAGAGGAATATAGTGGATTCCGGGGTCGTTAAGTCCCACGGAGGATGAATGGTGTTTAACACAGACAGATGTCGAATAATCACTAAGGATAGTGATCAGTAAGGATTTTGAGTTATTTATACCTAAAGAGAAAGTTTTGCTAATTACAGGGGCTTAAATGCAAATTAAAGAAAATTAAAAAAACTAAAATATATTAAATAAACGCTATCACTATTTTTACAATGATATTTTTCTTGATTTATAAAACAAAATAACTTAAATAAACTATTTTAACTAAAACATAAACTTAAATTACCTAAAAATGTGACCTAAAATGCAAACGTGCGTTATGTATAAAAATTACGCGAGTGCGCAAGTAAAAACGTAAAATTTTTGAAATAAAAGTCCTACAAGTGGAAAAACAATTTTCTTACCTACTATATGACAAAAGAAAATTTTAGAAAAAAGATTTATATTTTTTAGATTTTTATATTTTTTTATTATGAATTAAATACTAATTTAGACTAAATAAATGATTAAAAATACTAAAACTATTTAGAAAAATCTGAAACTTTTTTATAAATTACTTTATACTAATACAAAGTTAAGAAAAATACAAAAGTTGAAAAGGCTAGAATAAATAAGCTGAAAATAAGCTAATAAGCTCGTATAAGCTTAAATGGACAAGGAAGGGTTATGTATTAAATTGTGCAAACCTATACCAGTCAAAGACCCAAGGGCAGTTGGTATGGTGTGTGTGTGGTGAGCTGGGTGGCCAGGGTTTGAATCCCAGCACTGACTTTTTGCTTTTTATTTTATTTTTTTGATTTTTCTTTTTGAAACTTATTAAGCTAACTGAGATAAGCAATTTTCAAAACTACAACTTTTATAAAACCACTAATAAGCTCGTTGAGCTTATTTAACTCAACAGTGGGCAAGAAAAAGAAATAAGCAAAAGGATTTAGCCAAAATGGATAATAAGCTAATAAATAAGCAAATGAAGACTGGAAATAAGCTAAGGAACTAATGATAAGCTAAAATGACAATTTGAAAAAGCACATTTAATAAGAAATAAGCAGTTTAGAAGTTTAAAAACTCAACAGTGGGCTTATGAGCTTATTTTGGTGTTTTAAGCTCAAACAAGCTTCAAAGATGAAACCAAAGATAGATTAAGATGTAAACAAGCTAAAACTACTTGTATTAAGCTAAAAGACACAAATAAGCACACTGAAAAGCTGGAAATAAGCAAATAAGCACTTTATGCAAATCCTAATATCCAAACAGGTCTGAAGCCACTTTCTCAACCAATTTTAGCTTATCAAATAAGCTTAAAAGCTCAAAATTAAAACTGAGTCAACAAGCTGGGTTGGTAAGCTTTCCAAAAAGTCCAAGATCAAACACTGGGGTTCACTAATGAGCTTGTGGTGAGCTTATGAAAAAGCTTGTTAGCACTGGGTATTCAGTGTATACAAGAAAATGGGACAAAGTAAAAGCTATAAGCAGCCCTAGAAAATAAGCTAGGAATTTGAAAATTAAGCTTGGAGCCTTGAGATAGCTAGGCGAGCTTCTCAAAAAACTAAGGTACACAAGCTAATACTCACTAATGAGCTCTGTGAGAGCTTGTAAAATAGCTTGTAAAACTGGTGCACATGGCATGTTTTTGGAAAAGGGTTCAAAATAAGCTAAGTAAAAAGTACTTTATAAGCTAATTAAAAGTGAACTAATATTTTTCTAATTTAGTTGAGCAGCTAAATATTGATATCCCAAAAGATTATAAGCTAAAACTTACTATTAAATACACACTAAAATTCTAAAGTTTATTCAAAAACTGTAAAATGAGAAATTTGACTTTTTATATTAAACTAAAAGGTTGACTTAAGTGAACTTTAAATCAATCCTACTAACTGATTATGATATATTAAGTTAAGAAAAGATGAAATTAAGCTATGTTAACAAGTTCTAAACAACTATGATGAGTTTTAATTTCTAAATCCTAACAGTGAACAAATAGATTGAGATTAAAGGTGATTTTGACTTTTAATCAAACAAGGTCTGATTTTTATGGCTTCTATGAGTTATATGATGCTAGTGTGACAGATTACAACCACAAACAACAACACAGAAAGCCTTTAGCACAGATAATACAGTGACTCCAAACACACTTTTACTTAACTGTTTTGAAGATTTTCAAAGCAAATGAGTGATTTAAACCATGAAACTGATTCATACAATCAACTAATGATAAAATAAGCTGAATGAAACACATAAACACTTATAATTACAACTAAAGCTTATAAATTACTATTATGCAGTTTTACTTAGTGAAAAAATGAAAACAAAGCAACTACAATAACTGATGAACAAGCAGGCTATATTAAGCAATAATATCACTAACACAAACCAAATAAGCACAAAGAACACAGAGATAAGCTATAATAAGCAGTTCTACAGTGAATTGCCAAAATCAAAGATTAAACTTACAAGTGGCTTCCAAGCTCAAAACTGAAATCCAAGGACTGTAAACATAACCTACAGCTTCCCAAGAAGCTCTAAACCCAAGGGCAATCCATTATTAACCCCGCACCAGCTTTGATCACCATTTTCATTGCTTTTTTATTTTCTCACTATTTTCTTGGTATTTTTGGTAATTTTTCTTTTTTTTATACTAAACAGACTTTTAAAGGTTTCTAATAGCTTTAATAAGCTATCTAGGAGCTTAAGTGGGCTTATCAGTCCTTGATAACAACTAACAATAACATTGACAGATTTTGAGAATTTGAACTAGGAAAATTGCATAAACTGAATATTGAACTTAAAACTGAAATTGATGTTAACAAAAGTTTTATTACACACTAGTAACTTGAAATACAGAGCTTAAAAGCTTAAACATACACTGGAATTTGAAATTTAATTAAAACGACATAAGCTAAATTACAATTATTCTAGATATATTACTCCTCTGCTTCTCCTCTTTCTTTATAGCCTTGAGATACTCCCCACATGCCTCTGATCATTTCCCATCAACAATCTCAGCCATTGAATGAGTCAAACTCATCTTATCCGTTTAAATGACTTTTAGCGCCAAAAGTGTACATGGTTGCTTGAGACAGTTTCAGAGTAATTAAAGAACTTTGGTGTGTTGTGGAGGTGGAGGGGGACAGTTTAGATAGTAGGTATGGGTTAGGGGAGATTTGGAAAGCAAAAAGGGGGAAGTGAGGGTAACAATAAACTGCTAATGGTGTGGATGCATTAATTGGTTGTGGGCTGGTGTATAGGTGGAAAGGGGATGGTGATGAGTGTTTTTAGATAGCTGGGGTGAGGTGGAAAGGGTGGTGAAACCACCTGGTTTTGGTTATGCAGGGGAGAAGAGGAAGGTGAACAGTGTTGGTGGTTTGGGCGCGTATTGACCGGATTTGACTTTGGGATATTATAAGTGGGGGTCCAAAATGGGGGGTCAAGGGATAAATGGCAGGGGTATTTTTGGTTGGCTGGGTTCTAAATACACAAAATGGGTCCAATTGGCTTGTTTTAATATAAGGACTAAAGATGTAATTCTGCCAAACTTGAGGGACCAAACCTGTAATTTCTCCAAAGTTATCACAAGGACCAAAACTGCCAAATGTGAATAGTACAAGGACTATTATGCATAAAATTCCATTTTTTTAAATTTCCAAGGACTATTTATGACAATTTTTAAAGTTAAGGGACCTAAGTTGCAATTTTTCAATTTTAAATTTCAAAGATCAATTTTGACAACTCATGAATCCCTATGGACTTTAAATAACATTTTTCTTTATTTTGATTTACCAGGGACTGAATTTGAAAACTTTTGAAACTTGGGGGACTAAAATTGCCAATTATGCAAACTTGATACGTTTTTCACCAGATTTTGATATTTTTGCATTTAAAACACATAAAACACTTGTTTGTGATATTTTCATCATTTTGATACATTTCTGAGTGTTTTCAGATGTTTTTGGCATTCTAAACGGTACAAAAATGATGAGTATTTAGACACTCATCAACCTACGCGTATGACTTTCTACGCTTAAGTGTTAAACAAGTGTTCTTACCATGTTTTGTTGATATAATGAATGTTTGTGTCAATTTTGATGATTTGATGAATTTATTTCAGGCTTTGCTACGCTTAAATATTCAGAATCAAGGTCATTTGCAACTCTACGCATAAGGATTACCCTACGCATAGTCAAGTTATGCGTAACAATCCTACGCATAACTATTACGCGTAAGGTTCTACAATGGAACTACGCGTATCCTGTGAAGGATATGCGTAAAGGTATATTTATACGCCTACGCGTAAGCTCTACGCATAAGGTCCCCTTTCCTACGCATAACATTTCTTACGCGTAAGTTAGGATCCTACGCGTAAGCTTTCGTCTACGCGTATATCATCACTGCTTACGCTTAACTTTGCCAAAACTACGCTTAAGCCTGGATTGATCTTCATAATGAATATTTACGTGTACAAACTTATAAATAAACTAATCATAACGTCACGAATCCAATAATGTCACTAATAAACTTAATCGTTTGATATGTTGTGAACAATAAGTGATAACATAAACTCTAAAACTTAAAGTTAACTAACTCACGAAAACATTTCACGACCTAGACAATAAGACCTTCTGTTGACTAACACTATGTCTTTCGATATGTTGGTTCTTTAGGCTAATGTTATTTCGATCGACATGGTGAACAAATGAATGTAGATGCACCTGAGATTCTCACCATTGCTGATATCTTCCCAAACGGTTATCCGAGAAAGATTGGAAAGAACAACCTTAGGGTTGACTTTGATACCCTCACTTGCTCAGAATCTTCCTGCTTGATTGCTTGTGGATATTCTCGGGAATCATCCCTACCAGAACATGCTCTCACACTCTGCCACAGTTCTAGAGGTCTACATTCAACAATTCTGGGATTCTATGCAGAGGATCACTGGTCAAAGTGCGGTGAATGTGACACTTAATCACAAACAAGTCACTATCACTCCTGCTGACTTACGGGTTGTTCTCATCATTCCTGAAATCGCTCCAACCGACTTCTTTGCTACCCCTACTGAAGAGACAGTCCTGATATTCTTGATAGATATTGGTTATGATGATGCTTAGGGAATCATTACTAAGTACTCTCACGTGGAGCTGAAGTATATTCCTCAACCATGGAGAACACTCTACATGATCATCACCAAATCGGTCTCGGTCGTGGCAGTGGCTATGAGCATCCCAAGCTCATGGAACTACAAATTTTCTGTCGTTGATCAACAAGAAGGACATTGAAATCGAAGCACTTGATATGGGAGACATGATGGTATTTCACAAGAAGCTTGGCTCCAAGATTCCCTATGTCGGATACACCAAACTGTTGATCCAGAGAGCACTTGGACTTCATCCGGACATCCCCATGAGGCTCAATGACCCAGATAATCACGACATATTGTCTGAACCCATATTATCTGTCAGAATCAAAGAATCGTCAACAAAGAAACAGGGGTATGGTATTACCGATCACCTTCGACTTCGAAATCAAAAAGCTTGAAACATACAAAAGGTATCGGTTAGCCGGAAAAGAAGGCAAAGTTGGTCATCTTGATGAAAAATCTTCTGGTACACCTACTCGGAGGACCAGAAAAGGCGATCTTTGGAAGTGTCACAAGTACGAGATCTTATAAGAAGCTTCCCAAAATGAATCCTCCTCGTAAAAGGATTGTTCCTGTAAAGGAAGCTGAACCTATTCCCACATCAGAACCGCAAAGAAAGCTTGTGGACGACAGCTCTGAAGGAATGCTTACACAGATGAAGAGATTACCTACTCAGAAGCTGCAACCGTAACACCTCCTTCAGCAGCTAAACCTCCAAGTCCACCAGCTGATAAAGGAAAAGGAAAGACTCCTGTACTTGTACCGTATGATGAAAGCTCAGATCAAGAAGAAGAGCAACTGGATATATCATACAGGAAGAAGTTTAATATCGTTAGACAAATTCACAAAGCTGAAGAATTTGCTAAAGACCAAATGGGTGGTCCGGAGGATCAAGTGGTGCTGCCCACTCTGAACCATCTCCTGATGCGTTAATCAACCCGATAAGGGAGCTGGTGCCACCACTCTTATGCAACAACAAAAGCTTGTGGAGGATTCTATCGAATATGAGTTTGAGGAACGGAAGAGAAGTCCGAAAAAGATTAAGATGTTGATTATGATACGTTTCTTCTAGATAGTCCTGCGCGATCAAAGGAAGAAACCTCTGAACCTCAAGGATCAGAGTCTCCTCATATCTCCTCATCATCAGATTCGTCTTCTCACTCCTCACCACCACCATCAAAGAAGTCAACCAAATCATCATCCAAATCCGGGAAGAAACCATCTAAATCTTGGATTTCTCAGGCTCATGAACGGATTACCAAAGCTGTCAAACAAGTCGAGAAAAAACGTGCTCAACAAAAGCTGAATTTCTTTCTGATCATATACAGATATGTGTGAGCATGAAAAGATCAACGGAGAAAGGAAGTTTGTTCAGGAATTCATGAAAAATCACCGTCAAGAGGAACTGAACGTAATGATGAAGGCTACGAAAAAGTACCTTCTAGAGTACGTTCCTAAAGTCACAAAGGAGTTGTTCACCAAACAACTTTATCCAAATCTCATGCAGATCGCCAAGCAAACTATTCGATCAACGCCCTTAACCGTCACAATCAATCCAACCGATCGGGTTGTTTTCTCGGATAATGAATTGGTGGCCAAGCTTGTCACACAAATGTATGCACGATCTGGGACATTTACTTTTGATGAAGGAAAGCTGTTTCAAGCATTACTGGACTACCAACTTCAAGAAGCTTGTAGATTTGAAGCTGAAAAGTCTAAACGTCCTAGAGACGATGAAGACAAGGATAAGGATAAAGACTCTGCACCTAACGTCGAAGCGATTCGGTGAATCTTCTTTGAAGCAACCTCCTCCACAACGGGCTCCTGTTCAACAAAAATCTCCTCCTCGTTCTTCTACTGAAAAACCTCGGGACGATTCCGAGTTACCACCCCGACTCAGAAAACCGATGATCACTTTGAGTATACGGGTGGTGACGATGAAGAGGTCCTTGAGCCCTACAACAACCCACCTCTCCCAAACAAGTTCGAATTCCAGAATCATCATCTAGGCCTTCAAAAAGAAGAAGAAGAAGAAGACGCCTCAAAGCGGCGTCGTATCATGGCTAGATGACGATAAAAGAGAGGAATTTGAATGGTTTGCTACTCTTGTTAACAACACTCCCTACCACGAAGAAGGTCGGAATTTGGTAGACGGTTCTACATTGGAGCATGCAAAAATTCTGCAAGAAAAGTTCCATGTGAAGAAAATGACAAAATCTAAGCTGAAGCGAATCAAGAATGAAGCATTTCAACTTCTAAAACAGACTCGAAAGTGCCCTCGAGGCCGAATATCACCTTGAAAACATTGCTCGAGCTATGTCTAACAAAATGGATTGGCTCAACCCGGAAGCAAACATTGACTTCACACAAAGGGACAACCCTCCATACTACACCGATTGGACCAAACCTCTACCAACACTTGGACAAACAACTGAACCAAGGATTCCTTTCAGATACTTCTTCAACAAAGACCTGGATTTTCTTCTACACGGTGGCGATGATTCAAGAAAATATGCTACATCGTTGACACTTCCATTCCCAGCACTGTCTACTCAAACGCATAGCCATTGAGGAACGTGCCAATCACTTGTTCTCCAACACGGTGGAGGCATACGCCCGAAATGCATTGTATGGGATTCATCAGCGGCGAGCGCCGATGAATCTACTATAGAAATTCAGAGTTGAAGTCTCAACATCCGTGATAGTTCTAAAGATATAGTTGCCATCATACACGTTGAACTTTCGTCTAAGTGGGACTACACATTCCTAAAGAAGATCGTAGTCAAACGTCAAGATGAACGGGACTATGCTTTCTCTGAGGCTGACTTTGAGAATTTGTCTCTCAATGACATCGAAGACATGTACCTTGCCAAGGTACGGTTCGCATGAGACAATTCTCAAGCAGTACGAGAATTTATCAAGTCAATTCTCATCTTCATAAGACGCATTGTCATCAAGGAACGTGTAGAAGATCTCCAGCTGGCTGTTGAATCTTATCAGGCGCGTGTCAACTTCACTCCTCCAAAGCTTGATCTTCCCGATATCAACCAGCTATCTCAATATACACTCATCACAAACCTTTCGTTGTTTACCGTAGTGAACTTCAAAGAAACTGCTTAATGGCGTGTAGCAAACTCCACAAGTTCGAGGATCATACCTTGAAGCTGGTTAGGGATGGATTGGCATACGAGGTTGGTTGAAGGATATCGCCAGAAAATTGGGTCTCCTAAGCGCTGGAATTCTCGGGAAAGGAGGGATGTGAGACGGATCATCACAATGATTGATGAACGGTTGCTTCGAAAGGGATCAGTTCAGATGATTGGAGAGTTATGTCGGTGGTCGACCAAGGAGAAACATAACCGGATTTCAACGCCCTGTGCACACTCTTGGGAACATCACTGCACTTCCTGGTACCCCTTGAATTGTTTTCTTCATATCATTTTGGATGTTTGATTAATTATGTCGATGGCTTGTGCACACATTACAGTGTACAACCCGTACTTGTAAATAAAGGACCCTGTGGTACGCTTCAGTGCCACAATCCTTATAAAAGGAGCGAAAGCTTCTTACTTTTGAGTAAAACCTATCAAACCTTTCAGTTTTCAAGGTTTTGCTCAAAAGAACAAGTACTTTCCTTTATGATTTTCAAAACCTCAACCGTTTATATCACTCGTTGAGGGGGAGTACTTGAATCTAAACTTTGTTCAAAAATTGTTCTCAGTAGTCATTCTTCTCGCAACACTCGAAATGGTCATATTTATTCTCAAACATTTCAAAAATAACACTTTAATATGCCATTTTTGAGGGGGAGAAAATATGTGATAAAAATATGTTGTGTAAAATGCAAATGAATTTGTGTGATTCAGACTTAACCAACGAATTGACGATGCTTAACTGTTAGTAACTCGAAAAGACTTGTCCGGACGGGTAATAATTTCAAGCTAGTTCGCTAGTGATGTAAACGTGTCTCGCAAAGGACTTGTGAGTAGAATGTACCATTTGAGAAACTCTTGATAAACATGAACTCTGACGGGTTTGACGACCTTTGGAGGATTGTCTACACCTTCAAGGTAGTTATTAGAGCTAGTTGTCACCTAAAAGCTGACAATGCAACTCTTTAACTATGCCACGTAACCGTGTCTCGTGGGGGATTGTCTATCTTGAGTGAATCAATTCAAAATGTGCGCTCTTCCTCACTTGTGCATTTTAACCGTTAAAACTCTTAAGCACATGTGGAAGGGAGTATTTATGCAAAATCTTATCTCAACAGTGGTACTAAAATGTTTTTCATTCACAAACACTTTGAGAGATTTTTCACAACAATGGTTTTTATGGCAACATAGGTTAGTCATGGAGTTATAAGGTGACTAAGGTTAGGAATAACCGTCCTATGATCCGCAGAGCCGGAGGGATCTACCCAGGACACCACAAATAGTTAGTATTTAGAAGTCCTTAGGTATGATTGTAAAAAGGAGAAAATGAGAATCGGAGAAAGAAGGAGTTGAAGAATTAAAAAAGAAATGCAAAGAAAAGGGTGAAAAGAAATAGCCCTCCAGATTATTCAACTTAGGGCGGACACCGGGTTCAATTCATATGCTACTGGTTGTCACTTTGTGATGCCGGTATTGTAGATTAAAAGTCGTCATGGACCCAGTGACGCATGCACTAAACCTTCTTATCCACTCAAGTTTCTCTCAACGGAAGCTTGTTTCATTCTCACAGGGAACCCTAAGTAAACTATCGGCTTTCTCTTAGAGATTGCTGGTATTGAAGAAGGAGACCCTCTCCCTAGTCTCCGCTCAGGAAAACCAAAACTCACTATTGAGTCTAGAGCCACGAGATTAATCAAAAGATCTCTTAGGTACACTTGACATTTCATCACTTGATATTCAACAATAAGAATTTCAGTGGTACATTATCGAGTCCTTCATAGATCTTAGCAATCTGTCGAGAACATTTATGAGAGGTTCACATTTGTGATCCTCAGTGATTGAATGGAAACTCCTGCCAGGGTCAACATCAAACAGCCGTGACAGCAGGTCACTTCGGCAACTCCCGTGGATTGCGGCTTAGTGGTCTCAAGCGGTCTCAGATCGTGAGGTGATGCTTCGGTGTACCTCAGCGACTCATCTGAATCGTAGGTGTACATCGTGTTATCTCACTTGTGGGACTCCGATTAGGGAGCGGCCTTTGTAAGAATTAGAGTTGTGTTTTCACACTATTTTGTTAACACTCTCGAAGTTCAAACTTGTAAGTGCCGGAATCCGCTTATTACTAATCGTTTAAATGTTTTCTTCTTATGGAAGCTCGGAGGCGGAATGATCGTGCATATTCTTCTCATGCTCACGCCAATATCATCACTAATGGAAGTTCTATCCAAAAGCAACACAACATCGAGAATGATTCTTCGTCAATACAGAGAATCTACAAAGTTAATGACTTAAAGAACTCCATCAGTCTGAATTCCAGCGTCAAAAGTATGAGCATGTTGAAGAACGACGTGGAACACTTGTAGCGAAGCAGGCACTGAGGCGGACTTGATGCGACAACAACAACATATTATCACTTTCACCACAAAGAACAATGATCAAAGAACAAAGTTAATGATGGCGTCAAAGCATAACCGTTCAAAATAAACTATCTCTCTACACTGGGGAGATTGTTTAAATCAAGGCAATTCTTCTCACAAGATAGAAGAATGTCAGAAGACGTCAAAGCTACTATTACATCAACGCCTTCACCGTTTTTCATCACCAACACTTGAGTGTTTGTTACTCATATGTAATAACACTTGAGGGGGAGATTGTTGGAATTACTCCTAAACCTTATTCAAGTGTTAGTTACTCATATGTAATAGTTAGCTTATTATGGCCTTTATGTTTGTTATTAGCCTTAGGCTTATGTAGAAGGCCCATAAGCCTAGGCCTAGCCCAATAAGGAAAGGAAGGGAACTAGGAGTGTTGCCCTAGCTTCCCTCCTATAAATACCCCTTGTAAACCTTCATTTGAAGGTTGGTTGTTCAAGTTTTCTTTTCACTCACTCTCTACGCATAACCGTATACTCTATATAGTATGTGTGTGTTTGGATACTTGTTCAATCGCCTCTCTATCTCTTATATAAGCTTGTGTTGTAAACCTTGTGACCTAACACATCCTTTGTAGTGTTGTCATCATGTGAAGTTGTGACTTTTGGACCGACATGCTCAAATTTTGGATCATGATATCTTCTTATCAGAGTAGCGGAAGCTTTTATTGATTCATAATATTTCCAGCAACGTAGCAGAAGCATGGATTGAAAATATCAGAGCCCGTTGATGAAGATATGAACTTATCATGATTTCTTTAGAAGTGAATGTGATGTGTGAGCATGCGGCTATGGATTGACTCCTCAATTCGTCTGGTACAGCAACGTGGGGTGTTCTGCATACAACAGTTAGCAATAAAAGCGCACGAAAGTGTCTTTGATCACTTTCATTGAATTGAGGTGCACGGCCCACGGTTCCCCGTTGATCAGTACAAGTACTGCCTGTGATCAGGCATAATTCCAAAGAATCTCCTTGACAGGGTTTCGCAGCTGCTCTAGCCGTTCTCAAACCGGAACATCTCAAAGAAGACAACGCGGAGTGAGTGAACCAGCAAATTGAGATTCACTGATTGATGAAAAGTGATTTGAAAACAATCGTGTAATGCTTAATTTTAAGAATACAACGAAGGTTTTATTGGAAAATAAATTATCAATCATAAATATCCTTTTAATTTTGAAACATTAGTGCTCAGTCGATGTGCTACAGAAAATAATTTTAAGCACAACGACCGGTTTTTCAAAGGTATCCGTCAATCCATTTCCTGGACCAAGGTTGATTCAAGATTGAATCGCCCTATCGTTTCTATCCAGTTGTCACAAGCTTGATCTATTGGATAGATCTCACATGCCACCCACCAAGAGCTTGTTTGATGTTGGCTCTAGAAGGATTTCCATCTTCATCGTGAATATTTCAACATATCACTCGGATGTTCTGGCAATACCACAAGGATAATGCGTAGGACTCTTAAAATATATTCTTACTTTTCACATTGTGTGAAATAGCAAGTCTTCAAGGATAATGTGTCCTAATGAGATTTATTGATGATCTCTTGGCTCTAGACTCAATTGTGCACTTTTGGTTTCCTATGTCGGAGACTAGGGAGAGGGTCTCGTTCTTCAATATCAACAATCTCTAAGAGAAAGTCGATAGAATATGTAGGTTCCCCGTGAGAATGAAACAAGCCTTTTTAAGAGGAACTTGAGTAGCTTGGGAAGTTTAGTGCAGTGCGTCACTGGGTCCATGACGTCTTGTCTTCAATACCAGCGTACCTTAGTAACCACCAGTAGCATATGAATTGAACCCGGTTTCTGCCCTAAGGTTGAATAAATGGAGGGCTATTTCTTTTCACCCTTTTCACATTCAATTCTTTTCCCTTCTTAAACCCCTTCAGTGCTTACCGAGACTTCATTACTAGAACTTTGTTGGGTTTATTCCAGTTATAGCTCAATCTCAGTCGGCACTCTTCCCACATTCTCACTTTTTTCTTTTTCCATCATACCTAAGGACTTCTACACTATCTAGTGGATTGTCAATGGGTAGATCCCTCTGGCTCTCGCAGGATCGTGGGAACGCATACCTAACCTAACCATCCTTATATCTCCATGCATAAAATAAATTGGTCGGTCTTTTGGTATTGTTCATTCCGCCTTGAAACCAATTGAAAACTATTTGAAAATCAATCAAGGTACTTGTGATATAAAATCAAAGCATTTTGTACCTTAATTGTTTTTGATATTTTAGAAAAGCTCCCCCTCAACATGTGCTTCACGTATTAGAAGTTGTTTTAGCACATGGAGGCAAGATGACTTTCAAATCTAAGATTAAGAATGAAAGATCCAATATTTTGATTAACATTTTCTAAAATGATCATCATCACTTCCCGATCAAATCTAGTATTTTAAGTACTTTGAATGAAATATTTTGGGAAGGATGAGGTTTTATTTTGATTGCTCCCCCTCAATATGTGCATCTAGATTCAAAAGTGTTTTGCACATATTAGAGGGAACATGCACTTAGAGACAAATCAATGACGTTTCAATTCTTTTTGGTTTAAGATAAATGCTCCCCCTTAACATGTGCATGAGAAAATTTGACATCATTCGGCACATGTAGGGAGGAGAGCTTGTTATTATATTTATAAAACCACTTATTGAATTATCAGTTTATATCCAATTTAAATCACAAATTCTCCCCCGATCACAATTTTCAAATCCTTTGAGATTTGTGATCTCTATTGATTTAAATTGTTTTTGAAAGCTTTTGAGGAGAATTGTGACTTGTTTTTAAAACATTTAACTAATAAGGATTAAATTCTGAGACTTTAAACTCCAATGATTAAGCATGCTTAAATATCTTATGAAAACACAACATTAGCCTTGGTCTGGATCCAATTGTACAAAAACATTGTTCTTTTTTATTATCTAAAATTAGACCTTGCTCGATTACGTGCCAATTGTTTGAAAAATAACTTTTTGATTTGATTGAAATCATTCTCCCCCTCAATCAATGACATAAGTTGTTGATTGGGTGTTAGAGATTTTGACAAATGATAAGCCCAGATGATTTTCAAAAATATAGTCCGAGTTATTTTCAAAGCAATTTTTTTTCATTAGATGACAAATATTTTTCAGAATAATATTTAGAAGGAAAAATATTTGTAAAGGAAACATTTGACTTTTTTGCTACAAACATTTGTTTTTAGAATCAGAGCATGAGGTTTCAAAAATTAGATTAAGCATGGCTCTGTTCTTTCTTCTAAAACGGGTTACTGCCTGAAATATAAATAAACCATCATTTTTCTCCATCTTTTTTTTTTTTTTTTTTTTTTTTTTTAAAGTTTACGTACACTCGAACTTCATCTAAAGACCCGTGCCATTCTTTGAGTGACAAATCAAATTCCGTAGGTGTTATCGAAGAACAGAATATTGATGTAAAAAATATTTTTGGGCTTTTTCAAAGATTTTATGATTTTTATAGTTTTTGAAATTTTATATTTTTCTATTTTCTTTTTGTAGATTTTATAATTTTGTATTTTGCTTTTGGATAAGATATGTACAAAGAATGGATGAAGAAAAGCCTTTACTCCTCTTCTTCCTCATGAAGACGAATGAGTGTTTCTGGTTGTAGACTCTTTAGTCCAAGTCGTGGAAGAATAAACTCAAAACGTTCTCTAGGAAGAGCTTTAGTAAAGATGTCTGCCAGCTGATATTCAGTTCTCACAAAATATAGTTCCACCACACCTTTCTCCACTTGTTCCCTGATGAAATGATGTCGAATGTCTATATTCTTTGCTCTTGAATGTTGAACATTGTTACAGCAGAGAGCAATGGCACTTTTGTTATCATAATACAGAGGGATCTTGTTGAATTCATATCCATAGTCAGATAATTGTGATCTCATCCATAGGATTTGAGCACAACAAGATGACATGGTTATGTATTCCACCTCTGTAGATGATATAGACGTACTCATTTATTTCTTTGAAGACCAACTTACTAATTTATCACCCAAGAATTGAGCACCACCTAACATGCTTCGACGTGTATCTTGACACCCTGCATGGTCTGCATCTGCATATGCTGTTAGTGTCATGTTGGTGTCCTTCGGATACCAAAGTCCCATGTTAATGGTTCCTTGGAGATACCAAAAGACCCGTTTAACCGCTTCAAGGTGCTTTTTGGTAGGCTTAGCCTGGTATCTAGCACACATGCATACAACGAACAGAATATCAGGTCTACTGGTTGTGAGGTACATCAGGGATCTAATCATACTTCGATATTTCGTTTGATCAACCATGATCCCTGAGTTTTCCTCATCTAGTTTTGTTCGCTCCACCATGGGAGTGTCAACAGGGTCACTACAATCAAATTCAAATTTTTTTAAAATTTCATTAGCATATTTAGATTGATTAATGAAAATGCCTCCGGGACTTTGTGAAATTTGTAATCCCAAGAAAAATGAAATTTGTCCCATCATAGACATTTGAAATTTGGAGCCCATCTCCTTTGAAAAACGGTCACATTGATTAGGGTCGGTCGAGGCAAAAATAATATCATCAACATAAATTTGAACATGAATTAAGTGTTTACCTGACTTTCTGGTGAACAATGTGGGATCAACTGCTCCTTTGCTGAATCCATTTGTCAATAGGAACTTTGACAGTGTATCATACCATGCCCTTGGAGCTTGCTTCAAGCCGTAAAGCACCTTCTTCAAGAGGTAGACATGGGTAGGATGCTCTGGATTCACAAAGCCTTCGGGTTGACTGACGTAAACTACTTCTTTGAGATCACCATTAAGAAAAGCAGTCTTTACATCCATCTAATAAACCACCATGTTCTTGCTAGCATCATTAGCCAGGAAGATTCTGATAGCCTCAATTCGTGCGGACGAATGATTCTTCAAAGTCAATACCCTCCTCTTGTCGGTATCCTTTAGCCACTAATCTTGCCTTGTTCTTCAGAACATCATCGTGCTCATAAAGATTTACATTAAAGATCCACTTGAGAGCAATGATCATAGCACAATCTGCAGCAGGTACCAATTCCCATACATCAAGATGATCAAACTCATGGATTTCTTCTTGCATAGCACTAAACTAGCTGTCCTCAGACATGGCTGTTTTGACATCTTTAGGTTCAATCTTTGATAATACAGAATTGAAGAAACACCATAAGGCATCCGTGGCAAGTTGTTTACGAGTAGATACCGGACGAGACGGATTTCCAATAATGTTGTCCAATGGATTATCATGTGTCCATTTTCTAAGATGTTCTTGTAGTTGATGATGAGGAACTGATGTAGCAGAGTTTGGATCCCATGATGAAGATGGTTCAGGTGTTGGTTCAGGGGAAAATATATTTTCAAACGGTGCATCTTCTGGAGTAGCAAAGGGGTTATCTCCATCATAGTTTGCAGAAACATTTCCATGATGTACACTCGAGGATTGAGGATTTGAGGATGATGATGAGTGATCTGCAGCAGACGCTTCTTGAGTTAGTGACACAAAAACTGATGGATTATATGTGCTGACTGGATTAGGAGCCGCCATTGCTGTTGGTTTAGATTGATCATTGACAAGAGGGTTCATAGTATTCATCAAACATCGGATCAAACAATTTCTTCAAATCTTCTTCAGAAGGAGGTACATATGGAACTGCACGTGAGGGATTCTGTACAAGAGAAGAACTAATGGGACTACTTAATGAATGTTGAGATGTGGGTCGAGAACTAGATTGTCCAGGAGCCATTTGCTCAGACAGCTCATCGAACGTGACGTGAATAGTTTCCATGATATCTCGGGTTCTTTTATTGTAGATTCGGTAACCCTTCCGGCTTGGTGCGTAACCAACAAAGACTCCAATGTCCACCTTAGCTATTAAGTTTCCTAAATCTTGACCATCATTCATTGGATATCATAAAGCACCGAATACACGAAGGAAAGAAAGATCTAGTTTTTGATTGTAGACAAGTTCGTAAGGAGTTTTCCCATGAGTGGTATGGATTAGGGAACGGTTTTGGGTACAGCAAGCAGTGGCAATGGCTTCAGGAAGAAACATTGGAACTTTTGAGTAGATCAGCATAGTCCTTGCAGCTTCGACAAGAGTTCGATTTCGTCTTTCAACTACACCATTCTTTTGGGAGTACGTGGAGCACATCTTTGATGACTGATTCCAATGCTTTCATAAAACTGACTTAGTTCTTTGTTAACAAACTCAGTTCCATTCTGTTCGGATAATTCACTTGTTTTATTAAGTCGAACACTGCAGCGCTTTGATAAGTTTGATGATCACATCTGGAGTTTCATCCTTTGACCTCAAAAACTTAACCCAAGTAAACCGAGAGTAGTCATCAACCACAACTAGCACATATTTCTTCCCGTTTATAGTTTGTACGCTCATGGGTCCGCACAAATCCATATGAAGAGTATGAAGAACTTCCATAAATGAGTTAGCAGGTTTGGGTTTATGGGCGTATATCTTGATTTTTCCCAATTGTTATGCTGAACAAAGATGATCTTTCTCATATTTCAATCTGGGCAAACCTCTTACAAGGTAGTTTCTATGATTGAGACGACGATGCCATAACCATGACTTTGTTTTTGAAGCCTTTGACAACAAGCAGATTGGAGAGGACTTCATCATGTCTTCGATGGAGATGGTGTACAGATTGGTTCCATGGGTTCCTTTTAAAAGTTCAATACCATCAAGTTCTCTAACGAAGTAAGTATGTTTTCTAAAGGACACTTATAGATCAGAGTCACAGCATTGACCAACAGAGAACAAGTTATGACCAAGACCTTCAACATAATAGACCCTGATTACTGTCACCAACAACATAGTCTCCGTGACCCATAATTGCCCCAAAGTGGTCGTTCGAATCTAAACAGTCCCGAATTTACTCACGAAGTTCATGCAGGCGAGCGATCTCCAGTTATATGCTTGGAACAGCCTGAGTCCAAATACCACAGAACGATTTGTACGACCTGCAGTTGAACACAGACAAGTATGGATGACTGGATAATTTGGATCCCCATGCAAGAATGAGATCCATTTGG
>OU343225.1:266459284-266671308 GCA_910596185.1 Chrysanthemum makinoi | reverse complement strand
GTGTTTTTAGGGTTGTGAGAGTATGTTGGAGAATATTGGTAGGCGTTATTGTTAGTAAAAAGTGGTGGGTTATGAGAATAAATTAGGGTATCACATTTCTTTATATCCGGTTGTGTTTGGATTTGGACGGGCTTGGGAATTGTGGCTAATGGATCGGATACTCCAACTTTTGGATATGGGCTTCTCACTTAATACTTGGGCTCATGCAAATTTGGCTTTTCTTTGGATTCTCTATATATCGGCGATTTGGTTGAACCAATTTTTTGATAATGCCGGTCATCCAGTTTTCTTGGGTCACTTAATACTTTGGATATTTTGTAATAAGTGAGAAGCGTTATTTTTTTTTTTGTATGGAATTTCCGCGGAAGGATACACAATTCACGGGTTGAGCTTAATTTTTGAGAAAGGATCATTGAATTAGGTGACCTCACTTGGGTAATGGTAATGGACCGGGAAGGATAGTGTTGGATGATTGTACAGCATGTTGGACCATATTGTGCAATATGTCGCAGAATTTGGATGGTTGGATGGGTATCATGGGCATGACGTGATTTTTTATATGTTATCAAGTTTGGGTCGTACACATGATTGGTGAATGGGTTTTAATTTTTTGGAGTTGTTGAGACGGATTGTTGTATGAGATTTTCGAGGTGGTATTTGGGTACTTTGGTTATACATTTTCCGATGAATATAATGTCGGCTTTAAGTAATGGATTGGAACAATTGACCACGGTTGTTGTTTGATTATTTCTTATTTGATTTGAAGTGAGGTTTTCGGTGCGTTTTACTTATTTCGTCTTCTTTCTTTCTACCCTTTCGCGAAGATGACTTGTTTGGGCATTTATAGAGGGTGATAAAGACTTGGCTATTTAGTTACGTTTGTGATTCTTTTCGCAACCCTAGCGTAGCTATCACTTCTGTGTCTCACTCGTTGAGAATGTCAAGAGGTTTTGTACATTGGGTACATCCGCCAAGGATTAGTACAAGTTTAAGTAACATTTCTGTAAAATCGCTGACCGTCATGTATATCCGGCCATTTCCATGTGGTCACTACAATAGCCGGCGAATGCGGATTGATGTGTCTTACAAAAGTGTTTAATTCGATGGTTGATGAAGCGTTACGGCGCCAAACCGCTTGATGAAAATCCGCATGTTCTCCTAAAACGATATTCACCAAACCAAAATGTCATCACATTCAAGCGGCGTTGTTGTTTACGGCTTTGTCTTGATTTTGTAAAATCCCACGAAAGAACCTATTTCTCGATTTAAATCATAGACTTGTAAAACTCGCGACAATGGAAACATCCCGGTAATAGTAAAGTGCATTCGATCTATCTTACGGTTTACTCGGTTTTGTAAAATCCCGAAAGAAACTATTTCTGCTTAAACCATAGAATTGTAAACTCCGAATGATGGAACCATCCCGGAGAAAAAAGTGTATTTGACTCTTCTGCCGGTGCTACTTTCTGCTCAAGAAGGGAAAAAAGGGGTGTACTTATGAATTGGATGTGTGTTTGGATATTCGTATGGCAGTTTGGTAACTTACATGGTTTTACGGGTTATGTGCTTTTAACCATGGTCGGGATGAAACCATTATCTAAGTTCGTTTAAATGACAAAGGAGGCTAGATTTGAGCTTTTAACAAGATGACATGTTAATTCACTTATTATTTATTTGAGGTTGAAGTGAAATATCACTGCGAAAGTGTACTTAGTATCCGAAGATATCGGGATGGATGGATGAAAATTCTTCATGATCCTTGTTCAAGCTTATTATCAAAAACGAAGACTTGGAAATCTAGTTATTGTTGGGTGTCTTTTACCTTTCTTTACCACTTGGGGAACCTCCATACCACACAAAATAACTATCACTTAAGGAGTTACGCTGTAGTGCTCAAGGTCACATTCAATTGTGGATTTTCAAGAGGTAATGTACGCCTATACTTGATGGTTGGTTGGTTGAGTATATAGTACTTAGAGAAATTCAATGGAGCATGAATTCTCGCACCGCTTCTTTTGTTACATGTGCAAGCTTGTTTAAGTTTGGTTAGTTTACTTCGGTCAAATTCATCATATTGGTTTTTCCATCACCGCCACGTCACAAAGCCTCATCAATGATAATGGGGTTGATTACATGTTTTGCTAAGAGAGCCAAAAGAGAGATTATGACGTATGAACACAATCAGCTCATGCCTCGTTTCTAAAGAAAAGAAAAGTGTACGCCTCAAAGGCGCTTTATCTAAAGAAGAGAAATCTTCTTACGCCCTGCCCACATCATGCCTCAGATCATTATACTTCATGAACACAATAGTCTATGCCTCGCTCTCAAAGAAAAGAAAAGTGTACGTGGTCGTTGCTTTATCTTCGGAAGAGAAATCTTCTATTAATTCATTCATCAACAGCGCTTCTTTTTCCATGCGCTCAATTATCAAGGAACCGAGCCACCGATTGTTTTCTTCATTCCACTGATTATAATGAAGATGGCTTACATCATGTGCTTATTTTGGGGAGAGAAGTGTGAATAGAACATTGGATGATTTTCATTTGACGAATCAAGAATGGCACTCCGCGCAATTTCAGAGAAGAAGTGTGAATTCATTGTTGATTGATATTTGAGAATATAAATGGTCATACGGCTCTAAACTCATGTAAGAACCGAGCTTCTTCTTATTCATCATCCACATGGAGTTTCTTCTAAGAGCCGCTTGGTTGACATCTTCACCCGCGAGTTTGTCACAAGTCGTTATCGCCTACACATAAACATGATGATTCTCAACAATCTTCGTTTGTTTGGTGATTATTTGTTTGCATGCCATTACGTGTTCACGCGCTCATTGTCGATTTCCTTGATGAACATCTTTCGTTGTTTTGATTGGGAGGATCTTAATTAAGGGGATTTGCAAGATGTAAGTTAATTAGGATGCTTTTTGGTGATGTTCTTGTGTTTTTGGTGAAATGAAGATGTTAACTATCTATTCCCCAACTGGACAATCTTGAAGAAGGTCGAGTCTACAAATGTGGGTTCTACATTTTCGCTACATGTTAGAAGACTAAAGACGAGTTGCATTTACGATCTAAAGACTTCTTCTTTTATCACGGGCACTTATCAAACAGTTGTCGGGTTTAGGGAGAGCACTAATTGGGGAGAGTGAAATGTTTAATCCTCAATTAGACTTGCTCATTACGTTGCTTTAGCAAGTTGATTCACAAAGACTTGAGCGATCCTGTTCTCAATTCAAGTATTTGGGTGATAAGTGTTCTTGATTTGAAGTGTCAAAACTATCATGGGGAAGGAGACACATATCTAAACGCGAGTAAACTTTATGAACTTAATACTTCTAAGTAATTGAAGATATCCCGGGAAGACAAATGTTATTACCGCGGAGAAACTCAAGGTTTGACTCATGGCGAGTAAACTTGATGAGCTTAATACTTCTAAGTGATTGAAGATATCCGGAAAACATTGTCATGACCGCAGAGAAACTCAAGGTTTTACTCATCAAAGCGTTTAGTGTTCTTATTCCAACTACGTGGGGAAGTGATGTAATAGAAAGTTTCGAAGATAAAGAGGTACACAAGTGTGTGATGATTTGATGTTATCACAATCATCCGGTGGATTGTGTACATTGGGGATGCTCATTTGGTTCACTTGAGTGCTTAATCGTGATTCAGAGATATAATCACTTATTCCTGAGTTGAAATCCGAGAGAGATAGTCCTCCGCAGAGATAATCAGATGATCGGCTGCTTCTTCAATGTTATCGGTTATTCTCTCTTTGGGCATTCCGGTTTTGAGCTTCATACACTTTCTTTGAGGAGAAAAAGTATACATCGGGGTTATTCTTTGGCTTTTGGACTTAATCTGCTACTTCGATGGTATAAGTTTCTTTGTCTTCGAGTATGTGTATTCGGGTTCGTGAGCTCTAGTCTAAGAGATTGACGCACTTCAACTACTGGGGAAGTGGTCTCTTAACACCTTTTGGAATGGATTGCGTCAGACTTCAGTGGTTATGAAATTTGAGAAGATTATTTATGTGTGGGATGATACGTTCTTTGTTCTTGTGGATGATATAACCCCGAACCGGAGATTCTCGATTATATTCTTAAATGGAGCAAATGGATTTTATGATAATGGTGGTGTGCTTATCGTGCACTTTTACAGCTAAGGAAAGCTTGAAATAGAGCTTGAATCGCTCATCCGATGGATTTTCGGTTTGGGGAAGCTGCCAAAGTCTCACTTTCGATGGTTCAATTTCTTTATCTCAAGTCCAGCCCTGGAAGCTTTGGTGGTGAATGTTTAAGAGTTGATGACTTCTATCTTCTACGACGTCTTTGCTTTCGATATCCTTATCTTGGTACTCGTATCATCATCTTCTTTAACTATATCATCTACTCTATCACTGTATATATTTATCAAAAAGAAAATAGAAAAATATAAAACCCTCAAAAGCCCATAAAAATCAGAAAATTGAAAAATACCAAAAATATTGTTTTCAAGACATGTCTTCTGGTATCGATAACATCTACGGTCTTAGAAATGTCATTCAATAATGGCACGGACTTTAGATGAAGTTCGAGCAGGAGGTGTAAATATTCCTTTCTAAACATGTCCAAAACCATGGCTTACGATTATTTCAGGTGTAACCCGGGCTTCAAAAAAATGGCTTGCGTTATTCACCCAACCGTGCTTAAACTGTGCTTGCGCCACTACTCAAACCCGCTTTAAACTAAACTATGGTTTGCTATTATTTCAGATAGCAACCGCCTCTTCAAGGAAGGAAAGTGCTTCGCTTAAACAATTTTTCAAAATATTTCGTGCACTTATCCTAAAACAATTTGAGGAAAGTATGTCGAAGGGCTGCCTACACAAATGTTTTTCCGTCTAAAATTCTTTAGAAAAATATTTGTTTTAACAAAATGGTGGTAAATGAGTTGCTTTAAAACAATCGATTCAGAGTTTTATTAAATTTGAAAACTCAATCAATGACTTCACGCTTTTAAACTTTTCAAAAAAATGAGTCATTGGTTGAGGGGGAGAATGTTTTCAAATTTACATCATCTAACGGGCTTTCTTAATCATCCTCCTCGTGCTTATTTGAAATATATAATTGCCTATGTTGAAGGACTAGGTTTCTAGGATATGAATGTTAGGTTTAGATGATTGTAGATTGATAAACATTATTCCCATGCCTTATATGAACTGATTGATATGTTGAATTGACTTTAATTAGTCGATTGTTGTTTGGGTGATGTCGACCACCATATATCTGTATGTGTGTTCACTAACATATGCAGGTATATTGGTATAAAAGAATGTTCCCCATCCGGATCCCACAATTGAAGATGATTGGATGCCGAAAGGAAAGGGTAACTATATCTTGGGTTGACAAATGAAGAAACGGAGCTTAATTGGACTTCTATGGAGAGTTGGCATAAATGCAACGTAAGAGGTCTCACTGCATCGTCGATCACAGATGGTTTTCTTTTAAGTGATTGAAGAAACAGAGCTTAATTTGACCTCGGTTGGCATTCAAAATGTAAGAAGAAGTCACTGCATCGGCAGCGGTTTTTCTTCCAAACCCTACAGCAATAACAACAGAAGCTTCTCAACAACCTAACGTATCTTTGTGCAGGATACCATTTTTTAAACAATTTTGAATAATTTGATTAAATTGTTTTGAAAATGGAAAATATTGTTTTGAAAATATATTGGACTAATTTTTGAAAATCACCGGACTTCATGTTATCAAAACCTAAGTCACTCAATTATTGACTTGTGTCATGATTGAGGGAGAGTGATTTAAAATAAAATATTTTCAAACTATATTTCTTCACAAAAGTTCCGTTTGTACAATAATTAAGTGGTGATCTAAAGATTTAATGTTATGTCATGGTATGATTTTCTTTAGAATCAAGATCTTTCAAAATGAAATTTTTTCGGTTCTTGTTTGATTGTGAAATTGTTTTATTTTACTTAAAGGTCTCTTAAAACAATCATACCTGACACTAACAATCTTTAATGTCTTAAAATGGTCCTTATCTGTCATTTTTCAAAATTAAATCAAGCCACGTCTTTCCCAAAATCTTTTAAATGATTTAAATCAATTGGGATCACAAATCTCAAAAGGTTTGAAATTTTGATCGGGTTAGAGATCGTGAGTTAAATCTCATCTTGTTTAAATGGAATTATTTTTAGTCCTTTAAAGGCACTCCTGCCTCCATGTGCCAAACGATTTCAAATACACAATGCACATGTTGAGGAGGAGGATTTATCCAAAAACATGATGAGTATTTAAACTTGGCCACATATTCTCCCATGTTTTATAAACCTTATTAAATCACTTGGGATCCAAAATCTCAAAGGGTTTGATATTTTTGATCGGGGAGAATTTGTGATTTAATAATGAAATTTGATAAAAGGTGATCGTTTTGATTCAATTGTGCGGCTCTCTCTGTAAATGCGCTTCGAATCTCGAAGCATATATTGAAGGGGAGCATTTTAAAAGAAAATAAACTATCGAGGTACAAAAGCTTTTATGTTTTAACATAATGTACCTTGATTGAGTTTTCAAATGGTTTCTTAAATGGCTTTTGTAATGCGTGGATGTGCCGCCTTCAATGCCAAGAACTCTTTGCCTCTATGTGATAAAAATGATTTCATATGCACATATTGAGGGGAGAATTTTACCAAGAAAATCAAATGGCTTTTTTCAGTATGAAATTGTGATCAAAGATAATATTTCAAAGTCCTCTTGCCTCCTTGTGCTAAACAATTTCTAAATCATATGCACATGTTGAGGGGAGGTTTTCTAAATGATCAAAACTATTAGGGTACAAAATGCTTTGATCTCGTATCACAAGTACCTTGATTGTTTTCCAAATGATTTTTCAATTGGTTTCAAGGAAGAATGAACTGTACCAAAAGACCGACCATTTTACTTTATGCATGGTGTTATAAGGATGGTTAGGTTAGGTATTCGTCCACGATCCCGCGAGCGGAGGGATCTACCGTGGACAATCCACTAGATAGTGTAGAGTCCTTAGGTATGATGAAAAAGGAGAAAATGAGAATATGGGAAGAGTGCGGACTGAGACAGAGCTAGTACTGGAATAAACCCAACAAGGTTCTAGTTATGAAGTCTCGGTAAGCAATAAAGGGGTTGAAGAATGAAAAAGGAATGAATGTGAAAAGGGTGAAAAGAAATAGCCCTCCATCAATTCAACCTTAGAGAAACGGGTTCAATACATATGCTACTGGTTGTTACTAAGGTAGCACCGGTATTGAAGACAAGACGTCATGGACCCAAAGTGATGCACTGCACAACTTCCCAAACTACTCAAGTTCCTTTAAAAGGGCTTGTTTCATTCTCACGGGGAACCGACATAATCTATCGACATTCTCTTAGAGATTGTTGATATTGAGGAAGGAGACCCTCTCCCTAGTCTCCGGCATAGGAACCAAATGTGCACTACTGAGTCTAGAGCCAAGAGATCATCCACAATATCTCATTAGGATACAAAGTTAATGAAGACTTGTTGTTTCACACAATGTGGAAAGTAAGTATATATTTAGAGTCCTACGCATTATCCTTGTGGTATTGTCAGAACATCCGAGTGATATGAAAATATTCACAATGAAGATGGAAATCCTTCTAGAGCCAACATCAAACAAGCTCTTGGTGGGTGACATGTGAGATCTTTCCTAAGACCAAACTTGTGACAACTGGATAGAAACGATGGGGAGATTCAATCTTGAATCAACCTTGGTCCAGGAATGGAATTGACGAATACTTTTGGAAAAACCGTTCGATGTGCAAATCTTCTTTTCTCTAGCACGTCGAATGTGTATTCATTTCAAATTCAAAAGTATCTCTGATTGAAAAATACTTTTAGGAAAACCGTTCGATGTGCGAATCTCTTCTTTTCGCTAGCACGTCGAATGTGTACTCATTCTAATACAAAAGTATTTTGATTGAAAATTGATCTTTCTCATAAAACCTTCTATGTGTATTGCAAAACTCTTCAATTTGTGGTTCACTCACTCCGTGTTGTCTTCTTTGAGGCGTTCGGTTTGAGAACAGCTAGAACAACTGAAACCTCGTCAAGGAGATTCTTAGGAATCCTACCCGATCAGGCACTTGTATCGATCAACGGGGAACCGTGGGCGTGTACCTCAATTCAGCGAAAGTGATCAAAGACACTTCGTGTGTTTTATTGCTATGCTTGTTGTTTCAGGTACATTTGGACGGTTGCGGTGATTCGAATTGAGGAGTCAATCCAAAGCATGCTCACTCAACACACTTAATTGAAGAAATCATGACCTGTGCATATCTACATAACATGCTCCGATATTTCTATACTATGCCGCGCCAATATCTAAACCAGATAGGCTTCCGCTACTCTGATTGAAAGATGTCATGATTCAAAAGTGTGAGCATGTCGGTCCAAAACTCACAACTTCACATGATGGCAACACAATAAAGGGTGATCCGTAGATTTACCGTGGTTGATGATCTCAATGAAAGCTTAAAGATCATCAAAGATGTGGATCGCTTAAAGGCCTCCACTTTAAGTACAAATCTATGCGGACTTTGAAGAATCGCTACACAAGCACAAAGAATGCGGAATTTGAAGAATTGTAGTCTACGAGCTTGGAACTAAAGACAAAGATAGAATGCTAGGATGCAAAATGTATTTCATGGGGTGACCTCCTTAGGGGGAGATTGTTAGGAATTGGAAATTCCATGTTAAAGTGTCGGTCACCCCAATTATGTTCTAGCATATGTTAGCTCGTAGACGTGTCGTTTGTTACGTTATTAAGTAGTTTATTTGTTAGTTTGTAGCGTAGTTTAGTTTAGAGCAACACCGTGGAGGAAGGGCGGGTCTTTACCTATCCTATCGATCCACAGGCGTTTGGAGGTGGGTATTTGTAAGTATAAATACCCCTTCCATCCATGGAAGGGGTGGTGCTTTCTAACATTCCATACTTTTGAGTAAACCTCTAGCAAGAACACCCTCTCTCTCTACTAACTCTCTAACTATGGCAAACATGTATTTTGATCATCCAAGACCACCCGAATCATCAACACAATAAATATATGATCCTACAATGTGTCCTTCCCCTCCACAATTGTAACACTTGATTGGCTTCCCTTGACCCTAAACCACAATCCTTCCTCGACTCTGATTGCCCACATAACCAACTCTAGCTCCTACATACCCATAACCAGTTCCAGCATCTGCATTCCCATAACAAGGTCCAACATCTGCATTCCCTTGTTCATTATGTGGAAGATAAGCATTTTGCCTTCCTTGCACATTTTAAACTACAACCCTTCCATCTTTAATAGTAGCATGATTTTGTAGATTTGATGCAGTTCTGAGATGATTTTTGGTGTGGGGATTGAGGTTTAAGTTTTGCTTAACCATTAGAGCCAGTTGATTTGAAAAGTGTTCCATGAACATGTCCGATGGCTTGTAACCTGGATCAGGAATGAGTTTGTGATTATTATCTCCAGTAGGTATAAATTGTGATGCTTTGGTACTTATCCCCACATTTGTGAAGAATGCAGTTGAATCATTTAAGAGCTTGCAATAAAGACATTACTTGTTGAACTTTTCCATGATCATACGTTCAAATGCAGCATGCTTCTCATGTTGGAGTAAGCGCTAAGCAGCTGTTGCTCATAATTGGTGTGCCTAAGTCCTTTGTTCAATTTAACAGCAGTGACAAATTTGTGCCATTCAGGATTCATCTTGTTCATGAACTTGGAATTGAGCTGGATATTAGGCATTGTCATCTTGATATTCCTCATATCATTCACAAGCTTGTGGAATCTCACATGATATTCAGTAACACTTTCCTCTGGGTTCATTTTAAAGTTCTCAAAATCATCATACAACTGAGAGTCTCTATCTTCCTTAGTTAGTTCCGAAACAGAGAGAAGCATCTTGACATTATCCCAGACAGCCTTGGCTTCAGTGTTGTGATTGATTAGCTTGTAAATGTCTTTTGGCAAACCTTGAAGTATGATGTTTGAGGCTCTAATGTTAGCATCATATCTCTTCTTCTCCTTATCATTAAGCTCATCATACATTCTTGGTCTATCCAACCCTAACACAACATTTCCATCAGTTCCAGTTTCGAGAATATCCCTGGTAGTTCCAATTTGAAATGGTCCTTCATTGTTAGGATTTAGAAAATCCGGTAGTTAAAGAGTCGGTCACCTCAAGTATATGTATTCGTTAGAAAGCTCGTAGCCATAGTCATGTAATGTTAGTAAGTAGTTTGTTAAGTAACACTGTGGAGGATGGACGGGTCTTTACCCACTGTATGCCTGATCCACAGCCCCGTAGGTGGCGTGTCTTGTAAGAAACTATATATACCCTCTACCTCCCAAGGTAGAGGGTTGGAGCTTTCAATATCATTTTTCTTTGTCTCACTAAGTTTCCAACTCTCTTTACTTTCTCTCTCTAAAACTCATACTATACGCCTACTTTGTGCATTAGATTATGTGTTTATGAAATCCAATATGTAACAAATGGTATCAAGAGCCATGGTTTGATCACTCATCTTTCATATTCTTGAATTTCTAGTGGTTTTCATAAGGTTTTTTGGGTTTGAATGAGTTTAGAGTAGTTTGCATCATTTGGATCATTTCTAGTGTTAAAGTTTGGATTTTGATAGTACTTTTGTGTTTAGAATCATTATAAGTGTTTGGGTTTTGGTTTTGAAGGTTTGAATCATCGTGGTTGAGTTATTTTTAGATTGAAAAGTGGTGTTTTTGAAAGTTTGTTGGATGCGAGTTGAGTCTCGGATTGGTTTTTCTTTGATGTGAGTTGTCTCTTCTGTGTACGCTTATGGAAGCGACTTGTTACATAATGTATGCGACTTGTCACAATTTGTGAAGCGAGTTGTCTTACATGCGAGTTGTCTATTGAAACAAAATGACAAGAAAGGACAAAGTAGTGGAAGTAGTGGGTGTACTTGTTTACTATCCTAGTTGTCTAGGGTGCGAGTTGTCTTGGGTGCGACTTGTCAAGTGTGCAACTTGTCTATTATGACTTGTCATTTCTTCGTGTTACATTTTACGGTTTCTCTTTTGATTCAGTAAAATCTCATGAAAGAATCTATTTCCCGGTTTAATCAAAGAATAGTAAAATCCCGTAGAATCTGTAATCATGTCTACAATCACTTCTTTTGTTGTTGATGATGTTCAAGCTGCAGGATCTGATACTCGTCCTCCCATGCTGGATAGAACCGATAATGACTATTGGGCTCAAAGAATCAGACTATACTGCTTAGGAAAGGAAAATGGGGTCAATATCCTCAAATCAATTGATGAAGGACCATATCAAGTTGAGACTACCAGAGACATTCTTGAAACTGCTGTTGATGGTTCATTTATATTAGGATTGGATAGACCAAAGATGTATGATTAACTTATTGATAAGGAGAAGAAGAGATACGATGCAGACATCAGGGCTTTAAACATCATACTTCAGGGTTTACCTAAGGACATTTACAAGTTGATCAATCACAACACTGAAGCTAAAGCAGTATGGGACAATGTTAAGATGCTTCTCTGTGGTTCGTAATTGACTAAAGAATATAGGGAATCTCAGCTGTATGATGACTTTGAGAATTTTAAGATGAATCCAGGGGAAAGTGTAACTGAATATCATGTAAGATTCCACAAGCTTGTGAATGATATGAGGAATATCAAAATGACAATCCCAAATATTCACTTTCAATTCAAAGTTTGTGAACAACATGAATCCCGAATGGCACAAATTTGTCACAGTGCGATCAAGCTAAACAAAGGTTTGAGGAACACCAATTATGAGCAACTGTATGCTTATTTGCTCCAAAATGAAAGCATGTTGTTTGAACGGACGATCCTTGAAAAGTTTAACAACAATGCTGGAAATGCAAGCTCATTAAATGATTCAACTGCATTCTACACTAATGCGGGAATAACTACCAAAGCATCTCAAGTCATACCTACTGGAAATGGTAATCACAAACTCATTCGGATCCGGTATAAGCCTCCAGAATCAGACACATTCATGGAACACTTGTCAATCAACGCTTTAATGGTCAAGTAGAACTTGAACTTCACCCCACACACCAACAATCATCTCAGAACTGCATCCAATCTTCACAATCATGCTACGGTTAAAGACGAAAAGGTAGTGGTGCAAAATTTGCAAGGAAGACAGAATGCATACCTTCCACATAATGAGCAAGGGAATGTTGGTGCTGGATATGGGAATGTTGGTGCTGAATATGGGAATGCTGGTGGTGGTGGTGGATATGTGGGTAATCAGAATCGTAGAAGGAACATGGCTCAGGGTCAAGTAAAGCTAATCAAGTGTTACAACTGTGGTGGAGAAGGTCACATCGCAAGGAATTGGAATCTTCCAAAATGTCCACAAAATGCAGAGTACTTCAGAGACAAGATGCTGCTGGGTGCAAGCTTAAGACAAGGAGAGTTTGCTGTTGAATGAGGAAGAACTACTATTCCTTGCTGAGGGAAATGCCAGAACTTATGATGCTGATGTGGATGAACAACCAGTGCAGGGTATGGATCAGAACAACCCCAATGCTGATGCATTTGATTCAGATGTTGATGATGAACCAACAACCAAGACCATCTTCATGGCTAGTATCTCACCAATGGTCTCTCCAAGGGTTTCTTCACCAGAACAGGCCAACCCTTCAAGGGAATCAATCATCTCAGAGGTATTAAAACTATATGATGAGGGTGATGTGCAAAAGATGCATGACAAAGTACAATCAACTGAAATTATTGAATCAGATATTGAAAATATGGGTAATAGCAATGTTGTCCCAAGTAATGCATCTTATGTAGTCAATGATGACTATATTTTTGATGAATACACTGCATGTGCCCTTGATGATTCCATAACTTCTGAACTAAATGCCTATAAGGAACAAGTTGCCATATATGAACAGCGTGCTAAGTTTGAATTTACCACCCGTGAGTAGGAAATGGATAACCTAGTACGTAAAGTTATAAGAAAAAGTAATTTTAGGGAAGAAATGTTAAAACAATAGTTAAACTCCTTACAAGAAAAGCTTACTAAAACTGTTAAGAAAAACCAAGAACTTCAAGAAAATGTAAAAGTGCTTAAACATGAATTTAATGCTAAGGAATCAAAACTTTTGAATGATTTTTCCAACCTAAAACTTTGAAAACAAACTTGAAAACAAGTTGTACATACAAGGGAACACCATTCAGACTGCTCTCATGGTCACTAAGCATAGAGTCCTAAGCAATAAGCATAGTGTTCCCTTAGAACCCAATCCTAATTATGGTAAAATTGCTAGAGCTGCTCAAAAGGTTGTCTATGATGGTGATGAGATCCTTAAGCCTAGACAAAAACCTACATGTATTGAGTGCACCGAGGAAGATAGAAAATTAGAAGATGCCACTAGAGAAAAAATGAATGATAAACTTAAAGATCCTTGGTGCATAAGACATAACATCACATTTAAATCCTATGATGACATCAAGGAAATTTGGATCTCCTTGAACATGTTTAAACCTCAAACTCAATTAACCCCTTAACAAATTTTCTGGAAGAAAGATATAGATAAGCAAAAAGCAGATAATTTTGTTGAAAAGAATTCCCCTTGTTGGAAACTGCCTCCAGCCACTGTGTATCCTCCAAATACACCAATGCATTTAGTGCCTAGAACTATTCCCACTAATAGCAAGACCTTAATCAGCCTTTATGTAGTTTACCAACTATTTGTTGATTTTGAGAAAACGTGTAAGAAGAGAATCACTCCTACTGGGATAACTGAAGGGGAAAGGGGTTTTTGAACAAACTAAAGAATGCTATTTAACTAAGGTCATGCCTTTCTTTAAACAACTTAAAGAACAATTTGAGAGTCTTCAAAAGGGAATAAACACAGAGATTAAAGAAATGAAAAACGTGTTTAATGATATGGAATTTGAGGTCAGTATGAATGAACGTGAGCTTAAGAGTAAAGAAATTAAGATAAAGAATCTGCACATCATTAATGATAATTTTATCTCTCAATGTGTTGCTCAAGATGTGTTCTACGTTGTTACAAATTATTCTATTACTGCATCTCAATTTCATGAATTATCTGTTGCATTAAAAGTTTCCAATGATCGTGTCATTGAGCTTGAAACCATAAATTCAAATTTGCATGATAAAGTTGAATAGGATGATCATGATAACTTGGTCAAACATTTTTCTAAATTGGAAGTTGAACATCTTGCTTTGCAATTAAAATATCAACATCTCAAAGAAAATGTTAAAACCTCAAATGTCAAGACATCCTCAGATGCTCCTGAGTTTGTTGCAGTTTTTGAAATTAGCAAACGTGATGAACAAATTCGAGCTCATTACAACACGATCAAAAGATTGAAAACCCAAATTTCACAATTAAAATGTGAAAAGAATGATGTGACTGGCTCCTAAATGCCTCCTCCTTTAGAATCTCAGAATTCTAAAAACCTTCATCTTCAAAACATCATTAATTTTTCACAACATGAAAATGAGTGTTTTCAAGCGGAAAATGAAAAGGTTCAACTACATTTCAAAGAGTTATATGAAACAATTAAGGTCACTCGTGACAAGAACAATGAAAAAATAACCTCTTTGCAAAAGGAAATTGAGAATCTTAAGAGTCAGGAAAAAGGGAAAATGCTAATTGATTGTAATGTGAATTCTGCACCAATGGTGGCTGCTAGTACTAAATATGCTATGTCTGTGAAGTATGTTCCTCCTCATCTTAGGAACAATGGTTTCGCTATTCAAGCATATTTTTCGTACCTTAAGGATAGTCTAGAATGTCTACGTGAGATTGTTGAAGAGGATAAGATAGAAAAACCACTTGATAATGCAATTGGGCATGCATGCTTATATGCCAAACGATCTCAGGAACTTTTAGAATGCTTGATAGCAATATGTCCTAAATTTGACACTAGGAAAGATAGAGTCATTATGCCTTGCTCTATGCCATCTGACACTAGGAAAGATAGCAAGCATGTGACCCTTGATATGCCTTGTTCCTATGTGCCTACTAGAACTTTAGATCCCAACACTTCTACACCAGTCATGCAGATAGTAGTAAAACCAACTAATGTTCCCATCGTTCCCTCTACAGAGTAATGTGACACTAAGGCGAGCGGGTCAAAGCCTCCAGGCAATACAAAGCAAGATAGGACCTTGCAAGCTAAGAGTGATCAATGGAAGAAAGTAGAAGATCACCCTAGGAACAATAAGTTTGAGTTGAATAAGACGAATCGTGTTGATTCTAGTATTAGCTATGAGCGTACTATAATTAATTCGAATTCTGCTACTATTTGTAAAACATGTAATGAATGTTTGGTTTCTGGTATGAATCATGAATGTGTTGTGAATGATTTGAGTAATGCTGTTAAATCTCTGGTAAAAAATGTTAACATTAGAAAACAGGTTAAGGATGTGAGAAAACCAAGGTGGAAGAAGATTAGAAAATATTGGAAACCAACAGGAAGAAAATTTAGTAATGTAGGTTATCAATGGATACCTACTGGCCATAAATTCAACCTAAATGAGTTGTGCCCTAAATTATCCAGATCAATGCCCATTAGGAAATGGATGCCCACTGGTAGAGTCATACCTTTATGAAGTGAACACACTTGGAATAGATCCAGTGTCACTACTAATTCTGCATCTACTTCTAATGATATCGTTGACTCTGTTTCTGATGTGGATGTTCCAATCTCGTTTTCTAACCAAGTGGAACCCATTCTCGCATAGGGATCCAAAATGTCCAGTCATCCATACTTGTCTGTGTTCAACTGCAGGTCGTTCAAATCGTTCTGCGGTACCTGGACTCAGGCTGTTCCAAGCATATGATTGGAGATCGCTCGCGGCTCATGAACTTCGTGAGTAAATTTATCGGGACTGTTAGATTCGGGAATGACCATTTTGGGGCAATTATGGGTTATGGAGATTATGTGGTTGGTGAAAGTGTAATTTCCCGAGTATATTATGTTGAAGGTCTTGGTCATAATTTGTTTTTCTTCGGTCAATTCTGTAATTCTGATCTAGAAGTGGCCTTTAGAAAACATACTTGTTTCGTTACAGAACTTGATGGTGTGGAACTTTTAAGAGGAAAACATGGAACAAAATTGTACACCATCTCTATCGAAGATATGATGAAGTCTTCCAATCGCTTGTTATCAAAGGCTTCAAAAACAAAGTCATGGTTATGGCACCGTCGTCTCAATCACTTGAACTTCAGAACCATAAATGATTTGTCTAGAAAGGACCTCGTAAGAGGTTTACCCAGATTGAAGTACCTAAAAGATCATCTCTGTTCAGTATGCCAATTGGGAAAAAGCATGAAATATGCCCATAAACCCAAACCTGCAAACTCAGTTATAGAAGTTCTTCATACTCTTCACATGGATTTATGTGGACTCATGAGAGTGCAAACTATAAACGATAAGAAATATGTGTTAGTCGTGGTTGATGACTATTCTCGGTTTACTTGGGTATGTTTTTTAGGACAAAGGATGAAACTCCAGATGTCATCATCAAACTTATTAAACAGCTACAGGTTCGACTTAATAAAACTGTCAAAATTATTCGTACAGACAATGCAACTGAGTTTGTTAACAAAGAACTGAGTCAGTTCTATGAAAGCATTGGAATCAGCCATCAAAGAAGTGTTCCACGTACTCCTCAACAGAACGGTGTAGTTGAAAGACGAAATCGGACTCTTGTCGAAGCTGCAAGGACTATGCTGATTTTCTCAAAGGTTCCAATGTTTCTCTGGGCTGAAGTTATTGTCACTGCTTGCTACACCCAAAATCGTTCCCTCATTCACACCTCTCATGGAAAGACTCCTTACGAACTTGTCCACAACCGAAAACCAGATCTATCTTTCCATTGTGTTTTCGGTGCCTTATGCTATCCAATGAATGATTGTCAAGACTTAGGAAAGTTAAGAGCTAAGGCGGACATTGGATTTTTTGTTGGTTATGCACCAAACTGGAAGGGTTATCGAATCTACAATAAAAGAACCCGAGATATCATGGAAACAATTCACGTCACGTTCGATGAGCTGTCTGAGCAAATAGCTCCAGGACAATCAAGTTTTGGACCCGCATCTCAACATTTATCTTGTAGTCCTTTCAGTTCCTCTCTTGTACAGAATCCCTCACCTACAGTTCCATATGTACCTCCTCTGAAGAAGATTTGAAGAAACTGTTTGATCCAATGTTTAATGAATATTATGAACCTATTATCAATAATCATTTTACACCATCAACAGTGACGGCTTCTAATCCAATCAACACAGATAACCTGTCTGTTTCAATGACTCTGTCTCAAGAAGCGCCTGCTGAAGATCACTCATCATCATCCTCAAATCCTCAATCTTCGAGTGTACATCATGGAAATGCATCTGCCAACTATGATGGAGATAACCCCTTAGCCACTCCAGAAGATGCACCGTTTGAAAATATTTTTGCTCCTGATCCATCATCTGAACCATCTTCATCAGGGGACCCCAACTTTGCTACATCAGTTCCTCAACAACAACGACACGAGCATTTCATAAAATGGACACATGATCATCCATTGGAAAATATCATTGGGAATCCTTCTCGTCCAGTATCCACTGGTAAACAACTCGCTACTGATGCCTTATGGTGCTTCTTCAATTCCATATTATCAAAGGTCG
Organism: Chrysanthemum makinoi; assembly: GCA_910596185.1. Classification (NCBI taxonomy): domain Eukaryota; kingdom Viridiplantae; phylum Streptophyta; class Magnoliopsida; order Asterales; family Asteraceae; genus Chrysanthemum; species Chrysanthemum makinoi. Next base: position 266,653,570 of record OU343225.1, on the reverse strand, counting down.
AACCAAAAGATGTTAAAACCGCAATGTCTGAGGACAGTTGGTTCAATGCAAAGCAAGAAGAAATTCACGAGTTCGAGGCAATCAGAATCTTCTTGGCTAATGCTGCTAGCAAGAACACGGTGGTTTATCAAATGGATGTGAAGACGCCATTTCTTAATGGAGATCTAAAAGAAATCGTTTATGTCAGTTAGCCTGAAGTTTTTGTGGATCCAGAACGTCCTACTCATGTCTATCGCTTGAAGAAGGCTCTTTATGGCTTGAAACAAGCTCCAAGGGCATGGTATGACACACTGTCAAAGTTTCCCTTAACCAACGGATTCAGCAAAGGTGCAGTTGATCCCACATTGTTCACCAGAAAGTCAGACAAACATTTAATTCATTTTCAAATCTATGTTGATGATATTATTTTTGCCTCGACCGACCCTAATGAATGTGATCTTTTTTCAAAGGAAATGGGCTCCAAACTTCAAATGTCTATGATGGGACAAATGTCATTTTTCTTGGGATTACAAATTTCACAAAGTCCCGGAGGCATTTTTATCAATCAATCTAAATATGCAAATGTGATCTTAAAGAAATTTGGATTTAATTCTTGTGACCCTATTGACACTCCCATAGTGGAGCGTACTAAACTGGATGAGGACCACTCAGGGATCATGGTTGACCAAACTAAATATCGTAGTATGATTGGATCCCTGATGTATCTTACCGCCAATAGACCAGACATTCTGTTCGCTGTATGCATGTGTGCTAGATACCAGGCTAAGCCTACCAGAAAGCACCTTGAAGCTGTTAAACGGGTCTTTCGGTATCTCCAAGGAACCATCAACACGGGTATGTCACTAACAGCCTATGTAGATGCTGACCATGCAGGGTGTCAAGATACACGTCGAAGCACGTCAAGAGGTGCTCAGTTTTTGGGTGATAAGCTTGTGAGCTGGTCTTCAAAGAAACAAATGAGTACCTCAATATCCTCTACAGAGGCAGAATACATAGCCATGTCATCTTGTTGTGCTCCAATCCTATGGATGAGAACCCAATTATCTGACTATGGCTTTGAATTCAACAAAATCCTTATGTACTGTGATAACAAAAGTGCCATTGCTATCTCATGCAACAACGTTCAACATTCAAGAGCAAAGCATATCGACATTCGACATCACTTCATCAGGGAGAAAGTGGAGAAAGGTGTGGTGGAACTTTATTTTGTGAGAACTGAATATCAACTGGCAGACATCTTCACCAAAGCTCTTCCAAGAGAACGTTTTGAGTTTATTCTTGCACGACTTGGACTTAAGAGTCTACAACCGGAAACACTCAAACATCTTCAAGAGGAAGATGAGGAGTAAAGGCGTTTCTTCATCTAACTCTTGTACATATTTATTCAAAAAGAAAAATACAAAATTATTAAACCCACAAAAAGAAAATAGAAAAATATAAAATTTCAAAAATCCATAAAAATCATAAAATCTTTGAAAAAGCCCAAAAATATTATTTTTCCCATCTATTTCTGTTCTTCGATAACATCTACGAACTTTGATTTTTCACTCAAAGAATGGCACGGGTCTTTAGATGAAGTTCGAATGTACATGAACCTTAAAAAAAATGGAATTGAGAAAAATGATAGTTTACTGTCATTTCAGGCAGTAACCAGTTTTTAAAAGAAAGAACAGAGCGATGCTTAAATTAATTTTTGAAGCCTCATGCTCTGATTCTAAAATCATATGTTTGTCGCCAAAAAGACAAATGTTTCCCTCACAAATATTTTTCCTTCTATATATTCTTTTGAAAAATATTTGTCATCTAATGAAAAAAAAAATTGCTTTGAAAATAACTCAGACCATATTTTTGAAAATCAGCTGGACTTATCATTTGTCAAAATCTCTTACACTCAATCAACAACTTATGTCATTGATTGAGGGGGACAATGGTTTTCAATCAAATCAAAAAGTTATCTTTCAAAATAATTGGCACGTAATCGAGCAAGGTATAATTTTGGAATTGGATCCAGACCAAGACTAATGTTGTGTTTTCATAAGATACTTAAGTATGTTTATCATTGGAGTTTAAAGTCTCAGAATTTTATCCTTATCAGTTATATGTTTTAAAAGCAAGTCACAATTCCCCTCAAAAGCTTTCAAAAACAATTTAAATCAATAGAGATCACAAATCTCAAAGGATTTGAAAATTGTGATCGGGGGAGAATTTGTGATTTAAATCGGATAAAAACTGATAATTCAATAAGTGGTTTTATAAAGATAATAACAAGCACTCCTCCCTACATGTGCCAAACGATTTCAAATTTTTCATGCATATGTTAAAGGGGAGCATATATCTCAAACCAAAAAGGATTGAAACGTGATTGATTTGTCTCTAAGTGTAGGTTCTCTCTAATATGTGCAATACCCTTTCGAATCTCGATGCACATATTGAGGGGGAGCAATCATAAGAAAACCTCATCCTTCCCAAAATTGATTTTTCAAAGTGTTTAAATACTAGATTTAATCAAGAAGCGATGATGATCATTTTAGAAAATGTTAATCAAAAGATTGGATCTTTCATGCTCAATCTAAGATTTCAAATGTCCTCTTGCCTCCATGGGCTAAAATAATTTCTAATACTTGAAGCACATGTTGAAGGGGAGCATTTCTAAAATATAAAAAACAATTAAGGTACAAAATACTTTGATTTTATATCACAAGTACCTTGATTGATTTTCAAATGGTTTTCAATTGGTTTCAATGGCAGAAGAACAATACCAAAAGACCGACCAAAATTAATTTATGCATGGAGATATAAGGATGGTTAGGTTAGGTATTCGTTCCCACGATCCCGCCAGAGCCGGAGGGATCTACCCAGGGACAATCCACTATATAGTGTAGAAGTCCTTAGGAATGATGAAAAAAAGGAGAAAAGTGAGAAATGGGAAGAGTGCGGACTGAGATAGAGCTAGAACTGGAATAAACCCAACAAGGTTTTAGTTATGAAATCTCGGTAAGCACTGAAGTGGTTGAAGAATGAAAAAGAAATGAATGAGAAAAGGGTGAAAATAAATAGCCCTCCATTATTTCAACCTTAGGGCAGAAATCGGGTTCAATTCATATGCTACTGGTGGTTACCAAGGTAACACCGGTATTGAAGACAAGACGTCATGGACCCAGTGATGCACTACACTACAACTTCCCAAGCTACTCAAGTTCCTCTTAAAAGGACTTGTTTCATTCTCACGGGGAATCTACATAATCTATCAACTTTCTCTTAGAGATGGTTGATATTGAAAAAGGAGACCCTCTCCCTAGTCTCCGGCATAGGAAACCAAAGTGCACAATTGAGTCTAGAGCCATGAGATCATCAATAAATCTCATTTGGACACATTATTCTTGAAGACTTGTTGTTTCACACTATCCTTGTGGTATTGCCAGAACATCCGAGTGATATGTATAATATTCACAATGAAGATGGAAAGCCTTCTAGAGCCAACATCAATCAAGCTCTTGGTGGGTGGCATGTGAGATCTATCCAATAGATCATCCATGTGACAACTGGATAGAAACGATGGGGCGATTCAATTTTGAATCAACCTTGGTCTAGGAAATGGATTGACGGATACCTTTGAAAAACCGGTCGATGTGCTCAAAAATTCTTTTATTTAGCACGTCGACTGTGCATTATGTTTTCAAAAATTAAAAGGGTATTTATGATTGATAACCGATTTTCATAAAACCTTCGTTGTATTGCAAAACCCTTTATATTAAGCAATACATGATTGTTTTCAAATCTTTTTCATCAATCAGTGAATCTCAATTCGCTGGTTCACTCACTCCGTGTTGTCTTCTTTGAGACATTCGGTTTGAAACTCTAAAAACAGCTGAAACCATGTCTAGAAATTCTTCGAATTATACCTGATCACAGTGCAATACTTGTACTTGATCAATGAGGAACCGTGGGTGGTGTACCTCAATTCAACGAAAATGATCAAAGACACTTTCGTACGCTTTATTGCTAACTGTTGTATGCAGGGAAACTGACGGTTGCAGCTGATCAAAATTGATAAGTCATTCCATAACCGCATGCTCACACATGACGTTCATTTCAAAGTAATCACGATATATGCATATCTTCATCAAGTGATTCTGATATCTTCACTCCATGCTTCTGCTACGCTGCTACAAATATCAAGAATCAACAAAAGCTTCCGCAAATCTGATAAGAAGTTATCATGATCCAGAATGTGAGCATGTCAGTCCAAAAGTCATAACTTCACATGATGACAACACTTCAAAGGATAAGTCATAGATTTATGGTGTCAGATGATCTCAATGCTGGCTCGAAACTCATCTTCACGTGGATCAGTTAAAGACCTCCACTTCAAATAACAAAACATGCGGTACATGAAGAATCAAAGGCTACAGACTATAGAGCAAAGAACTTAACCAAGAATCCAAGAACAATCAAAATGTAATATCTGTTTGTATTCAATGTAAATGGAGGTGACCTCCCTTAGGGGGAGATTGTTAGGATTTAGAAAATCCGGTAGTTAAAGAGTCGGTCACCTCAAGTATATGTATTCGTTAGAAAGCTCGTAGTCATAATCATGTAATGTTAGTAAGTAGTTTGTTAAGTAACACGGTGGAGGACGGACGGGTCTTTACCCACTGTATGCCTGATCCATAGCCCGTAGGTGGCGTGTCTTGTAATAAACTATATATACCCTCTACCTCCCAAGGTAGAGGGTTGGAGGTTTCAATATCATTTTTCTTTGTGTCACTAAGTTCCCAACTCTCTTTACTTTCTCTCTCTAAAACTCATACTATACACCTACTTTGTGCATTAGATTATGTGTTTATGAAATCCAATATGTAACATTCATCAATTGACTTAAGGTTGTTAACCCCATTCTCTTTTCCTAAGCAATACAATCTGATTCTTTCAGCCCAAGAGTCATAATCAGTTCTATCAAGCATGGGAGGATGAGTATCGGATCCTGCAGCTTGAATATCATCAGCAACGGAGGAGGTGATTCTAGACATGATTCCTAAGAACACGGGATTTTACTTCTCTATGATTAAACCGGGAAATAGATTCTTTCGCGGGATTTTACTAAATCAAAAGAAAACCATAAAACGTATCACGAAGAAATGACAAGTCTCAAGAGACAAATCGCACAACTGACAAATCGCTTAACACAAATTGCTTCAACAAACCGCTATATCAAACCGCTTAGAGTCAAACCGCTTAACACAAATCGCTTGATGACAAATCGCTTGAATCAAACCGATGTATCAAACCGCTTAGCACAAATTGCAGGAGACAAACCACTTACTTCAAAACGCTTTGGGACAAACCGCTTAGAGAAAATCGCTTATATCAAAACGCTTTAGATCAACCCACATATGACAAACCGCTATCTTGACAAACCTCAACGGAACACAAGTACTTCCACTACTTTGTCCTTTTTGTCTCTTTGTCTCAACACTTAAACCGCTTAAGTGACAAATCGCATAAAATTTGATCAACTCGCATATACAAACCGCATAGTACAAGTATCAAACCGCATACAATTTATGATCAAATCGTATAATACAGGGGACAAACCGCATACAAGAATGATATCCGAGACTCAAACCGCTTTGATAACATCAAATTATCCTGAATATTAAGTGTCAATTTCCCCCGATAATGCTTGTAATTTATATCATTTATATGGATTTACGCTTGTTTTCCATTATATTCAACTTTCAGGTAAATTACGAGCATTGGAGATAAAGAGACGCGGAATTGGAGAGTTATTAAATATTTATCATAGTATGCTCACTTTGAAGAAGTTACGGCGTAACTCATCTCTCACATTACGCCGTAACTAAAGCATGACTCAGAAAACCAATTTATGAGAAGATTACGGAGTAACTCTCCCAAAGATTATGATGTAACCATATTAGGCCAAATGAGGTTCCGCGCCGCTAATAATTACGCCGTAACTCATGCATCAACTACGGCGTAACCATGATATATTGAAGATACGGCGTAACCCCTTTTAAGGTTACGCCGTAACCAGCAGATCTAGTCCAATTTACGAAGAAGTTATATGTTACGGCATAACTATTTTATTAGCTACGTCGTAACCAAGATCTGGCCTATAAATACTCGACGATTTCCAGCATTTGAAAGCATCCCATTTCACACACAACAATCAGAGAACGTGGGAAGAAGCCAAAGGCAGATCTAGAGGAGCAAACTGAGCTATCTCCAAGGGAGAAATCACTCCCCTATGATAAGCATTAGCATTTTATCTTTTCTTTACTTTCGATTCATGTATTTCATAACATTAAACATTGAATTGATTTGTATGGTTAATATGAGCGGCTAAGCACCTCTTGGTGCAGGCCTAGTTATGATTCCTTAATTGTTTTTTTTGCGTTTACATTACTTCCGTATAATTATTTCTAAGTGTATGCATGCATAGTTTATTGGTAGCTACCCTTGTTTCGGTAGTTTTGAATGGCGGTAGAGGCTAGTTTCTTAGGAGAAATGACCAACTGACCCTAAGATGCGTATGAGCACGTTGAAAATGTCTTATACATCACAATCCTTTTCAACATTCCGGGTGTGTCTCATGACACTGTTATGCTTAGGGTGTTCCCCATGACTCTTACTGGGGCTGCCAGTAGATGGATCGAAAGATTGCCCACCGGGGCAGTTAATAATTGGGCTCTACTAAAGAAGAACTTCATCCAGAGGTATTGCCCTCCATCAAAGATATCTAACCAGCTCTTGGAAATCCATAATTTCAAGCAAGAAGACGATGAAACGTTGTATCAAGCCTGGGATAGATACAACAATCTCCTCTACAAATGTCCTACACATGAACTGAACAACCAGCAAAAAGTCAACATCTTCTACAAAGGACTCAACATAACTACAAGGTAGATGCTCGACTATCAAGGACTAATTCCGAGCATGCCTCCTACTCTAGCAATTGAAGCCATTCAAAAAATGGCTGATCATTCCCAAAAATGGCACGATAGAGGAAACAAAAGAAACCAAGGCGGAAGTTTTGACGGAATTGCAGCCATCGCTAGCAAAATTGAAAATCTAAGTCGAGATATGCTAAAAATCATAGAAACCGTTCATGCTATCCAAGTGGGTTGTGAAAGCTGTGGGGGAGGACATCTCACAAAGAATTTTCCTCACAACAACGATATAATCGAAGAAGCTAAATATGGAGAAATCGACCGTTTTACAGAGATAACCGTAATAGTAATGGTTTTCGTGGAGGATCTGCTGGAAACTACAATTGTGGGCCTTATCGAGAAAGAAAGCCCAACCTTGAAGAGACAATAAACAAATTCTTGGAAAGTTCAGCCCAAAGACAAAAGGAACAAGATGAATGGCTAAAAGAATTCCGGAAAACACCTGACGTGAAATCTTTCCAATTACGACACAACCCTAAAAAACCTTGAAACCATGGTGGAAAAGCTTAGTGAGAAGGTAAGGAAGAATAACACTAAACCGAGAGGAACAAAACCCACAATGGAATGTAAGGTCATTTTAGCTGATGATGACTCGAAGATACAAGCTAATTCTCACACCGAAAATTCGGATTCTAGTGAAAATTCCGGTGACAGATTGAAGTTACGCCATAACCTGTCTAAAGAGTTACGGCATAACTATGTTTTTGACAGCGATCGTGGGGTTATGAAAGATATTGATAAGTATGACTCAAGCGAGTTACGCCGTAACCAAACATCACAGTTACGGCGTAACTAGGATACATGGGTAGACAAATTTCTCAAAGTGGACGAATCAGGAACACAGGTAGTTAACGGTTGGTCCCACGACATTAATTTATGCCCTCTGTCCCCATCTAAAAATAAATATCATTGGTGCAAGAAGATACCCATAGCTAAGGGGGACTGGTATGATCTATGGGCTTCATGCGACCCTAGAAATGAAATTTGCGATGGAGGAACCGATAAGGATAGGGTCAAAAATAAAAAATTCATGTGGGCTACGTATACTGATGAAGAAAGATTGGAAAAACTCTCATTCGAGGAAGAAGAGGAGCCGCCTATCACTCATTGGTGCACCCCGATAATCATAACTGCCGATGAATCCACACGAGCATGGCCTACGTGCGACCCTTTCCGTGAGTATTGTAACGATGGTGGTAACTTAAAAGAAGAAGAATGGACGTGCCCTCACGAGCTTGAAAGACATAATGTCAAGTTCAGACATTTGACATTTGATGATTGTTACGCGATACAATTTGGGAATGCTAAAATTAACCCGAATCTTCTTAAAAGGCTCAAGATTAACTACGAGGATCATCATCAGAAAAAGGAATTGGTTAATGATGACATCTACTGCGTGGAAGATCCTTTAAGAAGCACTGATGACAAAGAAGCCCGAAGTCATTGGTGTGAAAAGATAAAATCTCCTAGGGAAGTCTTTTGGGCATCATGCAACCCTTATGAAGATAAATGTAATGGGGGAAGCAGTCTAATGAGGGTTGGGGAGGATGAATTCTTTTGGACCTCAACCAACGATACGGAAAGGACAAAATTGCCTTGGTTAGACAACTTGGGATTCGACAGTTGGGTCAAGATTAAATATGGAAAGGTTGATACGTTGACAAAAGAAAAGATCTTGAAAGAATATATGAGTAAAGAAAGTCCGAACAACGAGAGTCCTAACAACTTAAGTGACATAATAATCGAAGATACCAAAGAGTCGGTAAGGAATGAAAAGGAAGAATGCAAATGTGTACTGGTAGAAGATTTGCTCGACGAGGAATGGTTTAAAGGCACCGAGTCTGACGACGATGACATAGAAGGGATTTTAGATTACCTTGAGTTGCAAGGAAAAGAGGAATTTACTGACCCCGATGATGAAGCATATGAGCAAAGGAGGTGTAAACTCCTTGGGATTCCATACAAAAGGCCACCCCCAATTATTGCTAAAAAATATGAGTTTAACAGATACCACTTGGGGTCGCAGGAAAAAAATTTCAAATTTTGGAAGATCGATACTAAAGAAGACCTCTGCACTGCCACAAATGTCGCTTGGGTAAGACATAACTTAATGAAGGACATGGAGAAAGTTGGCCAAGTCCAAAGGCCATCATAAAGCCCCGAGGCTCTGAGTCTAACTTAAAGACTCGTATATAAAGAAAACTGCTCTTTCGGGAGACAACCCGAATTATCCCTTTCTTTTATTTTATTTCAATTTATGTTTGGTTTTGTCTTTTTAACCATTTTTGCAGGAAACAAAGAAGAGTTGCTGCTGCAGCATGCTGATCTGACTATAGTTACGACGTAACTCATTCTCATGGTTAGGCCATAACAGGCCCTTTGCAGCAAAACTTCAGATGCACTACCAATTACGGTGTAATCCCATCTCGCTGGTTACGCCGTAGCTACACTTTTGCAGCGTATGCCAGGTTTTTCCTAGTTACGGCGTAACTCCTTATAGAGTTACGACGTAACTATCATCTGCACTACTTCTTTCATTTTAAACACAATAACCTAGTATTAGTATTTTAAATGAACTTTGTGGGTGTGTTCCCTGTAAACCCTCACGAGACTTCACTCATCCACTTAGGACACCAAGTGGTTTAAAAGGCTTGTTGCATATGCTGAATGCAACCGTGATTCCTACGATTATGCTTGTCGGTAGTGTGATTTCAGGGATTGTGCTTGTCGGTAGTGTGATTTCAGGGATTGTAGTGTGATTTCAGGGACACCAAGTAGAATTATGCTTGTCGGTAGTGTGATTTCCGGGATTGAAGTTTGCTCGTGGATGCTTATACGAAGGCACGACCCTTTTTCGTGGGCCTTCTTTCTTTTTGGAGAAAATTTCAGGGAAGTCCTCGCTCTATTTCTACTTTTCTCTTCACCTTTATTTAATGCTTAGTACAAAAGGGACTTTGTACAATTCAAGTGGGGGGATGGGAGAAGAATTGTCTCTTGAACTTTATGTTGCCCTCGTTTTTATAGTTTATTTTGAAAATTTATGCCATATTTAAAATTTTGACATGTTTTTCTTAACCTAACTAGATTATACCTTAGCCGAGCACATACAACCCTTGACATTATATTGTGAGATTAGCCTTATCCGTTTCCAAAACATTACCCCAAATCCACCAAATTATGAGTGTGCCAGTAGCTTGTAAACCTTAGAACTTGGCCTTTGCATCATTTCGAGACCATAGATGAGGTATGTTGAGTTAGCTCGATATAATTGGACTTTTCAGTTTAAGAAGGCAGTATTATAGGATTATCACACAAATAGCCTACCATTTGTGTGTCTTTCGATTAGTCACCTCGACTTCTCGACCTCCATGTAAAACCCTTTTGTTGCACTCACCTTTAGTGCAAGATACCCCTAAATACACCCATCTGAGCCATTCCTTTCATTTTGTTAACCCAATATATTGTTTCGTTACACCCTTACACCTTAGCCTACCCTATAGTCTTAATTTGTGATTGGGAAGTCATCATTTGCCTAAGTTCAAGGTTCAAGTGGTAAGGTTCGGGAATCACGCTTTCGTCGACGACATATTCTTAAAGATCATTGAAGACCCCCCGAATTCTCATTGTTCATCTCAAGTGGGGGGATGTTATGTTTAGTTGTAATGTTTACGTAAAAAAAATAAAAAATTAAAATTTTGTTATGTTATTCAGTTTATTGTAAAGTGCGATGTTATAAGCACTATGTTATGAGCTTTATACAGATTTAGTATCGAGGAGGCCACCTCGGTGACATTTTAAGATTAGAGTTGGTAATTGCGCCAACAGTTGAAGAAAAGGTGGTGTGCCCATCATGACGTTCTCTAATGACACATCTACCTTGTATTTCATGATCTGGTTTCTTAACTAAGAAGCTTGAACTTTGGGCGGACGGTAAGTGGTGACGACTTGGTTATAGATTTAGACTATCTGCTTGATTTTTATTTTACACCATTTATATATCCCATGTCTTATCCTACCCTTTAGTCATGAAGCATGTCTAGGTGATGCAGCGAGCAATCTTTGGTGTCTTGGCCATGGATTTGGTCATGTATCATTGATTTTCTCCACTTCACCGTGACATGTTAGTAATGAAAAATCACCCTTAACCTTGTCATGTCAACCCATATTGCCTTCGAGAATTGTTTTGTCCTTAACTCTAGTGGTGGAGATTTGTGTAACCGCCAAGCTTTTGATAGAATACATGCTATGACTGTGCAATTAAGCGATCACCCAAAAATTGATTCTTAGAATAGTTGAGAGATTTGAGTGTTTCGTTCCCATTTCGTGAGGTGTTCGGCTTTGTTTTATTCTAGCATAAGGGATTTGTAAACTTATAATTTCCAGGTAATGGGAGATATCTTGTTAGGAATCTATCTAATAAGGTCTGCTTGAGGGCAAGTAGAGTTTAAGTGGGGGGATATTTGATAACATCAAATGATCCTGAATATTAAGTGTCAATTTCCCCCGATAATGCTTGAAATTTATATCATTTATATGTATTTACGCTTGTTTTCCATTATATTCCACTTTCAGGTAAATTACGAGCATTGTAGCTAAAGAGACGCGGAATTGGAGAGTTATTAAAGATTTATCATAGTATGCCAACTTTGAAGAAGTTACGGCGTAACTCATCTCTCACATTACACCGTAACTAAAGCTTGACTCAGAAAACCAACTTATCAGAAGATTACGGAATAACTCTCCCAAAGATTACGACGTAACCATATTAGGTCAAATGAGGTTCCGCGCCGCTGATAATTATGCCGTAACTCATGCATCAACTACGGCGTAACCATGATATATTGAAGATACGGCGTAACCTCTTTTAAGGTTACGCCATAACCAGCAGATCTAGTGCAATTTACGAAGAAGTTATATGTTACGGCGTAACTATTTTATTAGTTACGCCATAACCAAGATCTGGCCTTTAAATACCCCACGATTTCCAGTATTTGAAAGCATCCCATTTCACACACAACAATCAGAGAACGTGGGAAGAAGCCAAAGGCAGATCTAGAGGAGCATACGGAATTATCTCCAAGGGAGAAATCACTCCCCTACGATAAGAATTAACATTTTATCTTTTCTTTACTTTCGATTCATGTATTTCGTAACATTAAACATTGAATTGATTTGTATGGTTAATATGAGCAGCTAAGCACCTCTTGTTGCTGGCCTAGTTATGATTCCTTAAATGTTTTGTTTGCGTTTACATTACTTCCGTATAATTATTTCTAAGTGTATGCATGCATACTTTATTGGTAGCTACCCTTGTTTCGGTAGTTTTGAATTGCAGTAGAGGCTAGTTGCTTAAGAGATATGACCAAGCGAACCTAAGTGAGTAGACTAAGAGCGGGAAGGGTAAGATATAATCAACTGACGACCCTTTCTACTTGTGCGATTTGACCAACTGATCACCTACCGTTTGGATGAACTTAAGAATTAGGGGTGAGTGTCTAAGATGCTAGCCCGCACTCACTATTATATGTCTAGCATGTAGTGGAACTTAATGACTCGGCTTAGGGGACCAGGAACAACTGGACTTATGAAGGGACACCTGACTTCTCCAGTGGTGGCATCTTTGCTGATAGGTTAGGGCGAACTGACCAAATCTTTGTCCTCTCGACTTTGGACGTATACATTACTAGCTAGGATGAGTAAATAGGTTAGCACCACTCTCCTCTATTGATAACATCTTTGCCTTTATTTGTTTTAGTAGTTAATTAGTTAATTCGATATCAAAACCATCTTAAAATCTGTGACACTTAGACTTAGTATTAATCCACACACATAGCTCTTGGGACGACCTCGGTTTTACCGAATACTACACTACACACGACCGGGTACACTGCCTTCCAAACACGATGATTCAAGCCTTCCAAACCACGATGATTCAAGCCTTCCAAACCAAAACCCAAAAAAAGTCCAACCACGATGATTCAAGCCTTCCAAACCAAAACCTAAACACTAATGATGATTCTAAACACAAAAGTACTATCAAAATTCAAACTTTAACACTCAAAATAATGAAAAACTACTCAAAACTCATTCAAACCCAATAACCTATGAAAACCCCTAAGAATCCAAGAACATGTAAGGTAGATGATCAAACCATGGCTCTTGATACGATTTGTAACATATTGGTTTTCACAAACACATAATCAAACATACATATGGGTCGAATGAGTTGAGGTTTTAGAGAGAGAAAGTGAAAAGAGTTGGGAACTTTAGTGAGACAAAGAAAAATGTATACTCAAAGCTCCAACCCTTTGCCTTGCTAGGCAAAGGGTATTTATAGGTTCTTACATGAAACGCCTCCTACGGGCTATGGATCAGGCATACAGTAGGTAAAGACCCGTCCGTCCTCCACGGTGTTACTTAACTAACTCCTAACTATTACTAAATGACTACGAGTATGAGCTTTCTAACGAATACATATACTTGAGGTGACCGAGTCTTTAACTACCAGATTTTCTAAATCCTAACACACTGAGTTCAGAAATCAAGAGCTTAAGAGTTTCTGTGATGAAAAGGGAATTTCCCAAATATTTTCATCTCCATACACCCCTGAACAAAATGGGGTAGCTGAAAGGAAAAACAAAACTCTCATTGAGGCTGCTAGAACCATGTTAAATGGCTCAGCACTCTCAAAGCACTTATGGACTGAAGCTGTCAAAACAGCCAGTTATACTCAAAACAGGTCAATCATTGTCAAAAGGCATAACAAAACCCCATACGAGATCTTCAAAGGAAGACTTCCTGATATCAGCTACTTTCATGTGTCTAGGTGTCCTGTTCATTCACAATCACAAGGATCACTTAGGAAAATTTGATGCAAAAGCTGATGATGGATATTTCTTAGGTTACTCACTGATCTCTAAAGCCTTCAGGGTGTTTAACACCAGAAGAAAACAAGTTGAGGAAACCTTTCATGTCACATTTGATGAAAGTTCTGAAAGCATCAGGTTCACCAATACCTCAGTAGAGGAAATAGAAATTGATGACTCATCAAGATACCCTCCTGATAAGTTCAACACTAAAATCAATTCCTCATATCAAGTAGATGTTGATATCTCATACTATGTCTTGTCTCACAACCTCCCTCAGCCAACAATCAGTGAACTGATTGATACTCCATCAGTCCTACTAGGATAGGTAATACTGAACCAAATGTTCAAGAACCTGTAATTCATGAATCTCAACATGAACAACAAACCACCTCATCAAATGATTATGTTTCTGTTGCACCTGCCCCTGAACCCATTCTTGAGCTCCCAGTAACCTCATCAAGCTCAGATCCTAGACGACAAAGTAAGTGGACTAGATCTCAAGATATAGAGCTTGTAAACATCATTGGTGAACCCACTGAAGGAATGCTCACAAGAAGTATGGCTGCTAAACTATCAGCAGCTTCAGCCAATAAATGTCTATATGCTGATTTTCTCTAAGAAATAGAACCCAAAAGTGTCGATGAAGCTTTGAAACCTCATAGCTGGGTTTAGGCAAGAAAAACTTCAACAGTTTTATAGAAACAAGGTCATGACCTTGATCATGTGTCCTCCAGATGTCATTGTCATAGGAATGAAGTGGGTTTTCAGAAATAAAACTGATGAAAACGACACTGTCATTAAAAACAAAGCCAGACTTGTAGCCAAAGGTTACAGTCAACAAGAAGGCATTGACTATGATGAGACATTTGCTCCCGTTGTAAGAATGGAAGCCATCAGGATCTTCCTTGCATATGCAACATACATGAACTTCAAAGTTTACCAAATGGATGTCAAAAGTGCCTTCCTGAATGGTGAACTCAAATAAGATGTCTATGTTCAACAACCCTCAGGCTTTGAGAGTAGTGAATACCCTGACTATGTCTGTAAGCTTGAAAAAGCCCTATATATACTGAAACAAGCTCCCAGAGCATGGTATGAAACTCTCTCAGCCTTCCTGATCCAAAACAAGTTTGTTAGAGGAAAGATAGACAACACCCTGTTTATCTATAGTACAAAACAAGATGTGATGCTAGTCCAAGTCTATGTTAATGACATCATATTTGGCCCAACAAATTATACTCTTTGCAAACAGTTTGAAAAACTGATGACAAAGAAATTTGAAATGAGCATGATGGGTGAACTCACATACTTCCTTGGACTACAAATCAGGAAAATTGATAAAGGAATCACCATTAGTCAAGAGAAATACACTAGGAATCTCTTGAACAAATATGAGATCTCTGATTGTGCCTTAGTGAAGACTCTAATGGTTCCTCCAAATAACCTTGGACCTGATCTCACTGGCAAATCAATCAATCAAACTCAATTCAGGAGGATTGTAGGATCACTGATGTATCTAACTGCTTCCAGACCAGATATACAATTCTCAGTATGTCTGATTGCAAGATATCAGTAAAATCCTAAGGAGTCCCATCTCACTACAGCTAAAAGGATTCTGAGATACCTGAAGGGAACTCCAAGCCTTGGAGTTTACTATCCTAAATGTTCAGGGTTTGACCTCAAAGGTTATTCTGACTTTGACTATGATGGCTGTAACATAGACAGAAAACGTACCTCATGGTCCAGCCAATTTCTTGGAGGAAAACTGGTTTGTTAGAGTACTAAGAAGCAACAATCAGTGGCTATGTATTCAGTTGAAGTTGAATATGTGGCAGCTGCAGGGTCCTGTGCCAATGTGCTATGGATGAAAAGTCAACTCAGTGACTATGACATTCATTACAAGATGGTACCCATCTTCTGTAATAACACCAGTGCTATGGTAATCTCCAACAACCATGTCCTTCACCAAAGAACCAAACACATTGGATATAATTTATCATTTTATCAGGGACCACATCATGAAAGGGGATATAGAACTTCATTTCATCCTCACTAAATATCAACTTGCTGATATCTTCACCAAACCCTTGGATGAACCTACCTTCAGGAGACTGAAAGATGAATTGGGAATGCTTGACATTGACAGTCAGCAACCTGAGACCAATCCTAATCTCAGCAGTTCTCTCTGAAAAGGTCCCTGATCCCTGAATAAACCCCAAAATCATCTTCTCACTGAATGAGTAAGACTCATTCAGGGTTCCTGACATTGGATAAAGAGCATTGAATGAGTAACTAAATGCTCTAAGTATTTCAATTACTTAAAGTCCTAGCTTGGTAAACATACCAATTTAATATAAGAATATATGTCTCTACACCCTTCTGTCATCCATGTCATGGGTCCCCTTCAAGCTTACCTCATCCCACTTGGCATTAAATGCCCTATCTCACAAGAAAAATCCTTAGGATATTTCAAATCTGCAAATGCACTTTTACTCTGCATTGCAACTGTTTCCTTGAAAACAGTGAGAAAATGAAACATTTTTCAAAAACTGACTTTACAAATCCTCACGTGTGCAAGAATTACCCCTTTACCACTCTATAAATACCCCTCTCATAAACTCAAAAACACATACATAATTTGATTTTTGCAAACAAACTCTGTCAAAACCCTTTCAAAATAAAAAAAAATTGTGTGTTCTTTGTATTAAAACCAGTTTAAGCACTAAATTCACCTTTGAAAACAAAACTCAAAGTATTTCTTCACAAACTTTCAAAAGAATTTACTTTTCTTTGATTGTTCTTGTCAACTATATTATCAAAAAAACCTAAATCTTTCTGAATGGAAATGGCAGAACTCAAAGTCTTCAGTTTGCACCACAGTGGGTAGGCGGTCTTGAAAATGTCGAATTTAAAACGAACAATGTTATAGGCAATTTTGAATACCCACATGATGTCCCAGTCTATAAGGAAATCATGAAATTTTTGCTAAACTGCCCACTAAAATATGCCTTTTTTCAGTCCCCATCTATACTGTACCATAACTTCCTCAGGGAGTTTTGGGTAACTGCAGTGGCCTATGACCCGACACCCTCTACTGATGAGAAAGAACCAAGACCCCTCAGGGAGTTTCTCATTAGGTTTTCAATTTAAAATGTGGAACAAGCAGTCACCCTGGACTACAAAACGTTTTGCTCATCAAAAGGGCTTGACTATAATCAAGGAAACTACGTTGCTCACCCTGACCCAGCCATTGTTAAGGTTGAGTTAAGTAAAATTGCTTTTGATCCTAAACATTTGGACAAAACCCCAGTCACCAAGAACTCCTTTCCTGTGGCTTGGAGGATCCAGTTCACATTTGTGATTAATTCTATTCATCAACAGGGCTTGACTATAATCACTGAATAGATTAATTCTATTCAGTTAATGATGGCATACTGCTTGTTGACTGGTACTAATGTGGACATAGGGGAGTTCGTTTATAGTGATCTCGTAACCAAGCTACAGAGCAAAATGATAACATCAAATAGTCCTGAATATTAAGTGTCAATTTCCCCCAATAATGCTCGTTATTTATATCATTTATATGGATTTACGTTTGTTTTCCATTGTTTTCCACTTTCAAGTAAATTACGAGCATTGGAGCTAAAGAGACGCAGAAATGGAAACATTACTAAAGATTTATCACAATATGCTTATTTTGAAGAAGTTACGGCGTAACCCGTCTCTCACATTACGCCAGTAACTATTATGCGTCCCTAGAAGTCCAACTTATCAAGAGGCTTACAGTAACTCTTCCCAAAGGTTACGATGTAACTCCATTAGGTCAAAAGAGGTTCCACGCCTCTGATACTTACGCCGTAACTACTGCATCACTTACAACGTAACCGAGTTTATTAAAGACTAAGGCGTTACCACTTATAAGGTTACGCCGTAACTATCAGATCTATTGCATTTACGAAGAAATAGAAGGTTACGGCGTAACTCCTCTATGGGTTACGCCAGAACCCGCACTCGCCTATAAATACCCCTACCTAATTCCAAAGATTTCAAAGCATCCCATTCCACACACAACACTCTGAGAACGTGGGAAAAATGCTCAAGGCAGGTATAGGGAAGCATATGGAGCTGTTTCCAAGGGAGAAGTCACACCATTACGATAAGCTTTAGCGTTTATATTTCTTTTACTTTCAATTCATGTATTTCGTACCTTTAAATATTGAATTGATGTGCATGATTAATATGAGCGGCTAAGCACCCTTTGGTGCTAGCCTAGTTATGATTCCTTAATTGTTTTGTTTGCGTTTACCTTTACTTCGTACAATTATTTCTAAGTGTATGCATGCATAGTTCTTTGGTAGTCACCCTTGGTTCGGTAGTTTTAAATGGCGATAGAGGCCAATTTCCTAGGAGATATGACCAACTGAACCTAGTTGAGCGGACTGAGACGGGAAGGGTAGATATGACCAACTAACGACCCTTTCTACTTGTGCGATTTGACCAACTGATCACCTATCATTTGGATGAACTTAAGAATTGGAGGGTGTAGTGTCTAAGTTCCTAACACGCACTCACTATTTAGAATCTAGCATGTAGCGTACTTAATGACTCGGCTTAGGGAACCGGGAACAACAGACATATGACGGTGCTGATTTCTCCTGTGGTGGCATCTTTGATGATAGGTTAGGCAAATGACCAAATGTTGTCCACTAATTTGACCCCACCTGAAGTAATTGGAAGTAGGTAGATGTAGACATAACTAGCTAGGAGGATTAACTAGGTTAGCACCACTATTCCTCTGTAGATTTCCCTTTACCATTTATTTGCTTTTATATTCTGCATTAGTAGTTTAATTAATTAAATACCTATCGGAACCATTATAATTCTGTGACAATTAGACTTAGTAATAATCCAACACACATAGCTCTTGGGACGACCTCAGCTTTACCATTTACTACACTACACATGACCGGGTACACTGCCCGTTAGTGCATTAGGGTAGACCATAGGTATAGTGAGACACTATAAATATTAAGACTCGTCATAAAACCGCATCAAGTTTTGTACGCTGCCGGGGAGTTGTATTAGGATTGATATTAAGTCTTTCATTTCGTTTTTAAACTTTTCTCACGATCATATTTCAAGTTTTCAGGTACCATGGAAGCTATTAACATTGATAACCTCACTATTGAGGAATATTTGGCATTGACAAGAGAAGAACAAGGGCCAGGGATTTTTAGGCCAACCATTGCAGAAGATGCTCAATTCGAAATCAAACCTTAATTCATGAGGGAATTATGCAAACCCTTCTCTGAAGCATCACCGATGATGCCCATGAACATGTAGACAACGTCGAATACATTGTCAACCTATTCAAAATCCCCAGAGTCTCACACGATGCTATAATGCTACGAGTATTCCCTATTTCTCTTACGGGAGCTGCAAAAAGATGGGTCGATCGACACCGCAGGATTGTCAACACTTGGCCTATCTTAAAAAATATTTCATTCAGAGATATTGTCCTCCATCAAAGACGGCTAAGCAAATGGAAGAAATTCATAACTTCAAGAAAGAGGGTGATGAAACATTATACCAAGCTTGGGAAAGATACAACGAATTGTTATACAAGTGACCTACTCACCATCTCAACATGACCAACAAAAGTGAGCGTCTTCTACAAGGGACTGAACATCTCTTCAAGACAAATGATTGATTCTCAAGGGCCAATTCCTAGTATGACACCCACCATGGCTTTGGAAACTATTCAAAAAATGGCAGACCATTCTCACAAATGGCACAATGGAGGAAGAAACCGAAGTAAAAATAATGATGTTGAGGGCCTTGCAGCAATAAACAACAAATTAGAAAGCCTTAGAAGAGAAATGAAGAAGCTCAAGGAAAATGTGCATTCCATTTAAATGGAGCGAGATGGGGCTCGTCCTTCTAAAGAATATTCCTCCAATGAAGAGTTAAAAGGATCAGAGAAGTGAACTATAGGAAAGAATTCCCTTTCAACAGCTACAATAATTACGGACCTAGGTATCGTGAAAAATCCACTGGGTTCTACACAACATTCAACAATAATCCTCCTAAACCTAGCCTTGAAGAAATAATGCACCGACACATTGAAGAAATGACAAAAAAAGAAGATAGACTCAAGGAATGGATGGTCAAAGTAAAGGAGGACACCAATATGAACCTACGTAACCAAGATGCTGCAATTAAGAAGCTCGAAACACAAATTGGGCAATTAGCTATGAACCTTGAAACAAGTAATGCTAAAGCCACTTCCTGCAAGGCCATATTTGCGCAGGATAAAGCAAAAAAGGAGCAATGCACATCCTCTATCACTAATGATCTCTCCGGGATTAACTACCTAGAGAGGATGATAAAGCAGAAGACGACGAGTTCCTACCAAGCCAACTTCCTGAAAAGCTATATTACCAAGAAAGTTTTCTTCTCCCTTGCACTATTGGTAACATTAAGATTCCCGCATTAGCTTATTTAGGGGATGGGTTAACCTTATCTCAACTACTTTATTTGAAAAAATCAAACTTACCAATTTAAAAGAAACAACTATTATGATTGAAATGGCAGACTCTTCTAAGGCTGTACCGAGGGGGATTGTGAACAATGTGCTTTTAAAAATTGGAAAATTTTTCTTCCCCACCGATTTTGTAGTTATTGACATGGAAAAGCGGGAGTCTTACGACTTGATTGTTGGAAGACATTTTCTGGCCACTTATAGGGCTCAAATTATGGTTTTTGAAAAAAAAATTCCTTGGGGACCGAAAATGAACGAATTACTTTTAGTATGAATGAGCATTTAAAACAAAAAACTGAAATTTCTAATAATGTTCAATCGTTGAACCCCACTCTACACTCTAAGCCTATTACCGATAATCGTAAAGAAAGTATTGATCATTGTAAGCAGAAACAGGATGAAATTGTCAAAAGCATTGAGGGAACTCTGAGTCCAAACAAACATTTTTGCAACTCGATGTCAACCAAAGAATGTGAATCAGCATGGCCTCCGTTTTCTCGTCCTCAAAAATGTGAAAGAAAAGCTAATGAATGGATTTACCCTCATAAGGGAGAGAAACATGATGTTGAATTAGCACTAGAAGATTGGTACAAATTAAAGCTTGGAAGCTCGAAATTTATTAAGGAACTTATCAAGTAGTATGGGTGCAACCATCTCACTGACATCATAGGCGAAACAAGATGCAACTTCAGCATTACTGATAATATTATTACTAAAGATGATGACCAAGGAGAATCATGTGATAAATGGCTTTCACATAAGTTGGGAACAATTGGGCTCAATAATTCTACAAGGAAAAAAGGGCTTAATAATTGGATGAATGAATACCAACGAATGATGGAAGTGGGGCAAATTCAAAGGCCCCCATAGGAGCCCCGCGGCTTTGAGTCTAACTTAAAGACTCGTTAATAAAGAAAATTGCTCTTTCGGGAGACAACCTGAATTATCCCTTTCTTTTGTTTTTATTACCTTTCTGTTGGGTTTTGTGTTTTCTGACCATTTTGAGAGACAAAGAAGTAATTATCTGTAGCTTTGATCTCGAACAGAGTTACTTGTAACTCATTTTGGTGATTACGCCATAACCAACCTTTTAGCAGCAGAATTCTTGACGCATTACCACCACGCGTAATACCATCTCGCTGGTTACGCCGTAACTATTCGCTTCACAGCTCATACCAGTTTTTGCCGGTTTTTAATTTGCTACGGCGTAACTCTCATAGGAGTTACGACGTAACTCTTCTCTCGCTTTAATTCTTTCATTTTAAAACACAATAACCTTGTATTAGTATTTTAAATGAACTTTGTGGGTGTGTCCCCTGTAAACCCTCACGAGACTTCACTGCCCACTGGGACACCAAGTGGTTTAAAAGGCTTGTTGCATTCGCTAAATGCAATCGTGATTCCTACAAAGTGAGTTAGGTTTGTTTTTTTTCATTTTATTTTTTCTTTTTAGAATTATGCTTGTCGGTAGTGTGATTTCAGAGATTGAAGTTTGTTCATGACGCTTAAACGAAGGCACGGTTCTTTCTCGTGAGCCTTCTTCTTTTTAGAGCAAATTTTAGGGAAGTTCTCGCTCTAATTCTACCTTTCTTTTCACCTTTATTTTAATGCCTAGTACAAAAGCAACTTTGTACAATTCAAGTGGGGGGACGGGAGTAGAATTATCTCTTGAACTTTATTTCTCCCTCATTTTTCTAGTTTATTTTGAAAAATTATGCCATTTTTAAAATTTTGCCATGTTTTTCCGAACTTAACTAGATTAGACCTTAGCCGAGTACATACAACCCTTGATATTACATGGTGAGATTAGCCTTATCCGTTTCCAATATTTTACCCCAAATCCACTAAATTATGAGTGTGCCGGTAGCTTGTAAACTTTAGAACTTGGCCTTTGCATCATTTCGAGACCATAGACGAGGTATGTTGAGTTAGCTCGATGTATTTGGACTTTTCAGTTTTAGAAGGCAGTATTGTAGGATTATCACCCAAACAGCCTACCATTGTGAGTCTATCGATTAGTCACCTCGACTTTTCGACTCCCATGTGAAACCCTTTTGTTGCACTCTCCTTTAGTGCAAGATACCCCTAGATACACCCTTATGAGCCATTCATTTCATTTTGTCGACCCAATATATTTTTTCGTTACACCCTTACACCTTAGCCTACCCTGTAGTCTTTATTTGTAATTGGGAAATCATCATTTGCCTAAGTTCAAGGTTCGAGTGGAAAGGTTTGGAAATCACGCTTTCATTGACAACATTTATGAAGATCATTGAAGACCCCCCGAATTCCCTTTGTTCATCTCAAGTGGGGGGATGTTATGTTCAAAAAAAAAGAAAAAAAAATGTGATTCGAAAAAAAAAAGAAAAAAAAAAGTTGATTGAGTTATGATATTGTAAAGTGCGATGTTATAAGCACTATAGTATGAGCTTTATTGATTTGTATCGAGGAGGCCACCTTGGTCACATTAGAAGATTGGAGTTGGAGTTATACCAACTGAAGAAGAAAAGGTAGTGTGCCCATCACGACGTCCTCTAATGACACATCTACCTTGCATTTCATGATCCGGTCTCTAGACTTCTAAGCTTGAACTTTGGGCGGACGGTAAGTGGTGATGACTTAGCTATAGATTTAGACTACCTGCTTGTTTTTCATTTTACACCAATTATATATCCCATGTCTTATCCTACCCTTTAGTCATGAAGCGTGTCTAGGTGATGCGGCGAGCAATCTTTGGTGTCTTGGCCATGGATTTGGTCATGTATCATTGATTTTTTCTACTTTTCCGTGACATGATAGTAATGACGAGTCACCCCTTAACCTTTGTTGTGTCTACCCATATTGTCTTCGAGAATTGTTTAGCCCTTAACTCTAGTGGTGGAGATTTGTGTAACCGGCAAGATTATGATAGAATACATGCTATGACTGTTCGATTGAGTGAACACCCCGAAATTGACACTTAGAATAGTTGAGAGATTTGAGTGTTTGTTCCCCTTTCGTGAGTTGTACGGCTTTGTTTTATTCTAGCATAAAGGATTTGTAAACTCATATTTTCCAGGTTTTGGGAGATATCTTTTTAGGAATCTATCTAATAAGGTCTACTTGAGGGCAAGTAGAGTTCAAGTGGGGGGATATTTGATAACATCAAATAGTCATGAATATTAAGTGTCAATTTCCCCCGATAATGCTCGTTATTTATATCATTTATATGGATTTACGCTTGTTTTCCATTGTTTTCCACTTTCAGGTAAATTACGAGCATTGGAGCAAAAGAGACACGGAAATGGAAACATTACTAAAGATTTATCATTGTATGCTTATTTTGAAGAAGTTTCGGTGTAACTCGTTTCTCACATTACGCCGTAACTATTGCGTGACCCAGAAGTCTAACTTATCAAGAGGTTACGGCGTAACTCTTCCCAAAGGTTACGACGTAACTCCATTAGGTCAAAAGAGGTTCCACACCGCTGATACTTACGCCTTAACTACTGCATCACTTACGACGTAACCGAGTTTATTGAAGACTACGGCGTAACCACTTATAAGGTTACCTTACGTAACTAGCGATCTAGTGTATTTACGAAGAAATAGAGGTTACTGCGTAACTCCTCTATGGGTTACGCCGCAACCCGCACTGCCTATAAATACCCCACAAATTCAAGCATTTCAAAGCATCCCATTCCACACACAACACTCTGAGAACGTGGGAAAAAGCTCAAGGTAGGTCTAGGGAAGCATACGGAGTAGCTTCCAAAGGAGAAGTTACTCAATTACGATAAGCTTTAGCATTTTATATTTCTTTTACTTTCAATTCATGTATTTCGTATCTTGGAATATTGAATTGATGTGCATGATTAATATGAGCGGCTAAGCACCCTTTGGTGCTAGCCTAGTTATGATTCCTTAATTGTTTTGTTTATGCTACCTTACTTCCGTACAATAATTTCTAAGTGTATGCATGCATAGTTCTTTGGTAGTCACCCTTGGTTCGGTAGTTTTGAATGATGATAGAGGCCAATTGCCTAGGATATATGGCCAACTGACCCTAGGTGAGCGGACTGAGACGGGAAGGGTAAGATATGACCAACTGACGACCCTTTCTACTTGTGCGATTTGACCAACTGATCACCTATCGTTTGGATGAACTTAAGAGTTGGGGGCTGTAGTGTCTAAGTTCCTAACAGCCGGGAACTCACTATTTAGAATCTAGCATGTAGCGGTACTTAATGACTGCTTAGGGACCGTGAACAACAGGACTTATGAAGGTGCCGATTTCTCCTCAGTGGTGGCATCTTTGCTGATAGGTTAGGCTTAATTGACCAAATGTTATCCTCTCAAATTTGACCCCACCTGAAGTAATTGGAAGTAGGTAGACGTAGACATAACTAGCTAAGAGGATTAACTAGGTTAGCACCACTATTCCTCTATTGATTTCCCTTTACCATTTATTTGCTTTTATATTCTGCATTAGTAGTTTAACTAATTAAATACCTATCAAACCATTATAATTTCTACGTGACAATTAGACTTAGTAATAATCCAATACACATAGCTCTTGGGACGACCTCGTCTTTGCCATTTACTACACTGCACACGACTGGGTACATTGCCCGTTAGTGCATTAGGGTAGACCATAGGTATAGCGAGACACTATAAATATTAAGACTTGGTCAGTAAAACCTGCATCACAAAACTAGGGCGAAATACGTTTCGTACCTTAGGTTCGTCTCTTGTGCTTTTCAAGTGTTATTGGGTTGCAACTATACTGTGATTTTAAACATGGTGCTTTACCAGCCACCCAGAGTCAATAAAATTTTCAAAATAACCCATCCCTGGTCACTGATATTGAATTAACGGCCCATATGGTTGTTGTAAACAACCAGAGGGACTCAGTGTCTCCAAACCTTGCTCCAAAAAAGAGAAAGGGAAGTTTCGTGCATCGACCGATAATGCTACACGCTGCCGTGGGTCAAAGGAACTTCCTTCGTCGAAAGCAGTTTTTCAACACCCTAGGCAGTGAACCTAATCGTTGTAGTTTAGTAATTAGGGTAAGCCACGGGTATTAATATCGTTCTCTAGGGGAATAGGAATGCTAGTAAGAATTTACTACGCTAAGGTTGGGGTTGAGGAAGATTATTTTTTATCTTTTTATGTTTTTAGGAAATTGAAAGGTACGAATCTCGGGGTTTGGATTTGGGGGTTGGTATTGCTACCATTTACTCTACTTATCTAATTATCTAGTCTAAGGTGTATGTAGTCTATGTCTAATTATTGTGCGCTCGTATGATAGTTTAAAGATGTGTTTACTTAGGTTTTACTACTCCTTAATTATCTCCTATTGGTGGTTGAATTGTCACGCCCTTATTCTTAGTTATGTTGTGTGTCTAAAGTTGTAGGGTATGCTTATGTTCCCTAACTCTTTGAACTTACCAAAGGGTCTCGTCTACAAAACCCACTAGGGATAATAAACTCTTACTCTAAGGCACTCTTTGGATGGTTTAGCTTACAACTACTTAAGGAGTTATATTCTAAGGTTCACAAAGATTTAATCAAGCATTAAGTACACAACGAATGACCAATCGCATTACTAGATCATTATTCAACTAAGATAAGAAACAACCAATCAATATTCCATAATTAAGTTTCATATTCCCTAAGCAATCACACAAATAAATTAGCCGGACATGGAGAACATGCAAGCATACACACAAATAATCAACGACATAATTGTATTAATGAAGTAAAACACTTATCTTGGTGTAAGATAGGGTTTGGAACCCTAAAATATTGTACAAGACAACCTTGGTTCGTTTAGGTTTTACTCCAAAAGACTACACACCAATACCGAAAAATTCGATTCTATATATAAGATTACACATGCAACGGCGCCACCTTATGTTTTGTGACGCCATCGTCCGCCATTAGGGTTTCATCTGGCCACGTTAGACTTTCGACCGCCACCTTTTGTGCTTGTGACGCCGTCCCTTCAAATTTCGACCGTCCGGATTGAATCTAGGCCGCCCGAGTCGCGACGGCCTACTCTTTTATAACTTGACGCCGCCACTTGAAAATAGAGTTTTGGCTTCGTCGTCACAAAAAAAATCCTCCGACGGCGTCAGCAGATAAGCAAGGATAACCGCCACCTTGTATTTTCACTGGAGTGTCTCGATTCTTGACTTTGGCCATTTTCTTCGGATATCCGCGCCTTTTCGTCCAAATAAGTGCCATTCCAGCATTTTGCCTTCAAGAGACCTAAAAGTGAAAAGGAACGATATTAAGTAATAACGATACAAAGTGATCAAATAAGGGCTTACATGACCCCTCAAAAGGTACATTTTAAAACCTTATCAAATATCCCTACACTTGGTATTTGCTTGTCCTCAAGCAAATGTGATTTTAGCCAATTAATTTATAAGTTAGGGTCATGAAGCATTGGTTTAAAATAATCCACAACACATATAAGCCCCCGAAGTCATAACAAGCACGGAAATTACCTACTAGCACCTCACATAGGGTGTTTGGATACTCACATCTCTCTCGGGTGTATATGAAATATAACAAGTTGGAAATGGAAGTTTAAACACTCATTAACCGATCCTAGTACATAGATTACCATAGGCTTGAGAATAGATCAAACCTCCATCGCTTTGGCGTAAGCACCTAGGAAAGACTATCAAAGAGGTCTTTAAAGGGTTGTAATGTTAGGCTTACGGTAGGGAAACAAAGGGTTTGGTGGGATAGGCTATTTAGTGGTGGCATGTCAAAAATCTCTATGTTGCAAGTATATGAAGAATGGCGTTGCTAAGCCAAGACTCGACACTCTAAACTCTAGCTAACTAAAATAAACAAACATAAATTTAAAGGATAGATGTATGATGGTAGACCGTATGTTTTTTTTTTTTACTCTATTTTTTTTTCTTTTCTCTTTTTCTATTTTTTTTCGATTTTTATTTTTTTATTTTTTTTTCATACACTTTTACTCTACCATCCTCTACGGTAACATCAAAATGATAGGATTTATAGGCACATCCCTACACTTGAGTTTTTATTACTCTAACACTAATTTGACCAAAATTGAAAAGATCAAAACACTTGGGGTACATTATTACGCAAACAAAAGGAATTTGAATTTAACATTCCCTTCCGGCCATTTCATAAACTTTAACTTTTCCCATGAATCCCAATCGCCCCAAAACCTGTACAAAGGATATGAATCGACTTAGCAACTCATGCAAGCAACCAGATAATTGAACTAAGGGTTTAGGTGATAACAAAAATGAACTAAAAGTGAGTGCATACAGGTAGGCTAAGGCTTATTTGGGTGTATATTTGAGGTGGGTGTAAACAATGCTCTTCATTGATATTCGAAAAACTAAACATCACGAGAAACCAAGAAAAGGATAGGCTCGAGGGGTTAACTAGGGTATCGCGGTACTAAAAGTGAGTACAACGCAAGGGTGTGGGGGAATTACTCAACCGATGTGGAAGAAGTAACTATATTACGGGTATCAAACAAGGGTTATCCTAATGCCTCTTATCATTTAGTTATTCCTAACTACACAAGTGTAGTCTTACTAGCGATCTCGAAATGCATCACAAAACAAGTTCTAGAATCTAATATACTACCGGTTCACACTCTAAGCATTAAAGATGAATGCTTTAATTCCTACTAATCTAAGGGTGATCCTCACATTTTGGGTGGAATTTAGGTGGTAAAGGGTTTTGTGCTAGTCATGCAACTTCCTATCCTGCGGAGACGCTTTTGTTAAAACTAATGGCCCAATTCTATATGTCATGAAAATTAAAAATTTGGTGCCAAAATTACCCTAACCGACATTTTCTCATGGTTTATTACACAAATACAATTGGACAAAGCAAATAATCAAGGATAAGCATAGTTTCAAAGTTCTCGCTTTATTTTCCTCCCTACACTTAAACCAACATTGTCCCCAATGTTCCCTAAAAGTATCAAAGTTATGATAATGGAAGGTAATGCAAACTAAAGAAACTAGTACTCCCTGATTAGCTCTAAGTAGGATCCGTGTGTGAAGTAGTAGTTAAATCCTTTCCAAGAAGAATGTGTGCGTGAAAAGCTCCTTCCAATCTTATGTAACTTCTTCTTGATAAATTAAACTCCGCATAATTTGAAGAAAAAACTAAAACCTTCGTGGTAAAATCGGCGTAATAATATATATAAGACTCATTTAAACTAGGATATAATGCTTGTGGAATGGATGTTTACGAATTTCTCGAAAATTAAGACCCGAAAATTCCAAAATTTATAAGTAGCTCGAAAACGAGAAAGTAATCGTTGTTTTTACTCCTTCTCGACACAAAGTTGCGATCTCCGACGCTGTCCAGTTATCTCCGACAAAAACTGGTTTATGCATTTTCTCGAAAATTTA
Source organism: Chrysanthemum makinoi (assembly GCA_910596185.1). Classification (NCBI taxonomy): domain Eukaryota; kingdom Viridiplantae; phylum Streptophyta; class Magnoliopsida; order Asterales; family Asteraceae; genus Chrysanthemum; species Chrysanthemum makinoi. Next base: position 266,624,784 of record OU343225.1, on the reverse strand, counting down.
CATCTTCAGAATCTGAAAAATTTCTGCAAAACATCCATTATGACTCGATACAAGCATTTGACTCTAACAAACACACATATATATCTTTTAATGAATTGCTATTTCATGTTTACGCTTTTGAAAACGCAGGTAATCCTCCCTACATTTATCCCTTATGTAAAATACCTTTATATGCAATTAAGACGAGGTTAAAAAAAAATAAAGCATTTTTACAAATTTAAATATGGGAATAAACAATTAACAAAAGATATATGACACTAACAAGCAAACAATTAAGCATGGGTTGCCTCCCACGAAGCGATTTTCTTTATTTAAGAGTCTTGTAGCTAGACTCGTAGTCGTGTTCCTACGTTGTCCTAATCTTAGAGGCCCATTCAATTATCTTAACTCTGTTCTCATCACGAATATATTTAGGGCCCAATTCTAGACATGCGGTGTAGGGAACCTTGTCTTTCCAATCAACTTCAAAGGCCGGAATGCTATCTACATCAACCTATCAATGCCCTCAAACCTCTTATTTTTGCAGGGAATATATTAACACATTCGTCTCATTCGAGAAATTGACTATTCCTTCCTCTAGATCATAAACCATCTTAGATTCCTTAATAAATGGTCTCCCAAGTATCACATCTCCTAAAACTCCATCAATAATGCCTTTCACATTTTCTAGGATCATGAAATAACACCTGTATGTGAAGTTCCCTACTTAAGACATGCAACTTTAACCTCCCAACATAGTTACTCACTTTCCTAGGTAAAGGGGTCCTCATAGGTCCTAAATTTTCACTCATGATCCAATTGTAGTAGAGCCTAGACATTATGTTCATGGGTGCTTTATAATCTATGTAAGTGTGATCCCTATATAAGTAACCAATCATGCACTATTTGGTATTTTTAGGGTCACCACTTTTTATGCATGGTTCAAAGGCAAGGGAAGTTAACTACGCTATAGTGATAAGCGTTTCCTTTCCAATAGGGTATGAATCGAAATACTCCCTAAGCTCCTCCTCCTCCTTACTTCCATCCATAATCTCCAAAACCTTATAATCTCCTTCCACAATTTCATCTTCCGAATCACTATCTAGGTTACCAGTGGATTCCTCAAGGGCTTTTTCAAGTGCACTTTCAATTATCCTAAGTTTTTAAGCTCTCCAATTTCACAACAATGCGAGCTCTGAGTTGGTTGGCAAAAGTTAGATCGAAAGGGTATTTGTTTGATGGTAAAGTGTTGTTTGGTGGTTTATCACCTTCCATGATGAAAAGTGATGGGATTACTAACAAAGGTCACGGAAGGGGATAGACTAAGAGGAAGCTAAAAATGAGAAAAAAATTTACTTGATAGGAATCAAGCAAAGAAACCTAAACGAGGTGGACTACTAACTAGCTATTCTATTCCCGACAAGCGCCAAAACTTGATAACGCCACACGCCGCTCGGGGTCAAAGGAACTTCCTTCGCCGAAAGCAAGTTTTTCAACACCCTAGGCAGTGAACCTAATCGTTGTAGTGTAGTATTGGGTAAGCCACGAGTATTAATATCGTTTCTCAGGGGAATAGGAATGCTAGTAAGAAGTTAATACTTGCTGTTGGGGTTGAGGAAGATTATTTTTAATCTTTATGTTTTTAGGAAATTGAAAGGTACCTAATCTCGTGGTTGGATTGGGGGTTGGTATTTCTACCGATTACTCTACTTATCTAATTATCTAATCTAAGATGTATGTAGTCTATGTCTAATTATTATGTGCTCGTATGATAGTTTAAAGATGTGTTTACTTAGGTTTTACTACTCCTTAATTATCTCCTATTGGTGGTTGAATTGTCACGCCCTTATTCTTAGTTGCTTGTGTGTCTAAAGTCGTAGGGTATGCTGTGATGTTCCTAACTCTTTGAACTTACCAAAGGGTCTAGCTACAAAACCCACTAAGTATAATAAACTCTTACTCTAAGGCACTCTTTGGATGGTTTAGCTTACAACTACTCAAGGAGTTATATTCTAAGGTTCACAAAGATTTAATCAAGCATTACGTACACAACAAATGACCTATCGCATTACTAGATCATTATTCAACTAAGATAAGAAACAACCAATCAATATTCAATAATTAAGTTTCATATTCCCTAAGCAAACACACAAATAAATTAGCCGGACATGGAGAACATGCAAGCATACACACAAATAATCAACGACATAATTGTATTAATGAAGTAAAACACTTATCTTGGTGTAAGATAGGTTTGGAACCATAAAATATCTGACAAGACAGCCTTTGGTTCGGTTTAGGTTTTTACTCCAAAAGACTACACACCAATCAAAAAATTCGATTCTATATATAAGATTACACATGTGACGGCTGGCCACCTTATGTTTTGTGACTGGCCGTCAGCCATTAGGGTTTGTCTTGGCCACGTTAGACTTTTCGCGACGCGCCACCTTGTGCTTGTGACACGCCCTCTTCAGCCCGGGACCGGGCTGGATTGAATCTAGGCCGCCCGAAGTCGCGACGCCTACTCTTTTATAACTTGACGTCGCCACTTGAAAATAGAGTTTTGGCTTCGTCTCCGCCACAAAATCCGGACGGCGCCGTTAGATAAGCAAAGTTGACGCCGCACCTTGTATTTTCAAGAGTGGAGTGTCTCGATTCTTGATTTTGGCCATTTTCTTCGTGTATCCGCGCCTTTTCGTCCAAATAAGTGCCATTCCAGCATTTTGCCTTCAAGAGACCTAAAAAGTGGAAAGGAATGATATTAAGTAATAACGAATACAAAAGTGATCAAATAAGGGCTTAAATGACCCCTCAAAAAGGTACCTTTTAAAACCTTATCAGGGACTAAAACCAAACCCAAGTCTCAGGGCCCTGAGGCTTTTGGAGCACAGCCTAAAGGCACAAAAAGCCACAGAATGATACGACACCCAAGGGAGACCAAGCAACAACCACCCCGATGAAAATGAAGGACACTGATACATCACAATCAGTGCCCTTGGTCCCACAGACTACTCCCCAACATCCATGGGGAAACACACAACCTCAGTAGGGGAGCGCCTTCCACCAAGCCCGATGAGGACACTCAAGAATCACAAATTTGAGGGCACAACCACTGATCCCAAAGACTTAGGGGGAAAAAACCCACTGATAGGGATCTTAATGCCACTACTTCATGATGGCACCGGAAACTCCCACCAGCCTTTTGAAGGAGCACCGAGACAAAGACTCTAGAGGAAAGAAACAACCCGCCGATATGGAACTCACAACCAATCCTAACTTTGGAGAAGACACTGCGAAACACCCACCAGTGTCTGAGGGGTCCTTGGGGGACAAAGACTCAGGGGGACAAAAACCACCTGCTGATACGGAACCCATCACCCCCACTGGTCTTCTAACAGTTGCTGAGGTTAATGAGATATTATTTTATGATGAAGAGATTGTTGCTGACCGTGAGGAAGAGATTTTTTTCTGCTGGTGAAGAAATTGGACGCTGATGTTCAAACACAAGAACAAGAGCATTAAAATGATCCAAAAAAGCCTGAGGAGTCACCCTTTCAGCTTGATGATGACTCCTCTGACTCTTCAGACTCTTCCACCTCTTCATGCCTTGAGGAACTCAAGAAGTATGACAACGTTCTTCCCCTGACTGAAAGGCAACTAGTGATGTGGTTAAAAAAGGCTACCAGGAAGCTATACTCTGTAGTGACGATATAGTCTTTGGGATCAACATATTGAAGTAGCTGCAAGCTACGCTGATCTCAAGGCTGAAGTGGTTTCCAATTTTTAAGAAATGATGAGCACAGGGATCTCATTTATGACCATCTTCACAAGCTGGATGATCACCTAAAGAAATTTCTCTAAACTTTTTAGGATGCTCATACCAAGCTAGATGAAATCAGGGAATCAGTCAAGGAAGATCCTACACTCAACTCCAAAGTACTTGAGGCTACAAAAAGATACATGAAGAACTCTTCTAGTCTCACTGAACTGATCACTTTGCTGAATAATTAAAACGTTCAGGGTCTTACCACTTCAGTCCAAGCTCTTCAGTCCACTCTGGGATCATTAGATACAAACGTTGCTGAGCTAGCTAAATCATCTTCTTCTATGGCCTGGAATCTCGGGCCTAGAATGACTACTCTTGAACTATCTCAGGCCACACTTGGAGAAAAGGTCACCAGCCTTCAAAAAGACACATCAGACATCAATTTCATGGTCTTAGAGGTTTATCAGGCCTTCAAAGGTCAAGTTTCTCCCTCTCTATCAGTGTCTCAATCAACTCTTGCACACACTGACGCGCCAACAACAGTTGAGGGGGAGAGATCCGCTTACATTCTCCCACATCGGGGAACCAACACAACCTCGTATTCCAGCATCATCTCTTCCATCCCACCATCAGGAACACTAGTCACAACAACACTATCAGTAACAACAGCAACAACAACACCAGTGGTAACAACAACACCCCTAGTAATGTCAACATCAACATCATCAGTCCAGGATAAAGGCAAAGGATGCTAAAATAAGGCAAGCAAGGATCGATCACTATAACTGGACTATGACAAGCAGGAGAGCCCTTGAGAAAATCAGTGATATGTACATCATCCCCATATCCAAACCACTTGCAATGAATGTCTATTGTGGGGATGACAAAAGGGACTTCTTTGGGTTCATGATCCTATGAAGTTCAATGACTTCGTGATCACTCAACTATGAATCCTAACCCAGTCATCAGAAGAAGAAAAAAATCAGTCAAGATTTGATGAAGTCTTTCAGCAAAAGATATGAAAGACTGAGGGATACACTAGCTCAGCTTGGAATACAATCAGCCCTCCCTGAAGCTCAAGGATCTTAACCTTAGTCATCACAAAGAAAAAGGAAGAGAGTTGAATCTGAGCCTGAAGCCAAGGTTCCTGGTTTTGTTGCAATAGGGAGCTGCCTGAAGGGGTAAAGTTTGTGAACTGCTTGGTCATAGAAGAGCCTGAAAGAGGACTCTTCTTCATTGATGTTTATGGAAACCCAGCATTTCAAAGGTGGAGAAATATTGATTAGGCTAGCGAAGCCACAACGCTGAGTTACTTGACAGTGGCCTCTCAAATTCAGTCTCCTGCAAACATTAGGTTTTGTGCTGACCTAAACGCCAAAGTGAGAGATCATCCTGATAAAGCAACTCTATTGTCTAAGAAGCCTAAGCTTGAAGCCCTGGGAATCCACATTGACTGACATCACTGAAACATCTATCTTTTGATCTTTTTTACTAGTGTAAGAAACTTGTAATCCTTATTAATAAATGATGTATGTTTTGGTTAAGATCAGTGTTTCTTATTATGTTTGCTAGTACATTCAGTGTAAGAAGAAGCCTCTTGCTCACTTATCGATCAAAACACTTAGGCTATTTGTATATCCAAATAGACCTGTTCAAATGAATACCCAAACCCTTAAATTCTAGGATTTGAATAGAAAATACCCTAAGTGTTTATAACCTTAAACACTAACAAGTCACTCAACAAGATAGTCACTCGTGAGCTATCTTTAGGATACTCAAGACGAGGCTAAGAAGTAAAGTCTCCACTTAGTGAGGCGGAACTCGGGGTGAAGACAGTCAAGAGATGGTGGATTTAGTAAGTGATGACATAACTCATGAATTCCAAAACTCCTCACCAACTATTATCACTAAGACAAGACGTAAGATCAAGGCGAGAAGGCTAGCAAGATGAAGAATGGCGGGACAAGGCTGGATAAGTTTGAACAGATAAGACGAAGTCCTTATCAACCCAAAGTCAAACTTTTCTTGAAACACTAACAACCAGGATCAGTGTCATCACTGACAAGAAGAAAGCAGCCTTGTCACTTACTCAATATAGCTATTATAAACATAGACAAAATACATCAGTATTTTGTCTTTTGTAAACTTGTCAGTTTGTCCTCCAGGATAGAGTTAAAAACACACTTATATAAATAACCATAATGTAGGAGTGAAAGATTTTAAGCTTGTGCATTAATTGTGAAAAACACACACAAGCAATCTTTCAGTCCTCCAAATACAACTATGCCCCTGAGATAGCTCAGTGGTACCTGAGTAGTTGTGCTTAGACTTAGCCTAAGCTTCGTGAGGAGTTACACCATACTTGTCATTCAATCCCAAGTGCTGTTCCGCAAGCACTTGGGTAATATATTCTTTTTGATTCATTATTAATAAAGGATATAAATGTTGAAAAATCTCAGTATGTTTAAGTTTTTTTATCTTGTTTAATTGCTATTTTTCAAATACTTTACTTTAGTAATGTATTACACTTAGTTCAAAAATTGTCTTTTTACTAATTGTGAGACGGGAACAACATACACATTTATCAAAAGAGATCTTTGGATTCAGGGAATTAAGAGGTAAAGAAGACTAAATACAGTATTTTAAAGATCATCAAAAGACTTCTACGGGCTTAGAGCATCTATCAGAAGACCTTTCAGTTTACGGGAGAGTAAAATTCCAGATTTAATCCCTAATTAGATTTGCTCACATTGTTCTTCTACAAGTAAAGAGATGGCAACTAAGAAGATTCATAAAGTTGAAAAGATTAATGAAGTTTGAAGACCATGAAGACATTCTCGGAGCTGCGGCACATATGTTTTGTATTTAATTTTACTTGTAGGGACGTTGTAAGCAATTCACGTATGATATCACTTTGGGGAGAGATTAGCCTTAAAAGTGAAGCCATTTACGGGAAATTGCATTAGTCTTATCTTTTATATATACGCAAGGACTAATCTTGCCAGTAGGTGATAGTTTAACGTGTATTGTAGTATAAATACCCTCCTAGTCACAACTAGAAGGGTGGAAGTCTCGTTTGTATCATTAAGGTGTGTGTGTTTTCTCATTTCTCTCTCTAGAAAACACACACATCTTCCCCATTCATTCATAGTAATAATACCATGTTTAAACTTTATTTTGAGCTTCCCCAACCCCTCGAATCACATAAATTAAATAAATTGATGATCCCATAGATACATAGGAGAACCATGGACCTGAAGATTATGATCTAGTCATCGCAAAATATATGATGAGACCTATAAGAAAAGGTCGTACTTCCTTGTGGAAGACATACCTATAGTCCTCAGATCTAACTCTACCGCCACAATTCCATTCTTCAAAGATGATCTATTATACATGTTGCATGGTCCAACCAAATACCTACTATCTACAAAGAAAGGTGCATCGTTTGAGGAAGTTCCAGAAAGATTTTCAGAAGAAGGAAAAATTTTTGGACAAATATGTGAAGAGGTTGATTGACCAAGTAAGGTATAACAAAGATGCATATCTATGTATCATTAATATTAAAGAAATATTGAGAGGATTCTTTAAGCTGAGACAGCTCAGACACAAATCTCGTGAAGAAGTCTACTCCGAAATTAGGATACAAAGATACGTCGATGTTAACTCAGATTATAACTTCTCCCATGGAGTCGTTGATTATCACGTCGTCAGAACAGATAATCAGCACTACCACTTCACTAAAGCAGATTATGTCAACCTTCATCTTCACGATATTGAAGACATTTTCAACATAAGAAAAAGCTGCTAAAACAAGAAAAGTGTTGACCAAGACATCATTGAATCTATAATGATTTTCATGAGGTTAAATGTTGTAGTATCTCATATCAAAACTTTCAGATGAAGATTGAAATCTATCAAAGGAAGATCAACCTGATTCCTTCATTGTTAGCTTTTCCAGGTATGCACAAAGTCGAGAAGCGGAGATGCTTTAAGAAGCCCAATGTTAGAAATTGTTAGTTATACATGACCGATGCAAAGCATAAGAGACTAATTAGAGTTGTTGAAGTTTCCCAATTGTATACAGGAAATTTGCTATGGAATGTGCAAAATCTTGAAAGAATATTGAATAAGGTGGAGAACAGAAAGCTGAAAATGACTGCCATGAACCATTCCAATATGAGCAGAGTTGTGAAAGTGATCAAATAAAGGTTGACCTTTCGAGAATCATGGAAACGTATGGAAAAAAAATAGGGTCTCAAAGCTGGCCCAATACCGTGCCTATCAACAGAAGATCTGAATGATCTATCCTTAGGGGGAGATTGTTATGATACAAAAACTGTAAATCATAGTGTTGGGTCTTCTATGAACATTATGATAGATAGGGAATATTATGTGATTGTTTATATTGTTGTGAGACCTCCTACCCTCACAACACTTGTATAGTTGTAAGGGGAATCTAATAGGTTGAGTGGTCTCTCAACGTATAGTTGTAAGGGTATAAATACCCCTATCTTACGGGTAATAAGGTATGTGTTAATATTATGTCTTGCGAGACTTTCCCTTTATTTTCTCTCTCGTTTCTCTCTCTAGGATCGAAGTGTTCACACCCACACTCTCTCTAGATTAAGTGTTCACGTAGGATTAAGGTGACCAACATGACCTTTCTTGATATAATTAATCAACAACTTTATTTCTTTGAAACCCATTAGAATATTCATGAACCTTAAAGACCATTAAACATAGTTACCTTAATACAACATGGAGGTCTTGCATCACTTCGCACATCCAATGCATCTTGTGTAGTAGACATTGTAATTTTGGATCTTTGATATAATTTCTTATTTTGTTATGAAGTATTGTTTTTTAGTTATGATTTTATGTTAGTTGATTATGTAGTTGTTTAAAGTCTTGTGATGTAAAGTTGATTAAAGTCTCTTAACAATTCACACTAACAAATCATGAAAGTATATTAATTTCAAGCCTCGCAAGGTGCCAAGTCTCGTAACAATTGAAGTACACGTCTCACAATCTAGTCTCTTAAGAACTAAGCGAATGTGGTAAAGATTGAGGGTAAAAGTCTTGTAACAACTCTTAGAACACAAAGTCTTGCAAACAACCTTTCGTAACAATTATACTTATGAAGTTTGATAAGGATTTAAAACATACGCTTTTAGAGGGTCATTTAAGCCCTTAGACCACTTTTATATTCGTTACTGCTTAATTTCGTTCCTTTTCACTTTTTAGGTCTCTTGGAAGCAAAATGCTGGAATGAAGCATTTTTGGACAAAAAAGAGCAAATACATGAAGAAAATGGCAAAGTCAAGATCGAAGCCACTTAAGCTGCTCAAACAAAAACTGATGGCGTCCCAATCAAAGGGCGACATCCCTCTATAAATACTTGATCAAAACATGCACTAGACGGATTAGTGGAATTTTTGTTCGTATAACCTGACGGTGTCATGTTGTAAAGAAGGAGGGCGTCACTCAGACTTTTTATCTCAGACGGCCCAGATCCAGAATCAAGACGACGTCTCAACTAAAGAATGACGGCATCACAACTTTAAGGTGACGCCATCCCATCGATGACTTGGCCAAGACGAAACCCTAATGACGGCGAGCTGACGGCATCCCATCCAAAAGGTGCGCGTCACACAAGTGTAAATCTATATATAGAATTCGATTTTTCTGCAATTAGGGAGGTAGACTTTTGGAGAAAAAAACCCTTATTCTTTTGTAGTCCGATTTGGACAGTATCTTAGGGTCCCAAACCCTATTTTGCACATCGAGATAAGTATTTTAATCCAAAGTATCATTATGTCTTCAATTAATTGTGTGTATGCTTTTTTGTTTACCATGTCTAGCTAAATTTCTTGTATGTTTGCTTAGATCTATGAAACCTAGTTATTGATTATTGTTAGGTTGTCTCTTATCTTAACTGTAAATTGGCTTAGGAGTGCAACTAGGCATCATTCGTTGTATTTAATGCTTGAGTATGCTTTATAAAAGTGAGGCTTATGAATGAAATAGCTTAAGGGCTTGCCGATTTCGTATGCTAAACCCAAGAGATAACCTCAAAGAGTTAGAGACTACGCATACCCTACGACCTTAGGAATACAACGCGTTAAGATAAGGTATGACAATTCAACCGTACAATAAAAGATAACTAAGGAGTAATAGTATCTAGGTAAAGACATTTTTAATCATCATACGAGCACACATCAAATAGACATAGCTAACCCTAGTAATTAGATAAATTAGATAAGTAAATAAGTAGAAGTAATCGGTAGAAAATACCACCCCCCAAACCAATTGCCCTGAGATATTTACCTTAGCTTTCTAAAAAACCAATAAAAATATAAAAAAGAATCATCTTCAACCCCCACCTTCTCGTCATACATTTCTTGCTAGCATTCCTATTCCCCTAGAGAACGATATCAATCCCCGAGGCTTACCCAATACTATACTACAATGATTAGGTTCACTGCCTAGGTGGTTGAAAAACTTGCTCTAAGAAAAGGAAGTTCCTTTGTCCCCGAACGTGCTTCGTACGCACATCAAGTTTTTGGCGCCGCTGCCGGGGAATAGTTATTGCTTAGGCTTGATTTCTATTTCGTTTAGGTCTACTCACAAGATTGCTATCAAGTAAGATTTTTTTTTCTTTTTATTAGCTTTCTTGTAGTCTATCCCCCTTCTTTGTACCTTTGTTCGTAAAACTTGTCCATTGACTCTTCCGTTCACCATTATGGAGAACGCGAATCCACTATATCCGCGATTAGGTTTTTTCATGAAAAAATATAATATTACTAAGGCGGATTATTCAAGATGGTGGGAAGAAGTAAAGAGAACGGGATCTGTTATATGCCCCATTGAGTACCTTGGGAAAAGTAACCAAGTACATAAACCTTTTGAGGGTTTCACCGTAGGAGTTCCATCAAGCCCACAAAACACCTCATCTAGTGAAACATATGTATGAGCCTTCACCTAGGATAGACTTTCGTGAATGACCTCCATGTTTAGAAACTATTTTTAGTGAGGCCCTTAGGAAAACTGACCAAATGTGTCAAAATATTGGGGAAAGCAACCAAGCATTAAACCATAAGTTGGATTAATTACTAGGTTTGGTTTCATCACTACCTAAGGAAACAATTCAGTAGGATTTAGCCGAACATGAGCACATTGAACAAAAAGGCTTAGTTTTTAAGATCAATGACTTTGCATCTCAAGGAACACATGAACCCTCTAGGAAAATGGAACATAGTGATCAATTTATTGAGGAAGATTCCTATGAATCGGACTTAGAATTTGAAATGGCTAGAGAAGGATTTGAGAAACTTAGGAACATGTTTGGGTTAAATTTCACCAAAACACATGACGAGCATATAGGTAATCTAGATGTGATTGAGGATAAGGTGAAAAGTCTAGACCCACAAGGTATCCCACAAGTTCCACCATCATTTAAGGTATACACACCGCCCGTGACTTACCCAGAAGAAGTAGATGAGACTATAGGAACCCCAATGGAGGTAGAACCTTTGTGCGAAACACAACTAGAGGATATAAGTTTGAATACTTGTAGTTATAACCTCTCCCCAAGTTCTATGGAAGATCCTAGTGTTAACCTTTACCCGATCTTCCATCCTTAGATGTATATCTAGGAGATAAAAGAGGAACCGGCCCACCCATCAACCCATTTAGTACGGGTAGTTTTAGGATGAAGGAAGCCATTCACATACCCCCTTCACCTCACGTGGCAAATTTCCACCCTAAGGGTGTGTATCGCTACTATCACCTGCACTTAAGCTTAAGTGTAGGGAAAACTCCCCTTTTATCCGTTAAATAAGGGTAGAGCTCGTGACTCGAACAAAAACAAGCACTTCTTGCGAGGCAACCCATGTTTATTTGTTTGAATGTTTGTTTTTAATTCTTATTTGTGTGTTTATATATCTTAATCATTGTTGTTTATTCTCATGTTAGACTTTGTGAAAATGCTTTATTTTTTTTAACCTCATCTTAATTGCATATAAAGGTAATTTACAAAAAGATAAGTGTTGGGAAGATCAACTATGTTTTAAGAACATGAACATGAGATTAACGATAATTGAAATTGATATATGTGTGTGTGTTTGTTGGAGTCAAATGCTTGTATCAAGTCATAATGGATGTTTAGCAGGAATTTTTCCAGGTTTTAATGAGGTAATGTTTCCAGAATTTTTCCAGAAAACGTTCCAGACCCTTTCTGTCAGGACAACCTGACGGTGTCGGGATTAAAACCCGACGGCGTCAGGCAATGTGGAAACAGATTCTCAGTTTCTTTTTCTGTCTAACTTGTGATTTTTGGAAACTTTCAATTCTTAATTTTCCGAAAAAACTGCAAACATCCATTCCACAAGCATTATATCTTATTTGCTTTGTTTTAATTTCTAAGTCTCGAATTACATCTTGTTGTGATTTTTCTTTGTTCGGTTTGATGCTTTGGGTTGTCGTTTTCTTATAAGTGTGCAGGTTATATTTGGCAAGAAGAAGAAACACAAATTGGATGAAGCTTATTACTCATGCATTCTTCTTGGAAAAGAATTTAACTACAACTTCACACATATCCTACCGAGCTAATCAGGGGAGTACTAGTTTCTTTTCCTTACTTACCTTCCTTTATCATAACTTTGATGCTTTCGGGGAACATTGGGGACAATGTTCAGTTTAAGTGTAGGGAGGGAGAATAAAATGGGAACTTAGAAACTATTCACTCACTTGATCATTTATCTTGTCCTTGGTAATTTGTGTAATAAACTATGAGAAGTATACGTTAGGGAAATTTTAGCGCCAAATTTAAAATGTTTTATGAAATTTACGAGCTAAACTTTAGTCTTAATAAAGCGTCTCATGGATAGGAGTTATATGACTAGTACAAAAGCCGTTTACCACTCAAATTCCACCCTAAAAATGTGAGGTTCGCCCCTAGATCTTTAGGAATAAAATCATACACCTTTAATGCTTAGAGAGTGTATCGGTAGTATAATAGATTCTAGAACTTGTTTTGTGATGCATTCCGATATCACTAGTGAGACTACACTTGTGTAGTTAGGAATAACTAAGTGATAAGAGGCATTAGGATAACCCTTGTTCGAAACCTGTATTATAATTACTTCTTCCACATCGGTCGAGTAATTACCCCATACCCTTGCGATGTACTCATCTTTAGTACGCGATACCCCTAGTTAACCCCTCAGAGCCTATCATTTTTGCGGTTCTCATGATGTTTCGGTTTTTCGGAATATCAATGAAGAGCATTGTTTACAATCCACCCCCAAATGTACACCCAAATCGCCTTAGCCTACCTTGTATGCACTCACCTTTAGTGCATTATTGTTATCATTACTAAACCCTTAGTTCAAATATCTAGTTACTTGCATGGTTTCTAAATCGAGTCATATCTTTTGTACACAGTTTTGGGATGATTGGGACTCATGGGTAAAAGTAATATTTTATGGAGTAACGGGAAAGAACGATAAATTCAAATTCCCTTTGTCTACGTAATTAAATACTCCAAGTGTTTTGATCTTTTCAAATCGGGCCAATTAGTGTTAGAGAAATAAAACCTCAAGTGTAGGGATGCTCTGATAACGCTCAGATTGTGCATGTTTCTAGTAGCGTTATGTGTGCTTTTATATATGTTATTTGGTTATATTTGTGTAATTATAGTATTAAACGCATCAAAAGATGTTTGTCTAGTGTTTATATCCAAAAGCAGGGAAACGGAAGGAAAGTAAAGAAATGTTCACAAGAAATGGAAGATTCCCGTTTTAGTGAAGCCTAAATCAGTATCTCAAGGACCTTTGAAGACCATAGTGATTGAAGAACCAAGTTCTACAAGATTAAGTAAGAAAATATCAAGTTTCGTAACTTCAGAAATCAACCGGATCGGTTGCAAGTGCAACCGGATCGGTTGGAATATGACCAGAAATGCCAAATGCCATCACCAACCGTTCGGTCGCCACCCACAACCGGAACGGTTGGCCCTTTAATGAAGACCAACCAGGATCGGTTGGTCATATAACCGATCTGGCTGGAGAAGTTGCATCTGCCAAATCTTCATCACTAAGTTTCCCCTTTGCATCCAAACGATTCCAGGTCCTTCTCTTGGTGTATTCTAGTCCCTTCCTTACTCCTTGGAGGCCAAGTTCAGCAATTAATACCCTAGGCTTTGGAATTAGTATAAATAGAGGCCATTTGTGAGCATATGAGACACACACTTAAAATATAAATCTCTCTACTCATCAAACAAAGCTTAAAGCTCTCAAATTCATCCTTAGAAGTCCAGGAAAGTTTGGAGTTCCAGAAGTTCCACATTTTGAGGCCAAATCACCAAGAAGTCTACCCCAATACTTTAGGAATCATTACTTCACCATTTGTAATCTTATTCCAATCATTGTAAGACTTTTAATCATGTTTTCTAATGTTCAAAGTTCTGAGTTTATGTTCATGTTTGCTATGAGTGGCTAGTTTCTTTATACACTTGCTTAAATGATGTTGATTATCATATGATTAGTTAGTGATTGTGTTAACATGTTTTAATTCAATTTCAAGTTGATTCTAAGATCCAATTGTGCTAAAGTTTCGTAGTGACATTTGTTAATCAAGTTTGATTAGTTGATAGTAATCGTAGAGGTCGAAAGAACTTATTGTTATTCAACTAGTCATAATCATTTTGTCTATGGATGATTATTTTTACCCATTATTCTTGATTATACAAAGGAACTAAGGTGTGGTTGTAATAGAAACGCTTTTTGATTATCAAATTGGATTGGTTGGAAACATCTAAAAGGTCGTAAGATTAGTTGTTGAGAATCAATTGTAGCCTTTTGTCTATGATCGGTTACCTTTTGTATTGACCATTTCTTAAGCAATTTGATGAAACAAGTGGATGTTTTTGTGTTTAAGTTTATGTATGTAGACTTATGAAACTTGAATTGATCTTGAATTGATTGGTTAAACGTAATGCTTGTTTTATGAACTAAAATCTTGTGAAGGTTTAAGTTGTAAGAACAATAGATTAGTCCACCAACTAATTATCATAACCAACATGTTAAGAGGTTAACACAATCACATTAATCTATGATATGAAACTAGTTTAAGCAAGTGTAGTTTTTAATCATCTGAATTTCATTATATCTATTTGCTTTGTCATATGTTTTGGATAGACTCTGTTGATTCAAACTTGTGCTTAGATTCACTCAAATCCCTGTGAACGATCCCGACTTACCTTCATAATCTTGCTATAACGGACGAGTATACTTGCTCGTATGTGTTATTGGTAATATTGGTAATTCACCTTTTATAAATTTAAAACTTGTACACACGTAGCACATCATGCTCCTATAAATCCCTTATATTTTGATGTTATCGTAGAGGATGGTAGAGTAAAAATGTATGCAAAAAAAAATGAAGAAAAAACATACGGGCTACCATCCTACATCTATCATTATGTTTATGTCTTTAAATTTATATTTGTTTGGTTCAAGTTATCTATAGTTAGTGAGTCGAGTCTTGGCTTTGCAACGCCATGCTTTTCATGATTGTAACATAAGATTTTTGACTTTGCACCACTAAATATCGCCTATCCAAAAAAACCCTTTGTTTCCCTACCGTAAGCCTAACATTACAACCCTTGCGAAGACCTCTTAGATAGTTGTTCCTAGGTGCTTACGCCAAAGCGGTGGAGGTTTGATCTAGTCTCAAGCCTATGGTAATCTATGTACTATGCCAGGTAATGAGTGTTTATCTTCCATTTCTATTTATTATATTTCATATAAACCCGAGATATGAGAGAATCCAAACACCCCTTGTGAGGTGCTAGTTTATAATTTTTGTGCTTGTTATGACTATTGCGATGCATTTACTTGTTATGAATTATTTTAAACCCATGCTTTATACCCCTAACTTATAAATTGATTGGCTAAAAGCACATTTGCTTAAGGACAAGCAAATACAAAGTGTAGGGATATTTGATAAGGATTTAAAACGTACGCTTTTAGGGGGTCATTTAAGCCCTTAATTGCCCAGTTTTATATCCGTTATTGCTTAATTTTGTTCATTTTCACTTTTTAGGTCTCTTGGAAGCAAAATGCTGGAATGAAGCATTTTTGGATGAAAAGGAGGAAATACATGAAGAAAATGGCAAACTCAAGATCGAAGCCACTCAAGCTACTCAAACAGAACCTGACGGCGTCCCAATCAAAGGGCGACGTCGTACCTCTATAAAGACTTGATCAAAACATGCACTAGACGTCTCAGTGGAATTTTTATTCATATAACCTGACAGCGTCACGTTGTAAAGAAGGAGGGTGTCACTCAAACTTTTTATCTCAGACGGCCCAGATCCAGAATCAAGACGACGTCCCAACTGAAGAATGACGGCGTCACAACTCTAAGGTGATGTCGTCCCATCGATGACTTCGAAACCCTAATGACGGTGAGCTGACGGCGTCCCATCCAAAAGGTGATGCCGTCGCAAGTGTAAATCTATATATAGAATTCAATTTTTTTGCAATTAGGGAGGTAGACTTTTGGAGGAAAAACCCTAATTCGTTTGTAGTCCGATTTGGACAGTATCTTAGGGTCGAAACCCTATTTTACACATCGAGATAAATATTTTAATCCAAAGTATCATTATGTCTTCAGTTGATTATGTGTATGCTTGCTTGTTTACCATGTCTAGCTAAATTTCTTGTGTGTTTGCTTAGATTTATGAAACCTAGTTATTGATTATTGTTAGGTTGTTTCTTATTTTAATTGTAAATTCTCTTAGCACTCCAACTAGGCATCATTCGTTGTATTTAATGCTTGAGTATGATTTATGAAAGTGAGGCTTATGAATGAAATAGCTTAAGGGCTTGCCGATTCCGTATGCTAAACCCGAGAGATAACCTCAAAGAGTTAGAGACTACGCATACCCTACGACCTTAGGAATACAACGCGTTAAAATAAGGTGTGACAATTCAACCGACCAATAAAATATAACTAGGGAGTAATAGTATCTTGGTAAACACATTTTTAATCATCATACGAGCACACATCAAATAGACATAGCTACCCCTAGTAATTAGATAAATTTGATAATTAGGTAAGTAGAAGTAATCGGTAGAAAATACCACCCCCCAAACCAATTGCCCTAAGATATTTACCTTAGCTTTCTAAAAAACCAATAAAAAGATAAAAAAAAGAACATTTCTTGCTAGCATTCATATTCCCCTAGAGAACGATATCAATCCCGCACTGTGACAACCCGTACTTTCAGGTCATTTCTCGAAACAATTTATGCCTCACTATTTCAACATTTATAGTAAACTTGGTTTACTTGTTCCAAATTCGCGTAACCTTTATGGTTTAGCGGCGAATTCATGATCATAACATCACGTACATTTCATATGGACTAAGTTTAGTCTACATTTCATTGACATCATTTGCATCATGATAGTTCATTCATGACATTTCATTTCACATTTAACGCGAAAATTTTATATTAAATAAACGTTATCGCGTGAGTTATTATTTTGAACATTTAATCCGTTATTTCTAAAAATGATCCCGATATATTTTTATACTTACATTTAGTTTCTAAAAACTATATTTTTAGTTTACCTAGTGTTTTAAATTTATTTTGTATATAAATCGTTAAATTTATATTATTCCGACGTTTTTCTTAAAAGCTCCGATAATTATTATATCACTCAATTTTTACAAGAAATGTATTTTTACAATTTTTATGGTCTCATTATACTCTACTTTGACCTATTAAAAATTTCTTTTACCTAGAACTACCTTAAATACATTAAAGTATCTACAATTTCACAAGTTATATTTTACTTAATTACATAATACTTATACAAATATATTTACACAATTTAAAAAAAAAAAATTATTATTTTGCAAATCCCTCCCCTTGGCACCAAGGGAGGTAACATTAATTGTTGGTATGGTTCTTTGATTGTATAGATTTTTACATTACTTAAAGTCTTGCTTCATACTTTTTACTCATTTATCTTCATTATTTCAAGTCAAGAAAAAGCCTTTCTCTCTTTGGTTCTTCATCTAAAACCGGTCACATACAAGGTGTACAAGGGATCATAAATTTTGCAAGTTCAAGTGTTTAAGACAATCTAGATCACACTCTTATTAAAGGTTTTGAAATAAAAACCTAGGGTGTTTAGGTTAAACCTTTGTTCTTTGCACCTCATCATATTAGCTTGTAAGCATATCATTTATATTTTTCATTTTTCCTTATCATTTCATATTTATTTCTTCATATTTGGAGCAAACATGCAAGACTTGTGTTTATTTATACCATTTTTACTTTGATTTTTAGTGTTTTATACATATAAAGTCATCCTATAATTATTCCCTTGGTATATATTGGTCTTGATGATGTCTAGGAACCCATGACACCCTAAGAAGGTGTATGGTAGGATTAGAATAGCTTTGGAGTTGATTTGAAGGGATTGGAATAGGTTTAGTACGAGAAAAACTATTTTCGATAAGTATATAAAAGTGTTCTGTCCTTATTTTGTTTTTCTGGAAAATCCGACAGTAGGCACGAAACTTTGGCCTTGATATTTAGAAAATATACTTTAACACGAATCCGTGGCCGCTTGAACGGATGAAAACGGACTTATAACGAAGAAGTTATGGATTTTACAAGTTTGACGACGAAATATATTATTTTCAGAATTTTCAGCAAACTGTTTTTACATTGTTTGGGTCAAAAATGAGCCTTAAGCTTCACAAATTATTTCGACTTCTCAAAAATATATTATTATACTTTGATACGAAGCTAAGGACGTATAATACGTAGAAAACGGATTTGAAACGACTAAGATATACGCGTTTTCATAAACTTGCCGTAACTATTATTTTTAGAAAAACTATATTATTTTTACGAGATAAGTGTTACGGTAACTAAAATCACCATATTTAACCCCTATTATCTTTATGTTCGAGACCTTTATGTCGAAAACTCCTGAACTGAAACTTCTAGATTTTGATACAAACTTTCCAAAACCGTCGAGTTCGTTTCCTAACGATCGACGTACACCATTTTACGACTAGTTTTTCAAAGCCATTTTTGTCACTTTCAAGAAATTTCCGACGACTTTATTTTACGACGAAAAGTTAATATTTCACTATAAATCATTACGAAAACATTGTAGGATGACATTTTGATGTAAATACTTGTAAAGTGATTTTTGATTGGTCAAGACGTCAAACGAGTATTTTTCGACGATAAGTAATATTTTTCAAAACTCGTAAATGGTATAAATAACATACGAAATGCATGCATAACATTACATTGCAACTCATTACATGTCATATCGTTCATCATAGGTCAAGATTTACATATCACATTACATCTCGGTGTACTCACTTTTGTCTTCGCATCATTCCACCAAGTGAGTTCCATAGCCCCACTTTTCTTGTTTTAATGCTTTCATAAGCTGTTTTGGGGAGATACATGCTCGACTATTTTTTTTATTACATTCATGACTATTTGCAAATCATATGTTTAGCCGGCTGAATGCTTAGTCATGCGTAAAATTTTGCCATACTTAGAAATTTCCATATTATATTCATTGGTCTAACGGTCTTGGTATATTCATTGGTCTAACGGTCTTGGTATATTCATTGGTCTAACGGTCTTGGTATATTCATTGGTCTAACGGACTTGGTATAATATTGATCTAACGGACTTGGTATACGATTATGGACTAACGGTCTTGGAGCGATTTGAACATTAACTCTACATATTCGGCGTGGGTTGTGAACACACAGGTTGCAAGTTTTGTATGGATGGACTTGGGCGAGTGGATTCACAATGCCTTGCATAAACGATTCGATACATTGAGCTATGCACTATTATGTGAATTCATTTGACATCATGCACTTGAACATTAACTCTACATATTCGGCGGTGGGTTGTGAACACAGGTTGCAAGTTTTGTATGGGGGGACTTGGGCGAGTGGATTTACAATGCCTTTGCTACATAATCGATTTTGATAATCTTTACATTTCAACGATTTACAATGCCTTTGCTGCATAAGCGATTTCGAAAGGCTTTACATTTCAACACAAACTCTATGAACTCACTCAACCTTTGTGTTGACACTTTTAGCATGTTTTATCTCGGGTATCTAAGGCATTCACTTCATGGCATGCATTTGGACACATCATGGAGTCGTGGTGACGAGCGTCTCACTTGGGTTTTTACGTACTTTAAAACATTGTTTGAATTGTAACAAACTTATTTTTCCGCACAAGTTGATTTTCATTTGGGACCTACTTTGTAAACTCTGATTGTTTTATTAAATCAAACGATGTTTTTTTCAAACGACACTTTAGGTCGTTCAATATAACTGTGATTGTGATGCTATAACAGTCAATCCCCAGGAATTCCATTCATTGCAAAGCAGTAAATGGGGTGTGACAGTTGGCATCGAGCTTGATTATAGAGAACTAAGTTGCATCATTGACCCTAGACTATAACTACATCATCATAGCATCTCATCATTTCATCATACGTGCATGTTCACTTTGCGTGCGATTTATCGTTACATTTTTCGAGTTATTTACTTTCATTTCACATCGATTGTCACATGGATGCCTTTAATTACCCATCCCATTATCTCTTCCTCATACTTTAACGTGGAGAATTCCTTGTCATTCCTATCACAATTTTTTATATCAATTGATTCATTATCGATACTTGACGAATGCCGAGATGAACCTTTAAAGAGGACGAAGTCACTCTCACTCCTTTGTTTCACCACTAATATGTCGAGTTACACTTTATTCACACACTAAGTTACTAAACCATTATACATTTGAAACACTTACGACACATCATAACCCATTTCGTAGGAAACCGTCGATCATTTTGAAAGATAACCTCAAACTTATCATTCTTATCACATTTCTTTGGAGCGTTTATTATTAACACTGGATTTTGCTACTTCTCACATTTCCTCTTGTTTTGAAGAAGATATGGCAGAAGAAAGCCTTTGAAATGACACAAGCGGCTATTCAAAAGTTGGTGAATGATAGCATAGTGATGCTCTAAAATTGAAAGGAAGCGATTGAGTTTCTTCTTGCCGAGGCAGCGGCTTCTTTGCATGTACAAGGCTTCTTCTTTGCTCGGAAATGCAGGAGGATCCGGCATTAAGATTTGTTCTTACAAGGATTTTAAAGTGGAGATCCCACCAAGTTTAAAGGGATGAAGGAGCCCTTGCCATGGTGCGATGGTTCGAGAAATTGGAGTCCGTGTTTTTTTGTGTAATTGCCGGATGATAGTAAGGTCAAGTTTGCTACAAGTACACTACTCGATGGAGCATTGTCGTGGTGGAACTCATATGCTCAACCAATGGGAATGGAGAATGCTTTCAAGCTTACTTGGGAGCAATTTAAAGGTTTGGTAACAAAGAAGTTTTGCCCGTAATGCGGAGGTGAAGAAGTTGGAGACCGAATTCTATGAACTAATGACAATTGGGTATGATATTGACACTTACATTCGGAGATTCCAAGAATTGGCGTGTTATGCCCATATATGGTTTGAATAATGAGAAGCTCTTGGAGGCTTTCATTGAAGGACTTCCGAGATTATTCAAAGCGATGTGACTTCTTCACCAAAGCGATTGAGGAAGCTATTCATTGTCTCGAAGCTCATGGCACAAGTAGTAAAGAGGGGCAACACCACAAACACCAACCGTAACAACAATACCAACAACCGCACCAACTACAACAATAACCAAAACAACAACAACAACGGCGATAACCAACTCAACAACAACAAAAGAAAATGGGAAAATGACCAAGGAGGTTACAATAACAACAACCAAAACCGTAACACTAACCATCATCAACAACGAGAATAGGGCAAGAGAGCGCAATGGTTTATGTTGCTACACCAATAGAAGGCGAGGTTATCTTTGGAACCTACCCACTATGTAATCGATGTAAGTATCATCACCCGGGACTTTGTCCTGTTAAGTGCTACAAGTGTCAAAAACTAGGACACAATGCCGGGAATTGTAGAGGCAAGACCATAGTTACGTTGCTTCGGATGTGGGGCGCAAGGACACTATCGAAGTCAATGTCCTCAAAACCAAGGTCAACAAGTCGAAGGTGCTCATGGGAATGTATATATGTTAGAAGGAGGAGGAGGAGCTCGTCAAGGTATCAACGACGCGGAAGACTGAAGAAGTTAGGAAACTAACAGTCTTATTTCTCCTTATGTACTATGTCGTACCAAGTTTATGTCTAGTCATCGTATCCGAAACTTCATAACTTAAAGATGTACTACTTTTGCTAAACCACTCGTTGTAACATATTCTCATCTACCGTACTTTATTTCTTTCGATTTGTTATCATTTCGAGTTTTAATTCTTTTTACCTTATCGATCATTTTAACGACACTTCTCCATGTCTTCTCTCCTCGATGTTCATCACAATTTTAACATCAGTTGACTCAACACCAAACATCATATGAGTCGATTAGTCCAAGCATTGCATAGTTACTCCTAAATTATACATAGCATGATCACCTATGTCTAATTCAGGAAGAATCATGCAATGAAGGGAGTAGTAGGCTTATATGTGTAAGCAATTCGTAAATGTCGAGCCAAATTTTCAAAAGATTTTCTTCAAACCACTTGTTTCGGTTTGATCCGTGGTTCTTGTTTGATGAGATGCAAAGATCGAGCTAGAAACAAGTTGTTACCTAAACCGATTTAGCCTAATCGTATGGCAGTTCTTGTTTGATGAGTTGTGGGATTAAGCAAAAATCGGTTACCAAAAAGTCTTTTGAGGGTTTTGCTCGGGAATGGGAAAGTTTGCCACATCAAACCCTAAACCCGAGAGACCAACACGAACTGAATTCAGGGACTGAATTCCTTTTAGATGGTTAATGTGACAACCCGTACTTTCAGGTCATTTCTCGAAACAATTTATGCCTCACTATTTCAACATTTATAGTAAACTTGGTTTACTTGTTCCAAATTCGCGTAACCTTTATGGTTTAGCGGCTAATTCATGATCATAACATCACGTACATTTCATATGGACTAAGTTTAGTCTACATTTCATTGACACCATTTGCATCATGATAGTTCATTCATGACATGTCATTTCACATTTAACGCGAAAATTTTATATTAAATAAACGTTATCGCGTGAGTTATTATTTTGAACATTTAATCCGTTATTTCTAAAAATGATCCCGATATATTTTTATACTTACATTTAGTTTCTAAAAACTATATTTTTAGTTTACCTAGTGTTTTAAATTTATTTTGTATATAAATCGTTAAATTTATATTATTACGACGTTTTCTTAAAAACTGCACGATAATTATTATATCACTCAAATTTTGCAAGAAATGTATTTTTACAATTTTTATGGTCTCATTATACTCTACTTTGACCTATTAAAAATTTCTTTTACCTAGAACTACCTTAAATACATTAAAGTATCTACAATTTCACAAGTTATATTTTACTTAATTACATAATACTTATACAAATATATTTACACAATTTAAAAAAAAAAAATTATTATTTTGCAAATCCCTCCCCCCTTGGCCGACCAAGGGGGAGGTAACATTAATTGTTGGTATGGTTCTTTGATTGTATAGATTTTTACATTACTTAAAGTCTTGCTTCATACTTTTTACTCATTCATCTTCATTATTTCAAGTCAAGAAAAAGCTCTTCTCTCTTTGGTTCTTCATCTAAAACCGGTCACATACAAGGTGTACAAGGGGATCAAAATTTTTGCAAGCTCAAGTGTTTAAGACAATCTAGATCACACTCTTATTAAAGGTTTTGAAATAAAAACCTAGGGTGTTTAGGTTAAACCTTTGTTCTTTGCACCTCATCATATTAGCTTGTAAGCATATCATTTATATTTTTCATTTTTCCTTATCATTTCATATTTATTTCTTCATATTTGGAGCAAACATGCATGACTTATGTTGATTTATACCATTTTTACTTTGATTTTTAGTGTTTTATACATATAAAGTCATCCTATAATTATCCCCTTGGTATATATTGGTCTTGATGATGTCTAGGAACCCATGACACCCTAAGAAGGTGTATGGTAGGATTAGAATAGCTTTGGAGTTGATTTGAAGGGATTGGAATAGGTTTAGTACGAGAAAAACTATTTTCGATAAGTATATAAAAGTGTTCTGTCCTTATTTTGTTTTTCTGGAAAATCCGACAGTAGGCACGAAACTTTGGCCTTGATATTTAGAAAATATACTTTAACACGAATCCGTGGCCGCTTGAACGGATGAAAACGGACTTATAACGAAGAAGTTATGGATTTTACAAGTT
Source organism: Chrysanthemum makinoi (assembly GCA_910596185.1). Classification (NCBI taxonomy): domain Eukaryota; kingdom Viridiplantae; phylum Streptophyta; class Magnoliopsida; order Asterales; family Asteraceae; genus Chrysanthemum; species Chrysanthemum makinoi. Next base: position 266,600,650 of record OU343225.1, on the reverse strand, counting down.
TGACGACGAAATATATTATTTTCAGAATTTTCAGCAAACTGTTTTTACATTGTTTGGGTCAAAAATGAGCCTTAAGCTTCACAAATTATTTCGACTTCTCAAAAATATATTATTATACTTTGATACGAAGCTAAGGACGTATAATACGTAGAAAACGGATTTGAAACGACTAAGATATACACGTTTTCATAAACTTGCGGTAACTATTATTTTTTTTAGAAAAACTATATTATTTTTACGAGATAAGTGTTACGGTAACTAAAATCACCATATTTAAACCCTATTATCTTTATGTTCGAGACCTTTATGTCGAAAACTCTTGAACTGAAACTTCTAGATTTTGATACAAACTTTCCAAAACCGTCGAGTTCGTTTCCTAACGATCGGCGTACACCATTTTACGACTAGTTTTTCAAAGCCATTTTGTCACTTTCAAGAAATTTCCGGCGACTTTTATTTTACTGACGAAAAGTTAATATTTCACTATAAATCATTACGAAAACATTGTAGGATGACATTTTGATGTAAATACTTGTAAAGTGATTTTTGATTGGTCAAGGCGTCAAGCAGTATTTTTCGACGATGTGTAATATTTTTCAAAACTCGTAAATGGTATAAATAACATATGAAATGCATGCATAACATTACATTGCAACTCATTACATGTCATATCGTTCATCATAGGTCAAGATTTACGTATCACATTACATCTCGGTGTACTCACTTTTGTCTTCGCATCATTCCACCAAGTGAGTTCCATAGCCCCACTTTTCTTGTTTTAATGCTTTCATAAGCTTTTTGGGGGAGATACATGCTCGAATATTTTTTATTACATTCATGACTATTTGCAAATCATATGTTTAGCCGAACTGAATGCTTAGTCATGCGTAGTAACAGTTTTGCCATACTTAGAATTTCCATATTATATTCATTGGTCTAACGGTCTTGGTATATTCATTGGTCTAACGGTCTTGGTATATTCATTGGTCTAACGGTCTTGGTATATTCATTGGTCTAACGGACTTGGTATAATATTGATCTAACGGACTTGGTATACGATTATGGACTAACGGTCTTGGAGCGATTTGAACATTAACTCTACATATTATCGGCGTGGGTTGTGAACACACGGGTTGCAAGTTTTGTATGGTAGCGGGACTTGGGCGAGTGGATTCACAATGCCTTTCTGCATAAGCGATTTCGATACATTAAGTCATGCACTATTATGTGAATTCATTTGACATCATGCACTTGAACATTAACTCTACATATTCGGCGGTGGGTTGTGAACACACGGGTTGCAAGTTTTGTATGGGGGACTTGGGCGAGTGGATTTACAATGCCTTTGCTACATAATCGATTTTGATAATCTTTACATTTCAACGATTTACAATGCCTTTGCTGCATAAACGATTTGGAAAGGCTTTACATTTCAACACAAACTCTATGAACTCACTCAACCTTTGTGTTGACACTTTTAGCATGTTTTATCTCGGGTATCTAAGGCATTCACTTCATGGCATGCATTTGGACACATCATGGAGTCGTGGTGACGACGCGTCTCACTGGGTTTTACGTACTTTAAAATATCGTTTGAATTGTAACAAACTTATTTTTCCGCACAAGTTGATTTTCATTTGGGACCTACTTTGTAAACTCTGATTGTTTTATTAAATCAAGCGATGTTTTTCAAGCGACACTTTAGGTCGGTTCAATATCTGTGATTGTGATGCTATAACGGTCAATCCCGAAATTCCATTCATTTGCAAAGCAGGTAAATTGGGGGTGTGATTGATTGGCATCGAGCTTGATTATAGAGAACTAAGTTGCATCATTGACCCTAGACTATAACTACATCATCATAGCATCTCATCATTTCATCATACGTGCATGTTCACTGCGTGCGATTTATCATACATTTTTCGAGTTATTTACTTTCATTTCACATCGATTGTCACATGGATGCCTTTAATTACCCATCCCATTATCTCTTCCTCATACTTTAACGTGGAGAATTCCTTGTCATTCCCTATCACAATTTTTTTATATCGGTGATTCATTATCGATAACGACGAATGCCGAGATGAACCTTTAAAGAGGACGAAGTCACTCTCACTCCTTTGTTTCACCACTAATATGTCGAGTTACACTTTATTCACACACTAAGTTACTAAACCATTATACATTTGAAACACTTACGACACATCATAACCCATTTAAGTAGGAAACCGTCGATCATTTTGAGAGATAACCTCAAACTTATCATTCTTATCACATTTCTTTGGAGCGTTTATTATTAACACCAGATTTTGCTACTTCTCACATTTCCTCTTGTTTTGAAGAAGATATGGCACGAAGAAAGCCACAACTGAAATGACACAAGCGGCTATTCAAAAGTTGGTGAATGATAGCATAACTGATGCTCTAAGAATTGAAAGGAAGCGGTGGAGCTGCTGCTGAGGCAGCGATCGGCTTCTGCTTTGTAGAAGCAAGGCTTCTTCTTTGCTCTTGGAAATGCGGGAGGATCCGGCATTAAAATTTGTTCTTACAAGGATTTTAAAGTGGAGATCCCACCAAGTTTAAAGGGATGAAGGAGCCACTGCCATGGTGCGATGGTTAGAAATTGGAGTCGTGTTTTTTTGTGTAATTGCCGGATGATAGTAAGGTCAAGTTTGCTACAAGTACACTACTCGATGGAGCATTGTCGGGGTGGAACTCATATGCTCAACCAATGGGAATGGAGAATGCTTTCAAGCTTACTTGGGAGCAATTTAAAGGTTTGGTAACAAAGAAGTTTTGCCCGTGTACGGAGGTGAAGAAGTTGGAGACCGAATTCTATGAACTAATGACAATTGGGTATGATATTGACACTTACATTCGGAGATTCCAAGAATTGGCGTGTTATGCCCATATATGGTTTCGAATAATGAGAAGCTACTGGAGGCTTTCATTGAAGGACTTCCCGAGATTATTCAAGGCGATGTGACTTCTTCGACCATAAGCGATTGAGGAAGCTATTCGATTTGTCTCGAAGCTCATGGCACAAGTAGTAAAGAGGGGCAACACCACAAACACCAACCGTAACAACAATACCAACAACCGCACCAACTACAACAATAACCAAAACAACAACAACAACGACGATAACCAACTCAACAACAACAAAATGGGAAAATGACCAAGTAGGTTACAATAACAACAACCAAAACCGTAACACTAACCATCATCAACAACAGAATAGAGGGCAAGAGGCGCAATGGTTTATGTTGCTACACCAATAGAAGGCGAGAGGTTATCTTTGGAACCTACCCACTATGTAATCGATGTAAGTATCATCACACGGGACTTTGTCTTGTTAAGTGCTACAAGTGTCAAAAACTAGGACACAATGCCGAGGAATTGTAGAGCAAGACCATAGTTATGTGCTTCGGATGTGGGGAGCAAGGACACTATCGAAGTCAATGTCCTCAAAACCAAGGTCAACAAGTCGAAGGTGCTCATGGGAATGTATATATGTTAGAAGGAGGAGGAGGAGCTTGTCAAGGTATCAACGACGCGGAAGACTGAAGAAGTTAGGAAACTAACAGTCTTATTTCTCCTTATGTACTATAGGTACCAAGTTTATGTCTAGTCATCGTATCCGAAACTTCATAACTTAAAGATGTACTACTTTTGCTAAACCACTCGTTGTAACATATTCTCATCTACCGTACTTTATTTCTTTCCGATTTGTTATCATTTACGAGGATTTTAATTCTTTTTACTTTATCGATCATTTTAACGACACTTCTCCATGTCTTCTCTCCTCGATGTTCATCACAATTTTAACATCAGTTGACTCAACACCAAACATCATATGAGTCGATTAGTCCAAGCATTGCATAGTTACTCCTAAATTATACATAGCGTGATCACCTATGTCTAATTCAGGAAGAATCATGCAATGAAGGGAGTAGTAGGCTTATATGTGTAAGCAATTCGGTAATCGAGCCAAATTTTCAAAAGATTTTCTTCAAACCACTTGTTTCGAGTTTGATCCGCGTGACAGTTCTTGTTTGATGAGTTGCAAAGATCGAGCTAGAAACAAGTTGTTACCTAAACCGATTTAGCCTAATCGTATGGCAGTTCTTGTTTGATGAGTTGTGGGATTAAGCAAAAATCGGTTACCAAAAGTCTTTTGAGGGTTTTGCTCGAGAATGAAAGTTTGCCACATCAAACCCTAAACCGAGACCAACATGAAGGCTGAATTAGTGAATTCCTTTTAGATGGGCGAATGTGACAACCGTACTTCGGTCATTTCTCGAAACAATTTATGCCTCACTATTTCAACATTTATAGTAAACTTGGTTTACTTGTTCCAAATTAACCTTTATGGTTTAGCGTAATTCATGATCATAACATCACGTACATTTCATATGGACTAAGTTTAGTCTACATTTCATTGACATCATTTGCATCATGATAGTTCATTCATGACATTTCATTTCACATTTAACGCAAAAATTTTATATTAAATAAACGTTATCGCGTGAGTTATTATTTTGAACATTTAATCCGTTATTTCTAAAATGATCCCGATATATTTTTATACTTACATTTAGTTTCTAAAAACTATATTTTTAGTTTACCTAGTGTTTTAAATTTATTTTGTATATAAATCGTTAAATTTATATTATTCTGACGTTTTCTTAAAAGCTGCGATAATTATTATATCACTCAAATTTTACAAGAAATGTATTTTTACAATTTTTATGGTCTCATTATACTCTACTTTGACCTATTAAAAATTTCTTTTACCTAGAACTACCTTAAATACATTAAAGTATCTACAATTTCACAAGTTATATTTTACTTAATTACATAATACTTATACAAATATATTTACACAATTTAAAAAAAAAAAAAATTATTATTTTGCAAATCCACTCCCCCTTGGCCGACCAAGGGGGAGGTAACATTAATTGTTGGTATGGTTCTTTGATTGTATAGATTTTTACATTACTTAAAGTCTTGCTTCATACTTTCTACTCATTCATCTTCATTATTTCAAGTCAAGAAAAAGCTCTTCTCTCTTTGGTTCTTCATCTAAAACCGGTCACATACAAGGTGTACAAGGGATCATAAATTTTGCAAGTTCAAGTGTTTAAGACAATCTAGATCACACTCTTATTAAAGGTTTTGAAATAAAAACCTAGGGTGTTTAGGTTAAACCTTTGTTCTTTGCACCTCATCATATTAGCTTGTAAGCATATCATTTATATTTTTCATTTTTCCTTATCATTTCATATTTATTTCTTCATATTTGGAGCAAACATGCAAGACTTGTGTTTATTTATACCATTTTTACTTTGATTTTTAGTGTTTTATACATATAAAGTCATCCTATAATTATTCCCTTGGTATATATTGGTCTTGATGATGTCTAGGAACCCATGACACCCTAAGAAGGTGTATGGTAGGATTAGAATAGCTTTGGAGTTGATTTGAAGGGATTGGAATAGGTTTAGTACGAGAAAAACTATTTTCGATAAGTATATAAAAGTGTTCTGTCCTTATTTTGTTTTTCTGGAAAATCCGACAGTAGGCACGAAACTTTGGCCTTGATATTTAGAAAATATACTTTAAAACGAATCCGTGGCAGCTGAGCGGATGAAAGCGGACTTATAACGAAGAAGTTATGGATTTTACAAGTTTGACGACGAAATATATTATTTTCAGAATTTTCAGCAAGAATGTTTTACATTGTTTGGGTAAAAAATGAGCCTTAAGCTTCACAAATTATTTCGACTTCTCAAAAATATATTATTATACTTTGATCTGAAGCTAAGGGCGTATAATAAAGAAAGCGGTTTGAAACTAAGATATACACGTATTCATAAACTTGCCGTAACTATTATTTTTAGAAAAACTATATTATTTTTACGAGATAAGTGTTACGGTAACTAAAATCACCATATTTAACCCCTATTATCTTTATGTTCGAGACCTTTATGTGAAAACTCTGAACTGAAACTTCTATATTTTGATACAAACTTTCCAAAACCGTCGAGTTCGTTTCCTAACGATCGGCGTACACCATTTTACGACTAGTTTTTCAAAGCCATTTTTGTCACTTTCAAGAAATTTCCGACGACTTTATTTTACGACGAAAAGTTAATATTTCACTATAAATCATTACGAAAACATTGTAGGATGACATTTTGATGTAAATACTTGTAAAGTGATTTTTGATTGGTCAAGACGTCAAACGAGTATTTTTCGACGATAAGTAATATTTTTCAAAACTCGTAAATGGTATAAATAACATACGAAATGCATGCATAACATTACATTGCAACTCATTACATGTCATATCGTTCATCATAGGTCAAGATTTACGTATCACATTACATCTCGGTGTACTCACTTTTGTCTTCACATCATTCCACCAAGTGAGTTCCATAGCCCCACTTTTCTTGTTTTAATGCTTTCATAACTGTTTTGGGGAGATACATGCTCAACTATTTTCATGACATTCATGACTATTTGCAAATCATATGTTTAGCCGAATGCTTAGTCATGCGTAATGCTTTTGCCATACTTAGAAATTTCCATATTATATTCATTGGTCTAACGGTCTTGGTATATTCATTGGTCTAACGGTCTTGGTATATTCATTGGTCTAACGGTCTTGGTATATTCATTGGTCTAACGGACTTGGTATAATATTGATCTAACGGACTTGGTATACGATTATGGACTAACGGTCTTGGAGCGATTTGAACATTAACTCTACATATTACGGCGGTGGGTTGTGAACACCAGGTTGCAAGTTTTGTATGGTAGGCGGGACTTGGGCGGAGTGGATTCACAATGCCTTTCTTTGCATAAGCGATTCGATACATTGAGCTATGCACTATTATGTGAATTCATTTGACATCATGCACTTGAACATTAACTCTACATATTACGGCGGTGGGTTGTGAACACACGGGTTGCAAGTTTTGTATGGGGGGACTTGGGCCGAGTGGATTTACAATGCCTTTGCTACATAATCGATTTTGATAATCTTTACATTTCAACGATTTACAATGCCTTTCTTTGCATAAGCGATTTGGAAAGGCTTTACATTTCAACACAAACTCTATGAACTCACTCAACCTTTGTGTTGACACTTTTTAGCATGTTTTATCTCGGGTATCTAAGGCATTCACTTCATGGCATGCATTTGGACACATCATGGAGTCGTGGTGACGCAGCGTCTCACTGGGTTTTACGTACTTTAAAATATCGTTTGAATTGTAACAAACTTATTTTTCCGCACAAGTTGATTTTCATTTGGGACCTACTTTGTAAACTCTGATTGTTTTATTAAATCAAGCGATGTTCTTTTCAAACGACACTTTAGGTTTCAATATACTTGTGATTGTGATGCTATAACAGTCAATCCCGTGAATTCCATTCCGCTGCAAAACAGGTAAATTGGGGGTGTGACACGCACCCTTACCCAATACTACACTAAAACGATTAGGTTCACTACCTAGCTGGTTGAAAAACTTGCTCGAAGAAAAGAAAGTTCCTTTGACCCCGAACGGGCTTCGTACGCGCATCAAAGTTTCGCAACAAACTACCTTGGAACTCAAAAAGTCTCTTAAGTGATTTTGTGGGTAAAAGTTTCATAAGAATAGTCTCGTAAAATAGATCCCGTAACAAAGTCTCGTAATTTAGTATCGTAAACTAAGAGTTGATAATTTCTATAACAACACCTTAGTAAGAGATCTCGTAAATAGGCATCGTAACATAGAATGTAATGGCTTAGAAAAATCACTAAATAACAAGTTTCACAAAACCAAAAGTCTCGTAACACAAATCATAAGAGAACTTGCAAAGAACAAGTCTCTCAAAGTATTAAACCTAATCTTGTGAAGGTTCGTAAAACTAAATCTCTCAAGTTTTTGAAACCTTAATCTTGCGATAGTACTTTTTGCAAGAGTTTCAAAATAAAACTTGCATAGCTTTTGAAAAACACTTATAGAAACTTAACAAAAACACATAATTTTAACCAAAAATCATCATTTGATCATAAAACCGTTTATGTAATCCACAAAAAACGTGTCTCAAATCTCCTAAAATGTTTTTCCAGAAACGTCTGTAATTTAACCACTAAAATGATTAAACCAAAGATTTTAGAACACAAAAATATTTATATATAGAGAGAGTAATGAGTTTAAGACTACAAAAACGTAAGTATTTTATTACTAATGACGATCTAAAGTTTAAAAAAACACAACTAAACACAACAATGTATCATATTTGGCTTTTGATACCAATTGTTGGTCACCTTAATCCTACGTCTACTATAATCTAGAGAGAGAGTGTGTGAGCATGAACACTTCTATCCTAGAGGGAGAAACGATGGAGAGGCAAATTCTCACACGACTATGAATATTGGCACACACCTTATTACCTATAAGGGTGAGAGACCTCTCAACCTATTAGCTTCCTTTTGGAACTATACAAGTGTTGCGAGGGTAATTAGTCTCTCAATAACACAGCTTGTACACAAATGTAACCTATCTATGGTATATGTTAATACAAATAAGCCGTAAAAACGTTTATTTATATTTTACGATCTTCTATTGTTTTGTTGATAACAAACGTAAAATCATTTTAACGAAACAAATAAAATACGTAAATGGTTTGAGTCAATAGTTTACTAACACACTTATATTTTCATATAAAACACTAAACAAGTAATAGTGTTTACATTTTATAGAAATACATATGTATAACAACTAGTGTTTACATAATATGGAAATGTATATATATATATATATATATATATATATATATATATATATATATATATATATATATATATATATATATATATATATATATATATATATATATATATATATATGTATATGTATGTATGTATATATTGTAATGGGTAGAAATCTAAGTTCTTAACCCATTGACTAGATACATTGAATATTATTCGGTAAAACCCAAAGTCCATGACCCATACCCATGGAGCTTGATCCATAACCCATTGCATGACATCATGCATGAAGTCATGTTGGGTATTATCCATGACCCATGGACCTAAACCATGACCCATGATTCAATGTCTAGATACATTGTATCTATTTGGGTACCCATGATCCAAAGTACATAACCTATGACCCATGATCCATAACCCATAACCCAAATAGTGAGGAGCGTCCACGGATCCCTATGATTACACTAGACGGATCCCTCAAGTAAGGGATCCGTGAGATCCGGGGAACAGTAGATGTTTTTACCTATAAATAGTGAGTTATTTCTTCATTGTTACTCAACTCTTTTACACATACTCTCTCTTAGTATTGTAAACTCTCTAACCTCATATCCAAAAGATCTTTCTATGTAGTTTTGTGTTTGTGTGATTATCTAGGTTCCTCTTAAAGGCGAGGTCGCCACTTCCTGAAGTCGAGCAAGCTCAAGTCCATGGGTTGCCAAGCTTCATCATCATCAAGACTACTGAAGTTATCTTGTTGATAGTTCTTTCCTCCCTCCTTAGAAGTGTTGTGTTGAAGGCATAGGTGAAAGATGTCAAACAGGTCAAGTCGAAGGCATTAGTGAAAGGTGCCAAAGGTCCGTGTCGAAGGCATTAGTGAAAGGTTCCAAAGGCTCAAGATGAAGGAATTAGTGAAAGGTGCCAAAGGTCTGTGTTGAAGGCATTAGTGAAAGGTGCCGAAGGCTCAAGTCAAAGGCATTAGTGAAAAGTACCTAGGGTGTACATTTAATATCGTGCATCGATGTACAAGATAGATTAGTTTGGGTCATAGGATAGTAAGATCCTTATAGTGTTTTTATAAGGAGTATGCCTCCTTTGGGATAAGTGATATGTAGTGTTGGGTAGTAGTTCCTCCTTTGTAATGGAAGTCGGTATCTAGCCTTGTACCGGATAAAGTGTAGGCGACGTTGTGATAGGTTTGGTTCTACCTCGTGGAAGAACCCGGTGTCTATCCTTGTACCGGATAAAGAGTAGGCGACGTTATGAAGGCTTCTCCGCCACAAGGAGCTTGTGTTGTGTAGTGCTTACGAATTCTCGAGTAGGTGACTCGGAGAGTGGAGTAGGGCAAGAAAGGTGTCCTTGTAGCTGAACCACTATAAATACTCGCGTTATGGTTTTGTGTTTCTTACTCTTTATCTTTGCATTACTTATTCATATGTTTATCTATCAACATCCAACATACACATAAAACAGATTGACATAAGTCGATTTAAATAGTTTAAAACAAAGTTTTAATCGGTAAAACTATTCAACCCCCCTTCTAGTTTTCGACAATTGGTACCAGAGCTTCGTTACCAAGTTTCTTAGAGTATATTTTACTTTAAGAACTTGATACGATCCGTGTATAATTGAAAACTACAATGAAGAATTTCAAAAAAAAAATACCATGTTTTAAGAACACTCTTGTTGGATGTTGATTGGATGACAACATCAATTTTTTTTTACTTACATATTATTTTATCTTAAAATATGCACTAAACTTTCTTGTCATTTTGTTTAGTTAAACTCATATTAAGCAACCCATCAGAATTCCTTGGTAATAAGATTACCTCTTCTAAGAAGGTATCTTAAACTACCAACTAGATCTCGAAAGAACCAGAGTTTTCTATTGATACTTTTTGTCAAAAGTAAGGGACACTCAAAGTTGCATTAGAGGTATGATTTTCTTAAAACCTATCTCTAAATAACACTAGCTTAGAATAAGTATGCTTGCATAGGATCTTATATGGTTATATTAAATTTTATTTTCTTATTTATAAAATACGATTTAGTGATATACGTGGCTTCATTAGAAAACCTTCGTGCATACATGTTTCTCTTCCGTCTAAACCTAGGTATATAAATTTGTGTTATCTTAATCTAAAAATCAAATCTTTCTAATAATAAAACAAAACACAAATCTCAAAAATTCCTCCTTCCCCATAAAACCCTCTTCCGATCGTTCCAACACCACCAAACCCCATTTTTCAAATCTTCCACTTTCAAATTACCTCTCATTCAAACTTCATCTTCTTCCTCATCTCATTTTAAAAAATCAAAACCAAGGAAGATTTCCATCATCATGGTTTACATCGCCTTCGTGATCATCATCATAACACTCATCGCTCTCGTGAACCCCATGATCAAGTTCTCTCATGGAGACATGTATTTTGTTTTGCTGATCTACATTTGTATCATATATCCAATCCTTTGTATTGCTCTTAGTATTGAAATGAAATATTATTAATGTCTTAGTTTATCTCGTTTATTTCTCATAACGTGTTTATCATATTTCTTTCATTCGCACCATTAAAACCGTGACATGTTTTCGAAATCTACAATGCATGCTTAAGTAGTAAATATTGGTTAAAACATACTCCTTTTTATAAACATAAAAGTTGCAAAAATCAATCTTACGTCAAGATCATTTTTCTGTCACGCTGCAGATCCTCGGATCCCTAATGTTTAATTAGCCGGATCCCTTTTAAAAGGGAACCGGGAGAACCGTAGACCTGGTGACAGAAATTCATGCAACATAAAACTTACCATAAAAAGGAAAAACCCTACTAGAATTATTAGAACAAAGTAAGGTAATCGTCATTGTTAATAAAAATAGAATAGCGAATAGAAACAGTCTTAGGCTTAAACTAAGACATCATAAATCAAAAATACCTTCATTACTTCATCTTAACTTACTTTTGTAAATTAATCATTTCATGTCTATAGGTCTCATCATGACTCATGAGTATGAGTTCGATCATCAACTCACTTGTGTCTACATCCCTAATATTTCTCTTGAGCCTAACACACCTGGCAATCATGTTTGTGGGTTCAATAATCTCGAAACCCGTTGCTTCCATGAAGGACGTGTTGTTTACTCACCTCTACTATATCAAGAAGGTATCAATACCTCATTCTGCAGCATAGGACTAGAAGGTCTTCTCGGAATTAACGAGAAAATTTGTCCGAGGATTGTTTTGGAATTCTTTCGTCAAGTTGAACTCGTTCGTAACGAGGATCGCTCTCTATCACTATGGTTTTGGATAAAAAAACCAAAATTTTGTCTTAACTCTTGGGCAATTTGCTCACATTATTCGAATTCCAAATCATGGACAATGTGCCTTCATTGAAGATTGGTCTCTTGATTCTCTCTTTAATTATTGTGAAGAAAACAGTCCATACTTTTCACACATACCTTCTCCTCAAGAATTAACTCGCATTTTATACACTCCCCAATCCAATCACACAAATCCAAACATAATCCTTACACGTGATATCCAAGATGATGTCAAACCTCTCGCAGTCATTCTACGTGAAAACGTTTATAGTCTTAGAGGAAACCGTAAGATACTTCCTGCTTGTTGTGCTCACATGATGTACTGTCTCCTAACTCAACAACCATACAATCTCGCCTACTTCTTCGCAAGACGAATTATAAATGTCCAAGGTAGCAATAACAAACTTATTTCATACATAATGTTCTTAACACGCCTTTATCATCATATCATGTACTTCCGTCCTCAATTTCAAAGTCCTTTATACGTACTTGTGAACAAAATGATGGAACCTTTGAACACATCTCACATCACGTCATTCTTCATTCTGGATTCCTCAAATACTCATCACCCATTCAACGATCCATCAAATGAAAACGCAAGAGAACCTTGTCTTTTATCCAAATAGAATCAATCCTTAGGACTCATCTTTTACCTTGTAACATGATCATTCCTATGAAATAAAACGTTTATTTAATATCTTTATTATATATGCATTCTTTGGAAATCATTAGTTATTGTACACACTTTCTGTGAAGTTACTGGTCTGCAGTAGCCGGATCCCTGGGCCATAACTAGCCGGATCCCACATCTGAAGGATCCGTGGGATCCGGGTAAACAGACATGGGATGTTTTACACTTTCACTTCAATCCAAACCTCTAGACCACATCATACTAGCTAAACATGATACTTTGGGATCAATCAAGTCTTGCTCAAGCTCAGTAGGACTCACACTCACTCATAGTTAACTTAGGATCACATTCAAGGTGGTTTTGATTTATCAATTCACCAAAACTCACCATATTTCCGCTCTAATGCTCACACATTGTTCGTCACATCTCAAAAAACTTAGTTTGATATTTCTCTTAATTTTGGCAAATTGATTTTAGTCATCCTTACCTAAAAGTAGGCAAAAAACTAGTTTTTCAATTCTTATGATGTTTAAGAAATTTTCCAAATTTCTTTTAAGTTGCCATCTGATCTCTATGATCATTTAACACCACATGACACGCTCAAATTTCTTAGTGTCACCTTTGATCACCCATTGGTACTCATGAAAACCCCATTTTCTTCCATAAAAGACAATCATTAGCTACCATCACTCATTTCTCTTGATCATTTAAGTCCCTCTTCATTTAAGACACCTGAGAAGACTAAAACACTCAAGATGTATAGGTACTAGACCTTACAAAATATCATTTTCCTTTCTTTTCGCTGCTGATAGCCAGATCCCTAAGTTAATCCTAGACAAAACAATCATTTCAAGCTTTTCTTGCCAGCTTGAACACTCCATCTTGTCTTAATTGACTTCCTTGATCAATGCAACTCTGAAGTTGACTATTGTGCATGCAAATCATTACATTTTGGAGGATCTTAGTGATTTAAGCTTTAAATTCACTTACCAATTCCCTTCCTTTATAAACCCCTTTGTTAGTACCTCTAAGTCACCATTCATAAACATCCTTCTCAGCAACTAAAAGCCTCTATTTCACTATCCATTTATCATTTCATCATGAGGAAAGCTCATAATGCTAACTCATCCACCAAAGGACCACCCAAGAAACTTGCTCGGATTGTTCACGAAATCTCTTCAACCGAATCATCACCCGTTAAAACCAAAAATGCTAGAATTCCCTCTCAACCAACTCAACGAATCAAACCAATCCCCAAAAGGATTGTTCCCACAAAACTACCCTTACCAAACACTACTATACCTCCTAAACCAAACACCCCTATTTCCACTAAACCATCACCTCTAGTACCTAGAGCCATATCCTTCACCACTCCACTCTCATCTCCACACCTCTACAATTTAGAAGACTTGCCTTCTAGGCCATCTCATCCTCCTCCTTTACCAACATTCTACTCAATTGAGAGAATAGCGCAACAACAAAACCATGGTGTTGAAACAACACTAGCACCGGTATCCTTTTCTCCATCACCCTCAAATAGTCCATTTTGGATTATGAGGAATCAACAATCGGATCACATGGAAGTATACACCTCTCTACCACACAAGCACCCTTAGTTGAACCACCTCCAACTTCATCTAACATACCTCCACAAAACTCTTCTTCTTTTGTGGAGCCTCAACCCAACCTTCCATCTCAAACCATTCCCTTCCTACCACCACCATTCCCTAGCCATGACAAAGATTGTTATCATTTTCAACATGTTGAAGTTTTAGTACATGAAGTACATGACGAGCTACGTTTCATGTTCTATCACCTCCTTGAACGTTTTGATGAGGTCAACAAACCTAAACTTCCTTGAGCTTAGGAATTCAAGTGGTGTTCTAGTATTAGGCTTAACTTAGATTGATTAGGAACCATACTTCATGTTTGGATCATTCTCTAAGTTTTAGAGTTATGTACATCAATTCTCTAATTTTTATTGAATGATATTACATGTTGTATGCTACGTGGTCTTGATAATATCTTTGGTACCTTAATACATAACTCTTGTTGATGTTGACACCACATTTTACATCTACATTGCTGTCATAAGTATGCAGGCAGACGGATCCCTAAATTTTGCCTAGACGGGTCCCTCCCAAGGAGGAACCGTGGGATCCGTGCAACAGAAGAGCTTTTTATTACTAATTTGAGTCTTATTTGAAGGAAATTATGCATCATATACTTGTTTTCTAACCTTTGTTTTGTAGATTTTCAATATACACATGAAGACTTTGAAACCCTCAACAAGGGGGAGCTTCTTTTCAAAGAAAAACATTGCAAAAAAAACGCTTGCTATACTTTCACTTAGGATTACATTACTACTTGACGTCCTCCTCTCAAAGGAGCACTCGTCAAGGGGGAGCATTTTTCGTCATAGACGAAACCATTTGCAAACATAATTGCAAAACACTCACTTAGTCTCCCAAATTACTTGATGCCCTCTACAAAGGGAAGTATGGTTCCTAATCATACTTTATAAGCCGTAAAAACGTTTATTTATATTTTACGATCTTCTAATGTTTTGTCGATAACAAACGTAAAATCATCTTAACGAAACAAATAAAAATACGTAAATAGTTTGAGCCAATAGTTTACTAACACACTTACGTTTTCACATAAAACACTAAACAAGTAAAAGTAATTTTTATGTACAACAACTAGTGTTTACATATTGGTTAAATATATACATAACTAATATGTATTACAATGGGTAATATAAATGGGTAGAAACTTAAGTATTTGACCCATTACCGAATACATTGAATGTAGTTGGGTATAACCCAAAGTCCATGACCCATACCCATGGAGCATGACCCATAACCCATTGCATGACATCATGCATAAGTCATATATGGATATTATCCATGACCCATGGTTTTAACCCATGACCCATGGATTAGATGCATTGCATCTTGTAGATACATTGTATCTACTTGGATACCCATGGTCCAATGTCTAGGACCCATGACCCATGACCCAAAACCCATGGGCAAAAGGGAGCGTCCCACTGATCCCCAGTAACACACTGGACGGATCCTTCAAGTGAGGGATCCATGGGATCCGCGGAACAGTAGCCATTTTTCTTCTATAAATAGTGAGCCGTTTCTTCATTCTAACACACCCCTCTCACATATATTTTCTCTTTGAGTTGTAAACTCTCTAACAACAGATCCAAGTGATCTTTGTATGTAGTTTTGTTTTTGTGAGATTCTCTAGGTTCCTCTTAAAGGCTAGATCACCACCTTTTGAAGTCGAGCAAGCTCAAGTCCATGAGTTGCCATGCTTCGTCATCATCAAGACTACTAAGGTTCTCTTGTTGATAGTTCTCTTCTATCTCATTAGAAGTGTAGTCTCGAAGACATAAGTGAAAGATGTCTAAAGGGTCAAGACGAAGACATTAGTGAAAGGTTTCGAACGTCCGTTTGAAAGCACTATTGAAGGGTGCTTAGAAGTCAAGGCTAAAGGCATTAGTGAAGGGTGTCTAGAAGTCAAGACACAAGGCGTTACTGAAGGAAGCCTAGAGGTCGAGTCAAAGGCATTAGTGAAAGGTGCCTAAGGTGTACATTCGATATGGAGTGTTCAATGTACAAGATAGATTTGTATTGGGTCAAAGGATATTGATATCCTTGTTGATGTTGTCATAAGGAGTGGATCTCCTTAAGGATAGGATTTGTGTAGTGTTGGGTAGTAGTTCCTCCATTGTAATGGAACTTGGTATCTAGCCTAATACCGGATAAAGGGTAGGTGACGTTGTGATAGGTTTGGTTCTACCTCGTGGAAGAACCCGGTGGTTAGCCTAGTACCGGAAAAAGAGTAGGCGACGTTGTGAAGGCTTCTCCGCCATAAGGAGTTGGTGTCGTGTAGTGTTTACGAACTCTCGAGTAGGTGACTCGGGGAGTGGAGTAGGGCAAGGAAGGTGTCCTTGTAGCCGAACCACTATAAATACTCACGTTGTGGTTTTGTGCTTCTTACTCCTTATTCTTTCATTCCATTTTTTTATATGCTTGTCTATCAACATCCAACACACATGTTTAAATATATTGACATAAGTCGATTTAAATAGTTTAAAACCAAGTTTTAATCGGTAAAACTATTCAACCCCCCCTTCTAGTTTTCCACTTGGCATCAGAGCTTCGTTACCAAGTTTCTTAGAGTATGTTGTACTTTAAAAACTTGATACGATCCATGTTTAATTAAAAACTACAAAGAAGGTCTTTTACAAAAACAAACACTATTTTTTTTAAAAACACTTTTGTAGGATGTTGACTAGATGACAACATTTTTTTTTACTAAATTGCACTAACCTTCCTTGTCATGTTGCTTAGTTAAAGTTCATACTTATCAAGCCATAGGAATTGCTTGGTAACAATAATACCTTCCCTAAGAAGGTATCTTAAATAAGAAGGAACCGGAGTTGTCTACTGACATTTGTTGTGTCATTTGTAAAGACATTCCTAAGTGCATTAGAGGTATGATTTCCCACTTATCTATAAATAACATTAGCTTAAATAATAAGTATGCTTACGTAGGAATTTATATGATTATCTTTTCACATATTTATACATTACACGTAGCTTCGTTAGGAAACTTTTCGTGCATACGTGTTACTCTTTTGTCTAAAGTCTCGGTTTATAAAATTTGTGTCTTTTTTCACTTAATCCAAAAATCATATCTTTCTAATAATAAAACAAAACAAAAATCTCAAAAATTCCTCCTTCCCCATAAATATCCCCTCCGATCGTTCACTCCACCAAAGCCTCATTTTTCAAATCTTCTACTTTCAAAAATTACTTCTCATTCAAAACTTCATCTTCCTTCTCATCTCATATAATCTCAAATCGAAACCAAGAAAGATCTTCATCATCATGGTTTACATCGCTTTCGTACTAATTGTCTTGACACTCATCGCTCTCGTGTTTCCCATGATTAAGTTTTCTTATGGAGACATGTACTTTGTGTTGTTAATCTATATTGGTGTTATATACCCAATCCATTGTATCGTTCTTAGCATTGAAATGAAATATTACTAATGTTCTAGTTTTTCTAGTTTATTTCTCATAATGTGTTTGTCATTTCTTTTACTTTATATCTTTCGTATTTTTGGTCTTGGGATACGTTAGAAACCGATAACACATGCTAAAAGTAAATGTTGGCTAATATACATATCATGGTATAAAACTACAAGATGCAAAAACCTATGTTTTTATCAAAACCTTTTTTTTCTGTCACTACAGATCCACTGATCCCTGAAGTTCTACTAGTCGTATCCTTTTTGGATGGGAACCGTGAGAACCGTCCTTCTGGAAAACAGTTTTTCATGCAATATAAAAATCGTGTTCTTCCAAAAAGAAATATTCCACTAGAATGTCAAACATTAAGTGAGTTAATTATCATTGTTAATAAATATCTAGTAAAAACGTTAGGTAATCATTGTTTTGCCTTAAATACGTCTCATCTTATCAACTCTTCACTTCTATAGGTCTCGTCATGTCGCATGAGTATGAGTTCGACTTTTCACTCACTTGCGTCTACACCCCTAACATCTCTCTTGAACCCAACACACCTGGCAATCATGTCCGTGGGTTCAATAATCTCGAAACCCGTCACTTCCATGAAGGACGTATTGTCAACACTCCTCTACAATACGAAGAAGGTATCAATACCTCCTTCTGAACCATAGGACTAGAATGTCTTCTCGAAATTAATGAGAAAATATGTCCGAGGTTTGTATTGGAATTCTTCCGTCAAGTTGAACTCGTTCGTAACGAGGATCGCTCTCTATCTCTTTGGTTTTGGATCAAAAAATGAAAAGTTTGTTCTAACCCTTGGGCAATTTGCTCACATCCTCAGAATTCCAAATCATGGACAATGTGCCTTCACTGAAGATTGGTCTCTTGATTCTCTCTTCAACCATCTTGAAGAAAATAGTCCATATTGCTCACACATACCTTCCCCTCAAGACTTGACTCGCATGTTATGCAAACCTCGACCCTATTTCTCTGATCCAAACATTATCTATACAAGGGATATCCGAGAAGAGTACAAGCCTCTCGCACTCATCCTACGTGAAAATGTTTGGAGTCTTAGGGGAAATCGAGAAATCCTTCCCGCTTGTTGTGCTCACATAACGTATTGTTTGCTAACACAACAACCATACAATATCGCCTATTTCCTCGCAAGGCGAATTGTAAATCTTCAAGGCTCCAAGAACAAACTAATCCCTTATGTAATGTTCTTGACACGCCTTTATCATCACATCATCTACTTCCACCCTTAATTTCAAAGTCCGTTGTACGTACTTGTGAACAAGATGATGGAACCTCTAAACACATCTCTCATGAAGACTTTCTTCATCCCTGAATCAGCAAATACTCATCAACCATTTGATGATCCATCTAGCGAAAACGCTCAAGAAACTTAGTTTCTTCTCAAAATAGGGTCAATCCTTAGTACTCATGCTCTATCAATGTAATGTAATTTCTTTCATGAAATAAAACATTTAACATTTGATATCTCTACTATACTAGTGTTCAAACTTCTTAGAAAACACTTACTTTAAAATATGATGCTTTGTGCAACCCTTGCATACCTTTTGTAAAGGTACTGTTTAGCAGGAGACGGATCCCTCAGTTTGTGCTAGACGGATCCCTCCCCTTAGGGAACCGTGGGATCCGGGAAAACAGAAATGCAGTTGCAATATTTATACTTCAAACCATGTCTTTAGATCACTTCACACTAGCTAAACATAGTGCCTTAGGACCAATTAAGTCCTTCTCAAGCTGAGTAAAGTTTCATACTCACTCATAACTCAATTAAAACACACTCAAGGCGCTTTTTGATCTATCGTTTCAACAAAACTCATTACTCTTCCGCTCTTATACTCACACATCATCCCTCACATGTTAATAGACCAAGCTTTAGAAATCCATCAATTTTAGCAAATTGATTTTAGTCATCCTTACTTAAAAATGGGTCAAATTCTAGTTTTTCCATTTTCTATAACTTATAAGATATTTTCTAAAATTATCTTAAGTTACTATCTGGTCTTTAGGATCATTTAGCTCCACTTGACACTTCAAAATTTTCTAGTGTCATCCTTGGTCATTCATTGGTACTCATAGAAGTTCCATCTTTCTTCCATAAAAGGCAATCATTAGCTACATCACTCATTTCCCTTGATCATTTAAGTAATCTTTCATTTAAGACACTTAGGAAGACTGAAACACTCAAGGAGGTATAGGTATTAGACTTCACAAACTTCATCTTTCCTTTTTCTTAGCTGCTGAGAGTCGGATCCCTAGGATTAGCCTATACGGATCCCTCATTGGAGGGAACCGTGGGATCCGGGTGACAGATTCATGCTAACTATAGCTAAAACAATCATTTCAAGCTCATCTTGCTAACTTGAACACTCCATCTCATCTTAATTAAGTCCCTAGATCAGTACAACTCTGAAGTTGACTCTTGTGCATGCTAATCATCACATTCCAAAGGATCTTAGTGGCTTAAGTCTTGAATGCACTTGCCAAATCCTTTTCTTTATAAACCACATTGTTAAGACTCCTAAAGTCATCATCTTCATCCTCATTCTCAGCACTTAGAAACCTTTACAAATCTCTTTTAATCATCTTCTCATCAGGAAAGCTCCTAGTGGTAATTCATCCACCAAAGGACAACCCAAGAAAATTGCTCGTGTTGTACACGAAATTTCCTCAACCGAATCATCTCCCATGAAATCCACAAATGGTAAAATCTCCCCTCCACCTATCAAACCAATCCTTAAAAGGATTGTTCCCACAAAACTACCAATGTCAAACACCACCATACCTCCTAAACCATACAATCCCATTTCCACTAAACCATCACCCTTGGTGCCTAGAGCCCTATCATTTACTACCCCACTTTCATCACCACACCTTTACAATCTAGAGGATTTGCCTCCTAGGCCATCTCATCCTCCACCACCGACAACATTCTTCTCTTTAGGAGGAATAGTGGAACAAAATCAAGGTGTTGAGTCAACACTAGCCCCGGCTTCTTTTTCTCCGTCACCATTAAATAATCCCTTTTGGATTATGAGAAATCATCAAAGTCAACCACCCGACCACATGGAAATTGACACCTCTCTACCACCACCATCATTCTTGGTTGAGCCATCCTCAAATGCGCCTCTACCAATCCCTCCTTCTTTTGAGGCTCCTCAACCCGCTTCACTTGATCCTTCACATCAAGCTATTTCCTTTCTTCCATCACCATTACCGAGCCATGACAAAGATTGTTATCATTGTCAACATGTTGAAAGTTGATACATGAAGTACGTGAAGATCAATGTTTCATGTTTTATCACCTCCTCGAACGTTTCGACGAGATTAAACCTAAACAAACTTAAGCTAAAGGATTCTAGTGGTGTCCTAGTATCAAGCGCGACTTAAATATTCTAGTAATTCGATGTCATGTATTGTTCATTTTCTTAGTTTTTAGAGTCATGTACATCATACCTCTAGTTTTATTAAATGGAATTACATGATATTTGCCATATTATTCTGAGTATATGTTTGGTGTTCCAATACATATCTCACTTTGATGACAACATCATTTGTTACATCATCTTTGCTATATTTTGTTAAAAGACAGACGGATCCCTGCGTTTTGCCTAGACGGATCCCTCCAAGGAGGGAACCATGGGATCCGTGCAACAGAAGACTAGTTTTCTACTAACTTGAGTCTTATTTGCAGGAAATTATGCATTATATATTTGTTTTCTAACCTTTGTTTTGTAGATTTTAAATTTACACATGAAGACTTTGACACCCTAAGCTAGGGGGATCTTTATGTCAAAGCAATACATTGCAAAATCATTTACAATATAATTCTCATTAGGATCACATTTCATGACGTCCCGTTGCTAAGTTGCAATCATCAAGGGGGAGCATATTCGTCACATAGACGAATCTTTTGCAAACATAGGTGCAAATGAACTAGTTTAGTATTCTTTTTTCTTTCTTACTTGACGCCCTCACAAAGGGATGGACTTGTCAAGGGGGAGTTAAGACAAGAAATCTTCCCGTCACTTGCTCTCTACTTTTTCATATTATTTTTTTTCTTTCACATGTTTTTCTTAAAACAATGTGTTATTTTCTTTTCGAAGCTCTTTTTGTTTCGACAAAAAGGGGGAGAAGAAAGTAAAAACTACAATTCAAACTTTTACGAAGTTTAGTTTTTCCTTAAAATAATTTTATGTTTTGTCATCAACAAAAAGGGGGAGATTGTTAATACAAATAAGCCGTAAAAACATTTATTTATATTTTACGATCTTCTAATGTTTTGTCGATAACTAACGTAAAATCATTTTAACGAAACAAATAAAAATACGTAAATAGTTTGAGCTAATAGTTTACTAACACACTTACGTTTTCACATAAAACACTAAACAAGTAAAAGTGATTTTTATGTACAACAACTAGTGTTTACATATTGGGTAAATATATACATAACTAGTATGTATTACAATGGGTAATATAAATGGGTAGAATCTTAAGTATTTGACCCATTGACCAAATACATTGAATGTAGTTGGGTATTACCCAAAGTCCATGACCCATACCCATGGAGCATGACCCATAACCCATTGCATGACATCATGCATAAGTCATATATGGATATTATCCATGACCCATGGTTTTAACCCATGACCCATGGACTAGATGCATTGTATCTTGTAGATACATTGTATCTACTTGGATACCCATGGTCCAATGTCTAGGACCCATGACCCATAACCCATGACCCATGACCCAAAACCCATGGGCAAAGGGAAGCGTCCCACGGATCCCAGTAATACACTGGACAGATCCCTCAAGTGAGGGATCCGTGTAACAGTAGCTATTTTTCTTCTATAAATAGTGAGCCATTTATTCATTCTAACACACCCCTCTCACATATATTTTCTATTTGAGTTGTAAACTCTCTAACAACAGATCCAAGTGATCTTTGTATGTAGTTTTGTTTTTGTGTGATTCTCTAGGTTCCTCTTAAAGGCGAGATCACCACCTTTTGAAGTCGAGCAAGCTCAAGTCCATGAGTTGCCATGCTTCATCATCATCAAGACTACTAAGGTTCTCTTGTTGATAGTTCTCTTCTTTCTCATTAGAAGTGTAGTGTCGAAGACATAAGTGAAAGATGTCTAAAGGGTCAAGACGAAGACATTAGTGAAAGGTTTCGAACGTCTTTATTGAAAGCACTAGTGAAGGGTGCTTAGAAGTCAAGGCTAAATGCTTTAGTGAAGGGTGTCTAGAAGTCAAGTCACAAGTCGTTACTGAAGGGAGCCTAGAGGTTGAGTCAAAGGCATTAGTGAAAGGTGCCTAAGGTGTACATTCGATATGGAGTATTCGATGTACAAGATAGAATTGTATTGGGTCTAAGGATATTGATATTCTTGTTGATGTTGTCATAAGGAGTGGATCTCCTTAGGGATAGGATTTTTGTAGTGTTGGGTAGTAGTTCCTCCATTATAATAGAACTCGGTATCTAGCATAATACCGGATCAAGGGTAGGCGACGTTGTGATAGGTTTGGTTCTACCTCGTGGAAGAACCCGGTGGTTAGCCTAGTACCGGAAAAAGAGTAGGCGACGTTGTGAAGGCTTCTCCGCCATAAGGAGTTGGTGTCGTGTAGTGTTTATGAACTCTCGAGTTGGTGACTCGGGGAGTGGAGTAGGGAAAGGAAGGTGTCCTTGTAGCCGAACCACTATAAATACTCGCGTTGTGGTTTTGTTTTTCTTACTCCTTATTCTTTCATTACATATTTATATATGCTTGTCTATCA
This sequence comes from Chrysanthemum makinoi, assembly GCA_910596185.1. NCBI lineage: Eukaryota > Viridiplantae > Streptophyta > Magnoliopsida > Asterales > Asteraceae > Chrysanthemum > Chrysanthemum makinoi. The sequence goes on along the minus strand of OU343225.1, from coordinate 266,577,074 downwards.
ACAATCAACACAAATTTTTAAATAGATTGACATAAGTCGATCTAAATAGTTTAAAACCAAGTTTTAATCGGTAAAACTATTCAACCCCCCCCCCTTTCTAGTTTTCTACATTTTTTAAGAGCGACGGCGTCAGACATCCTGATGGCTTCATAGACACAAGGCGACGACGTCACAACGGCGGTGATCCAACTGAAGAAATCCTAATGACGGCGAGCTAACGACGTCACAATCATAAAGTGACGTCGTCACAAGTGTAAAACTATATATATTTTCGCATGTTTTCCTTTATTCGTGCAACACTTTGGATAGGTCAAAACCCTAGATGATTTTCTACTGTTTGTAAGGCTTTTTACAGCCACTTTATCCATGTTTTTTTGAAGATAAGTAATATGTCTTTAATCGTTCAATATGTCTATGTGTTATTTGATTATATGCTTTTCTTTTATTCACTTTAACATGTTAGGCTAAATTAATTAGTGTTTTCTTAAATCTAATTAAACCTAGTTATTAATTATTGATTGTTGTCTGTTGTTTAATTGGTTGGCTCGCGTTAGAGTAAGAAAGCTAACTTAATTCTTATATGTAACAGCTTGTCCATCTTATTAAACGCACCCATAGAGTGCACTAGTGGTTTTTCTCGTTGTATTTATTGCGTGAATTGCGGCTTGTAAATCCTAGGAGACTTAATAGACTTTAAGCTTCTTAGGAGAGACTTATACGTTCATAGAGTTAGGGCATTTGACACCTCTCTACGACCAATAATAAGGAATACAACGCTCCAATTAAAATAAGGACGTGACAATTCGATTAATCAATAAGAGATAACTAGAGAGTAAAGAAATCTAAACCAACACATTCTCCTATCATAAGAGTTACCACCAATTTACTTTTCTGCATATTAGTTTAATTTTAGTTTATTTAGTTTTATTTTAACTAATTAGTAGTTAACGCCCACTCTTCAAACCCCGAGATTTTAATTTGTTTTCTAAAAAATATAAAAATACAAAAAGAATCCTCCCTCATCTTTAGACCTATCTCGACATACACTTCAGCCTTCACAACACTATTCCCCTAGAGAACTATCAATCCCCCGTGTCCTACCTATACTACACTCCAATGATTAGGCACACTGCCTAGGAAGATTGTAAAATTTTTGTGGTTTTTCAAAATTCCGCTATCAATATATCTTTAATTAAATATGGAAGATATCATTTAAGAGTGTTATAAATACCTTAACCAAGAATTAGGGTTTTATAATTCCATTGTTTTTCCACTCTAGGGTTTTATATTCGGCAGAGCACCACACACCACCAAACACATATATGAGTTGTTACCAATAGATATTGTTGATGTGGAGTTCACAAGATCAAATACTACCATCCTACTGAAGTTGCTTGAGTGTTAATGTGGCTTCTATTAAGATCTTACTATTCATCTTCTTGTTTGTGATTGATCTTCTCTCCCAATCACAAGGTAGAAATATGATGTTGTTAATTTTTAATTAGTCAAATACGTGTATTTGGATCACTTGTATGGAAAAAACATTGTGAATTTAATTGCTTAAGTTGTAATAATGTTTAATGTCTATTTAATTGTTATATAATTTTTAAATTATAACTCCATTTCCATCAGAAGTTATCTTTCTTATTAGTTTATTTTCATGCACTCAAATACATATCTATATTACATATAATAAAAAGATGACTCTCGTTTCAAATTTTAAGACTTACAAGAAAAGAAGCATAATATACAATATTTTAATGCACATAATTTTCAGACGTATAAGACAAGAAGCATAGCGTACACCACTTTAATGCACATAATAAAAAAAAAATGCTATTTAATGTAGTCAATTAATACTGGTTAATAAATACAAGACTAAAATACATGGTTGGTACCTAAACTTGGCAAAACGCTTCGCATTGGGACAAAACTCGGCCTTTTCATCGGCAGAGGTCCAAACCTTGGCCTTTAAATGCCAAAATCGTCCCTTGACCAATAACGCCTATGTCAACGTCTTTTTCTGTTAGTTAGTGGAGGGTATTATAGTCCATACACATGTATATCTCACCTAAGTTAATTCTATCTCAAGAACTATTCCACCAACACATAAAGGGGTTATTGTTTGAACAAATTATATCACTGTACCTGACCACTTAAGTATGACTTCATAAAAGTTAATTGGTAAAGAAAGTATGAGCTCACATAATTTTACCCAGGATAAACAAACAAATTTATACATTATCAACTACTTAGCTAGTTGACTTATAACAGTCAACTATATACAGTGTTTGATAAAACTGGAACATAACTGATACTACTGAGTCATTGTCTGATACATGGTAATATACTGATATTTTACAAAATATAAAAGATGAATTTGGGCCCAACTTCAAAACGTTCAACTGCTGAATCTTCAAATGATCTACGGCTCTTATCGATATCCGAAAGCAGTTGAACCGACAAAACATGAACCCTAAATTGATGATCTTCTTTGCTACCTTGTCTGCAAAAACAAGTATACAAACAACAAAGATATAAGTTAGGTACTGTATTGTTACAGCTTAATGGAATTAAACACATGACATGGTATTCATCACTGAAACATCACTTAGGGTTGCCTTTTGGCGAACAGTGCTAGGACGCAGTTTGTAATGTTTTCTTTGCTACTAAAGGGTGTCTTAACACCGCTTGAAACATCAGCAGCAGCACCACCAACCCTTTCAGCCTTCCCCTCCACATCAAAACCAGGCAAGTTCTCAACATCAAACCCTGCAAACTCAACCATTTTGGCCTTCCCCTTCCCATTTAAACCTCGCTTAAATTCTTGAACAACTTCTCTCCCTTTTTTTTTGGGCAAAACATCCGCTTCATCAACCATCTTTCCTTTTCCGTATCCTTTAATTTTCTCCCTTTTTTAGCTACAACCCATTCTTCGTCTTTGATTACTACAACACCTTTCACTCTTGGTGTCCTGGTTCCACTCCCCTGCATTTTTTTCTTATCTATCCCCTGCCATTGACGTCTAGTCCTAAAAGGTGTTTGACTTAGCATCCTAAAGTTAGCATCCTGCTCTACCCAACCCACAACTTCAAAATTGATGTTTTTTAAGTAAAATTGTGCTAACTTTTGGGGCTTGTGGGCTACGAAGATATCAACTGACTCATTTGTTTCGGCCATTCCAAACAAAGTATGAACATCAACATTAGTATGAATCAAATGCAAACCATTTAATAGGGATTCTTTAGGATCACAGAAAAACAACGCCCATTTTTGTTCATTAATCTCTGATAACACATTATCAAGGCTTGAACTAAATATATCCCTATCACTGGTAAAGGCACACAGATTAATTAATGAACCTCCTTCATACCTGAGTGGGCTATAATCAAAAACCCCATTATAGTGGATTCTGAACAGGACCTCACCTTCTTCTTCTTCGTTCACATCCTTAAAACTTGAGACGAATATGCTTCTGTCCTTCATTGTTATTTTTTTGGTTTTTTTATGGATGGGTTTGACTAGATGTGTGTTTCAGTACGTGAGTGTGGATGTATGTTAGGTTTGGTTTTGATTGGGTTTTGTTAATTGGGTCGGGTTATTATGATAGTGTTAATTGTTTCGGATATTGTTAGTTGGGTTGTTTTGGTGATTCCCAACACATTAATTGTGTATAAGCATATCAAGGAAGGAAAAAGTTCAAGTTGCAGGGTAACAGGTTTAAAATGTCACACTTGGTCCCTGAATTTGGTCAGTTAGCCGTTTTTTGCACTTAAAATTCCCGCGTATTTTTTCTCACACAAACTTGACTATTTCTCTTTTTACTAACTTCACAATTAGTCCCTGAATTTGGAACGTCCAGTTGGTTTTGGTATTTATGGGTTAATAACCTATACCAATTGCATACCAACAATCAAAAGAAACATATCCTAAGAAAATCTCAACAACCTCCCAATGGCTGACTTCCCACTACTTGAAGAACTCGCCAAAGCTTCGAACTCTGACTACATGTTTGACTCGATTTCGCTCTTTTATCAGAGAGAAAACGATAAGGACATCAAAATTGCTAAGGGACTCCAAAACACTTTGACTGACTTGATTCTTGGTATGAAGGAAACCCAAGAATACATCTCTAAGATCGAAGGCTTTCAAACTACGGTGATGAACTACAAGGTTCTCGAGGATCTTCGCAACAAGCAAAAGGCTAATGTCTTAAAGGCGTTGGAGATAAGGAGGATGATCTGTTAGACACACTCACAGGTGTGTGACAGGAACAACTTCCTTGATGATCTTAGGAAGTTTTGAGAAGGAAAGAAGTGGCTATGTTTTCCCTTTTATTTTTTTGGAAAAATATGTACTGAATATTTAATGTTTAATATGAAATTAATGAATCTATATGTTACGTTTTAGTTTTTTAATTTGTTAATTATGTTGTTAATTGTTGTATTCGTCTAAGAGAGTTTGTTGGGATATGAAAGTGCTGAAGAATGACAAAGTACTGAATAAAGTCAAAGTGTTGGAAGAAGTCAAAGTACTGCTAAGTAAAACTCAAAGTACTGCTTGATCATCAAAGTACTGCATGTTTAAAGGACTGATATGTAAAATCGTTACGGATTATCTTGTAATTCTAGAATGTTCTTAGATTAATATAGTATTACTTGTCGTACAAGGTTTGTAATTGTAAACCGACTAGGGTTATCCTTAAGCCTATAAAAGGACCCCTAGATTGGCATTACACGTACATGCATTATTAGAGCTTTTAGAGAATTCGATATTAGAGTATTAGAGTTGTTTAAGAATCTGTATAACAAGCAGGTTCTAAGTATTAATATAATTGTTGAAGTTAAAGTTAATTCTTCTTAGCTTTGTTAAGTAAATTCCGCATACTTAATAAAGATTGTTCAGTGTTTCATTGTTAATAACTTAGGATTTATCCGAGGTTATTAAACCCTTAACAAGCTATATAAGTTAGTTTGGTTAGAGTACATCGATCCAACAAGTGGTATCAGAGCTTGTGTGGAAACTTTGACTAAGAAGAAACCCTTAAAAATCTAGTTAACAACAAACCCTAAAGATGTCGACTGAAGCTACACCACCCCCATCCATCACCTCACTCAGAATACCAATCATCAAGAAGGGAGAGTATGATCTATGGAGTATGAAGATGATGCAGTACATTGCTATTACAGACCATGCACTGTGGAATGTAATTGTCAATGGTAATGAAGTTGTTGTTGATCCTATCGAGATTCCTGGACAACCTAAACCACCTAAGGCCATTTTGCCTGCTGCTACAATAAGAAATCAAGAGAAGGCTCTCAATATCTTATTGTCTGCTATACCTGATGGTCACCTACTCAAGTTTCATGATGCTAAGGATGCTAAACAATTATGGGCTGCTCTCAAGACAAGGTTTTGAGGTAATGATGCTTCCAAGAAGATGCACAGAAATCTGTTGAAGCAACAGTTTGAAACTTTCACTGTTGATGAAAGAGAAGGTCTTGATGCTGCCTATGACAAATTTCAAAATCTCCTCAGCATGCTAGAGTTATACAAGGCAGAGGTATCTATTGAAGATGCCAATCTGAAGTTCTTAAGGAGTTTGCCATCTACATGTCATGTGATTGCTACTATGATCAGAGGACAACCTGGTTTGGATGTTATGGACTTTGATGATCTCTACAATAATCTGAAGGTGTATGAGCATGAGATGAATGGCCAAACAAGTTCAAAGTCTCACAGTATAGCCTTTGTTTTGTCTAAAAAGAGAGGCAGTACTTCCACTAAAATTACTGCTTACCCTACTCAAAGTACTGTTGCTCAAAGTACTGCATATCCTGCTCATTCTATCACAACCATGACCAACCCCACATCATCACCATCAAGCACCATCCATTCTGATGAAGTTGTATGCTCATTCTTTGCTCAGCAAGCTACTTTACCTGTTACCTATGAACAGAATTTGTCACAAATTGAAGAGGATGCTCTTGAAGAAATTGATATAAGGTGGCAAGTTGCTATGATCACTGCACGGATCAAGAAATTCATGAAGAAAACAGGAAGAGGCATCGACTTCAAACCAAAGCAGGGTATCACTTTTGACAAGTCCAAGATTGAATGCTTTAACTGTCAAAAGACTGGAAACTTTGCAAGGGAATGCAAGTTTGCTAAATATCAGGCAAACAGAATGACTGAGAAACCAAAGCTTGAACTAAAGGAAATCCCTATTACTGAAACAAAAGCTTTGGTTGCTCAAGAGAATCTATCAGAGGTTGACTGGAGTGCTGAGTTTGATGATGAACCAGTAACCTATTGTATGATAGCAGTGGAAGACTCAGTGGAAGAGTTTGATTGGAGCACAGCCTTTGATGAGGAACCTGGACATGCTGCTTTGGAATCCAGAGATGGTCTAGGAAGCTTTGATTGGAGCATGGAGAGTGAAGATGAACCTGTTCTGCTTGCAATGGTAGCCACTTCACCAAGTTCACCCCCTATTACTGAGGTATGCTCTAAGTGTCATGATTTTTATCAAAAGGTGCTTACTGATTATGTAACTGAAAGAGATAATTATCAAAGGGCTAGGTCTGAGGTAGCTGGATATCAAATTACTTTAGAGTCTATGGAAGCCAAAATAATAACACATGAAAATAATGAAATGGCTTGGGCTGAAAAGTATGAACAACAGGATTATCAGTTAAAATTAAGTGAATGGAAACTAGGATGTAAGATTTCTGAAATTGAGAAACTAACTAAGGAAAGAGATGAATTGCTAGAAAAGTTTGTTGCTTGGGGACAATCAGGACTTTCTCATGTTAGTTATGTTGAAAAACAGAGAAGAGCTTACATTAGAACTGGTCTAGGTTTTGGTATGGACTTTAATAACATAGAAAACCCACCTAGTGATCAGGATGAATATGATTTTGAGGATATAACAACTAGTGATGATGAACTCATTAACTATGTAGACACATCTAGTAATGAAGACTCAATTAGTCAAACACCTCCTGAATATAAAAAAGACAAAGGTTATCATGCAGTCCCTCATCGCACTGGTAGTTTTCAACCCCTTAGAGCGGATGTTTCTCGTTTTGGAATAGAAAATCTAGAGTTTAGGAAAAAGCTTATTGGTCAATCTAATTCTGAAACCTCAAAAGAAACAGCTGAGACACCTAAGGAAGATGATGTTAAAATTCAAGCAGTACCTTCAATTCAAAGTACTGCTACACCTTCAGCAGTACCTTTAAGAAAACCTTTTCAAAATATTGCTAAGCCTTTTTGGGATAATTTTGGTCAAAATAGTTTTCATCATTCACCAAAAAGACAGGATAGATTTGGTCATACACATAGAAGAAGCAATTTTGGGATTACAGGTCAAAATTTGTGTTTTGTTTGTTATAGTCCTGATCATTTGATTAAGGACTGTGACTTTCATTCAGAATATCTAAGCAAGTTCCCAAAAACCAGATCTACCAACCAAAGGCCTAGGGAGATTAAACCAGTCTGGAATCACTCACATAGGGTTAACCATAGAAACTTCTCACAAGACTATAGGTACCCTCACCAGAGAAGACCTTTTTCAAAACCCCCAGTACCTTCAAACACTTTTCAAGGTACTGTTAAGCCAAAACCAGTACCTTCTCAAAGTACTGCTCAGTTTTCACCAAACACTTTTTGGAATAGGAACCCTAGGAGATCTAATTACTATCAATCTAGAAGGCGTTACAACTCAAAGAAAGTAGCTAGATCAAGGGACTCTACACCAGAAGTTAAAACCAAATGGGTTAAGAAGGAAAGTACTGATGGGGAACAAACAGTACTTTCAGAAAGTGAATGTGAAACAGAGATTTTTGTTAAAGATGACTTTGTTGAAAAAGAAAAAGAGATTTTTGTTGAAAAAGAGAGTTTTGCTGAAAAACCACCACAAGTTTTAAAACAAAAGATATTCCTTGATTCTGTCTACAAAAACTGTGAAGATTACATACTCAAAGAATTTGAATATGTTACTCCACAAGGGGAACAAAAGTCAGTAATGGCTTGGGTTCCTAAAAGACACTAACTCTTTTATCTTTGTGCAGGGCAACCCAGAAGAGGAGCTTAAAGATCATTTAATTATCGATAGTGGTTGCTCTGGAAGCATGATAGGAGACAAAGATATTCTGTCAGATTTTAGATCTTATTATGGAGGGAGAGTTGCATTTGGGAATGATGCTAGTGGAGGAAGAATTACAGGTAAAGGAACTATTAAGGCAGGGAGCATAGACTTTGAGAATGTTAGATATGTGAAGGAGCTAAAATTCAACCTTTTGTCAGTCTCTCAGCTTTGTGATAAGAAACACCCTGTGTTATTCACTGACACAGAATGTCTCATTCTTTCCCCTGAATAAAAGCTTGTTGATGATAACTTGGTAATACTGAGAGTACCAAGAACCAATGATGTGTATAGTCTGGATATGAAGAGTCTTCACTCTTCTAGAAGAGCAACATGTTTAGTAGCAAAGGCAACACTTGAAGAAGCACATCAGTGGCATAGAAGATTGGGCCATGTAAATTTCAAGAATATCAACAAATTGGTCAAATGAAATTTAGTTAGAGGTTTACCTTCCAAGACTTACAAGAATGATCACTCATTTTTGGCGTGCAAGAAGGGTAAACAACACAAAGCTTCATGCAAAAAGCTTGAAGAAAGAACTATTAGAGAACCTTTGGAGTTGCTGCACATGGATTTGTTTGGACCTGTTTCTGTTGCAAGTCTCAACAAAAAGAAGTACTGTCTGGTTGTGACAGATGATTGCAGTAGATTTAGTTGGGTATTTTTCTTGGAATTTAAAGATGATACTTTTGATACTATTCATGATCTCATAATAACCCTTGAAAACCAATTGAGACTCAAGGTAAGAGGTATTAGATGTGATAATGGGACTGAATTCAAGAACAAGCTTATGGATGAGTTTTGTGCTAAGAAAGGAATCAAGAAGGAGTTCAGTATTGCTAGAACTCCACAGCAGAATGGTGTTGCAGAAAGAAAGAACAGAACTTTAATTGAAACAGCCAGAACAATGCTTGCAGATTCATTATTGCCTATTCAATTCTGGGCTGAAGCTGTAAGTACTGCTTGCTATGTGTTAAATAGAGTATCTGTAACTAAGCCTCGGATGAAGACACCTTATGAGTTGCTGATGGGAAACAAACCCAACATTCGATTTATGAAGCCTATTGGGTGTCCTCTGACTATTCTCAACACAATTGATAATTTGGGCAAATTTGATGGCAAGTCAGAAGAAGGATACCTATTGGGGTACTGCACCAATAGTAAAGGATTTAGAGTTTATAACAGGGTCACCAAAAAGGTTCAAGATTGTCTTCATGTTGAATTTTTAGAAGATCAAGAAAATCAGAAGGGTAAAGGTCCTGATTGGATGTTTGATCTTGAAGTTTTGACTCCTTCTATGAATTATGTACCTATTAGATAAGAAAACCAACCTGTTCACAAAGAAGATGATTTACAGTACATTGTCCATGGAGTTCATATTAGATCTTATGTTGTTCCTGATGAAGAACCCATACCTGTTGCAACAAAGAAAAGTACTGATGAACCAAAATCCTCATTGTCTGCTTAGGATCAAGCTATTCAAGATGAGCTTAATCAGTTGCTTTTTCAAGATGTAGTGGCACATTCTTATGATGATGATCAAAGAAGAGCTTATGAAGAAGCAAAGAAGAAGAACAAAACTGTCGAGTTCTCTCACAGTACTTTGGATAACAGTACTTTGGATGACAGTACTTTAGAACAATGTACTGTTGCACCTGTTGACAGCACTTTGGATGATTTGGATGATCCTACCATGCCTGGCTTAGAAGAAACTGATGATTAGTTTAAAGATGAAGGTATTTTCTCAGATTCTAATGAAGATGTTGATTTCTCAAACTTGGGTGATAATCTGGAAGTTCCAAAGACTCCTATACTAAAAGTTCATAAACATCATCCTACTGGTCAAATCATTGGACCTTCTACTCATGGAGTGCTCACAAGAACCAAAGCTAAAGGTTTTTCTACACCACATAATGCTTTACTTAGCTTTGTGTATAAACAAAACAGGTTGAATCATAAGGATCATCAAACATGTTTTTTCACTTGTTTTATCTCTCAAGAAGAACCCAAGAACATAGCTCAAGCATTAACTAAAGAGAGTTGGGTTGAAGCTATGCAAGAAGAACTTCTTCAATTCAAACTTCAAGAAGTTTAGGTATTATGTGATCTACCAGATGGAAAGAAAGTAATTGGTACACGATGGGTTTTCAGAGTCAAGAGAGATGAAAGAGGGAATGTCATCAAGAACAAGGCAAGGTTAGTTGCACAAGGTTATAGACAAGAAGAAGGAGTAGATTATGATGAACTGTTTCCTCCTGTTGCAAGGATTGAAGCTATTCGAATATTCCTTGCTTTTGCAGCATATATGGGATTTCAGGTTTATCAAATGGATGTCAAAAGTGCCTTTCTTTATGGCACTATTACAGAGGAGGTTTATGTCAAACAGCCTCCTGGTTTTGAAGATCCTACACATCCAAACAAAGTATACAAAGTTGTTAAAGCTCTTTATGGTCTTCATCAAGCACCTAGAGCTTGGTATGAAAGGCTCTCTACTTTCTTATTGCAACATGGTTACATGAGGGGAGCTATTGACAAGACTTTGTTTATCAAGAGAGATAAGAAGGATATCATGTTAGTTCAAGTATATGTAGATGATATCATCTTTGGAGCTACAAAACAGTCCATGGTGAAGGAGTTTGAGAAGCTAATGCAATATGAATTTCAAATGAGTTCTATGGGTGAATTGACTTTCTTTTTGGGGCTCCAAGTCAAACAATCAAAAGAAGGAATTTTCATTAGTCAAGATAAGTATGTCTGTGACATTCTCAAGAAGTTCAATTTTGATGCTATGAAGCCAGTAACTACGCCTATCAAATCTATCAACTCATTGGGCAAGGATGAAGATGGTCAACCTGTTGAAGTTAAGTTGTACAGATCTATGATTGGTTGTCTTATGTATTTAACTGCATCTAGGCCTGATATCATGTTTTCTGTTTGTTTATGTGCAAGATATTAAGTCTCACCTAAGGTCTCTCATATGAATGCAGTGAAGAGAATTTTTAGTTATTTGAAACAACAACCTAAGTTAGGGTTGTGGTATCCAAAGGATTCACCTTTTCACTTGGAAGACTTTTCAGATAGTGATTATGCAGGTGACAACTATGATAGAAGATCAACCACTTGAGGATGCCAATATCTTGGAAGAAGATTAGTCTCATGGCAATGTAAGAAGCAAACTATTGCAGCAACATCATCTACTGAAGCAGAATATGTGGCTGCTGCAAGCTGTTGTGGACAAGTCATGTGGATGCAAAATCAACTCTTAGATTATGGATTCAACTTCAAGAACACTCCTATCAATATTGATAATGAGAGTACTATTTGCATTGTGAAGAATCATGTTTATCATTCCAAGACCAAGCACATTCAGATCAGGCATCACTTTATCAGAGATTGTTATGAGCACAGGCTTATTAATGTTGTCAAGGTTCACACAGATGATAATGTAGCTGATTTACTCACCAAAGGATTTGATGTTTCACGTTTCAATCACTTGGTGGTGAGCATTGGAATGATTAATTACTAAGATACATTTAAGGGGAGGACTGATTAGTTAGACAGTCCCATGCATTGCTTAAGGGGAGGACATTCAATGCCTATTTACAAGTTTCTGTTATTGTGAAGAGAAGACTGGAAAAGTACTGTTGTTTTGTCTTATAAAAGTACTGCACTTAAAGTACTGCTCTGGAAAGTACTACACACGTGGAAAGCACTGCTTGTCTTATCAACGTACTGTTCCAACGGTCAAAAAGAGGGGTAAATATCAAATAACGGTAACTTTGTTATTATGGGCTGTGATTTTTCAAATCCGACCTATAAATAACTACTTTCTGATTTTCCCTCTCATCTTTATTCTTATCAATATTTTCCATATTTCTCTCTCTCTCTCATACATCATTATTCATCAAATAAATCACTTATTCATTCATCAATGGTGAACCAAAACACCGTTTCTAAACACAACATGGTGGCGAATTTGGATAAGACTGAAGCTAATGTCGCCTTTCATGACATTATTGATTTTCTCATGGGGTCTCCAATTAGTTATGCACTTTTGGTTGAACCAGATATCATTGAGCCCTGGATTCAACAGTTTTGGGCAACTGCTAGGACTCACATGGAGAATGATGATTCGTATATACAAGCTAAGGTTGATGGAAGGATTGTCAAAGTTAGTGAAGCTTCAATTCGAGCAGATTTGATTTTTGATGATGAAGAAGGAGCTATTCGCTTTGATAAACAACTTCTTTGGGATACGTTGCGTGATATTGGATATGAAGGGTCTTTAACAGAAACAACATTCAAGAAGCCCTTATTCAGTCCACATTGGAAGTACTTGGTTCATGTCCTACTTCATTGTATCAGTTCTAAGAGTACTTCATGGGAGCAATTTGGTTCTAATATAGCATCTGCGCTGGTGGGATTGGCTACAAATCGTATTTTCAATTTTTCAAGGCTAATTCTAGATGGTATGCTTTCTCACATTTCTCATGGATCACGCTGGCTAATGTATCCACGATTTATTCAAGTTTTCTTGAATAAACAATTGCATGATGTACCAAAACCTACAAGCTTATTACCTGTTGTGATACAACCTGCAAATATCTACACCTTCATGGCTAGGAAGAGTGATTTGTTTTCTGGAAGGAACACTCCATTGACTACTTCAATGATGGAGATTGTTCAAGAAATTAGAGATGAGGCTGCATCTAGTGATGAAAGAGAAGGTACTGCTTCAACTCAGGGTACTGCTTCTCAACGTACTGCATCTCAAGGAACTGCTTCTCAAGGTACTGATGTAAACAAAGGTATTACAGTTTCACCTCCCTCATCTCACCATAATACTTCACCTGTTGAGTCAGAACCAGATATTCCTATTCCCTCATCATCCTCTGAAGGGGTTGTTGCTGATATACCCCCTGAAGGTTTAGTGTTGGATAATTATGTTCTGACAAGGGAGCTAATCAGATTAAAGAAAACAACTGAGGCTCAAGCTGCACAGATAGTTAACTTGAAGACCAAGTTTCGAAAACTTAAGAGGTCTGTCTGGCCTTTAGTTACACATCACAGATTATGGGTAAAGGCTGAAAAGAAGAAAAGAAAGCAGTTTAAGCAGGCTTCTACATGAAAAAAGGTTCAACAGTAATCTTCTGTCCAATTGGGGAGGAATATAGAGCAAGAGAATTTAAAAGAAGATGCTGAATTTTATGAAGAAAAAGAAGATGAACCTCAGAGTACTAAAGCACAGGTTAATATTCAAAGTACTGAGCCTGAAATAACTGAAGTTCAAAGATCTGGTGTTCAAAGTACTGATGATCAAGGTGCTCTTTGATCAAAGTACTGCTATTCAAGGAACTTATAGGCAAGAGTTAATTACACCAAGGGTGTTAGATTTTTAAGAAGAAGTTGGTCCTTCAACGGTTATATATGAAGAGAAGCTGGTCCTTCAACAGTCATACCAGAAAAGGAAGCTGATACACCAAAACCAATACACACTGCAAGTGATGATGAAACTATAGCTGAGATATTGCATGATTTATCAAAACCAAGGGGTGTTAGCATTCCAGGATTTACTAAAGAACAACCACAAGCTTCTCAACCTACTAAAGATCCAAAAGATAAAGGAAAAGGTAAGTTGGTAGAAACAAAGAAGAAGAAGAAGCTTACTTTGGCAGAAATAAGAGCAATTCAGGAAGCCAAGAATGAAGAAGCTGCTAGAAAGCTACAAGCTGAGTTGAATGCTGAAGTTGATCAATCAGTGAAGGAACCTGAAGCTGTTATACCTAGAAGACCATTGAATAAGGCTAAAGAAAGAAATGCTATGATGGCATATCTAAAGGGTCAAGGGTATACTGGATTACAGAAGCTGAATTACATTGAGATGAAAGACTTGTATGAAAATGTTAGACAAGCTTATCAGAAGCAAGTTGAAAGTATTATTTCTTTCAAGGATGATAATCAGAAGGAGGATACTAGCAAAAGAAGCTTAAAAAGAAAAAGGACAACTGAAGCTGAATAGAAATCAAAGAAGATTGAGCTAAGATCAGATACAGTTGATGAACTAAGGAATTACATTAGAATTGTTGATTTTGAGGATTCTAAATCCAAAGATGCTACAGTAAAGAAGACAAAGATAATCACTTTTGAAGTTGTAAAGTCAAAAGATGGAGATTATTTGATGTTCCATAGGGAGGATGAAAGTTTCAGAGTATTCAATTTACTATGGGATATAATGCATATTATTGATAGAGCAGATCTGTTTCAACTATACCAACTAGTGCAAGAATACTTTGAACATATTCCATCAAGTGGAGTTGGCTTAGTATTATTAGGAGATCTGACAACTATCTATGAAACTGAGGAAACAAGCAATGATGAACTCTGGAAAAATCAAGAAAACTTGGAGATTACAAGCTGGAGATTTTTTGAAGAATCAGGAGTACATGCTTTGGAACTAGAAGATGGAACTATGATTCATATGCTAGCTGAAAGAAGATATTTATTAACAGCATATCTGATGAGAAGAATGCTAGATCATGGTATGGAAGTCGAGAATGAGACTGAAACAGCTCTTGTGTTAGTTGAGTTGTTTATCAGATGGACAACAATAGCTGATGATGAAGCATAAGTACTGGTATGATGTTTTCTTATATATAAATTTTTGAAAAGTAAGTACTTTATTCAAAGTACTACTGGACAAACAGTACTTTAATCAACGTACTGCTTGCAGCAAAAACCAGTAAATGTTTTTGAAAAAGAAAAACTTTTGTAAAGAATATTTTTTTTGAAACAAAAGTTAAAAGCAACAATGGTTTTGAGATGGTTATAACAATAGGTTATCAGTTCACCATGGTTACAAAAGAGCTGGCTAATCCATGAGCAAACGGCTCTGGTAAAGATATCTCAAATCCGTTATATAGTTGACAACTTGCTAATAAGTTGTATGGTAATTAACTCACCATATCAGCAATGTAAAGAGTTGGCTAGCCCACAAGGAAAATGGCTTGTGGTAAAGGTTGTGGAAAAACCATTTATATGGTAATTAGTTCACCATTGTGTAAGAACTAACTAGTCCAAAAGGGTACAGCTTTTGGTAAAGACAAATCAAATCTGTTGATAGCTGACGATTTGCTAAAAATCATATGGTTATCAATGTACCATGGTCTTACACACCTAAACATTTGGCTACTCCAGAGTTAATGGCTTTGGTAAAGAGACATCAAAATCTATTAAATTTCAACGATTCACCTCTCACAAGAGTTTACACACATGGAAGTGATGAGAATAGACTGAAACTTAAAAGAACTGATGTACAAATTGTCATATGTTGTTGAGTTGCTGAAAAGATGGAGTTTGCTGTTTGTTGCTGAAAAGAATTACTGATAAATACTACTTTGATGATGATGATATAAGCACAGAATCTACAAAGACAAAATTTAAAAGATAAAGTCACAATCTCTCTTTGAAGACAAAGATGTTAAAGCTAAAGTTTACAAAGGAACTTGAAGTCAAGCAAGTAGAATTCAAGTTAGGGGAAGATTGTTGGGATATGAAAGTGCTGAAGAATGACAAAGTACTAAATAAAGTCAAAGTGCTGGAAGAAGTCAAAGTACTGCTAAGTAAAAGTCAAAGTACTGCTTGATCATCAAAAATCTTGCATGTTTAAAGGTGATATGTAAAATCGTTAAGGATTATCTTGTAATTCTAGAATGTTCTTAGATTAATATAGTATTACTTATCGTACAAGGTTTGTAATTGTAAACCGACTAGGGTTATCCTTAAGCCTATAAAAGGACCCTAGATTGGCATTAAACGTACGTGCATTATTAGAGCTTTTAGAGAATTCGATATTAGAGTATTATAGTTGTTTAAGAATCGTATAACAAGCGGTTCTAAGTATTAATAAAATCATTGAAGTTAAAAGTTAATTCTTCTTAGCTTTGTTAAGTAAATTCCACATACTTAATAAAGATTGTTCAGTGTTTCATTGTTAATAACTTAGGATTTATCCAAGGTTATTAAACCCTTAACAAGCTATATAAGTTAGTTTGGTTAGAGTACATCGATCCAACAGAGTTGTTATGTCGGTTTTGATTGTATTGGGTGTTTGGTAGAAGTATGGTTCCTTAAAAACATTTTAGGTAGGGGACTAAGGTTTTAGTCCCCTATCCTGTCCTCACATTTGCATTAACTTATAGCAACCACTTTATTCTCACATTTTACCACAAATTTGAATTTATAAACATAAATCCAACCCTTTCAGTGAAATTCCGTGAAAATGGGTAAATCTAGAGCTAAATAGCATTAAATGCTCCAATTGTCAAACTATTGGACATAATAAGTCTAGCTGTCACAAGGATCAGGTACCAAAACCAACAAATGAAACTAAGGTTGAGGTAGAAAGGCATTGTGATGGCAGAAGACAATAGGTATTCATTTAATAGCCCATTTGCATAACGATTGTTCTTGTGTGTTTACATTCTAGTTGATGTGCAAATGTATTACTTTTGTAGTGGATGGATGAAGTCGATATAAGGAAGACTATGGAACAAGAGTTTCTTGAAGCTCTTTATGAGCAAGAAGAAGAACACACACATTTGGAGGAAGATGAAGAGCGATCCGGGTTGGATGAAGAAGCATTCAGCCGATTTTTGGAAGAGGAGAGAATGTATAAAAGAATTGAAGAGGAATGGGAGAGGAAAAATTGGCTTGAAGATGCAGAGTTTGAGGACTTACTATGGAGTGTCTTGGAAGAGTTATATAGAACATCCATGTATGGCTGGATAAAATTCACGCTCTGAATGGCACAAATTCCAATGATTTTCGAAGGTTGTAGGCTTCTACTCTTGTAGTCATTTGTAATATCGACAATATCATGTTTGAACATGTTTTTATTTTTTGTTTTTTTTACTTTATAAGTTTACTAGTTTGTAAGAATTTATGTTGTCTTTACTCCTTATCTACTTGTTCAACAACCACAACTCCCATCTACTTATATAATACATCTTAAGTCAACAATTGTTTATCATACCAACATATTATCACCATGGATGTAGAAAATGGTTGTCAAATGGTATGCATTGGCTGTTGGGTTGAAAGTGAAAATGGTCGGATTGACATTTTTCAAGGTCCACCTTATAGAGATTTCATGTGGTATGTTTGTCGGTGTGCCTTGAGATAAGGGAAACACATCTTATCTTGGTAGAGATGGTGTTACAAGGAAAACACAACCACAGGGATAGTGGTGCATATGTGATGGGTCTACATATTACGCACCTCTTTGAGTTGGTGCATCCTTGGCGTGATGAAGAAGAAAGTGAACCACCTACATCACGAAATAGCAAGTGGAGCGCCCTAGCCAAACACCACTTGAAGTACACTGGCTGAAAGACCAAATGGAGAACGACCAAGACAAACACCACTTGAACCAACTGCAACTGACAAACCAAATGGATCACCTACTAGTCATTTAAGCGGTGAATTCCTAGCAAGATATGCTATGTTGTCTTTGGTCTAAATGTAGCTTCTCGATATGTGTGCTTCTATGTTTATAATAATTGAATTTTGGTTCCAATTTGAATCTGTTGACTTTATAAGTCAAACAAAAGAGATTTTAAATACTAACAATTGGTGTGGTTCCTCTAATATTTTGGTTTATGTTGACCTTATAAGTCAAAATGGGTTTTCCCAAGCACCCACTAAACCTATGCAAGTGCAAACTACAAAATGAAAACCAGAAATCCAAAATATACCTACACCTCCACCTAATTACACCATATCAAGCAAAATATACATGTTAACAAGTATCGTTTTCATAATCATCATCACCAAAAATATACATCTTCATTACATCAACAACTAAAAATAACAGGTGAACTTCTTGATGAGAGGCTTGATATTCATCGGGGGAGACTTGAGGTCCTTAGGGGGAGGCACATACCACTCATTCCTATTTGTGTGCTGGCCTTCCACAAGACCAAGTACAACATTGGGAGCGGAAGCCTTGGAAGCTTGGGAAGTGGAACCTTTCAAAGTAGTGGTCTTAGAAGACATGTTCCCACACTCATCATCGAGATGTGCGAAATAATGATGACATCAACTTCATTTCCTTTCACGTTAGTATCTGGAAAGATAGACAAAACAAAAAGAAATCAGAGTTCACCCATTTACAATTTTCTTAGCTTGCAAACATTAACTCTAACCTTTCTCAGAATCCTTATTCCCATATTTTTCCCACAAGTCTTCAAGGATCACATCGACAATGTCATCTCCTATATCCCACTTATTCCTATAAGTAGCCATGGCATACTCAAGCATATCGTCAGATACCTTTAGCTTGCTATACCTCTTTTTGAGATTATGACACGCTTCGGTTTCGTCAAATAAATTAGAGTTATTTATGCTCATCCCTTAAAATGGCAATCACACAAATACAAAAAAAACCCGACTAACCTTTCATCACTTGAGCTTCTTTCGCAAATATGCATAAATCATCAAACATTTCATCAGACATTTCATCTTCTTTTAACCAACTATCCCATATTTTGCCTTACATATTTTACCATCTCATCGTTACATCGTAAAAAGTAAGCTCTTATGCCATTGTTAAAGTGTGTGTGAGGGTTGTGTGAGGAAGGAAGAAACGATCAAGATGGTATCGGTAGCGTTTCTCGAATTAACAGGTGAGTTATAAATGTGTATGGACTATAATACCCTCCACTAACTAAAAAAAAAGCGTTGACATAGGCGTTATTGGTCAAGGGAGACATTTTGGCATTTAAAGGCCAAGGTTTGGACCTCTGGCGATGAAAAGGCGAGTTTTGTCCCACGCGTGAAGCGTTTTGCCAGTTCTGGACCAACCGGTGTATTTTAGTCTAAATACAATTAATACAGTTATTAAAACACCCCTTACATAAGAAATATAAATTATCAAGCATATTATACAACCAAATTAAACACAATTCCTGCATTAAATGTCGCTAGTACATATAATAAAGCACATTCTACAAATATTAAAGTCGCGCGAACCTGGCGAAAAGGGTAAAGCAAGGCGGTATTAGCCACATTCGAGCCGAACAAGCACAAGCTAAAACGAAATTAACGTAAATTTATTATAAAAAAGAACACAATAAACTAAAATACATAATTCAACGAAATTTTTTATTTTAAAGTCTTCGCCGCACGCATCGACGAACCCGCATTAAATGTCACTACTACTTGGCGGGCCAAATGGGCCGCAGACCCACGGACTCGAGCTCGAATGGTAGACTAAACGAAATTCTTAATATTCGTAAATTTATTGTCAAAAAACATAATAAACTAAAATACATGATTCACCGAAAATTTTTGTTTCAAAGTACCCGTAACCACAACGCACGAATACCCTAATAGTAAAGATTAAAGATACCGCATTATGTGATAAGTTTTAGATTTAAGATCATTTGAGGATAAAAGATTGTTTACATAACAAGGGATCAATCTCCACCCTTCATTTTTATTTGATATAATGGATGAGATTAATATCAACAATTTAAAAAACCCACTTTCATTCTTTTTTTTCAAATATTAATATATTTCAAACCGTTAATCGTTAAGCGAAAAACATATATTCTTGACGAGCATTTAATTATCTTTCATAGATAGGACTTTGATACACTTTTGACAAAAAAAAATTTTTCGTATATTTCCGTTTTTTAAAGTTTTTCGTTTTTCGTTCAAATTTGCATTAAAAATCATATATGATAAAACACTAATTTGAATATGACATGTGATATTAGTGTAATATCATATATGATATGTAATATCATGTGATATTAGTGTCATATCATATGATATTACATATCATATATGATTTACACTAATATCACATGTGATAATCAACAGTGTTTTATCATATATGATTTTTTCATGCAATTTCATAGAAAAAAAACAAAAAGCGTGAAAAAAAGATTTTCTTTTCAGTATATCAAAGTGACCGTCTATAGAAAGATAAATCTTCGTCCTTCTGATAAAATTTTTCTTTACGATTAACGGTTTAAGAGATATTTAAATTATAAAAAATATGTGAAATAATAAAATATTTTTAATCTCAACTATTGATTTCTTTTTAAATTGATGGTGGAGATGAGTCCCTTAGTATGTGAGAAAAGTTTGATATGTAAAATAACTCTCCTCTGAGTTTTATTGTTTCAAGAAGCTTAAAATATCCTCGTAACATAATATGAACACACTTTTCATAAATGTGTCTAGTATAAACTGCAAGGGAATGTTCATTCGAAAACCAAAACATGTGCGCGAGTGAATTCATACGTGATTAGTTCTTATATGAATCTCTAGACAAACCGTTAAAAATTAGATTTGAACTATGAGGTTTACTACTCATTATTTACAAACCGTTAAAAAATTGATTGAACTATGAGGTTTTCGATGACCCTTATAAGCATTCACCTTGAGACAAAAACATTTAACCAATGAGTCATTATTAATTTATCATCGCCTAACGAGCTTAGAACTAAGCTCTTATGTCCAAGATCGCTTCGAGATTGTTTGTTCATATACTAGCTATCATCGTTGACAAAACCCTTTTTATTATTTTTTAAATTGTTTCTTTATATTTTGCTTGTCTTATCTAAACGGGTTAATCATTGTTGCGAAAACAATTATTTTGGCTGTTAGTTACGTACTATCGACTAAGAGTAACGGGTGCAATGGCTCAAGTTAAATTATCATTTTAGCCTCAGCTCATCATTTTTTATTTTCACTTCTCCTTAATTCACACGCACAAAAATACTCTCTCCAGTCATTCAAGTCAAAACCTCACTTTTGAGACCCATCATACCCGATTAAAACACACAAACCTAGTTATATATAAATAAAAAACACATTTGGTGCAAGCCAAGTTCTTTACATTTTCTTTAGTGGAGGGGTTGGGGGTAGGGTTGGGGCGTTGCAGTGGCACCGGTTTGACTCAAGTCAAATGATATCCGCCTAGATTTGGCGTCGGGTCCAAATGATTGCACCGAATGCTTTTAAGACATCATATTATAACATGTCGTACTGTAATTACAAAATATCATAACAAACAAAGGATACAAATATTCATCTAGTCACATATCCAAATTCTAATAATATACCCCGTTATATTAAAACTACGGAGTTTTAACGGAGCATAACTCTATGAACCACTTCTGTTGAAACAATGAATTTTCATCATATAACCCTATGAACAATTTCTATTGAAAGTTTAAACCATGAATATCTTTTTGGAGCATAACCCTATGAAATAGCTAGTAATGCACAAATTGGACACAATGATATGTCAATTCTATTTTCTACAGATACGTACAGATACGCCTTGTCTATGCTTCTCGCTTATATCCATATGTGCCAACCCTTCTTGTCTTATATATGCTACGCGACTCATTTTGAGTAGCTAAAACGTACCTTACGAGTATGATTTATATCAACCATAACCGAACACATAAACTAAAATAATTTACAAGAACTATAAGTAAAAAAGGGTGAACGCCATCCTTAAGGGGGTGGCAGTGGGCTCGACATGCTTCTCGGCATGACCCATGCCGCTGGTGAACACCGCCGCCACCCCTTTGGCAAGGTCGCCACATCATGGAGCTCAACATTTGTTGCCGTTGCAGCATGGTATCATGGGGAGAGCATATAGCCGTTGAACGGCTTAAAAAGTGACCGTTGGCCACTAAAAAAAAAAAAAATTCCTTTTTATAAATAAACACTTCCAATTCAAATTTTAACCACTTTCAACTCTCACACTTTTAAAAAAAATTAAGCATGGATCCAAAGAAATCAAAAGGTGTTTCATCCTCATCCAAAGGTTGTGGACGGGGGTCTCTCGATCTCAACTAGTTCGTCCGCAAGTTCAATCACAACCCATTTCCTTCATCCTCAAATGAGTCCCAACCCATTATTATTATCGCCAAACCACCTACCATACTATCAAATGGATGGAGTTGCGATTTTTAGATATGTGTTTGTTTTAGTTCTTTTTTTTTTTTTAATTATGCGATTTTTAGGGTATAATTTTCTTTTAATTATTAATAAAATATTATGTTTTTATTAAATTGTTTAATATAATTATGAATAAAAATAAATAAATAAATAAATAGGTGACGCATGGAATCATGGTTGCCACTAAAAAAAGTATGATGAGACATGAGAGAGGCATGGAGTGAGATGACAGAATATTATTGATGAATGGTGAGGCATGAAGAAGGCATCGAATCATAACTGACAACTATCTAAGCCTCTCAACAAAGTCGCTACTAAAATTAAGATACATATTAACTGTGACTCAGAGATTCGTTGGAGGAATGAATGTAATTAAGAAGTTTACCCTTGTATTCATTTACCCATGTTCCTTAATACCTCTAAATTAAACTCGACATATTGTCGCTCTTGGTTATATCTGATAATAAATATAATTATTAATTAAATCTTATCTACTTTTTTTTGTCACTATCTAGTCATATCTTGTAACAACACCATATTATAAGTTACTCTTTAAAATATACCTGGGAATACAAACACACTAGACCAACCATCTATTCGTGTATTTGAAAACATCAATAAAGCCATAATTTCTTGTCATTTGAAATGTACTAACAGAACTATGTGAATTGTCTAATATTATGTTAACATTCGATCACATCTCATTCAGGATCCGATTAAACTAGAATAATATTCACTCCGTCTCAAAATATAAGTTCATTTTGACTTTTT
This sequence comes from Chrysanthemum makinoi, assembly GCA_910596185.1. Classification (NCBI taxonomy): domain Eukaryota; kingdom Viridiplantae; phylum Streptophyta; class Magnoliopsida; order Asterales; family Asteraceae; genus Chrysanthemum; species Chrysanthemum makinoi. Next base: position 266,554,171 of record OU343225.1, on the reverse strand, counting down.
TCAAAGTCTTTCATTTCAACTTTGACATTTTTTTTTTTTTTCGTATTATATAACACTTGATGCAAAATATATAAATAGATTTGCGTTTTAAATGTAATTTCATTGGTATACATTTCATCAATTATTATATAACAAAAAAAATTTACTGTCAAAGTCAGAAAAAAAGGATTTTAAAAAATTAAAAATAAACTTATATTTTGAGACAGAAAAGTGTAAAATAGCATGTAGAAAAATAAGAAATGTCACATTGGTCAATAATTATCAGGCCGTCCTTTGGCAGGCCCACTAAATGTTGGCATGCGATCCAAAACAGAAACCGTCTTCATTCTTTAAATAAATATTTTGATTGATGACAATTTCAGTTTAGTCTTAAAAAATTAAGAATTATAAAAATAAATACGGAGTATTTAAAAATATTTTTAAATGCTGCATGTAAGGTCATGTCTCAAGTTTGTTATAATTGTTCATTTGTTTGAATAAAAAATATCAATCATAAAAATAATATGCTCATAAATTGAAAAGAAAGCCGACTAGTTTAGTTCCATATTATCATATACCCTATTTTTTTTCTAACTTAAGTCTCTTCGTGATGATGTCAATCTTTAATAACCAAAATTAAATTGAATGAACTTGGTAGTCAAATGATGTCTAAGGTAAAGGATTGATTAACATTGAGCGCCAAGTTGGAGCCTTGTTTATATTTATAATATCTCTCAGTTAAGCAAAAAAATAAAATAAAAAAATAAAAAAATAAAATAAACATCTCTGAAGGGATAATTAAATATGTATCGAATATAAACATAAAAATGTCATATTATCCAGTTTATATAAATGAATAATACATAGCATATCATGATTTTAATGCATTTTTTGAAAGAAAAATAGGGTATTTAAGTATTTATATTGAAGATATCATTTAGATCTTTCCGATATGATACAAGACAATTACACACAACGAGAGCATAGTAAAAGTTGTAGGGTAGACTACGTACTTTTAGCTCTAGGATAGATATTACTGTAGATAATTTGAAGAATTTTCAAGATCATTATTTTTATTGAAGAATTTTTAATCTATTTGACTAAAAGTAAGAGGAAATGATGCTTACTTTATAAAGTAAGAAAATTGCGTACTTTTATTTGTAAAAAATTAAAAGTATTTATAATTAAACCCTTTCATTATATTACAAATACACGTTTTTTATTTTTTCTGAAAAGAAAGTAGGCTTTTCTAATTATAAAGTAGGCATCATTTAAAAATAATAGTATCACCTCAAACAATTTGTTGTTAATCATTCTCAAAAACACATCTCTCCATTACACTTAACCACAAGGACGCATCCCCCGAACAGGTTTGTTTGATGCTGATAAATTTGAAAAAAACAAGGAAATAAATGAATAAAAACAAAAGAAATAAATTAAAATAAAGGAAAAAGGTAAAATCACACATTTATTTCATTTAACAAAAGCATTTTATTAAACATACGATACAAAATACAATACGATACGAAGTGTGATACGAAAAGAAATATGATACAAAAAAATACAAACTAAAATACAATACAATACGAAATACATAAACATAGCTTAATCTAAATGCTCTCCACATGCAGAATTATACTCAGGATACTCCCCGAATTTGAACCTGAAAAACTCAGTATTAGCATCATCTTTCCTCCACATCTCTTCCAACTCTTGTTGACGCGCCTTGCGTTTCTGTATCAACAATTGCTTACTTTTCCTCTATTTCTATTAATGTTTATTCATTTCGCATAAGATTATATAGATGTGTATGAGTCAATCTGTAATACAAATAAGCAGTAAAAACGTTTATTTATATTTTACGATCTTCTAATTTTTTGTCGATAACAAATGTAAAATCATTTTAACGAAACAAATAAAATACGTAAATGGTTTGAGCCAATAGTTTACTAATACACTTACGTTTTCACATAAAACACTAAACAAGTAAAAGTGATTTTATGATTTAATAATACATATGTACAACAACTAGTGTTTACATATTTGGCACATATATACATAACTAGTATGTATCATAATGGGTAATACAATGGGTAGAAGTTTAAGTATTTGACCCATTGACCAAATACATTGAATGTAGTTAGGTATAACCCAAAGTCCATGACCCATACCCATGGGGCATAACCCATAACCCATTGCATGACATCATGCATAAGTCATATATAGATATTATCCATGACCCATGGTTTTGACCCATGACCCATGGACTAGATACATTGTATCTACTTGGACACCCATGGTCCAATGTCTAGGACCCATGACCCAAAACCCATGGGCAAAGAGGAGCGTCCCACGGATCCTCAGGATTACACTGGACGGATCCCTCAAGTGAAGGATCCGTGGGATCCGTGGAACAGTAGCAAAATTCCTTTATAAATAGTGAGCCATTTCTTCATTTTGGGTTGCCACTCCCACACATACTTTCCCCAAGTATTATAACCTTCTAACCTCAGATCCTAAGGATCTCTCTATGTAGTTTGTATTTTGTTTTTGTGTGATTCTCTAGGTTCCTCTTAAAGGCGAAATCACCACCGCTTGAATTCGAGCAAGCTAAAGTCCATGAGTTGCCATGCTTCGTCATTATCAAGACTACTGAGGTTCTCTTGTTGATACTTCTTTCTTCCTCCCTAGAAGTGTTGTGTCAAAGGCATTAGTGAAGAATGCCGAAAGAGTCAAGACGAAGGCATTAGTGAAAGGTGCTTAACGTCCGTGTCAAAGGCATTCGTGAATGATGCCAAAGGAGTCAAGACGAAGGCATTAGTGAAAGGTGTCGAACGTCCGTGTCAAAGGCATTAGTGAAGGATGCCAAAAAGGGTCAAGTCAAAGGAATTAGTGAAAGATGCCAAGGGTGTACAATCGATATGGTGTATCGATGTACAAATAGAGATAGGTTGTATCCAAGGATATTGATATCTTTGATGATGTTGTAATAAGGAGTGGGCCTCCTTTTGGGATAGGTGTTGTGTAGTGTTGGGTAATAGTTCCTCCTTTGTAATGGAACTCGGTATCTAGCCTTGTACCGGATAAAGTGTAGGCGACGTTGTGATAGGTGTGGTTCTACCTTGTGGAGGAACCCGGTGTCTAGCCTAGTACCGGAAAAAGAGTAGGCGACGTTGTGAAGGCTTCTCCGCCATAAGGAGTTGTGTTGTGTAGTGATTACGAACTCTCGAGTAGGTGACTCGAGGAGTGGAGTAAGGCAAGGAAGGTGTCCTTGTAGCCGAACCACTATAAATACTCGCGTTGTGGTTTTGTGCTTCTTACTCTTTATCTTTGTTTTATTTATTTATATGCTTATCTATCAACATCCAACACACATGTTTAAATAAATTGACATAAGTCGATCTAAATAGTTTTAAACCAAGTTCTAATCGTGAAAACTATTCAACCCCCCTTCTAGTTTTCCACAATTGGTACCAGAGCTTCGTTACCAAGTCTTTTAAAGTATATTGTACTTTGAAAACTTAATACGATCCGTGTATGTTTGAAAACTACAAAGAAGGGATTTTCTTAAAACAAAAAGTCATGTTTTTAGAAATCATCATTTTTTAAATGTTGGATAGTGATAGATCATTCTAACATTGTCTTTTTGAGAAATCTTCATACTAGGATTTGAGTATTTTAAAAGCTCATGAAGTATTTCGCGTCTATGGTTTCTAAAACCATAAAAAGGGAATATAGCAAAGGTATGTTCTCTTAATTACAATTATTGGTCAATGACGTGCTAAATTGCTTGTGGATAAAATGGTGATATACGCTTCTATCTAATAATAAGCATAATATGAAAAGTGTTTTAGTGATTTTTTTTTCCTTTGAAGTTTTGTGTTTGATATATGTTCATTCAAGCTTGAATAAAGATTGGAATGGGTAATATAACCTCACTAAAAAGTCTACAAAGGTTAAACATTTTCGTCGGGTCAAAATATGTTTTTTTGTGAAACTGTGTCAGATCCGAGGATCCCTTTTTGGAAGGGATCTTGGCGGATCCGTGCAACAGAAGACATTTTTTTTTGTCTAAATTTCAAAAATTCATAACTAATTAACCGTAAGTCCGTAGAAGTCGTGCCACCTATCGTTTTAAAGGTATTTGAGTCTACTTTCATTTAAAAATGATTTCATAAACTGATTCAAAACAAAAGTTTACAAAATCATTGATTTATAATAGAAAGTCATTTTTCGGTCATAACTTTTGCACAAACTTTTGATCTAATTGGAGACGGATGTTTTCGTCTTTGAATAACAATGTGTCTTTTTTTGAAATTAAGGTTTTGATCATATTTATAAATATAAAAGAAACTAATCAAGTTTGGTATACATGTTTATATTTAACACAAAGCGATGAAAAGAACTTTCGTATGCTATGCTAAATGATTAATTATCTTACCTTGCATTACTTGATTATTTGCTTATCTCAAATAGCTTTTGTGCTTGTTTGATTGAATAACATATGTGGTTTTCTTACCTTTCTATTCATTCTCTTGTTTGTCGATTTAGTAATACTCTACTAATCAATGTGCTATTTGAAGGAGTGTTTGGGATAACATCTAGTTGTGTCAAAAATGTTAGTTTAAATACTTAGATAAGTCATATAAGTTTAAAAAAAATGTTTAAACATGTAATACACTAAATGGATTCTTGATTGAGTTTGTCATGTGTGCAACATAAATCTTTTATGTGCTTATATGATTTCTTGACTTTATATTTTCTTGTGTCGTTTTCTAAAAAAAAAGAAGAATATACATCGGATCATAACTTACACTTGTGTTTATGATGTACTCTCCAGTTTTCTTTTTCATGATCTCTTTCCAAGCTTCATAGTAGGACTGACAACTTGATTATTTCATCCGATATACTCAAGTAAATTATTTTGCAACGCAAACATAATTGGTCATTGTAGCAACTGGCATTTTAGGGCAATACTTGATTATAAAAACTCAGAACAATTGGGACAATCGGTAAATTTTCAAACGTACTTTAATAATAAATTTCATTTATTTTTACCGATTATATATTATTCAAGCTTTTTGGACTTCAATCAATTTGAAAACGAGGGGTTAACTCGTGGAACGTGAAAACTAACACACAACGCGTATCGACACAACCATAACTCAATGAACGTTTTTATTTGATTATTATACTAATTACGAGAAACTAGTCGTCTAAATAATCGTTTTTCGTGGAAAAACTATTTTAAAAACAATGGTTCAAATCCCGAGTCGAAAACGATCGTTACCAAGCCTTAACAGGTCCCGCACAACATTATATAAAACTTTTACAAAAGCTCAAAACACCCCCTTTCCTTATATTACGTTGCCCCCCTAACTTTCACACCTTGGCCAGGATAGTCCCCCGTGGAATATAAAAAGCAAAAATTAGGGTTTTTGATATCATTTGCAGCACAAACTCGCCGGATTCCCATATTCCGACGCCGTCACTTTTTCCGGTCAAATTCCGGCCACCCACTTTTTGTTGCCAAATGAATAGATCAAGACGATGTGAACATTTCTGGAGCACTTGGGCTCAAAAGGAGCACGTTTGGGTTGATTTGGAATAACACCGCCGGTCGCCACCATTACCCACCATCTTCCCCACCTACCCCTCTCGTTTGGTAAGAACCACACACCCCATTTCTATTACTTTCCTTCATTTTTTACTAAACCCTAATCGGATTTAAAAACCCTAAACAATTTTTGTATTAAAATTTGTAAAACTAATGCTTCCTAACCTAAACTCGTGTGGATCTACGTTTTAAACGCCAAACTCGTGTGACTCGCTTCTAAGTCATTTGACTCATCCGAGGCAACTGACAGGTCGAGTTGACTCGTGTCTATGATAAATATTTTTCGTGGTTTTGTTTTACTTCCGTTCATATACTCGTCCTTGCATAATTATTTTGATGTTTGATATTTGTTGGTTGCGTTTTGGGGATTGGCAGATTTGTTTTGATCTCGTATGGTTGTGGATCGTGACTCATGGGAGTCACGACTCGTGGTTATTTGGATTAGCCGAACCCTAGGTAGGTTTTGATGGCCGGCTGTGGTTGGACCATGACTCAAGGGAGTCTTGGCCAAAGCCTGTTGATTACCAGTATTGAAGTAAAACTTCATTGGTGTGAGTTGTGGCTCAAGGAGGAGTCACGGCCATGGGTTGTTTGACAATTTAAGCCATGAAAATTGGTTAGCCACGTTGTGTACGAGCCGTGGCTTGTGGGAGTCACAGTCTCGCGTCAAAATTATTTTTTTCGTTTTGTTACATTTAGTTGTTGTAAAAAAATTGCTGATGTCGATATATTGTTAGGAGAAAATTTATTTAGCCGTGATAACTAACTTGGGGAATTTTGAGTTGAAAACGACACCCATGGGGAGTGTCGTGATGTGTACCACGACACACGAAGTGTCGTGGGGACTTGATTTGTAATATTTAGTTTAGCCGTATACCATTTGAGTCATTTAACGAGGTTATGTAAACCTCGAAATAGTCCTAGTCGCCTATGTTAAAACAAGTGTGTATTGTATTTTTTGTTGGTATTATTTTTGGATTGGGCTTGGTGTTTCCAAATGGGCTAAGGAAGCCCATAAGGTGAAAATTGGTTAAACTTGGGCTCGTAAGCCCAAGTTAGTGTGTTGAGTTTAAAGTATCCACATTGGGCCCAAAAGCCCAATAACGTGTGTTTATATGTTTATACTTGTCATATTATTTCATTTAGCAAATACTAACTTAATTTATATTTTCTTTGTCGATGTTGTTTTGGATGCTAATTGGGAATACTTGGATATCGATATAGATTTTGGAATACTTGTTACTATTACCTAAGCTTGGCTAATATGGATGCTCGTTATTGGATTTACGGTATTAGCCGAAGGACTTATGGACGATTTTGGACACAAAATAGTCGATAAACCCGACACTAATATATACGTGAATGATAAAGACGAATAAATAATTAAAACTTGTAAAAATATTAAAACTTTTAAAAATTGAATAAAACTTGTATAAATTGTACCAAATTGGTGAAACGTAATAAATAAAACTTTTTATTCAAAAATCGTAACGACTTGGAAATGTTATATAAACGGACACATCATGTCCAAATTTTTAGAAAAACCATTTTTTAACTTAAACTATTACGATTTGCAAGCGTTATAAACTTTCCTATTTTCTTAATTGTTAACATAATACACTTTTCATCAGATGTACAATTCTTTTTAAAAAAATCACAACGTTTTTATAAAATATTTGGGTTACGGGGTAAAACACCGAAACATGTTATCGACGGGTCTTTTTCGTTGTCCCTTTAATTATTCTTTTCTTTTCGTTATTCCTTCTTATCGTCCTTTCGTTACTCCTTTGACTTCGTTATCTTGGCATGAGTTACCTCGAGTCTATATCTTCTTAAAAACCACATGAGTTTCGATACTAAACTTTTGCAAACAATTATTCGAGTCGTCCACGAAAACTAAAATACGTTAGTTTTGAAAACTATTGTACATTACACTATTTTGAGATATATTCTGAGATAGTCAAATGGTTATTAGGTTGTGCCGTTCGTGTACCGTTGTGCCATGCTTCTCGACACTGTTTACGTTACCCGAGTTACTATTCATTGCTATCTTCTAAGGTGAGTCTTCGAAGCCCCTTTTTCACTATATTTTTCCTTGGGGGAAAATGGTACTCAATGCTTTTCAAACGTTTTTTTTATGCTGTGACTTACTGTTTTACATGATTTTGGACATATGTGTGATGATACGATTATATGCTATGAAATACTTTGCTTTGTGAATTCATGACTGCGCAACTGTTAACTCTCTTCGGAAGGCCCACGTGATGATAGATCTATCGGGGTAGCTCCCCACTTGGTATTGCATATACATTGTTGGACTTAATAGGCTCAGTTGGCGCGACACTATTACTGTTTTACTAAAGTGCTTGTAATTGGTATTCATGGTCACTATTGTCCTACGCTTTATTATTCAAATCTTCATGGTTTTACTTTCAAACCTACGAGCTCACCAACATTATGTTGACGTTTTCTAGTACCATTTTCAGGCGGATCATTTCTAAGGTATTTGAAGGCACGTTTATTGGAGTTAGACTATTTGACATTGTTAATACAAATAAGCCGTAAAAACGTTTATTTATATTTTACGATCTTCTAATGTTTTGTCGATAACAAACGTAAAATCATTTTAACGAAACAAATAGAGTACGTAAATAGTTTGAGTTAATAGTTTTCTAACACACTTACGTTTTCACATAAAACACTAAAACAAGCCTAAGTGATTTTATGATTTAGATATATATGTACAACAACTAATGTTTACATATTGGGTTAGCACATACTTAGTCTAAGTATACTAAAATGGGTAAAAACATGTATATACTAAAATGGGTAAAAACATGTAAATACTAAAATGGGTAAAAACTAGCAAATGGTATTGACCCATAACCCATGGTTTTATATATACCACTTAACCAAGTTCATTGTATCTAGATAGAAAACCATGGTTCAACCCATAACCCATGACCCATGACCCATAACCAAAAATACCCATGGGTAAAGAGGAGCGTTCCACGGATCCCTGGCTTTGTGCTAGCCGGATCCCAAGTGGAAGGAATCCGTGGGATCCGGGGAACAGTAGAGAATTTTCTCTATAAATAGAGAGCCATTTCTTCCTTTTATGCATCACTTTTTACACATACTTCCCCAAAGTATTCTAACCCTCTAACCTCAGATCTAAGTGATCTATGTAGTTTGTCTTTTGTTTTTGTGTGATCTTCTAGGTTCCTCTTAAAGGAGAGATCACCACTTCTTGAAGACGTGCAAGCTCAAGTCCATGAGTTGCCATGCTTCGTCATCATCAAGACTACTAAAGTTCTCTTTTGATGTTCTTCCTTTCTCCATAGATGTTGGGTTGAAGACATTAGTGAAGAATGCGAAAGTTCAAGATAGAAAGCATTGTGAAAGATGTTCCTCTTAAAGCATTAGAGAGAAAGGTCAAGACGAAGGCATTAGTGAAGGGTGCCAAGCATTGTGTCAAAGGCATTGAAGACCGAAGAATAAATCAAGTCGATTGGGAAGAATGCTAGGTCTAATCGATGAGGTAGTTATACATATAAGTATTTGTTTATTTACAAGGATGGTGATATCCTTGATGGGAGTGGTAAAAGGAGTAGATCACCTTGAGATTAGGTATTGTGTCGTGAAGGAAGTTCCTCCATAATGGAACTGTCTTAGCTTACCCATAAAGTAGGCACCGTGATAGGATTAGTTCTCCTAAGGTGTGAAAGAACTCTGTGGTTAGCCTAACCGATAAAGGGTAGGCGACGCTTGTGTTAGGTGTGGTTCGTGGTGAAAGAACTGTATTTAGCTTTGTACTAAAAGGTTGTTACTAGAAGGCTTTCCGCCACAAGGAGTTGGTGTATTTCATTCGTAGGGTGACGGGAGTAGAGTAGGGCAAGGAAGGTGTCCTTGTAGCCGAACCACTATAAATTCTTGTGTCGTGGTGATGTGCTTCTTATTTTATATTTCAACGTTATATATCTATCAATCAACGTCCAACATAAACAATCAAATAGATTGACATAAGTCGATCTAAATATTTAAAAGGAAGTTTTAAATTGGTAAAACTATTCAACCCCCTTCTAGTTTTCCACAATTGGCATCAGAGCTTCGTTACCAAGTTTCTTAGAGTATGTGGTACTTTAAAAACTTGATACGATCCATGTATGTTTGAAAACTACAAAGAAGGATTACTTTTATCATACTTTAAAAATCATTATATTGATTATTGTTGGACAATGATAGAATGCTCTAACATTTTTTTTCTTAAGCATTATCCATACTTGGATTTGGAGTTACCAAGAAGAGCATAAATAATTTATCTAAATTTTTCCTTTCGCAAAAAGAATGTTTAGTATTCTTACAACATAAATCTGGAGTTTCCAAGAAGATCACAAAACATCTAAATACTTCTTTTCTTAAAAAGAATATTTAGCCAAGGTATGATTACTAATCACTTGCTTTTAATTTTATTATTGAAATCTTAGTTGCATGATTTATCAGTAATTGCTTTAGTAGTTATCTATATTAAAGTCATCATCAAGAATAGTATTCTTCGACTTATTTGTAGAGACTACACTACGAATTCATAATAATGACATTTTGGTTATTTGATAACCATTATCATTATTCATCACAGAGGATTTATTGGCACTCCATCTACGTCAATAAAAATCTATGTGAAACTTCTTACATTATGATGAAATGGGGTTTTATTATAATATTTGAAAAATAGTTCACAAAGAAATCATGACCGATTCTTTAAAAGGAAACTACGTCAAATAAGATTAGCTTAACATCGTCAAAACATCAACCACAAGTTTTAGAACCTAAAACATCAAAACCCTAGGCTCTTTAGAACTTCCAAACCAAAGGTATCAAAGAATGCTTGAGCTGATTTTTGCTGTGATGCTGGATCCTTGGACTTACACTAGCCGGATCCCAAATGAGAGGGATCCGCGGGATCCGCGCAACAGAAGACTGCTTAAATAAAAGAATGATCACTGTGGATGTTCCACAAACTACTTTCCCCTTAAAGAATCACGAACAAAAACCTAACTACTGTTCACAGGAGCAACTTGATCATCTCTCTCAAGCATAACAATCACTTGTGTAAGTATAATCTTCACTACATTGTTGATTTCATTCTTTGATTACTAGGATTACAAGTTCTTTATTTTAGAGGTTGGGTTCAAATGGGTTTGTCATAATTTGTTACCACATTGTATTCTAAGATAACCCAAATCAAAGAAACAACATTGTTAATACAAATTAAACTCATTTCTTGAATTCAATAAAAATGAATTAAGCAAAATTGTGATCAAACCCTCTAGATTACTATTCACAATTAACACCACATTGTGGTTGTATTGTCTAGGAACAATCATGCCAAGCAACAAGCAACAAGATTACCAAGACACCGCTCACTACATACCCATGTACCATAGGAAAGATGGTTTAAGTCCGGACGATAGGAAAGCCTTTAAGTTGCTTGAAAGGAGACTCTTTCATGAAGGTAGAGTTGTTGATCCATCATTTCTTGAAAATACCGACATGAGGGAAGTATTTGGAACTATTGGCTTTGATTGTTTATTGGATATAAACGAGGAAATTTGCCCGGTCTTTGTACTTGAATTCTACAAGACAATGGGTATAATTATAAATGATGATGGGTCCATTTCAATTGAATTCACCATCAATGAGCGAGAGTTTAATCTTTCACTTGAGGAGTTTGGAAGAATAATAGGGGTGCCACATGATGGTGTTTGCATGTACTCTAATGAGTGGTCGTTGCAGGAGATACACTCTATGGTTGATCATCACGACATTTATCATGCAACAATCCCGAAGCAACCACTAAGGGATACCATGTTTATGCCAAGAGCATCCCCATCAAGAGTTACTAGGAAGTCGAAAGTGATCTATAGAGATCCTTTCCAAATGGAGCTCTTGGAGATGTATGCGTTATATAGAAAATGGGAAGATGTGATAAGGGAGAATGTGGTGTGTCTAGTAGGAAACAAGGATCACCCCAATGCATGTCTAAGCTTCATGATCTATTGTCTTGTGACCGAAACTCGTTTCAACATTGCCTACTACATGGTCAAGAGAATGGCAAGTGTAAGAAGTATGGACAAAATGGTGCTTCCGTATGCTATGCTCCTAACCCGTCTTGCCAAATTTATTTTTGCATTAGACCCTTCTCCACAATCCCTTGATCATAGCTTTTGCAATAAAGTTATGGTACCATTAACCGAAGGTAGAACAACAAAGTTTATGGTGGAAGGCAAGAGGCCACACCCACCCACGGATTCCTTGGACAAAAAGGAGAGGCAAGGAGAAGGTGAAGGGAGTAGTAGCAACCCACTCGAAAATATCGATCTTGACCCCTTTGACTACATTAACCAATTGCCAAACATCCCTAATGAATCACCCGAATGGCAACAAACTAAGAGAATCTTCAAATGCTTCGCCAATTTCTTAAGGAAGAAGAAGTGAAGATAGTTTGATAAAGAGTGGAGGACGGGTGAAGAAGTGAAGGAGGAAAAGAAAGGAAAAGTCTTAGGACTCAAGTGCATGATGAACAATTTCAAACAATGGTTTGTAAACTTTTTAATTATGCTTGTAGTTTGTGTGGTATTGCCATATCTTGGCACTTAAACAATCCTAACGTAGGTACTTGAAAATGAGATTTTACAACCCCTTGAGTGGTCGTCGTCACTCATTCTAGGAATTTTAGCTCTTCCTATCTTGGTATACATTATATTAGTTGTGCTATTGTATTTAGTCCCCAGAGAAACAATTAGAAATGCTTGATATAAAGTGCAAAGATGCACATTTCTGAAAGCTTCTGATCTAGTGGGGATCCCGCTTTTGAACTAACCGATCCCTCCCATGAGGGAACCGCGGATCCGTAGCATCTCGATATGAAATATAGATTTAGCTACACCAAAACAGCCTATTAGATCACCTCTAACAAGTCAAACTTAAGATACTAGAGCCAACTAAGTCTTTCTTAAATAATGGAAAATCTCACTCTCATCCAAGATTTATCTAGGATACATTTTTGAAGTATTTTTTATTTATCAACTAGTCAAAACTCACCATAATTCCGCTCCAACACTCACACATTATCTATCACGCTGGATAGCACTTAGTTAGGTATATCTTTCAATTTTAGCAAATTGATCTCAATCATCCTTTAATCAAAATTAGGGTCAAAAATTAGTTTTTCATTTCTTCTTATTTTTAGGGATTTTAGTAAATTCCTACTAGGACATCATCTGACTTCTAGGACTTGTTATCACCATTTCTCCACATCAAATTAAATGGAATCATTGTCAAACATATAGTTAGACTACCCAAGGTCAAATTCTCTTGGACAAAACCATCATTAAAGCACCATTACTTATTATGGTTAAGGATTTGAGATATCCAACAGCTAAAGACTTCAAAATTAAGTCAAACCCTCGAAATCCATTAATAACAAACCTTACAAAAGCATAATGATTTCACCTAGACCTTGTCTGATAGCCGAATCCCCGGTTTAAACCAAAGGATCCCTATCGAGAGGGATCCACGGATCCGTAGATGCATGCATAAATCCTTCCATATTCAAATTCAAGTCACCCTTTGGTTCTCTAACCACTCTTAGCATACATTAATTGTCCTCCTAGAGCTGATCAAAACCTCAAGAGCATGCTTAGTCTTCTAAGTGGTCAAGAATTTAATTCCCAAATTCAACTTATTCTTTATAAACCAAACAATCTTAGGTTTATGGCACCATCCTCAATTACCTTTCAAAAAAATCAGAAATTAGAAGCTCACATTAGCATCTTCATCACCATGACTAAGGCTCTTAGCAACAACTCCTCAAACATAGGATCATCCAAAAGAAAGGGTCAAATGATCCATGAAATTTCATCCACCGAAACATCTCCTATTAGAGATAATGACCCTAGAATCCCAACTAATCAAACCCATCCAACAAAAGCTAAGAGAACCGCAAGGATTAGCATAAAACCTTTCCAACTAGAAAAAGGATCATCTAGTTCTAAACCAAACATGGCTAGTTCTAACAAGCCATCAAAACCTTCATTCATTGAGCATGTGCTTCACTCCTTGAATGAGCCTCTTCCTCATCCAAACATATATTCATTGTTCCATTCACCACCAAGAACCTCCCATTCACCAACCTTTTCATTGAATCGTGAACCACCTACAACACCAACTAGCCCATCATGGGAGACAAGGAATAACCTTGATCATATGGAAGAAGTTCCATTACCACCCTTATTTTTAGAACCTCTTCCTACTTCTCAAAATGAAGACCCTCAAACACACATTGAACCCCCTCAAAACATCCATTTCCCTCCGGGGCCAAACCAAGACAATATTTGCCCAAATTGTCTAAAAACTCAAGGACTTGTTCGCTACGAAATGAGATACATTTCATGTTTAATCATCTTCTTGCAAAGTTTGATCAATTCAACAAGTCAACTCATCCCTAGACTTAAACACATTGTCACATTCTAAGTCTAGTATTAGCATTAGTAGTGTTTGTATGGCTAAAGTTCATTCTCTTAGTTTTTAGAGATTTGGTTGTGTATCTCTTGTTTTATTTAATGAATACTTATATGATATGATTATTTTGTGTGTTATGCTTGTTATATTGTACATATATCTCATTTCCTCAAATAGCATTGCTTGACATTTCTTCATTGCTGAAGAAACTGTCATCAGATAGCCGGATCCCTCCAAAACACCTAGACGGATCCCTCCATGAAGGGAACCGTGGGATCCGTGGTACAGAAACACAAATTTCTACTAACTTGAGTCTTATTTGCAGGAAATTATGCACTATACTTTTGTTTTCTAACCTTTGTTTTGTAGTTATTCAAAATACACATGAAGATATTGACACCATAAAGCTAGGGGGAGCTTTGTGTCAAACATCATTGCAAAAACATTTGCAACTTAATCCAATTTTGGATTACACTTCATGACACCCCATTGCAACATTGCAATATTCAAGGGGGGCACATTTCGTCACTTAGACGAACCATTTGCAACAATTAGTTTATTTTATGTCATGTCCTTGACACCCTTTCAAAGGGATGGACTCGTCAAGGGGGAGTTAAGACGAGTACCATTCCGTCACTTGCTCTCTTTACATTTTTTCATATTTCTTTATAAAAATTGTGTTAGTTTTTTTAACACTTTTTGTTTCACAAAAAGGGGAGAAGAAAGTAAAACTACAAATTCAAACTATTTAATTTTAGTTTTCCTTAAAATAATTTTATGTTTTGTCATCAACAAAAAGGGGGAGATAGTTAATACAAATAAGCCGTAAAAACGTTTATTTATATTTTACGATCTTCTAATGTTTTGTCGATAACAAACGTAAAATCATTTTAACGAAACAAATAGAGTACTTAAATAGTTTGAGTTAATAGTTTTCTAACACACTTACGTTTTCATATAAAACACTAAAACAAGCCTAAGTGATTTTATGATTTAGATATATATGTACAACAACTAATGTTTACATATTGGGTTAGCACATACTTAATCTAAGTATACTAAAATGGGTAAAAACATGTATATACTAAAATGGGTAAAACATGTAAATACTAAAATGGGTAAAAACTAGCAAATGGTATTGACCCATAACCCATGGTTTTATATACCACTTAACCAAGTTCATTGTATCTAGATAAAAAACCATGGTTCAACCAATAACCCATGACCCATGACCCATAACCAAAAATACCCATGGGCAAAGAGGAGCGTTCCACGGATCCCTGGCTTTGTGCTAGCCGAATCCCAAGTGGAAGGGATCCGTGGGATCCGGGAACAGTAGAGAATTTTCTCTATAAATAGAGAGCCATTTATTCTTTTCTATGCATCACTTTACACACATACTTCCCCAAAGTATTCTAACCCTCTAACCTCAGATCTAAGTGATCTATGTAGTTTGTCTTTTGTTTTTGTGTGATCTTCTAGGTTCCTCTTAAAGGGAAGATCACCACTTCTTGAAGACGTACAAGCTCAAGTCCATGAGTTGCCATGCTTCGTCATCATCAAGACTACTAAGGTTCTCTTGTTGATAGTTCTTCCTTTCTCCATAGATGTTGGGTTGAAGGCATTAGTGAAGAATGCCGAAAGTGTCAAGATAAAAGCATTAGTGAAAGATGTTCATCATCCGTGTCAAAGCATTAGTGAAGAATGCTAAAGGTGTCAAGACGAAGTCATTAATGAAGGGTGCCAAGCGTTGTGTCAAAGGCATTAGTGAAGGATGCCGAAGAATCATATCAAGTCGTATTTGGGAAGAATGCATAGGTCGTATAATCGATGAGGTGCATCGTTATACATATAAGTATTTGTTTATTTACAAGGATGGTGATATCATTGATGGTGTTGTAACAAGGAGTAGATCTCCTTGAGATTAGGTGTTGTGTCGTGAAGGGTAGTAGTTGCTCCATAATGGAACTAGGTGCTTAGCCTAGTACCTAATAAAGGGTAGGCGACGTTGTGATAGGATTACTTCTCCTAAGGTGTGAAAGAACTCGGTGGTTAGCCTAGCACCGTATAAAGGGTAGGCGACGTTGTGTTAGGTGTGGTTCGCCTTGGTGTGAAAGAACTCGGTATTTAGCTTTGTACCGAAAAATATTAAGCGACGCTAGAAGGCTTCTCCGCCAATAAGGAGTTGGTGTAGTGCTTACGAACTCTCGAGTAGGTGACTCGGGGAGTGGAGTAGGGCAAGGAAGGTGTCCTTGTAGCCGAACCACTATAAATAACTTGTGTCGTGGTGATGTGCTTCTTACTCTTTATATTTCATTACACGTTTATATATCTATCTATCAACGTCCAACATAAACAATCAAATAGATTGACATAAGTCGATCTAAATATTTAAAAGGAAGTTTTAAATTGGTAAAACTATTCAACCCCCCCTCTAGTTTTCCACAGACATTTTTGCTACTATGTTTTCGAGACAACAAGATTTCAAAAGAGATATGTTTTCTATCATTTTTGAGACAAGGATCGTTTTGTAAAAGTTGTAAACTATCGTTGTAATAAATATGAGGTATGAATCTATGATGTTACGCAATGTGCCTTTCCTAGTTACATCCCATGTTTCCGCCATTGATAGGGTGTGACAGATTGGTATCAGAGCCTAAGGTTATAGAGAATACCGGTTTTTCTAAAATAAAAACCTCAACTATAACCAAACTAAAGTTTTTATAAAACCCCAAATATAATACGAGTCGATTAACCCGAGCATTCCATCATTTTTCCTAAATTACGCATAGCCTGATCAACAATGCCTAATTCAGGAGCGATCATGGGATAATAGGGTAGTTAACTTAGATTGTGTTTGGTTGGAGTCGGAGTCTAGATCACCTAGAAATGCATTGGTCTATGTGTGTGCATCTTCCTTATGTGTTATGTGTATCTATGCCTATGCTGCTATGCATTATGTGTGCTAAATATTTTAGCTTCTAGGACAATATTTGAGCTTGCGATTGTGTACTTAAGTGCCGTAATTGTTTTGATATAATGTGATTTGATTCGAGCTGATATGATATGGTTGATTTAATTGACTCAAGAGTATTTCCTGTACCATTCCCCATGCTCGTGCGTCGATATCATTTATCCCTATACGCAAACAGAACTCATACTATATATTTGCTAAAAATATATTGATACATTATTTTGAAAACGTTATTTCGGGTAGAACTATTCTGGGTACGTTATTTGGATACGCTATACAATTTTGGAAGGTCAACATTGGTTTTGCCATTTTGAAAATGCATTATATTGATATGCTATCTTGAGAACTATTTTGGGTCATATTAATTTGGAAATACTATTTTGAGAATATGTTTATTATCAAAGACGTTAACCCTTTTAACGACACTTAACTTAATTTCGTGAGAGTTCTTGTTTGATGAGTTGTGAAATTAAGTTAGGTATAAGTCGTTGCTCGGTTTAACGTTATAAATGGTTGATAATTTGGTACTATTCGAAAACTATTTTTAGAGACATGATTTTCTTGTATTACCCTATGCCATCATGTCACATGCCTTGTCTCCCCATACCCTCATATTGTAGGAAAGCCTGAATACACCACACTATAAGCCGATGAGTCGGATGACATCAATAGTTTCCCTAAGAAGCAACCCACCAATAAAAATGAACACGTTTATGGTTTAGTCGTATAATTAAGACCTCGAGTACTACAAGGAAAATAATAGGACCCATGAGAAGCAGTGACCTTCAGCTTGTTAATTGACTTGTTTGTGTTGACCATGATAGCGATGTTCGCCCTAGTGTTCGTGTTCCGGAGATGGTACTGATTTAGATAAGTCTAATTCTGATTTGGTCAAATTTGTTTTGTACAAACGAAAAGTTTTCTTGTGAACTTTATAAATTTCTGATGAACTGTAATCCTCATTAATCGGACCGTGTAATAATGTTTCTTTAAAACAAAATTTGGTTGATAGTCGAAGTCATTTTAAAATGTTTTAAAATAGATTTGTAATTCTAAATGGTTGGATATAAAATTAAAAAAGAAAACCATCTTATTTGGTTGTAAAAAAAACCTCAATTTTCTTGAAAATCAAAAATCCAAACCATATATGAAAAAAAATCATTATTTCAAATTCAAATTTTGCAGATATATCTTTTCACATGACTATAACCATCGAAAAATTTCAAACAATGTTGCTCCAAAATACATTCATGGTCCATTTTATAATGTCTTGCTAAAATGAATACTATTAACAAATTTCGAAAACCATGTCTCCTAGAAGGAACACGTACTATACCACCTCTGCCTGATACTGTCACTAGCGATATGTCATGACTTGGCACTATTCCTTCAAAGTAAAATCCTCCTATTTCATTTCATAAGATAAGACTTTAGTGTTGATCGAAACGCGTTGGGTTAAACAATTTGTGTGCCTCTACTTAAGAGACAACACTTTCTTTTCAGAGCCCTATATGACTTAGTCACATTGTAACATGACTTCGTACTTACATTTGGATATCAAGAAGTTGCACTGAACCATAAGATCTTTGGTCTTCACTAGTAACAAGACCCACATCTCTCGATGTAGTATCCGCTTGGAAACAATTTCGAGTCATCATATATCCTGTTTCTGTCCAGTCAAATTGAGCACCTGGACTTATGAACCTTACCTCAAGATAATCTCCAAACGTTCCAAATCATTGGTATCGCATTCGGTCTTTAAACCCCTTGATTCATATATCATCACCGTCAGCTTGCAATATATGCTTCATGACACACTTATCCTCAACGTTCGTATGTCGAGAACCCTTCCTTAACAATTCTTGCGCACCTTGAGATTACTTTTTACGACTACTCACGTTGATCAAACACCGTTGAATTGTAAAAAGACGCCAATGAACTTCTTACCTTGTGACCCTTATAAAAATTTCCTATTAAAATTCTACGCGGAATTGTCAAACCGCGCATTTTACACGTACACTCTTGTGTCTTAATTCACGCTCTCATGTATTTTTGCGATACTCACCCTTAAGTTGCCGACCACTTAGTACCGACATTACTTCTCTTTTCTTTTACACTCTTAATCGACGTACACCGACGCGCATGCACCATGTATTTTCTTCTACATGTTTTGACCTAATTTTATTCTTAACCAACACCTCCGACAAACTTGGATATTTATATTTCAATCTCACCTACTCGGCTAACCTTATTATACTCATTTTTCTATTATTTGATGCTCCCTCTCCCTATTATGAAGCCTTTATTTTATTTCTTCAATTTTCATAGACGACAATCATTGTTTTATTCAGAGGCGTTGTCTTAATAATTTTTATCACGTATGATTTTCTTTCCTTAGATTTCTGGTCGACAATCTCCTCCCTATAACCACAACAAATCTACCTAACTACACCATGATCTATCTCACCAGATTTTCTCCCCATCAATATTGTTGAAAGTATCATCAATAATTTCTTCGGTAATAAAATCTTTTCTCCCTCTACAAATTTTACAACAATCTCACTATTTGATTTTATTAAGTCGTAATTCACACAATAGTATGATTGAATTACCAAACATCTATTCGGCACCAGATGTTGGACGGAAACAAGTACGTTGTAGACGAGAAAGATACCTGACACAACACCCGATGCTACCTTTACTTCCTCAATCAATCGCTTTAAGAGTTCATACTCTTTCATTAGATTCTTTATTTTTCTTGTCATATTGATCTTTCCGATGGGAACCTATATCATTGTTCACCTTCTTTTGGAAAATGTGTTGACCCTCGCAAGTCCATGGAGACCACATTTCCCTCAAGTTAACGATCTTGGTGCAGCCTCAAATAGAGCGACCTAAACGACTACGCTAGTATCTAGTGCTCGTGCCAAATCTATGCGGTGCCCTACTCATACACCGTTTCGCGCCAATAAATTCTAACTTCAAATGACTTGTTTTCATTGTTATGATGATAGAGATCACTACTACGTGTACGAAACCCTTGGAACTACAAATCCTACACCCATTTTGGGTCCTTGGTGAAGAACATATAGATATCGACCGATCTTCCCCTCAATGGATACTTGATGACCTATAAGACATCATAACACAATGAAGAACCCTTACATACACCTAATCAACTCGTCTCTTCAAGATTAGGAAAACCCTCCTTCAGGCCTGCCTATGTAATCTCGTAGACAACTTTTCTGTGTCTCCTTTACGAAATTTTTTCTTAGTAACTCACTTACTTCGATAGTACACTTGAGTTCTTCGCTAACCTCGCCAATCTTAGCCATAGGTACCTATTCGTTTGTTTTGAGCAATTCCTAAATCGAGACAACTTTTCAGCTACCTCATTTTGTTCAGGGGTGTAAGGAGATGAAAAGTTTTGGAAGATTCCCTTTTCATCACAGAAATTCTCAAGCTCTTCATTTTGAACTTCATACCATTGTGGGATTCGATTTGTTTAACATTAATGTCATTACGGTTTTCAATGTTCACGATGAATGACATTATTGTATCATTACTGACTCTTTTTTGGAAAGAAAGTATACCCAAGTGTATCTTGAGAAATACTTTTCATCTTTGGATTGATCTAGGAATGGCTGGTCCAAAGAGATCCATGTCTGCGGGAGGTGAAGGCGACTTTGATGGAGAAATTTTGTTTTGTTTTGAAAGATGCTCTTTGTTGCTTGCCTTTTTCACCGGTGGCGTGGTTTATCTTTGCAAAACCGGTGATGGTAAGCCAAGGACCTTGTTTTGTTTTGCCAAGTTGTTGATGTTTTTGAAATTTAAGTGTGAGAGTCTCTTGTGCCACAAACCGGTTGATAGTTTGGTGGCTTTGGCAAAGAGACAAGTTCCATTTGAGAGAGTGTTGACATGTCTAAGACATAAACATCATCTCTTCTAGGAGTTATCAAAACAACTTCTTTGTTGGCATTGAAAATGGTGCCTTGTTTGTCATTGAATTGCACAATGTACTTAGCATCACGAGTTGGTGACACTAATTAGATTGTATTTGAGACCATTGACATAAGCTATTCTAGAAAACTATTCCATTCAATACTAAACCATAACCTTGATGGGATATGATGAGTTATCACCAAATACTACCTTGGGCCCTGGTTCCTTTACATACTTGTGCGGATACTCATATAGCCGGTCATGCTTCTTGAGCATCCACTATCTAGATGCGAATAGGCTCCACGGCGTGTCTCTGCACAAATAGTATACTAGATTAGTTTCTCTTGCTGACCCACATACTATGGGGCTTTGGTCTAAAGGTCTGTTTGAATTTGGCAATTGACTCATGGTTAGTGGTTGAGTGCATTGTGCTACCACAGGTTTTGCATTTGGAGATTGAGGATGACTCGGTGATTACGGGTTGCTTGGAACTTCTCCTTGCTTGGATGACACTTTCATCTTTGGGATGTATCATGAGTGGATTTCCGCAAATATCACTGACATGTGTTCATGATACAATCATTAGGATAATGATCATTAAAGCCACAGTGTGGGCAAGGAGGAAAGGGTTTTCTTTGTATACTTGTGGCGGATTTGGAGTTTGAAGCATCTTGATGACCAACTTTGGTATAGTTTGCTTTCTTGAGTGAACTTACATTATTATAAGTGATCGAAGTAATGTGATCATCCTTTTTGTAGATCATACAAAAAGGATTCTATAGCCGGTGGTATGGCTGGTATAGTGGCACATATCACATACATTGGGTTTGGTGGTGGATTTTGACTTTGAGGAACTAGAGGAGGCTGACTTTGTTTCCTTGATTGATTCGGGGAATTTTTAGATGGATTCCATCTTATCGGTTAGCTTCCTCCAAGTTCGGTCGGTTCTGCGGAATTTGGTCAACTTCATTGGGGTGAGGATGTGAAGTCTCGTGGGGAGTAGACTCTTGGGGGGTAGACTCTTGTTGGATTGGTTTTGTTGGTCTTTCGGGATGGTTCTACCAAGTCTAGACCTTTCTTTTGGTAAGTGAGGATTGAATCGTAATGGAGTAAGCTGAGCGCTAGGAGCGCACCACGAAGAGGTTTGAGGGTGGAAGCATTGCATTAGATTACTCGCCTGACTTCGAGATGTGTTGATTACTAGTGGGCACATCGGGGGTCAAGCATGCTCTTAAGAGCTTGACTCTCAGGCTCTAGTATTCTTCGAGTCGAAATTTGGAAGCTTACTCTTAGGGTTTACCCGTTCAATCCAATCACTGGGCTTGAGAATTGTCAACATATTGGTAATCATGCCACCAGACACAAATGGTTTGGGAGACTGGTCATTGTTGTGAGAGTCAGGGAGATGGTCTTCACATATGCCTCTCTTTTTGCTCTGGGGGCACCCACGACATCAAGACCCTTGGATTCTTAGTAGTCCAACTTTCAATGATATCTTTTTCTGTTTTAAGTTCATCTTAAAGAGCCTGATTTCTTTTAACTAGTTCAGTGTTTTGAATTTGCAAAGTGATAGCCTCAAGCTTATTTTGTTTTAAAAGAAGCAGTTCATCTCTACACTTGTTGATTCAAAACTTAGCTTGTTATATTCGAAAAAGATTTAATCGTTGCTATTCTACAAACATAAGGTCAACATTGATATAGTTCATATAAGATTGCCAATCAGAGTCATCATCCATAGAAAGTAAAATATTTACCTTCTTCATTGTGATGTTGACCCACTCTCCATTCTTGGCATGATTCTTCCCAGCGGCTAGCTTGTCTTCTTAGAGAGGTCATCGATTACTGCTTGACATGCACTATTTCATCATTAGATGAGACTAGCTCTTCATCGGTCGAAGGTTTCACAACTAGGCCCTTGTTTTACCACCGCACAAATTTAACATTGTTTGTTGTTTGAGAGGTGGCCTTAAGCAATGCAATCTTAGCTTTGACTTTTTGTACTTAGATTCAAAATCTGATTTTGTTTTGATCAGATTTGTTTTGAAAATTTTGATGAGGTGATAAAGTTTTGGTTGAAATTTGCTAAAGCACGAGGCTGATTTGACCCTTATGGTTTTGTAAGAGGGTTCGAAATTATTTTTGAAAAACAGGTCTTTGGCAAAATGACCTCTTTGTAACACTTAAAGCATTCAGTGTCCTCATTAGCTTTAGCATTGGAAAAACCTTTGTTTCTTTTTATAAACCTCAGAGAGTTAGCAAGGAGTGCCCTTTCCTGAAATTCAATGTTCAGGTCATTTAGGTACTCCTCCTTTGGATCTCTCATCGGGCTCATCATCCGAATTTTCACGAAAATCTGAACCACCTTTGTTAGAATAAAAAGCGGTAGAGATAGGTGTTGAAGTGGTGGTGGGGGACTTCTTGACTTCTGAGACTTCTTCAAGTCGAGGGTATGCGTCTGTTGATGAGGTTTTCCTCATAGAAAAAATTCCGTATATTCGGAAGTTCAAGATTACGGATATGATTAGCATTCCTAAGTCCGAAGGAAAATTCGACCACTTCTCGGGGAGACTGTTGACAAAACCAACATTGATTTCATGTTTGGACAACTTTACACCATCATTAGACAGTTCATTTTAAAGAGTTTTGTATGCAGGGTGTAAGTTTGAGAGCCGAGTTTCGGTGCTTTAGTATACGAAGGTGTTATACTCAAGTTTAGGTCCATTATCCTGTTTTCCTTGGTATCGGATAGGCCTTCATGACTATGGACGGTCATCGAGTTTGTTTAGGCGTATTACGACTTATAGCGAATCCATAATATCATCAGGAAGACATGATACGATGCTACTTTCCATAGCTCAGTGATGACACTGAGCCTGAGCCTGATAGTTTGCCATAACTCAGTGATGACACTGAGCCTGATAGTTTTCCATTCAGGGAAAGTTGACTTTGGTTGATAAGGACCGTCTTATCGATTCTAACTTATCATGCCTTATCCCGCTCATTCTCCGGTCTTCATTGCCTTGATCTTCTACTTGGTTTGTCTTGATTAAGTAGTAGGCGGTGAGGAGTTTAGAGATTCATGAGTTATTGTCCTAAATCCACCATCTTCTTCTTGACTCGGTCTTCACCCCTTAAGTTCCGTTCGAGTGGAGAGACTTCTTCTTCACCTCTTAGAGTATCTTGAAGATGGCTCAGCGAGAGACTATGCACTCGTGACACATTAGTGTTTAACGGCCTAAACACTTAGGGTATTTTCTATTCAAATCTTTGATTTAAGGGGTTTGGGTATTCTTGAACCCAACAGTCTCCTCCTATTTAGATATACAAATAGCCTAAGTGTTTGATCAGTGTAAGTGAGCAAATGGCTTCTTCTACTTGAATGTACTAATGAATAAAATAAGGAACACTGAATATTTTAACAAAACATACATCGTTTATTGATCAATTACATAGTTCCTATCACTAGTACAAAAGATAAAACAAAATGTCATTCAAGATGGATCCCCATTGCTTCAAGCTTAACCTTCTTCTTGAGGAGTGCTTCTTTGTCAGGGTGCTCTCTTATCTTAGCATTCAGGTCTTTGCAGAACCTTTCATTTTCTGGAGTATTGATTTGAGAGGGCACTGGTAGATAGCTTGACATTGTAGGCACTCCTGCAAGATCTATGTCACTCTATCTTTGGAATCTTTGGGTTTCCATAGACATCAATGAAGAAAAGTCCTCTTTCAGGCTTTTCAATGCACATACAATTTACAAACTTTACTCCTTCAGGTAGCTCCCTATTGCATTCCAGGCCAGGCACTTTGATTTTAGGCTCGAACTCAACCCATTTCCTTTTGCCTTGGGCTGGCTAAGACTGAGATCCTTGTGGTGCAGTCAAGGCTGGCTGAATCCCAAGTTGTCTTTGGTGCTTCCCTCAGTCTTTCATACCTTTTACTTAGGCTTTTCATCAGCTCTTTAACCACATCATTCTACTTCATTTCAATGATTGGACCAAGTTCATCGAGTTCAGTGATCCCAAAGTCAGTGAAATTCATGGGATCATGAACCTCGAAATGTCTTTTATCGACCCCCCTGTAGACATTCATTTCTAGTGGTTTGGACTTGGGGATGATTTTGACATCTGTGATTTTCTCAGGCAGCCTTTTGCTTGTCATTTACCAGTTGTAGTGGTCAATTCTTTCTTGCCTGATGGCTGCAGCTCTCCTGTTCTTTTCATCCAGTTTTTTTTTCATTTCAGCCATTTTAGCAGCTTGAGCATCCTTGAACTTCTGTCTAGCCTGACCCTTTTGAAGCTTCTTAGGATCAATTCCAATATTCTCAGCTTCCTCAGCAACAACTTGTACCAGTGCTTCTTTGCACTTTCTTTCTTCCTCAACTAGTTTCTTTCTCCTTTCTTCCTTTGCAAGATATGTAGTTAGCTGTTGTGGTGTGAGCAGGTACTGAGTGTTGTCGATCATATAGGGAATCTTCTCAGGCTTAGGTGTTTGCATTATGGCCTTTCCTTTGTCCTGGCCTGAAGAAGATGATGCTACCAAGGGTGTTGTTGTTGTTGTCATGATTGTTGTTGTTGTTGGTGAGACTGATGATAAGGGTGTTCTTTGAAACTGGTGGGATTGATGATATTGGTGTTGCGAGGCTGGTTGGTGGCTCCCCGGTGTGAGAGGAATCTCTTCAATGGTATTCTCCTCCTCAAATGTTGCTTCAACATCAGTGAGAGCAAGAGTTGCCTCGGACACTGGGGGAGTTGGTGTTGCTTGACCTTTGAAGGCTTGGTAGATCTTCGTGACCATAGCCTTAATGTCGATTGTCTCCTTAGAAGACCGGTGACTTTTACGCGATTAGCTTTGAGATAGTTCCAAAGCAGTCATTCTAGGCCCAAGATTCCAGGCCATAGAAGACGATGCCTTAGCCAATGTAGTCACTTGAGCATCTAACGAACCCAGTGTAGCCTGAAGAGACTGAACTGAAGACTGAAGACCCTGAACATTTGTAGATTAGAGCATATCAATGAGCTCAGTGAGACGTGAGGAATTCTTTACGTAGACTTCAGTGGCCTCTAGCACTTTGGAATTGAGTGTTGGGTCTTCTTTGACAGCATCCCTGATTTCATCTATTGTAACACCGATGCTTGAGAAATTTAACCAGGTTTTCATCCAGTCTATGAAGATGTTGGTACATGAGATCCCTGTGTTCGTCAATGTTTGCATCAAAATCATGTACCTCAGCCTTCAGATCTGCATAGTGGCATTTGCCGGTGTGTTGTTCCCATAAAGTTTGGTAACGAATATAGCTTCCTTGAAGCTTTAGTGATCCACATAACCGGTTGCCTTTCTGTCGATTGGAAGAGTATTATCAAACTTTACGAATTCTTGGACGGGGAAGAGGAAGAAGAGTCGAGTCATTATCTTGGTGGAAAGGTGACTCTTTAGGCTCTTGTGGATCGGTGATGCTCTTGTTAGTTTGAACATCATCGTCCACTTCTTCTCTAGCGATACTATTTCACCTTCCTTTCGGCTTGTTCTTCATCGAGAATAAAATTTACGTTAACCTTAGCAAGCTGTTAGTAAACCCGGTGGTGGTGATGGGTTCCATATCGGTGGTGGTATTAATCCCTCGAGTCTTTGTCCCCGTTGCTCCTTCAAGCAGCGATGGGTGTTTCGGTGTTATCCTAGAAGCGATAGTGAGATCCCTATCACCGGTTTGGTTGTTCATTTCCACTTTGAGTCTTTGGGATCATTGGTTGGCCGGTCAAACAAAAGGCTGTGATTTCGAATGTCATCCTTGGGCGGTGTGGAAGGCTCCCCTACCCGGCGGGGTTATATGTTTCCCTCTAGATCTTGGGAGTAGTAGTTGGGACCAAGGGCACGGCCGTGATGTATCGGTGTCATCGTTGTCACCGGGGTGGATGTAGTTTGGTCTCCCACTTAGGTGGTACATTCGACAGGGCTTTCTTTGCCTTTTAGAGTTGCTCGAAGCCTCGGAGCCACGACACTTGGGTTTGGTCTTAGTCGATCTGAGACTTCCCCTTTCTCTTTTAGGGCGAGGGTTTGGAGACCTGAGTCCCTTTGGTTGTTTACAACAACCATATGGGCCGTCAATTCTATTCGGTGACTTGGGATGGGTCTTTTGGAAGTTTGATTGACTCGAGGATACCGAGGTAAAGCGGTGTATTTGTATTCCTCGAGGTAATTACAACCCAGTAACACTTGTAAAGCAATGAGACAAACCTAGGATCTGGCGTATTTCGTCTAGTTTTGCTCGATAGCTTGTTACTGAGATCATGTAAATGATCTCCCCAGATGTCGACGATGACCCCATTCATCCAAGCTATATGCCACCATCAAGCTGAATAGAGTTAACTTGTTCATTGGATGAGTGGTTCCCGCCGAACTGAATCACAAATGTGAGCGAGGATCTTCCAAAGCAGGAAATAAGTTCTTGGTGGTGGGGTTACGTGTCCAAAACTTTGGATCCAAAACAATTTGTTTTAACCCATCCTTAAGCGTGGAGGGTTCAGGATGGGCAACATATACTCCAAAATTGTAGTCCAACCCTGATGAAGTACAAAATGTTTATAATCTAGGGTGTGTGTTTCCCCATTAAAAAGCCGACCTTGATGAGATACTCCTAGAATGGTGTGGAGTCTCATCGTAGAGGGTGTCGGGTCATAGGCCCTTCTTTGTAGCCAAAACTCCCTAAGGAGATTTTGGTACAATTGATAGGGGACCGAGTAAAGGCCGTTTTCGATTAGGCGGATTGAATAAAAACTTCATGATGCCCTTATAGGCTGGGACATCATGGGGTATTCAAAATTTCCTAGAACATTATTTGTTTTAAATTCAATATTACTTAGATCTCCTACCCACTGTGGTGCAAAATGAAGAGACTGTGTTCTTGCCATTTCCATTGAAAGGTTTTTAGGGTTTTGAAAAATATTTTTGACAAGAACAATCAAAGTGTTTTGAGTCTCTTAAGTGTTGTGATGAAAAACCTTTTGTAAATTTGTTACAGAGAAGATTTTCTTGTTAAAATAGGTTGATGATTTGAAAAACACACAAATTTTCTGGGTTTGAGAAAGGATTTTGACAGCGTTTAGTTTCAAAAAATTATTTGTGTGTGTTTATGAGGTTTTGAAGGGGGTATTTATAGAGTGGTGAGAGGGGCAAAATGTGCATAAATGGGTATTTGTAAAGTCAGTTTTTGAAAACGTTTTGAATCTCCACATTTAATGCCACCACTCCTCTACCCATGATAAAATCCAGATTTTCAAGCGATTCGGTGCTGCGGTAAAAGTGCGATGCTGATAATAAAATATCCACAAGATATTTCATGTGAGAGAAGGCATTTAATGCCAAGTTGGATGAGGTAAGTTTTGAGGGATACTTGACTTGGATGACAGTAAGACAAAGAGACAAATATTCCTTTATTAAATTGGTGTGTTTACCAACCTAGGACATTTAAGTAGCGATACTTGGTGCATTTAGTTACTCATTCAATGCTCAATATCTAAAGTCGGGGTCCACGAATGAGTCTTACTCATTCGATGAGAGAAGGTTGTTTTGGGGTTTTAGGGAGAATGAACCATTTCGAGAGAAAACTTCTTGAGATTGGGATTGGTTTTAGGTTGCTAACTTTCAATGTCTAGCATTCCTAATTCGACTTTAGTCTCTCTGAAGGTAGGTTCATCTAAGGGTTTGGTGAAGATATCGGCAAGTTGATATTGATAGGGAAGAAATGAAGCTCTATGTCTCCTTTCATTATGTGGTCTCTGATGAAATGATATCTGATATCAATGTGTTTGGTTCTTTGGTGAAGGACGGGGTTGTTGGAGATTGCAATAGCTGCTGGTGTTATCACGAAGATGGGTACCATTTTGTAATGAATGTCATAGTCACTGAGTTGACTTTTCATCCATAAGACATTGGCACGACACCCTACGGTAGCCACATACCGGCTTCGGTGAGACATAATAGCGATTGTTGCTTTTAGCACTCCAACAAACCAATTTTCCTCCAAGAAATTGACAAGACCACGAGGTACTTTTTACGTCCATGTTGCGACCCGACATAATCGAGTCGAATATCCTTTGAGATCAAAACACGAGCACTTTGGATAGTAGAGTCCAAGGCTTTGAGTTCCTTCGGTATCGAGGATTCTTTTGGCTGCATAGATGGGATTCTTTGGGATTGGTGATATCTTGCTATTAGATAGGTAGAATTGTATATGCAGTGCAAGGCGATTAGATACATCGGTGAGCCAACAATCCCCTTGAAATGGGTTTGATTGGTGATTTTCCAATGAGATCGAGTCCAAGGTTGTTAGGAGGGACAATTGGTGTCTTCACAGGCGATCGGATATCTTATATTTCTTCAAGAGATTTCGGTGTACTTCTCTTGATTGATGGAGATTCCTTTATCGAGTTTTCGATTTGTAGTCCAAGTAAGTATGTGAGTTCACCCATCATGCTCATTTCAAACTTCTTTGTCATCATTTTTCAAACTGTTTGCAAAGAGTATAGTTTGTTGAGCCAAAGATGATGTCATCAACGTATACTTGGACCGATATCACATCTTGTTTTGTCCTATGATAAACAATGTGTTGTCTATCTTTCCTCGACAAATTTGTTTTGAATCGGGAAGGTGAGAGAGTTTCATACCATGCCACGGGAGCTTGTTTGGTCCAAAAGGGCTTTTTCAAGCTTGCACATAGTCGAGAATTCACTACTCTCAAAGCCAAGAGGTTCTTTGAACATACACATCTTCCTTGAGTTCACCATTCAAGAATGCACTTTTTACATCCATTTGGTAAAATTTGAAGTTCATGTAGGTAGCAAAAGCAAGGAAGATCTGATACTTCCATTCTTACAGCAGAGCAAATTTCTCATCATAGTCAATGCCTTCTTGTTGTTTGTAACCTGGCTACAAGTCTAGCTTTGTTTTTAATGACGATTGCCATTTTCATCAGTCTTGTTCCTGAAAACCCACTTCATTCCTATGACAATGACATCCTGAGGACATTTGATCAAGGTCATGACCTTGTTTTTGTCCATCTGTTGAAGTTCTTCTTGCATAGACTAAACCCAGCTTGGGTTTTTAGAGCCTCGATGACACTTTTGGGTTCTATTTACGATAGAAAATCAGGCATATAGACATTCATTCTTGAAGCTGTCAGTTAGTTTAGCGACCATGCTTCTTGCAAGCATGCCCTTAGTGGGTTCACCAATGATGTTTACAAGCTCAATGTCTTGAGATTTTGTCCACTTACTTTGTGGTCTAGGATCGAGCTTGAAGATGTCCTTTGGAGACTCGAGTGAGTTCAGGTGTAGAGACCTGAGAATCATTAAGATCATTTGTTGAGATGTCTTGTTGGGTTGAGGTTCATGAATCACGGGTTCCTAAACATTTGGTTCGATATTACCTATCCCATCGGGGGTGATTGATTATCAATGAATTCAGCGATAGTTGGTTGGGAAGGTTGTGAGGTAAGACATAATATAAGATGTCGGCATCGACTTGGTATGAGGAATTGATTTGATTATTATACTCATCGGGAGGATATCTTGATGAGTTATCAATTCCTATTTCCTCATGAGGTGTTGGTGAACTGATGCTTCGAGAACTCTCATCAAAGGTGACATGAAAGGTTTCTTCAACTTTTTGTCTCCTTGTGTTAAATACTCTGAAGGCTTTGGAGATCAATGAGTAACCTAGAAAGTATCCATCATCGGCTTTAGCATCAAACTTGCCTAGATGATCCTTGTGGTTATGAATAAACACAGGACATCTAAACACATGAAAGTAGATATCGAAATTCTACCTTTGAATATCTCATATGGGGTTTTGTTATGTCTTTTGACAATGATTAACTTTGTTTGAGTGTAAAGGATGTTTTATTGCTTCATCCGGAAATGTTTTGATAGAATTTTGAGCCATTTAACATGGTTCTAGTAGCCTCAATGAGAGTTCTGTTTTTCCTTTCAGCTACCCCATTTTGTTCAGGGGTGTAAGGAGATAAAAGTTTTGGGAGATTCCCTTTTCATCACAGAAATTCTCAAGCTCTTCATTCTTGAACTTCGATTACCATTTTCAATTCGATTTGTTTAACAATAATGTCATTACGGGTTTTAATGTTCACGATGAATGACATTATTGTATCAACTGACTCTTTTGGAAAGAAAGTATACCCAAGTGTATCTTGAGAACTCATCAACAATGACAAGTGTATACTTCTCATCTTTGCATTGATCTAGGGTGGTCCAAAGAGATCCATGTGTAGGAGGTGAAGGCAACTTTTAATGGAGAAATTTTGTTTTGTTTTGAAAGATGCTCTTTGGTGCTTGCCTTTTCACAGGTGAGCATGGTTTATCTTTTCAAAACCGGTGATGGTAAGCCAAGGACCTTGTTTTGTTTTGCCAAGTTGTTTATGTTTTTGAAATTTAAGTGTGAGAGTCTCTTGTGCCACAACCAGGTTGATAGTTTGATGGCTTTGGCAAAGAGACAAGTTCCATTTGAGAGAGTGTTGACATGTCTAAGACATAAACATCATCTCTTCTAGGAGCTATCAAAACAACTTCTTTGTTGGCATTGAAAATGGTGCCTTGTTTGTCATTGAATTGCACAATGTACTTAGCATCCGAGTTGGTGACAGCGATAAGATTGTATTTGAGACCATTGACATAAGCTATTCTAGAAAACTATTCCATTGCGATATCTTGAACCATAACCTTCAGGTGGGACATGATGAGTTATCACCAAATACTACCTTGGGCCCTGGTTCCTTTACATACTTGTGCAGATACTCCTTAATGGCAGTCATGCTTCTGCAGCATCCACTATCTAGATGCCAGAAAGGCTCCCTGGCGTGTCTCTGCACAAATATATACTGGATTAGTTTCTTTTCCTGACCCACATACTAGTAGGCTTGGGTCTAAAGGCCTATTTGAATTTGGCAATTGACTCATGGTCAGTGGTTGAGTGCATTGTGCTACCACAGGTTTTGCATTTGGAGACTGAGGATGACTCAGTGATTAAGGTGTCTTGGAACTTCTCCTTGCTTGGATGACCTTGTCATGTTGGGATGTCTCATGAGCTGGATTTCATAAATATCTCGGCATGTGTTCATGAGACAATCATCAGGATGATGATCATTAAAGCCACAGTGTGGGAAAGGAGAAAAGGGAAAGGGTTTTGCTCTATACTTGTGAGCAGATTTGGAGGTTGAAGCATACTGATGACCAACTTTGTTATAGTTTGCTTTATTGAGTGAACTTACGTATTGTAAGTAGAAGTTTTGTGATCATCCTTTTTGCAGATCATACAAAAAAGGATTCTATAGCAGTTATCAGTGGTATGACTGGTATAGTGGCACATATCACACTTCTGTTTGGGTTTGGTGGTGGATTTTGACTTTGAGGAACTAGAGAGGCGACTTTGTTTCCTTGATTGATTGAGGGAACTTTTTGATGGATTCCATCTTATCGGTTAGCTTCCTCACAAGTTCGATCGATTCTTTGAATTTGGTCACGACAGTTAGGATAGAGGATGTGGAAGTCTCAGTAGGGGTAGACACTTGTTGGATTGGTTTTGTTTGTCTTTTCAGGATGGTTCTACCAAGTCCAGACCTTTATTTTGGTAAGTGAAGATTGAATTGTAATGGAGTAAGCTCAGAGCTAGGAGCGACACCGAAAGAGGTTCAGGGGTGGAAGCATTTCATTAGATTACTTGGAACTACGAGATATGTTCAGTTCTACTGGGCACATCAGGGAGTCCAAGCATGCTCTTAAGAGCTTGACTCTTTGGCCCTAGTATTCTTCCAGAATCAAAATTTGGAAGCTTACTCTTAGGGTTTACCCGTTCAATCCAATCACTGGGCTTAGGAATTGTCAACATATTGGTAATCATGCCACCAGACACAAATGGTTTGGGAGACTGGTCTTTGTTGTGAGAGTCAGGGAGATGGTTTCTCCTATGACTCTCTTTTTGCTATTGGGGGCACCAACAGCATCAAAGACCCTTGGATTCTTAGCAGTCCAACTTTCAATGATATCTTTTTCCCTTTTGAGTTCATCTTGAAGAGCCTGATTTTTTTAACTAGTTCTATAACACCCCAACCCGACAAGGGTAAAGATATCACAAATACGGTTTCATATCAGAACCTTAAGTACTATACAAAAGCGGAAGCCTTTACAAAACTTACAAAAGAAAAATATAAATAACTTAATAATCAAAATAAATCTAAGATCCCTATTTCAAATCTTGCTCTCAATCTCTACTCTCAACCCAGATCAGCTATCCCATAAGCTCATCTTGAATGCTTAATACACACTTGCGGAAAAGAAAATGCGGTGAGCTTACAAAGCCCAGTGAGCAGGATATACGAAAGCGAAAACTAAACAAAATAGAAATCTGAAATAAAACAAAAGCGAATAACGAAGTCTAGCGGAATAAGATTAATGAATCATTGAAGATTTGCGGACACACAATCATACAGGAATCCGGAAGAACAAATAGCAATTAAGAACAAACACATATCACATTGATGGCACCAAGCATAGCGCCTCAAGATAACTAAACATTAACTAAGCGAGGAATTTGAGTACATATGAGCCAAAGCGAAATATCAAAAGGCTAGCGAAACAATTTCTAGAAAGTAAACATGGCATTCATACAAATCAATTAATCTTCATTTAACACACTTAATCCAATATTGCGGCGGAAATAGCGGTCAATCACACATGCAAATAGAAAACATAGTCGGAAAACTATAATTAAATAAACAAAAGGCATAGCATAGAAATTAGAAAATTATCAAAGCGAGATATCATAATTAAACCATTTTCCAAACCAAAACTTAATATAAGCGAGTCTAAACATGGCGGATCAAACATAAGCGGATAGATACCCTAACGGATAGGCAAAGTTCACGGATTAGCGACAATCATACTTAATAAACTTCGGGATACTCACTTTCACACTAGCACATTCATCTCACAAATCAACTAATTCACATAACGATAAACTAACATAATATCGGATGACTGCGAATCATATTGAAACATATTAATCATATCCTAGCACAGTAGGCGGTAGTCACTTAAACATACAAAAGCATAACCACATATAATAACATATAATAAGCCTAGCACATAATTACAAACACTTGAACATACGAAACAAAATCGAGAATACTTATCTGAAAATATGAGATAAAGATTTAGTTAACTACCACGAGCCCGAACATATCATATCGAAAATATTTTCCTTATTAGGAAGGTAACCTCATAAACTAATTGGAGTAGCTAACTCCGAAATTTTGTGAAGACAGCGTATTGCACTGCGACATCATTCACGAAACATATCGGATAGGTCGGATCTAGGATGCATCCATACGCCCTGAGACGGATAGTGGCCATACAATATATAGCGAGCTCATAATCGGATATGAGAAAGGGCGTGTGAGAACATCACTCTCTGCCCTAGAGTCATGTCGAGAGGTGCATCAGCGACACGGACATGGAACCCTCATGACTAGTGAAATATTGGCTCGGGTGTCAAACTAACTTAGGTCAGCGAACCATTGTCATAAATGACACAGATCATAATCAAACACAAAAGTTCAGCAGACGACATATCAGATAACTCATATCATAAGGTTCACATTCAAATATTGAGGTCGAGAGTTCATATTACAATCACAAATCATATGTTCATAATTAAACCTAGTAAGGTTCAACAAATGTGCATATCAGAGTCTTCATAACACAAGTTCAAATCAGATATTGCATGGTTCAATAAAAGCGAAGTTGAGATAAACAACAGTTCAAACAATGGAAAGGATTCATAGCAATGGCATGAAACCTAATAAGTAAAATAGAAAAGCTAGCGAGAAGAACTTTATAAGGAAACTTTCTTGAAAAGGTCGGAATATACATACCTTAAAGCAAATGAGAGGAAAGCAAGCGAATGAGTGAATCAATGCATGATATAACGTCGCGTCTCCCTTCTTGAATCTACACGGATAATGATTTATTTAATACTTATTAGCATCATTACGTTATAGCAGTTTATCGCATTAACATTCTTATAGTTGTAAGTATATTCTCATTTTTAGTGACGGACGAAATTACAACATTTTAGAGTCTTAATCATTAATTAGCCAAACTCATGGTTTACACATGATAAATGGTAAACTTAAGGGTTTAATATGACAAATATCTTATTTGAGGGCTTATATGATCATTATTCAAAGTATAGGGTTCATATTGCATATATCTTAAAAGTAGGATTTAAATTGTAATTAAACCTTTCAGGTCTTACTTTACGTCCCAAACTTTCATGCACGTTTAAATGAAAGAACATATGTTCACATGAATAATGAACCAACACACCGAGCTTTTAACCCTGATGTCGACTACTATTTATGACCTAGGGTTTTTTCCCAAACTTTTAGTACCATGATAACGAGCATTTGATTAACACGTTCACAGTTTTAATGACTAATCTGTTGAGCTAGATACATGAGAGAAACCGAGCGACAAGAACCAAAACCCATTCATGCATTTACATAAATAACTCACACCACATTGACTTATTTAAATCGTTTTAACGAGACTAAAACTTACCGTTTCCAGACTCACAAACCATTAGACACACAACATTAACCCTTAACCGTTCTCCAAAATTCGACCTAATGCTTCCTAGATTCTAACCAAGTATCGTCGACTTCCAAAAGCTGTTAACAAGGTTTTTTTGACAATGCAAACCATGCATGCAAATCGACACACAAGCAATCTGCAACAAAAGTTTAAAGTGTGGCATACTCTATTTGTCCCTCTGACTTCTTACTTGCAAACAAAGTTTCATGATCCATGTTCATTTACGTTTAACTTATAACGACACAACATATGTCCTAACAACTCATGCGTTATCTTATATACATATAGCATACATGTTTATGATTTTATGTGACACAACATATATGTTCTTGCTATCGGTTTTGTACACAATTCGATAAATATATATATAAGCTTTCCGAATTGAGCAAATAACAAATACGATGTATACCCATACATATATGGTGCGGCTACAACTTCACAACCTTTTAACGCAAAAACCTCGATTTATTTGTTCGTTTCATTAATATGCTTCACGGGTATAAAGTGCTCATAATTTGTATGCAAAAGTTGAGGCGACAAGAGGTAAACACCTTAGCGAGACTTCGGAGTAAAACACCAAGCACCACCGCGTCCATGGCTGCGATTGAGCGGAAGAAAAGAAAGAAAAGGAGGTCGAAACTTTTTGGTGCCGAGACTCTTTAAAACTAGGGTTTCAATTATGAGATATGTGTGGTATATATATAGTCGACCCATGGTGGGTTTTGTGTGAGAATCGTTTTACAAGAACCGACTTACATTGGGTTATGGTGTCCATCGGTCCAAGCGAAAAGAAACCGCAGAGGCCCATAGCTTATGGGTTCCGATCGGCTCAACAAGAAAAATCAAGCGAAACTCATAATGGGCTTAAGTGTGTGTACTTCGGCTTGCAAAAGAAAAATGAGACCCAAAGTCTATACGCGTGACTTTATTTTTAAATTAGTACCAATGTCGATACTTTTATATACACGTTAGGTTTTCCAAACAAATATAAGTTAGGTTTTAATTTCCATTGATGAGCGTTAATTATATTTTACGTATTTTATAATCTGGACTATTTTAAGGGTAAAATAGTCTTTTAACGCGTATTATATTTTTAGGGTTTTACAAGTTCAGTGTTTTGAGTTTGCAAAGTGATAGCCTCAAGCTTATTTTTTTTAAAGAAGCAGTTCATCCCTACACTTGTTCAGTTCAAAACTTAGCTTGTTATATTTTGAAAAAAGATTTAATTTGTTGCTCTTCTAAAACTTAAGGTCAACATTGATATAGTTCATATAAGATTTCCAATCAGATTCATCATCCATAGAAAGCAAAATATTTACCTTCTTCATTGTGATGTTGACCCACTCTCCATTCCTGGCATGATTCATCTCAACGGCTTGTTCTCTAAGAGAGGGCCATCGATTGCTTGACATGCACCATTTCATCATCGAGATGAGGCGGCTCTTCATCCCGGTCGAAGGTTTCGAACTAGGCCCTTGTTTTTACCACAATACGGTAACATTGTTTGTTGTTTAGAGGGTGGCCTTAAGCAATGCAATCTTAGCTTTGACTTTCCTGTACTTAGATTCAAAATCTACAGTTTTGTTTTGATCATATTTGTTTTGAAAATTTTGATGAGACGACAAATTTTTGGTTGAAATTTGCTAAAGCGATGGTGATTTGACCACGATGGTTTGTAAGAGGGTTGAAATTATTTTTGAAAAGCAGTCTTTGGCAAAATGACCTCTTTGTGACACTTAAAGCATTGGTGTCCTCATTAGCTTTAGCATTGGAAAAACATTTGTTTCTTTTTATAAACCTCAGAGAGTTAGCAAGGAGTGCCCTTTCACGAAATTCAATGTTCGGTCATTTAGGTACTCTCATTGGATCTCTCATCGGGCTCATCATCACGAATTTTTACGAAAATCTTGAACAACAACTGTTAGAATAAAAGCATAGAGATAGGTGTTGAAGTGGTGGTGGGGACTTCTTGACTTCACGAGACTTCTTCAAGTTAGGGTATCGTCATTGATGAGGTTTTCATCATAGACAAAATTCCCGTATATTTAGGGAAGTTCAAGATTACGGATATGATTAGCATTCCTAAGTCCACGAGAGAAATTGACCACTTCTCGGGGAGACTATTGACAAAACCAACGTTGATTTAATGTTTGGACAACTTTACACCATCATTAGACAGTTCATTTAAAAGAGTTTTGTATCGGGTGTAAGTTTGAGACGAGTTTAGAGTCTTTAGCCACGAAGGTGTTATACTCAAGTTTGGTCCATTATCATGTTTTCCTTGGTATCGAGATGGGCCTTCATTACTATAGACGAGGTCATCCCAGGTTTGTTTAGGTACGTACTCTGACTTCTAGCGACTACATAATATCATTAGGAAGACATGATACGATGATACTTTTGAGTCTTTGGTCCTGGTTGACCACTCTTCTCTCATCCACGAGTCCATCGAGCTTGAGGTTTAGGCAAACCTTCCGTCTTTGGGATAAATGGACCTTCATTAATACAATTGATGTAATAAGGTTCCATCCCAATCAAATAGCAAAGCATACGCTTTTTCCATTTGTTAAATTCTGAACTTCAAGTCCGGGGCAACCTTGGTGAATAAGCTCCACCCTTTTGTCGACTAGTTGGGATACATCAATTTGACCATTAAGATCTGATTTAAAACAATTTTGGCGACCTTGAAAAGGGGTTTTATAATCGACACTCGATACCACTTGTTGTTCCCTATTCACTATAGTATAAAACAGTTTAAGTATTTAAAACAGACTAATAGTGAATCAATGACTAAAATACAATGTAAGTAAAACACACTGATAAATTTTCAACATAATATTTTTATTAGAAATCAATCAAAAAGAATACATTAACCAAGTACTTGCGGAATAGTACTTGGGATTAAAATGACAAAGTATTGTAACTCCTCACGAAGCTCAGGCTAAGTCTGAGCACAACTACTATGGAACCACTGAGCTATCTCAGGGACTGAGTTGTATTTGGAGGAGTGAAAGATGGCTTTTGTGTGTGTATATTTTACAATTCACAAGATTCAATCTTTCACTCCATCTCTTATGCTATTTATACAAGTATGAGTTTTAACTTTATCCTAAGTGACAAACTGACAATTTACAGAAGACAAAATACTGATGTATTTTGTCTCTGTTCTAAAGACTATATTAAGTAAGAGACAAAGCTTTTCCATAACTTCGGTGATGACAGGCGATAGTTTGCCATTCAGGGGAAAGTTGACTTTGGTTGATAAGGACTTCGTCTTATCGATTCAAACTTATCCTCCGCTCATTCTTCGTCTTCATTGCCTTTAGTCTTCTACTTGAGTTTGTCTTGATGTAAGTAGGCGGTGAGGAGTTTAGAGATTGGTGAGTTATTGTCCTAAATCCACCATCTTCTTCTTGACTCAGTCTTCACCCCTTAAGTTCCGCCTTACTTAGTGGAGAGACTTCTTCTTGCCTCTTCTTGAGTATCACGAAGATGGCTCACTGAGAGACTATGCACTTTCAGGTGACTGTTAGTGTTTAACGGCCTAAACACTTAGGGTATTTTCTATTCAAATCCTTGATTTAAGGGGTTTGGGTATTCTTGAACCAGGTCTCCCCTATTTGGATATCCAAATAGCCTAAGTGTTTGATCAGTGTAAGTGAGCAAATGGCTTCTTCTTACACTGAATGTACTAATGAACATAATAAGGAACACTGAATATTTTAACAAAACATACATCATTTATTGATCAATTACATAGTTCCTATCACTAGTACAAAAGATAAAACAAAATGTCATTCAAGATGGATCCCCAGTGCTTCAAGCTTAACCTTCTTCTTGAGGAGTGATTCTTTGTCAGGATGCTCTCTTATCTTAGCATTTAGGTCTTTGCAGAATCTTTCGTTTTCTGGAGTATTGATTTGAGAGGCCACTGGTAGATTGCTTGCCATTGTAGGCACTCCTGCAAGATCTTTGTCACTCCATCTTTGGAATGCTGGGTTTCCATAGACATCAATGAAGAAAATTCCTCTTCCAGTCTTTTCAATGCACAGACAATTTACAAACTTTACTCCTTCAGGTAGCTGCCTATTGCATTCCAGGCCAGGAACTTTGATTTCAGGCTCGAACTCAACCCGTTTTCTTTTGCCTTGGGGGCCGAGATCCCGTGGTCGATCAAGGTGAATCCCAAGTTGTGTTGGTGCTTCCTCGGTCTTTCATACCTTTTCGAGGTTTTCATCGACTCCTTAACCACATCATTACGCTTCTTTTCAATGATTAGACCAAGTTCATCGAGTTCAGTGCTCCTAAAGTCAATGAATTTCATGGGATCATGAACCTCGAAATGTCTTTTATCATCCCCCCTGTAGACATTCATTGCCAGTGGTTTGGACTTGGGGATGATTTTGACATCTGTGATTTTCTCAGGCAGCCTTCTACTTGTCATTGACCAGTTGTAGTGGTCAATTCTTTCTTGCCTGATGGCTGCAGCTCTCCTGTTCTTTTCATCCAATTTCTTTTTCATTTAAGCCATTTTAGTAGCCTGAGCATCCTTGCTACTTAGCTTAATCTCGTGACAGTTCTTGTTTGATGAGTTGTGAGATTAAGTTAGATGTAAGCTGATGATCAATTCAAGCCACAAGAAAATTTCCTAAGACTTCGATGATTTTGCTCGAAGACGGAACGGCTTATTCCAACGTATTTCACCACCCTACAGTTACCTTTGAATGCCTATCTCATTAAACCCGGAAGTACGAATTTGGATTTAGTTGTCATAAGTTAAGGCTATTAGTAATGTTTCACCTCGACGCATAAGTAGTGACCGCCATGTTGAAAATCTGAATTGACTTCTAGATTTCCTTCGCTACAACCTTGATCTTCGTTAAGCTCTACGCACGCATTGGTCTTGTTGATTATAATAATAGGTGGCTAGATCATTTGCACTAGACTAACAGTTTCGTTAGCAGGAATTGGTCATCTGGAAATGCGAGCATTCTCTGAAATTTAGTGATTTACGTGTTATGGTGTTGGAATCACTCCTAAACTAGAATTCAAGTGTTAGTAATCAATATGTAATATTTAGCTTAATTATGGCTTTTATGCTAGTAATCAAGGCTAGGCTCATGTAGAAAGCCCATGAGCCTATGCCAAAGCCCATTATGGGAAAGGGAGGGAACTTGCATGTTGCACTAGTTCCTTCCTATAAATACCCATGTAAACCTTCATTTGAAGGTTGGTTGTTCACTTTCACATTTATCCTAAGCTTAATCTTTCTTTCATATCTTACGCATAAGTGTGTGTGTGTTCATCCGATCATTCTCTTTCTCATTTCTTCATATTGATGCTTGTATTACATAAATGGGAACCTAACAGTGGTATCATTCACCAAATAGTTGGGTGAAAGGTTTTGTTTTTGAAGTTTTGTGTGTTACGTGTAACTCTCGGTTTGCTAACTTTCATACGCATAAAAACTCATTTTTTACACTTTCAAATCCAACATTCTAGTATTTTCAAGGTTATTAGGTGTTAAAGTTTAAGTTTTTGGCAAAAAGTTTCAAACTTTACGTGTATTTCTTTGGTTTTAAGCTTGGTTTTTGTCGTGTGGATATTTCTACGCATAAGGGTAAAAGGTGCTCTTAATCTTCAAGTTTCACACTTTTGTGTTACTTTGGTGATATTGAAGTTTTCATCTCAAAATCAGGTTTCTAAACATCTTTGTGCTTAAAATCAGTTTTTTGGTAAACATTGGCATTTCCTACGCATAAGAAAACCCTAAAGTTACGCGTAAGCTTCGTAAGGTTTGATCTTTAGTGTTCTTGGTTTACTCAGTGTTTTCTTGCTTGGATAAGCCTGAAAACACTTCCACTTTGGATATCTTTTACACTGGAATAAGTGTAAAGGATTTTTACGCCTAAGCCTTGTCTTATGCATAAGAAAATCTTACGCATAAGCATTCTATTACTAAGCTATTGTTTTACGCACAAGCTAAGGTTCCTTAACCCTACGCGTAAGCTAATCCTACGCGTAAGTTCATCTCTTACGCGTAAGTTGGTGTCTTTACGCATAAGGTTTCTTTGCCTAAGCTGGTTTTTCCTACGCATAAGGTTTCTTTGCCTAAGATTGATTTCTACGCATAAGGACTCTTCATCAACAAAGTTTCATTCTACTACAAAGATCCATTTTACAACACAAGATTCAAGATGTCTCAACCACCATACTCTAGCTACTTCCCTCATGTGTATCCTCAACACCAAAAACAACAACAACAGCTCACTCAACAACAACAATTGTATCAACAAATTCAACAACAACAACAACAACAATTTCCTCAAGGAGCAATTCAACCACAAATGATTCAACCACCACCTAGTCTTCAAGTACAACCTTACACAAACTTTCACAATCAACATCCATCCAGGAATACTATGAAGGAACCATCTTGGTTTGCAAAGATGTGTGAAGCTTTAACTAGCCAACAATCCATTCATGAGGCTAGATCACTTGATAGACCTCCAATGCTCACTCCCGGAAACTATGATCAATGGGTGATAAGGTTCTTTAGGTTTTGTGATCTAAAGAAGCCACATGAAAAGTTCTTGAAGAAGGTTATCCTGGAAGGTCCCTTTCAGATGCCCTCATCCTTGTGCGGAGATCCAAATACTAATCCACCAAGAGGTGATGTCACTAACATTGCAAGTCTTTCGACCTCACTCTTGATGAACTTCTACACTTTGAAGCCGATGAACTAGCAATGCATTACATCCTTTTGGGATTACCCAATCCGATTCTTCGAAGTGTTGATGCTCAAAAGACTGCTAAAGCAATGTGGGAACATATTCATCTTCTCATGGAAGGCACTGAACTTAATCAAGAAGATATGGAATCCAAAATCTACTTGGATTATGAACACTTCACGATTGAACCAGGAGAAACATTAGAGTCATATCATCATCGATTCTCAGACATCATCAATGACTTGGAAAAACATAACATCATTATGCCAAGAATTGCAATCAACACTAAGTTTCTAAGTAGTCTTGGTCCTGATTGGGAAAAGTATGTCATATTCATCCGTCAAGCAAAGAATCTTCATCATGCTACATACGAATTGTTGTACGACTATTTGAAGCCCCATCAAAAAGAAGTTGACAAAGAAAGGGTTATCCGCGGACAAACTGTTTCACCTTCACTTCCAGATAATCAACAATTAGCTTTGTGGGCTCAAGCTTGTTATCCTCAATTCCCGACCTTACAACCTGTATTCACAAATCCTCCACAACTCGCTTCTCAACCATCTGCTAAGATAACACCTTATGATCCATCACAACACCAATCTCAAGAAACTCAATTAGTTCCATACAACAACAACAATGATCAATCACTTTACAGTGAATCTAATGAGGATACAGAAGCTTTCGATGCATTGCAGCAAGGGTTTGTCATGATTGCTAGAGCCTTCGGCCGATATTCAAACAAATCCAACAATCGCATTCGTACCTCATCAAACACAAGGAATCAAGCTGTTGTTAACAATAGATGTGTTGAAGTTCATAATCGTGGTAATGTTCGTTAGATGGGCGGTGGTCAAGGGTTTAATCCAATGGGAAGGAATAACATGGGTGCTCCACAACAACAAAGGGCTCAAGTGGTTGAATAGGGTAATGCTCAGAATAGGATTAATGGTCTTCGTTGCTATAACTGTAATGAGAAGGGTCATCTGGCTAATGCATGCCCAAAGCCGAGGACAAGAGGCGTCGCTTATCACAAAGAGGCTTTACTCTTGGCTCTTAAGGATGAAGGCGGCGAGAACTCTTACAAACAAGGAACAAAGCTTCATGGAAAATGCAGATTCTGATGATGATATGGAGGACTTGCAGGCTAATCAGCGATTATGTTGATGGAAAACATGCACGAACTCCACATGAGTGACACAGGCCCGTGTATGACACGACGGCTTGTCTCAGTACGGATCAAACCATATTCATTCTTGATATGTTATCTCGCCTATATCGTATCCGGCGAGGATCGAGAATGTTCAACATGAGCCGTCTACATCTCATTCCGATGATAATCAAATAGATCCGTAGTTATATTTGACGATCAAGATGACCTTATGGTTACCATTGATAATCAAGTTGACTCTGTGGTTATACTTGAGGATCTGATTAATGATCATGTTGAGACTCACGTTGAACAAGCTGAACTTCCGTCTGAGCTCATGATCATACTTAAAGACCAAGA
This sequence comes from Chrysanthemum makinoi, assembly GCA_910596185.1. NCBI lineage: Eukaryota > Viridiplantae > Streptophyta > Magnoliopsida > Asterales > Asteraceae > Chrysanthemum > Chrysanthemum makinoi. The sequence goes on along the minus strand of OU343225.1, from coordinate 266,510,241 downwards.
ATCTCGCCTGGAAATATCCAAGGACCTCAATAAGCAATTAAAGGACAAAAATGCACTGTTAACTAGGGATATTGAATGCTTAAAAAACCAACTCAACGTTTTTAAAACTCAAGAAAAACGTGAAAAAGGTTTTGAAGTCGCTTTTGCTAAATCTTACCAAAACAAAAAATCATTAGAAAAAAAATACGTTATCTAGCCGCATCCAAGAATGCTTTGTTGTCTCAAATAGAACAACTGAAATATGACCATAAACAACAACTTAACGCTCTCACTTTGGAAACTCAAAAATCCAAGGCTGAGTTGTTAACTTGTCAAAAACAATTCTCTAAGTACAAAAAGCATTCAACGAAATGAATAGATGACTATCTTGAAGAAATTATCGAGTTACAAAAAAAAATCAAAGAGTTTCGAAATATTTTTTATAAACATGGTGAGTCAATCACAACTATTCAAAAGTTTACTTTTAAACCAAATCCAAATGTATATGGACCGAATCTTGCTGATTACAAACCAAAGTTTTCTAATCGAGCATTCAAACCAAATCCGGCAGTTTACAGTGCAGAACATTGAATTGATGATTCCATTATGAGTGTTGTTGAATATAATCGTCAAGAGAAATTAGATGCAGATGACGAGAGTCGGTCAAAAATGGAACATGTTGTTTATAACAAACCATTTAACTATTCAAAAGCAGTAACTTTTGTCACACAACAGGATACTTCTAACACACCTTGGGTTATCACACCAGTTTCTGAGCCTTCTAATGTTGGTCCCCAACACAATGGTGCACAAATCAATGGTCCTTTACCTTCACTTAGTGAAGTTAAAACAAAATCCGAAAGTTGTCAAGTTATTAAATACTTTGAAAATTTCTTATCCGACATCAAACTTTTGGAACGGGAGATTGAATTTCATTCTGAAATAAAAGTTAAACATTTTCAATGCCTCTGGCGAGAACAAAGAGATATTTTTAGAAAGAATTTTACCCCTTGTCAAAATTTTGAAAAATTGTGCACTATATTGGGAAAGGGATTTTCACAAGGAGCTTGGACTAATGAAAACAGTTTTCAAGAAAGCGAAACATCAATTTCAAATACTAAACGTAAAAAGAAAATGTTAAGAAAAGATGTTGATCGACTCTTGGAAGATGTTATCGGTGCTAATATCCATAATGTTGTGTTACTTCACTATTGCATATGCATTTGATTATATCTCTGGCGATTACATTTGATTCATTTGCAAATGTTGAGAATACTTATCTTGTGTCACAAATCACACTTTTAAAAGTTGAAAATGGCGATTGTTAAACGAGCTTTCAAATGCAACGTCGTCTTCAATGGTGTCAGAAAGATTGTCACACTCGTGAACTCGCTTGGCAAAACAAACTCCACCAGTTGCATACCAAAACTCTTACTCCAAAAATTGAGCAACTGGATGATGAAAATGTGTCTTTGAAATGTCAAATCTCAAAATATGAACAAGAAATTTCAAAAGTTAAAAAGAAATATGGTGTCATATTTGATTTACTCAAAAAGACTCGTGCTAAAGCGTCAAAAGACCTTGATGATCATCTTGCATACATGAAAGATGTCTTACGACGAGATGGTCTCACTCATTCTGAAAATCTAGATTTGTTACACAAAATTCATGATCTTAAAGCAAAGTTGGTAAAACTTAAGCAAGATAGGAATAGTAACACTATAGTATCAGAATCTACACAGATTCAAAATGACTCTAGAACATCTAATGACAAACCACAAGAAACTAATGTGCTTCCCTCTTTTGAAACAAGAATAGTTGCCACTTTTCCCAACGCCCGCACTTCACCGCCTAGGAGCAATACAAGGAAGAATAGGAAGTTGCGACGTAAGAAAAGAAAAATAAAGAATCTTTGAAGTAGAAGAACATCCTAGGACTTTGAATAAAACTCAAGTTGCACCCACTTTAGATATTGCGTCTGACAAATATAATAAACAAAGTGATGTAACGAATGCTGAATCTTTAAGTACTCTTAATGTTTTGTTTGAAGCTTCTTGTGTTGGTTGTCATAAAATCATGTTTTCTGGTTGTCATAATAGATGTGTTGCTAAGGCTATCTTGAATCGTAAGTGGAATAATAGAAAATGAAATACCTCTAGGCCCACTAATGCTTCTAAGTCTGTGCTAGGTAAACCACCCTCTAGTGTTCCAACTACGATCATTGATGTACCCATAGAACCACCTTCATCTCGTAGGAAGAACTTATTACCCAGTGCATTCACTAAGACCAAAGCACAGACTAATTGGAGATGGAAGAAATGGTTACATAATACACTTGGATTTAAATGGATACCTAAAATCATTGATATGTGTGTTTCTACTATAACTGCTTCGGAACCCTCTAAATCTTCGGGTTCCACAGCTACTTCTATTCCATCTTTGTAGATGCGTATATGCACGGTGTCTGAGATCATCCTTTGGATTGTTGATAGCGGATGTTCCCGACACATGACAGACAATCTCAAACTGTTATCAAACTTTGTTGCAAAGTTCATTGGCTGTCGGTCGGGAATGATCACTTCACAACTATCATGGGCTACGGAGATTACATCAATGGCAACATCGAAATTAGCGGGGTTTATTATGTGGAAGGCCTCGGTCACAATCTCTTCTCTGTTGGTCGGTTACGTGATGGAGACTTGGAAGTTGCTTTTAGGAGAAAACTTGTTTCATTAAGTGATCTACAAGGAAATGATCTTATGTCCGGCACCCGCAATTCAAGTCTTTACACAATCTCAATGCAAGACATGATTGCTTCATCTCCCATCTGTCTACTTTCAAAGGCAACATCTACAAAATCTTGGCTATGGCACCGTCGTCTCTCACATTTAAACATTCAAACCATAACCAACTTTGCTCGATACAAACTTGTTGAAGGTCTCCCACGATTCTGATATTCTAAAGATCACCTCTGCTCAGCTTGTGAACAAGGGAAAAGCACTCGTTCTCACTTTCCTTCAAAGGTGGAACACAACTCACAGCATGTGCTTCATCTTCTTCACATGGATTTGTGTGGCCCGATCTTGCGCTGCAGACGATTAATGTCAAACGCTACATCTTGGTAATTGTAGATGACTACTCAAGATGGACTTGGGTTTATTTTCTTGGAAGTAAAGATCAAGCTCCACAGATGATCATCACCTTTCTCACGAAAATTCAAGTTCACTCCGAACACGGTCGGACAAATCGAGAGCAGACAAAGGCTGAATTTATGAATCAAACTCTTTGTGCATTTTATGAGAAAGTGGGAATTGAGCATCAAACATCTATTGCCGCATACAAGAACAAAGCGGAGTTGTTGAAAGCGAAATTATGCGTTAGTGGAAGCTGCAAGAACAATGTTAATCAATGCTAAACTTCCAGATTACTTGTGGGGCCGTGTCAAGCTGCATGCTACACTCAGAATCGCTCAATGATTACCAAGCGCCATAACAAAACACCTTATGAGCTTATCTACAACCGTAAACCGAATCTCAAACACTTTCATGTATTTGGATCCCTTTGTTATCCGAATAATGATCGTGATGACTTTGGTAAGCTCAAAGCCAAAGCCGACATTGGAGTCTTTGTTGGATATTGTGAAAACTCCAAGGGTTTCTGGATCTGGAATCGTCGTACAAGGGAGATTATGGAAATGATTCATGCTAATTTTGATGAGCTTACGAGACATGGCTTCGAGCATAACGACTTGGAACCCGGTCATAACCGTTTAAACTTCCTCAAACCCCATCATCGGTGAACCTAGTTTACAACTAACTCAGCGTCAAATGGAATAGATATTTTCTCCTCTATTTAGTGATGATATTGATGAACTGCACCGGTGTATCCAATGTTTCCGCTGCTCAACCTAATCAAAATCAATACACGATACACTGCTACAACAACTACTATTGAGGAAGCACCACCAGTTGATTCTACAACAGTTGAACAAACCGCATCCAACGATGCTAAACCAGCTGATGATCTTCTGAATAATGAAGTACCCCCACCTGCAGATTATGATCCAAATGCGTTCTTCAATTCGTTTGCTAATGAAATTGCCACATCTGCCATTTGAATCCTTCCAATCTGCAGAATGTATATCAACATCAACCTTCCACACATCATTGGATGAAAGACCATCCTCTTGGGAACATTATTGGTAACCCAAATCAACAAGTCGTAACTAGACAACGTCTTCACACAGACGGTGAACATTGCATTTATGCACTCAGCATGCCAATCTGAACCTAAAAACATTAAAGATGCAATGACCAAGACAAGCTGGATTGAATCCATGCAAGAAGAACTCAATCAGTTTAAACGTCTTGAAGTATGGGAATTACTTGAGCGACCAACGGGGTCTTAGTCATTGGTCTCAAATGGATTTGGAAAAACAAATTGGATCTTGAAGGAACCGTGTCGAAATAAGTCACGTCTGGTGGCTAAGGGTTATAAACAGGAAGAGGGTATTGACTTTGAAGAATCATTCACTCCGGTTGCTCGTCTTGAGGTCGGATTTTTTGGCGTTTGCGGCTCACATGAACATCACGGTTTTCGGATGGATGTCAAAGCGCTTTTCTTAATGGACAAGCGAAAGAAACGGTCTATGTTAGCCAGACCAAAGGATTCGTTGATCCAAAGTTCCTAATCATGTCTACAAAGCGAAGAAGGCTCTCTACGGTCTCAAATAGGCCCTCGGTGGTATGATAAGTTATCTTCCTTCGATAAGCTAATAATTTTGTCAAAGGTTCGGTCGACCCTACACTTTTCATACAGTATCACAGGGCACACATTTTAATTGTTCAAATTTATATGGATGACATCATTTTTGGGTCAACACATCTAAAGTACTCAAACGCTTTTTCAAAACTAATGAAAAAACATTTTGAAATGTCCATGATGGGTGAACTTACGTTCTTTCTAGGACTACAAGCTCATCAATCACCCCGTGGTATTTTTTTGAGTCAGTCCAAATATGCCCTTGAAATTTTAAACAAGCATGGAATGACAAGTTGTGTTACCTATACCACTCCAATGGCACACACCAAGAAACTGGACGCTGATTTGAATGGGAAATTGGTTGACCCTACAAAATACCGAAGTATCATTGGGTCCCTCACGTATCTAACAGCCAGTAGACCTGATATTGTCTTTGCCGTATATCTTTGCTCCTGGTATCAGTCAAGACCAATTGAAACCCACCTCACTGAGGCTAAAAGAATCCTCCGATACATCAAGGGAACCATTAACTTGGGAATCTGGTATCCGAAGGATTCTGGTTTTGAACTAATAGCTTTTTTAGACGTTGGTCATGCAGGTTTCTTAGATTCTTGGAAAAGTACTTCAGGAGCTCTACAATTTCTTGGTGATAAAATGGTGTCATGGCAATCGAAGAAGTAGGATTGTACATCGTTGTCCTCAATAGAAGCAGAATATGTAGCCATGTCGGCGTGTTGTGCTCAAGTCATTTGGATGAGAACACAACTCAAAGACTATGGTTATGTATTTGAGAATCCCGATGTACTGTGACAATCGAAGTGCTATTGCGATCTCGTGCAACTCAGTTCAACATTCAAAATCAAAGCACATCGATCTTCGATATCATTTCATCAAGGAGCACGTGGAAAAGGGTGCCGTTGAATTATACTTTGTGGGTGCTTGAATACCAATGGCGATCTTCTCACCAAAGCATTAGCTCCCGCTAGGTTTAATGAGTTGGTCCACCGGATTGGTATGCGGTGTTTGACTCCAGAGGAACTGGATGAACTTGTAAAACATTCTTAAAAACCAGTCAAACACCAAAACCTCTTTTGTAATTATTTTCCAAAACAAAATACAAAAAATATAAAATCTGATAAAACTCCAAAAATATTCTTCTTTCTATATTTCTTTTGTAATGGCAAGTACAAATCTTCCGTCAACACTTTACTCTTTCAAAATTTATTTTTTTCTCGGTAAAGTGTTGAGGGGGAGAAAGTAAATATTTTTGGTTTCATAAAACCTTGTACTTGCATGTTATCTTATCCCGGTTGTTTCTTTGATAATGGTGGTCACATTTCTGGTTTAATGACTCTTCCCGGACTCAAATTTATAAAATTTCATTATTTCTTAAGTCGAGGGGGAGTGTCGTCATGTTTCTTTCCAAATATCAGTCTTTTCGTAACCAAAATAGAAGTTATGGGCGTTGGATGAAAATGGTTAAGGTGGAGGGACTGATATTGTTAAAAGCTTAAACTAATTATTACAAAACTCCTCCACCAACTTATTTTTCACATTTACTTCTCTCATTTATTATCCCAACCACCAAATCCTACGCCTAATAATCCATATTCAAATCCGTGCTTTGCAATCCTTATTCGTAAGTGTTTTGATAATCTTTGTGGTGTTATAAACGTTGGTTTTTAATTTCACAAACATCCAATGGCTTGATTTCAAGCTATGAGTGATTTTGTGTTCTACGCGTATGCGTATGAACACAAGATCATCAAAGAGTGTTTGTGATGATTAAATGGTGTCAAAATGTTCAAAATAAGGTGCCATAACCTTTTCTATTAACCAAATCCACCCAGAAACATAAATTAATCACTTTTCAAATTAGGTTTCATATGCGTAAATTTGGGTGTTTTCACATGAGAGTGTTTCTGGTTAAAAAGATGGTTGTATTATGCTTTAAACATGTTTAATTGACCAAAACCGTGCTTGGAACATACCCATAAACATTAATTTGGTAAAAACTAATAATTAGGGTTTATGTTCATACGAATTAGGTATTCTTGATTCAAGAGGGTTTTGATGTTAAAACTTGTTGCAACATAGTCATATGGCCTCTTAGATATCCCAGAAATGATTTGGTGTCAATCCTATGGTTAGATTAGTTACTCGTAAAATTTGAATCCTAGGGTTTAAGTTTCTACGCGTAAGCATATCTTACGCATAACTGTTTTAATTGTGACTTCATGTTAGAACTGAAAGGGATTGAATGTGATGTTAATGATGGTGTTATGATGAATTTATTTCAGGATTATTATGCGTGAAAATTCAGAATCAAGATTAATTGAGCTTCTACGCATAAGGATCACCTTACGGCGTAGAGAAATCTTCGCGTAACCTTTACGCGTAAGGTTCTACAAAGGGGACTACGCGTATCCTGTGAAGGATATCGCGTAACAGGTAACCTTTACGCATAAGGTTCACTCATACGAGTAAGCCTTACGCGTAAGGTTCCATATGCACTTACGCGTAAGCTCTATGCCTAAGGCTCTCTTTTCCTACGCGTAACATTTCTTACGCGTAAGTCAAGATCCTACGCATAAGCTTATGCTTACGCGTATAACCACTACTGTTTACGCATAAGCATGGAATTTTACGCCTAAGCCTTAGAATAACCAATATTATGAATTGTTACGCGTGCAAACTTGTAAATAAATAAATCATAACGTCACGAAACCAACATGTCACTAATAAGCTTAAATGTTTAATAAGTTGTGAAAATAAGTGAAAACTTAGACTTTAAAACTCAAAAGTTAATCTACTCACGAAACTTATCACGACGTCTTTGGACTATTGGACTAACAAGTGACATTGGACTCGTAACAATCATTGACATATCACATTCAATAATTAGTCAATAAAATCAACTTTTAACTAACATAATGTCCTTCGATATGTTGGTTCTTTTGGCTAAATATCTTTCAGATCACGATATGGATGCTCAAATGAAAAATGTTGATGCACCAAATGTTCTCTCAATTGAAGACATCTTCCCCGACGGTTACACAATGAAGATTGGAAAGAATAACCTCAGAGTTGATTTCGATAACTTCACTTATTCCGAGTCTTCTTGTCAGATTGCCGTGGATATTCTGAAGACTCACCCTTATCAGAACATGCTCACAAATTCTGCTACTGTACCTGAGATCTACATTCACCAATTCTAGCATACTATACAAAAGGTCAAAGGTCAAAGTGCTATGACAGTGACTCTAAACAACAAACAAGTCACCATCACACCTACAGATTTGAGAGCTATTCTTCTTCTTCCTATCATCGAAACCACTGAATACACTGCTACTCCAACGGAAGAGGTCGCTCTCCAGTTCATGGTCGACATCGGCTATGATGAAGCTGCCAGGGTAATCACAAAGCACTCATCTGTGGATCTTAAGAACATCCCTCAGCCATGGAGAACCCTCTACATAATGATTGCCAACTCCATTTCCGGACGTGATAGTGGTCATGAGCACCCCAAGCTCATGGAACTACAAATCTTCTGGGGTATGGTCAACATGAAACACATCGAATTTGCAGCTCTGATCTGGGACGACATGATGTCATACCTTAAAAAGTCTGGCACCAAGATCCCTTACATCAGATACACCAAATTGTTGATCCAAAGTGCTTTAGGGAATAATCCTGATATTCCTTTGAGACTTGATGACCCCAAAAATCACTCCGTGTTGCTTGAGCCCACACTCAACATTGTTAGATTTAAGGACTCAACGACAAAGAAACAAGGTGCGGTGTTACCAGATTGTCTTCTCCGATGCTATCAAAGAACTTTATTCGTTACAAGCGATATCGGTAGCCGTGAAGCAAAGTGGGATTTATTGATGAAAAGTCTTACGGGACACTGTCGGAAAGACAAGGAGAGGCGATCTTTGGAAGTATTACGAGCACGAGAGTACGCTGAAGTATCCTAAGAGGACTCATGTTCTCAAAAGGAAAATTCCATCAAAAGATGCTATCCCTATTCCCAAACCTAAACCGCAACAAAAGTTAATGGATGAAGACTCGAGAGGACACTAAAGCGGACGAAGAGGTCATCTACTCTGAAACTCAATCGATGATACTTTGACGGTAGCAAAACCTCTAAGTCCCAAGGCGATAAGGGGAAAACTCCGGTGCTTGAGCAAGAAGAAGAGCTCAGACGAAGAGCCACCGGATGAAGAGCGAGACTACTGAGAAGAAGTTGAAGAATCTCGGACTCAACATGTTGCTCGGGAATTTACCCGTGAACAAACTTCGTGGCCCCGGAGGGTCAGTGGTGGTGCACTATCTACACCGGTTTCGATGCGGTTAATCAACCCGATAAGGAAACTTGTACCACCACCCTCGAACAACAACAAAGGAAACTGGAGGATTCTATCACCTATGACTTTGAGGAACCGGAAAAGGAGAAGTCTGAGAAAATTACTGATAAAGATGTTGATGTTCTTTGCTAAAGAAAAGCAGAAAAAGAAGCTCAAGCTCAAGCAGATGAAGAAGCCATGATTAAGGCTAAAGAAATGGCTAACTTCTGAGCCACCTATGGACCCTGAGCCTCCTCATGTTTCATCATCATCAGACTCATCTTCTCACTCTTCACCTCCATCATCCAAAGGCACAACGGATCTATATCCAAGTCGGTAAAGAAACCAACCGAGTCTTGGATATCGAGCTAAGACAAAGATTGTCAAAGTCACAGAAGTCGGGAAGAAATACGTGACCAACAAAAGCTGAATCAACTTGCGACAGGGATCAATCTTCTACAAGGCGGGATAAGCGAGATGTTGAGTGAAAGGGAGCATATCCGAAGCTTATCAATCATGATGTCCAAGGGAAATGAACAAGGCGATTAGGAAATATACTCATAAGTTCCTTCTCGACATTGTTCACGGAGTAACAAGAGATGTTCACCGAGAAAACTCTATCCGAATCCCATGCGATTAGCCAAACAAACAATACGATCAACGCCTTTAAGTCACAATCAACCCAAGCCGAGCCTACAACTTTCTCCGACTTAGAATTGGTTTCCAAGCTTGTACTTCAAATGTCAAAGCGATGCGGAACATTTACCTCGGCGAAGGTAAATTGTTTGACGCATTCTGGATTACCAACTTAAAACGGGATGCAAAGCGGCTGAAAGCGGCTAAAGCGTCCTAGAGGCGATGATGATGCGGATAAAGACAAAGAGCCTAAGCGCCAAAGAAACGGTGAATCATCCTCTATGCAACCACCACCCCAAAGGACTCCAACGAAAGAAGATCTCCTCCGTTCTGCTCTTGATAAACCTCGGGACTCGAGTTACCACCATCAACAGAGAAAACCGGTGATCATTTAGAATACACCGGTGGAGGCGATGAAGAGATCCCAGAGCCCCAACAACAACCCACCTCTCCCGCCACTACAAAGAAACCAGAGTCCTCATCAAAGCCAAAGAAGAAGAAGATGAAGACCGATGTTCTCTCATGGCTAGATGACGATACAACCGAAGAATATGACTGGTTTTCTAGACTTGTTGATGCTACTCCCTCACTACCAGAAGGTCAAGAAATGGTAGATGGCCGTACTATGGAGCATGTGAAGCTGATTCAAGAACAGTTTAGAGTGAAGAAGATGACTAAGGCTGAGCTAAGGCAAATTAAGAATGATGCCTTCCAACTACTTAAAGGCTTTCGAAAAGTGCTATTGAAGTTGAATACCATATCGAAAACATTGCACGAGCCATGTCGAACAATATCGATTGGCTCAATCCCGAAGCTAACTTCGACTTCACAAGACAAGACAAAGCTCCATACTACCTGGTGGACCAGACCTCTACCAATAATTGGCCGACCAGATCAACCTCAAATTCCATTTCGTTACTTCTTCAACAATGACCTCGAGTTTCTTCTACACGGTAGCGATGTTACAAGGAAGTACGCTATGTCACTCACATTTCCTTTCCGTGACAATCTATTCTAACAATCCAGCCATCAAGGAAGAAGCCTCACATATCAAAGTGGAAAAGTATGACCTTGATACGATGTATGGGATTCATCATTAGCCTGAACGCCGAAGAATCTTCTATAGAAGCTGCCAGGTTCTTAAGTATAAAAAGGAAGTTTTTAGTGACAAACGAATCATTGCAATCAAGCATGTCACCCTGTCGTCGAAGTGGGACTACACATTCCTCAAGAACATTGTGGTCAAACGACAAGACGAAGAAGATTATGACTTCTGTGAAGCGGATTTTCCACGACTGTCTCTTAATGACATTGAAGATATGTATCTCGCTAAGGTTCAAGGACGAATGAGACATTTCTCTACTACTATCCAGCAGAGTACATCAAGTCCTTGTTAATCTTCATCAGAAGCATAGTGATCCAAGAACGTGTAGAAGACATTCAACTTGCCGTAGAATCGTATCAAACGCGTGTTAACCTCACTAAACCATAGCTACACCTTCCCGACATCAACCAACTTGCTCAGAACACCCTCATCAGCAAACCATTTGGAGTAGTCTACCATAGTGAACTACACCGCAATTGCTTCATGGTGTGCAAAGAGCTTCATAAGTTTGGGGATCACACATTGAAGAAAGTCAGGGACGGGCTAGCTTATCGGTTAAAGGCGATACAAGAAGGCATTGGGTCACCTAAGAGATGGAATTCGAGGGAGAGAAGGGATGTGAAGAAGATCATCACTCGCATTGATGAAAGGTTGTTCAGAAGGGATCAAATCAGAACATTGGAGAGTTTCGTTGGTGGTCATCCAAGCATATCTCTCACAGGCTATCAATGTCCAGAACGCATTCCCGGAGTTATTCTTGGACTACGATTCTCTGGTAAACCTTGATTTGTTTCCTTCAATATTATTTGGATGTGTGATTTTTTATGACAATGGCTTGTGCACACATAACAGTGTACAACCCGTACTTGTAATGAAAGGACCCTATGGTACGCTTCAGTGCCACAATTCTTATAAAAGGAGCGAAAGCTTCTTACTTTTGAGTAAAACTAATCAAAACTTTCATTTCCAAAGTTTTGCTCAAAAGAACAAGTACTTCCCCTTATGATTTTCAAAACCTTAAAAGTCAACATCACTTGTTGAGGGGGAGTATTTGATTAAAAAATTTGTTCATAAATTGTTCTTCGTGGTAATCTTCCCATAAAACTCGAAATGGTCATATTCGATATCAAAATTTCATCAAAAATAACATTTATATGCCATTTTTGAGGGGGAGAAAAATTATGTGATAAGAAATATGTTGTGAATTGCAAATGAATCGTCATGCTAAAGACTTAACCAATGAATTGACGAGATCTTAAATGTTAGTAACTCAAAAAGACTTGTCCGGGACGGGTAATAATTTCAAGCTAGTTCGCTAGTGATGTAGCGTGTCTCAAAGGACTTGTCCTAGTAGAATGTACCATTCGAGAAAACTCTTGGTAGACATGAACTTTGACGGGTTTGAAAATCTTTCGAGGTTTTTCCACACCTTCAAGGTAGTTATTAGAGCTAGTTGTCACCTAAAAGCTGACAATGCCACTCTTTAACTATGCAACATAACCGTGTCTCATGGGGGCTTGTCTATCTTGAGTTGATCAATTCAAAAGTCTGCTCTTCTCTCATCCGTGCAGATTTACGTCAAAATACTTAAGCACGCGGAGGGGAGTATTTGCTAAATCCTAAACTCTCAACAGTGGTACTAAAAGCTTTTATTCATAACCACTGTGAGAGATCTTCAAGAGAAAATGGTTTTAATGGCAACATAGGTTAGTCATGGTGTTATAAGGTGACTAAGGTTAGGAATAACCGTCCTATGATCCGCCAGAGCCGGAGGGATCTACCCAAGGACACCACCAATAGTTAGAAATAGAAGTCCTTAGGTATGATTATAAAAAGGAGAAAAAGAGAATCGAAGAAAGAAGGAGTTGAAGAATTAAAAAGAAAAGTAAAGAAAAGGGTGAAAACAAATAGCCCTCAAGATTATTCAACTTAGGGAACAGGAGTTCAATTCATATGCTCTTGGTTGTCACTTGATGACACCAGTATTGAAGATTAAAAGTCGTCATGGACCCAATGACGCATGCACTAAACCTTCTTAGCCACTCAAGTTTCCCTCAACAGAAGCTTGTTTCATTCTCACAGGGAACCCTACGTAAATTATCTGATTTCTGTTAAAGATTCTTTGGTATTGAAAAGGAGACCCTCTCCCTAGTCTCCGCTCAGGAAAACCAAAGCGCACTATTGAGTCTAGAGCCACAAGATTCATCAAAAGATCTCTTAGGTACACTTGACATTTCATCACTTGTCGTTCAACAATAAGGACACAAGTGATACATTATCGAGTCCTACGCAGATCTTAGCAATCTGTCGAGAACATTTATGAGAGGTTCACACATGTGATCCTCAATGATTGAATGGAAACTCCTGCCAGGAGGTCACTTCGGTAACTCCTTTTGGGTTACGCTTAGTGTGTCTCAAACGGTCTAATCGTGGGGTGATGCTTGGTGTACCTCAACTCATCGAGCTGTAGGTGTACTTTGGTACATCGCGTTATCTCACTTGTGGGACTCGGTTCGAGCGAACCTTTGTGAGAATTAGAGACGTGTTTTCACACTATGCTGTTAACTCTCTCGAAGTTCAAACTTGTAAGCGTTGGATTATTTCTAACCCATGTTTTATGTTTTCTTCTTATGGATGCTTGCGGTAGAAAAGATCGTGCAGATTCTTCACATGCTCATACCTACAACATCACTAATTGAAGTCCTCTCAAAAGGCAACACAAAGTCAGAATGATTCTTCATCAAACTCAAAGAATCTACAAAGTTTTAAGCCTAAGAGAACTACATCAGTACTGTAATCCAATGATAAAGAGCTTGTGAGCATGTTGGAGAAAGACGTGGAGCCTTTGGAGCAACGAAGCGGACTGATCTGGAACAACAACAACATACTATCACTTCCATCACAAAGAACAAAGATCAAAGAACAAAGAAAATGATGGCGTCAAAGTAGAATACTTCTAAGGAAACAATTTCCCTACAGGGAGATTGTTGAATCAAGGCACTTCTTCTCACAAGAAAGAAGAATGTCAAAAGACATCAAAGCTACTATTACATCAGCACCTACAACGTTTAAAGATCAAATCATCAATCACTAACACTTAGGGGGAGATTGTTGGAATCACTCCTAAACTATAATTCAAGTGTTAGTAATCAATATGTAATAGTTAGCTTAATTATGGCTTTTATGTTAGTAATCAAGGCTAGGCTCATGTAGAAAGCCCATGAGCCTATGCCAAAGCCCATTATGGGAAAGGAAGGGAACTTGCATGTTGCCCTAGTTCCTTCCTATAAATACCCATGTAAACCTTCATTTGAAGGTTGGTTGTTCACTTTCACATTTATCCTAAGCTTAATCTTTCTTTAATATCTTACGCATAAGTGTGTGTGTGTTCATCCGATCATTATCTTTCTCATTTCTTCATATTGATGCTTGTGTTAAATAAATGGGAACCTAACAAAGGGACCATAAGTAAAGCCTAGCTGGTGATCAACTAGTTATCACCTCATACGATGTCAGCATGATGGTTCATTTCGTGTTGAAGAAGAGCCAACCGAAACCCTGGTTAAGGAAGTTAAGCAACTTAGATGAGAGAAGATTTTAATTATAAGTTTATTTAAACTTAGACCGTGGACATGAGTTACTTGGGAATGAAAGGACCAAGCGAGACTTGAGTACCCATTTTTTTTTGCAGTGATACTAGCTGAATTTTGAGGACAAAATTCTTTTAACGGGGGTAAACTGTAGCAACCGGCATTTTAGGGCAATACTTGATTATAAAAACTTAGAACAATTGGGACAATCGGTAAATTTTCAAACGTACTTTAATAATAAATTTCATTTATTTTTACCGATTATATATTATTCAAGCTTTTTGGACTTCAATCAATTTGAAAACGAGGGTTAACTTCGTGGAGCGTGAAAACTAACACACAGCGTATTGGCACAACCATAACTCAATGAGCGTTTTATTTGATTATTATACTAATTACGAGAAACTAGTCGTAAATAATCGTTTTCATGGAAAAACTATTTTAAAACAATGGTTCAAATCCAGTCGAGCGATCGTTCGAAGCCTTAACAGGTCCCACACAACATTATATAAAACTTTCAGAAAAGCACAAAACACCCCCTTTCCTTATCTTATGCTGCCCCCTAACTTTCACACATTGGCAAGGATAGTCCCCCGTGGAATATAAAAAGCAAAAATTAGGGTTTTTGATATCATTTGCAGCACAAACTCGCCGGATTCCCATATTCCGACGCCGTCACTTTTTCCGGTCAAATTTCGGCCACCCACTTTTTGTTGCCAAATGAATAGATCAAGATGATGGGAACATTTCTAGAGCACTTGGGCTAAAAAGGAGCACGTTTGGCTTGATTTGGAATAACACCGTTTTACCCTTTTGGTAAGAACCACACCCCATTTCTATTACGGTTTAAAACCCAAACAATTTTTGTATTAAAATTTGTAAAACTAATGCTTCTAACCTAAACTTTGTGGATCTCGTTTCGCCATTCGTGTGAAGTCATTTGACCGTTCATGATAATTATTTGATGTTTGATACGTTTGGGGATTGTTGTTTGATCTCGTATGGTTGTGGATACTCATGGGAGTCGACTTCGTGTTATTTGGATTAGCGAACCCTACAAATTGATGGTAAAACTTTATTGCTCAAGGAGAGTTGGGTTGTTGACAATTTAAGCCATGAAAATTGGTTAGCCACGTTGTGTACGAGCCGTGGCTTGTGGGAGTCACGGTCTCGCGTCAAAATTATTTTTTTCATTTTGTTACATTTAGTTGTTGTAAAAAAATTGCTGATGTCGATATATTGTTAGGAGAAAATTTATTTAGCCATGATAACTAACTTAGGGAATTTTGTGTTGAACACGACACCCATGGGGAGTGTCGTGATGTGTACCACGACACACGAAGTGTCGTGGGGACTTGATTTGTAATATTTAGTTTAGCCGTATACCATTTTAGTCATTTAACGAGGTTATGTAAACCTCGAAATAATGCTAGTCGCGTATGTTAAAACAAGTGTGTATTTTATTTTGTGTTGGTATTATTTTTGGATTGGGCTTGGTGTTGCCAAATGGGTTAAGGAAGCCCATAAGGTGAAAATTGGTTAAACTTGGGCTCGTCAGCCCAAGTTAGTGTGTTGAGTTTAAAGTATCCACATTGGGGCCGAAAGCCCAATAACTTGTGTTTATATGTTTATACTTGTCATATTATTTCATTTAGCAAATACTAACTTAATTTATATTTTCTTTTGTCGATGTTGTTTCGGATGCTAATTGGGAATACTTGGATATCGATATGGATTTTTGAATACTTGTTACTATTACCTAAGCTTGGCTAATATGGATGCTCGTTATTGGATTTACGGTATTAGCCGAAGGACTTATGGAAGATTTTGGAAACAAAATAGTCGATAAACCCGACACTAATATATACGTGAATGATAATGACGAATAAATAATTAAAACTTGTAAACATATTAAAACTTGTAAAAATTGAATAAAACTTGTATAAATTGTACCAAATTGGTGAAACGTGTAACGACTTGGAAATGTTATATAAACGGACACATCATGTCAAAATTTTTAGAAAAACCATTTTGTAACTTAAACCATTACGATTTGCAAGCGTTATAAACTTTCCTATTTTCTTAATTGTTAACATAATACACTATTCATCAGATGTACAATTCTTTCTAAAAAAATCACAATGTTTTTATAAATTATTTGGGTTACGGGGTAAAACACCGAAACATGTTATCGACGGGTCTTTTTCGTTGTCCCTTTAATTATTCTTTTCTTTTCGTTATTCCTTCTTATCGTCCTTTCTTTACTCCTTTGACTTCGTTATCTTGGCGTGAGTTACCTCGAGTCTATATCTTCTTAAAAACCACACGCGTTTCGATACTAAATGTGAAAAACTAGAAGGGGGTTGAATAGTTTTACCAATTTAAAACTTCCTTTTAAATATTTAGATCGACTTATGTCAATCTATTTGGTTGTTTTGTGTTGGACGTTGATAGATATAAATATAAACGTGTAATGAAAGATAAAGAGTAAGAAGCACATCACCACGACACAAGTATTTATAGTGGTTCGGCTACAAGGACACCTTCCTTGCCCTACTCCACTCCCGAGTCACCTACTCGAGTTAGTAAACACTACACCAACTCCTTATGGCGGAGAAGCCTTCACAACGTCGCTTAACCTTTTTCCGGTACAAAGCTAAATACCGAGTTCTTTCACACCAAGGCGAACCACACCTAACACAACGTCGCCTACCCTTTATACGGTGCTAGGCTAACCACCGAGTTCTTTCACACCAAGGAGAACTAATCCTATCACAACGTCGCCTACCCTTTATTAGGTACTAGGCTAAGCACCTAGTTCCATTACCATGGAGGAACTACCACCCATCACAACACAACACCTAATCTTAAGGAGATCCACTCCTTATTACAACACCATTAAGGATATCACCATCCTTTGAAATAAACAAATACTTATATGTATAACGATGCACCTCATCGATTATCACCCTAGGCATTCTTCCCTGATGCCACTTGATTTGATTCTTAGGCATCCTTCACTAATGCCTTCGACACAACGCTTGGCACCTTTCACTAATGCCTTCATCTTGACACCTTTAGCATTCTTCACTAATGCTTTTGACACGAACGTTAAGCATCTTTCACTAATGCTTTTGTCTTGACTCTTTCGGCATCCTTCACTAATGCCTTCAACACAACATCTATGGAGGAAGAAAAAACTATCAACAAGAGAACCTCAGTTTCCTTGATGATGATGAAGCATGGCAACTCATGGACTTGAGCTTGGTGATCTCGCCTTTAAGAGGAACCTAGAGAATCACACAAAAAACAAAAGACAAACTACATAGATCTCTTGGATCTGAGGTTAGAGAGGTACAATACTTGGAGGAAGTATGTGTGTAAGCGGTGAGCAAAAAGAAAGAAATAGCTCACTATTTATAGAGGAGAAATTCTATTGTTCTCCGGATCCCGTGGATCCCTCCTACAAGGGATCTGTCTAGCACAAAGCTAGGGATCCGTGGGACGCTCATTTTTGCCCATGGGCATTTTTGGTTATGGGTCATGGGTCATGGGTTATGGGTTGATCCATGGGTTTCTATCTAGATACAATGTATCTCAAGGATACAATGAACTTAATTAAGTGGTATATATAAAACCATGGATTATGGGTCAATACCATTTGCTAGTTTTTACCCATTTAGCATATACTTGTTTTTACCCATTTTAGTATAAACTTGTTTTTACCCATTTTAGTATATACTTAGTTAAGTATATGTTAGCCCAATATGTAAACACTAGTTGTTGTACATATGTATCTAAATCATAAAAACACTTTTACTTGTTTTAGTGTTTTATGTGAAAATGTGAATATGTTAGAAACTATTAGTTCAAACCATTTACGTATTTTATTTGTTTCGTTAAAATGATTTTACGTTTGTTATTGATAAAACATTAGAAGATCGTAAAATATAAATAAAGGTTTTTACGGCTTATTTGTATAAACAATCTCCCCCTTTTTTTATGACAAAACATAAAATTATTTTAAGGAAAAACTAAAACTCGTAGCAAATTTGAATTAGTAGTTTTTACTTTCTTCTCCCCTTTTTTGTCGAAACAAAAAGTGTTAAAAGAGACTAACACAATATTTGTAAACAAATATGTAAAAGAAAATGTAAAGAGAGCAAGTGACGGGAATGGTACTCGTCTCAACTCCCCCTTGACGAGTCCATCCCTTTGAAAGGGCTTCAAGTACATAACGTAAATAATCTAATGTGTTTGCAAATAAGTTTGCAAATGGTTCATCTAAGTGACGAAAATGTGCCCCCCCCCCTTGAATATTGAAAATTTGCAATGGGGTGTCATGAAGTATAATCCAAAAGCGGATTAAGTTGCAAGTGATTTTGCAATATCGTTTGACACAAAGCTCCCCCTAGCTTTATGTTGTCAAAATCTTCATGTGTGTTTTGAAAATCTACAAAGTAAAGGTTAGGAAACAAGAGTATAGTGCATAATTTCCTGCAAATAAAACTCAAGTTAGTAGAAATTTGTGCTTACTCGTACCCACCGGATCCCACGTTTCCCTTCTTGGAGGGGTCGTCTAGGCCATTGTTAGGGATCCATTTGTTTGGTGGCAGTTTGTTCAGCAATGAGAATGTGTCAATCAATGCTAATGAAAAGATGAGATATATGTACAATGTAACAAGCACAACACACAAAATAATTATGGCATATAAATATTCATTCAATAAAACAAGAGATAATCAACCAAATCTCTAAAACTAAGAGAATGAACTAGGCTATACAAATACTACTTAATACTAACTAAGTACTAGACTTAAAACACGACAATGTGCTTGAGTCTAGGGATGAGTGGACTTGTTGATTTGATACAACTTTGCAAGAAGATGATTAAACATGAAATGTATCTCATTTCGTGCTTCTTGAACAAGTCCTTGAGTGATTAGACAATTTGGGCAATTATTGTCTTGGTTTGGAACCGGAGGGAAATAGATATTTTGAGGAGGCTCTTTGTGTGATTGTGGGTCTTCATTTTGTGAAGTGGGATGAGGTTCTAAAAATGAGGGTGGTAATGGAAATTTTTCCATATGATCAAGGTTGTTCCTTGTCTCCCATGATGGGCTAGTTGGTGTTGTTGGTGGTTCCCTATTCAATGAAAAGGTTGGTAAATGAGAGGTTCTTGGTAGTGAATAATCCAATGAGTAGATGTTTGGGTGAGGTAGAGGTTCATTCAAGGAGTGTAGTCCATGCTCAATGAAATGAGGGTTTTTGGCGGCTTACTAGAACTAGCCATGTTTGGTTTTGAACTAGATGATCCTTTTTCTAGTCCGAAAGGTTTGATGCTAATCCTTGCGGTTCTCTTATCCTTTGGATGAGTTTGATGAGGTGGGGTTCTAGTATCATTATCTCTAATGGGAGATGTTTCGGTGGATGAGATTTCATGGATAATTTGACCCTTTCTTTTGGATGATCCTATGGTTGAAGAGTTGTTGCTAAGAGCCTTAGTCATAGTGATGATGATGCTAATATAAACTTCTAATTGCTGATTTTTGAAAGGTAAATGAGGATGGTGCCTTAACCCTCATGTTGTTTGGTTTATAAAGGATAATTTGAATTTTGGAAATTAAATTCTTGGCCACTTAGAGTATTAAGCATGCACTTAGGTTTTTGATCAGCTCTAGGAGGATAATAAATGAATGCTAAAAGTGGTTAGATAAAGATGACTTAAGATTGAATATGGAAGCTGGTTTAAGCTTTCTGCAGCTAAGGATCTCGCGGATCCCTTTCAGCAGGGATCTGTCTGGTTAAAGACCAGGGATCCGGCTGTCAGGCAGGTTCAAGGTGAAATGATTATGCTTTTGTAAGGTTTGCTATTAATAGATTTTGAGGTTTGACTTATTTTTGAAGTCTTTAGTTGTTGGATATCTCAAATCCTCAACCACAATGAGTGATGATGCTTAATGATGGTTTTGGGTAATAAAATTTACTTTGGGTAGTCTAACTATGTGTTTGACAAGGATACCATTTAATTTGATATGGTGGTAATAAGTCCTAGAAGTCAGATGATGACCTAAGATGAATTTACTAAAATCTTTAAAAATAAAAAAAATAAAATAAAAAACTAGTTTTGAGCCTAATTTTGAGTCAAAAGATGATTAAGATCAATTTGCTAAAATTGATGGATAGACCAAACTAAGTGCTATCAGACGTGATAGATAATGCGTGAGTGTTGGAGCGGAATTATGGTGAGTTTTGACGAGTTGATAAATCAAAAACATTTTGAAATATATCCTAGGTAAGCCATGGATGAGAGTGAGGTTTTCAAATATTTGAGGAAGACTTAGTTGGCTCTAGTATCTTATGTCTGACTCGTGTGAGGTAATTTAGTAGGCTATTTTGGTGTAAGCAAGTTTGTATTGCTTTATCAGAGGTCACGGATCCTGCGGTTCCCTTCTAGGATGGATCCGTCTAGTTCAAGTGTTGGGATCCGCCTACTGCAGATCAGAAGGCTTTCAGAAAATGTGCAACTTTGTACTTTTCTAGTGAATGCTTCTCCTAGTTGTTTCTATAGGGACTAAGTGCACGAACACAATAAATATAATGTATAGCAAGGTAGGAAGAGCTAGTATTCCTAAAATGAGTGACGACGACCACTCGGGGTCAAAATCTCATTCTTCAAATTCCTAAGTTAGAGTTGTTTAGTGCCAAGATATGGCTTAAACCTACATACTACGAGCATAGTTAAAGTGTTACAAACCATTGTTTGAAATTTTTTATCACAACTTTGGGTCCTATGACGTTACCTTTCTTCTTCTCCCATCCCGTCTTCACCGGCCCTCCACTCTTCATCATACCATTTCTGCCTCTTTTTCTTCAAGAAGTTGGCAAAGCACTTGAAGATTCCCTTGGTTTGTTGCCATTCGGGTGATGCACCAGAACGTCCGGCAATTGGTTGATATACTCCAAGGGGTCGAGTTTAGTATTTCGAAAGTGGGTTGCTACTTCCTTCACTCTCTTTGTCTCCCTTTCTTCCGAGGTATCCGTGGGTGGATGAGGCCTTTTGCCATCTACCATAAACCTCGTGGTTCTTCCCTCGGTTAATGGTACCATAACCTTGTTGCAAAAGCTATGGTCATAGGTTTGTGGAGAAGGATCTAATGCAAAGATGAATTTAGCAAGACGGGTTAGGAGCATTGCATACGGGAGCACCATCTTGTCTATGCTTCATACACTTGCCATTCTCTTTATCATGTAGTAGGCAATGTTAAAGCGAGTATCGGTCACTAGGCAATCGATCATGAAGCTTAGACATGCGTTGGGGTGATCCTTGTTTCCTACTAGGCACACCACATTCTCCCTTATCACATCTTCCCATTTCCTATACAACCCGTACATCTCCGAGAGATTCATTTGGAAAGGATCCCTATAGATCACTTTTGACTTCCTAGTAACCCTTGATGGGGATGCTCTTGGCATAAACACGGTGTCCCTTACCGTGGTTGCTTCCGGGATTATCGTGTGATAAATTTCGTGATGATCAACCATAGAGTGTAACTCCTTCAACGACCACTCATTAGAATACATGCAAACACCATCATATGGAACTCCTATTATTCTTCCAAAATCCACAAGCGAAAGAGTGTACTCATGTCTATTTATGGTGAATTCAATTGAGATGGACCCATCATCATTTCTAATTATATCCATTGTCTTGTAAAAATCAAGCACAAATACCGGGCAAATTTGCTCATTTATATCCAGTAAACAATCAAACCCAATAGTTCCAAATACTTCTCTTATGTCGGTATTTACAAGAAATGATGGATCAACAATTCTACCTTCATGAAAGAGTCTCCTTTCAAGCAACTTAAAGGCTTTCCTATCGTCCGGACTTAATCCATCTTTCCTATGTTACATGGGTATGTAGTGAGCGGTGTCTTGGTAATCTTGTTGCTTGTTGCTTGGCATGATTGTTCCTAAACAATACAACCACAATGTGGTGTTAATTGTGAATAGTAACCTAGAGGGTTTGATCACAATTTTGCTCTCATCATCTTTGTTGAGTTCAAAAAATGTGTTTAATTTGTATTAACAATGTTAATTCTTTGATTTAGATTATCTTAGAAGACAATGTGGTGACAAATTATGATAAACCCATTTGAACCCAACTCTAAAAGATGAAGAAATTGTAATCCTAGAAATCAAGGAATTAAATTAACAATGTAGTGAAGATTATACTTACACAAGTGATTGTTAAGCTTGAGAGGAATGATCAAATTGCTCCTATGAACAGTACCAGAGTTCTTGTTCGTGAGTCTTTGAGGTGAGTATAATTGTGGAACATCCACAGTGATCATTCTTTAACTTATATTGTCTTCGTTGCACGGATCCCTGGATCCTCTCATTTGGGATCCGCTAGTGTAAACGAAGGGATCCGGCATGACAAAGAAAAGTCACTCAAACATTCCTTGAAAACTTTGGTTTGGGAGTTCTAAAACGCCTAGTGTTTTGATGTTAAGGCTCTAAAACTTATGATTTGAGGTTTTGAAGACTTAATACTATTTATATTCGACGTGGTTCCCTTTTTAAGAATTAGTCATAATTCTTGGAAAGTATTTCAAACATTATAATAAAATCACATTTTATCATAATATAAGAAGTTTCACATGGATATTTATTGACATAGATGAAGTATCAATAAGTCCTTTGTGATGAATAATGATTAAGACTATCAAATAACCAAGATATCATTATTATGAGTTCGTAGTGTAGACTATAAATTAGTCGAAGAATACTATTCTTGATTATGACTTTAATATAGATAACTACTTGAACAATTACTAATAAATCATGCAACTAAGCTTTAAATAATGAAAATAAGAGTAATTAATTAACGATCATACTTTTGCTAAATATTCTTTTTTTTTAATATTTAGATGTTTTGTGATCTTCTTGAAATCTCCAGATTCATGTTGTGAGAAGGACAACACTAAACATTCTTTTTGCTAAAAGAAATATTTAAATAGATTCTTCATGATCTTCTTGTTAACTCTAAATCCAAGTATGGATAATGCTTAACGAAAAAAAATGTTAGGGCATTCTATCATTGTCCAAAAATAAACGTTATAATGATTTTTAAAACATGACAAAAAGAATCCTTCTTTGTAGTTTTCAAACATACACGGATCGTATCAACTTTTTAAAGTACAACATACTCTAAAAAACTTGGTAACGAAGCTCTTATGCCAATTGTGGAAAACTAGAAAGGGGGGTTGAATAGTTTTACCAATTTAAAACTTCCTTTTAAATATTTAGATCGACTTATTTCAATCTATTTGGTTGTTTTGTGTTGTACGTTGATAGATATAAATATAAACGTGTAATGAAAGATAAAGAGTAAGAAGCACATCACCACGACACAAGTATTTATAGTGGTTCGGCTACAAGGACACCTTCCTTGCCCTACTCCACTCCCCGAGTCACCTACTCGAGAGTTCGTAAACACTATACCAATCTCCTTATGGCGGAGAAGCCTTCACAACATCGCTTACACCTTTTTCCGGTACAAAGCTAAATACCGAGTTCTTTCACACCAAGGCAAACCACACCTAACACAACGTCGCCTACCCTTTATACGGTGCTAGGCTAACCACCGAGTTCTTTCACACCAAGGAGAACTAATCCTATCACAATGTCGCCTACCCTTTATTAGGTACTAGGCTAAGCACCTAGTTCCATTACCATGGAGGAACTACTACCCATCACAACACAACACCTAATCTTAAGGAGATCCACTCCTTATTACAACACCATTAAGGATATCACCATCCTTGGAAATAAACAAATACTTATATGTATAACGATGCACCTCATCGATTATACGACCTAGGCATTCTTCCCTAATGCCATTTGATTTGATTCTTAGGCATCCTTCACTAATGCCTTTGACACAACGCTTGGCACCTTTCACTAATGCCTTCGTCTTGACACCTTTAGCATTCTTCACTTATGCTTTTGACACGAACGTTAAGCATCTTTCACTAATGCTTTTGTCTTGACTCTTTCGGCATCCTTCACTAATGCCTTCAACACAACATCTATGGAGGAAGAAAGAACTATCAACAAGAGAACCTCAGTTGCTTTGATGATGACGAAGCATGGCAAATCATGGACTTGAGCTTGCTCGACTTCAAGTAGTGGTGATCTCGCCTTTAAGAGGAACCTAGAGAATCACAAAAAAAAAAAAGACAAACTACATAGATCTCTTGGATCTGAGGTTAGAGAGGTACAATACTTGGAGGAAGTATGTGTGTAAGTGGTGAGCAAAAAGAAAGAAATAGCTCACTATTTATAGAGAAGAAATTCTACTGTTCCCCGGATCCCGCGGATCCCTCCCACAAGGGATCCGTCTAGCACAAAGCTAGGGATCTGTGGGACGCTCCTTTTTGCAAATGGGTATTTTTGGTTATGGGTCATGGGTCATGGGTTATGGGTTGATCCATGGGTTTCTATCTAGATACAATGTATCTCAAGGATACAATGAACTTGGTTAAGTGGTATATATAAAACCATGGATTATGGGTCAATACCATTTGCTAGTTTTTACCCATTTAGCATATACTTGTTTTTACCCATTTTAGTATAAACTTTTTTTACCCATTTTAGTATATACTTAGTTAAGTATATGTTAGCCCAATATGTAAACACTAGTTGTTGTACATATGTATCTAAATCATAAAAACACTTTTACTTGTTTTAGTGTTTTATGTGAAAATGTGAATACGTTAGAAACTATTAGTTAAAACCATTTACGTATTTTATTTGTTTCGTTAAAATGATTTTACGTTTGTTATTGACAAAACATTAGAATATCGTAAAATATAAATAAACGTTTTTACGGCTTATTTGTATTAACACTAAACTTTTACAAACAATTATTCGAGTCTTCCACGAAAACTAAAATACGTTAGTTTTGAAAACTATTGTACATTACACTATTCTAAGATATATTCTGAGATAATCAAATGGTTATTAGGTTGTGTCGTTCGTGTACCGTTGTGCCTTGCTTCTCGACACTGTTTACATTACCCGAGTTACTGTTCATTGCTATCTTCTAAGGTGAGTCTTCGTAGCCCCTTTTTCACTATATTTTATGCTGTGACTTACTGTTTTACATGATTTTGGACATATGTGTGATGATACGATTATATGCTATGAAATACTTTGCTTTGTGAATTCATGACTGCGCAAGAACATTAACTCTCTTCAGAGGGCCCACGTGATGCTAGATCTATCGGGGTAGCTCCCCACTTAGTATTGCATATACGTTGTTGGACTTAATAGGCTCAGTTGGCACGAAACTATTACTGTTTTACTAAAGTGCTTGTAATTGGTATTGTAGGATCGTATATTTTATGTTGTTTGATGATTCAGGTGGTCTAGGATTATGATGACATAAGATTGCCACGTTTAGAGAGATGAAGACAGGAGAGGGTGTTCTAGAAAGAGAAATAATCAAATAGAAAAGGTTAGATTATGAAGAAGCACCACCCTTCCCTTAGTGGGAAGGGTATTTATAGTTACACACTACCTCCCTCACTGGTACGCCTGGATCGTGCATACGGGTAAAGACCTGTTCGTCCTCCACGGTGTTGCACTAAACTAATTAACTAAGCTAACAACTAACTAATTGACTACACTTTATTATGGAATTTCCAATTCCTAACAATCTACCCCTAAGGGAGGTCACCCCATGATTTACATTTTGCATCCTATCATTCTATTTTATCTTTAGTCTTGAGCTCGTAGACTTCAATTCTTCATTTCGCATTCTTGTGCTTGAGCAAAGGATTCTTCAAAGTCCACCGCTTTGTACTTTAAGTGGAGGTCTTTGAACTGATCCACATCTTGATGATCTTCAAGCTTACTTTGAGATCATCACGCGAAATCTCCGGATCACCCTTTTTGTGTTGCCTTCATGTGATGTTGTGACTTTTGGACCGACATGCTCACACTTTCGGATCATGACGTCTTTCCATCGCATTAGCGAAGCTTTATCGGTTCATGATATTTGCGTAGCACAGCGCATAGTAAAAATATCGTGAGCAGGTTATGTAGATATGCAATAGTCATGATTTCTTCAATTAAGTGTGGATGTTGTGAGCATGCGCTTTGATTGACTTCTCAATTCGATCACCGAACCGTCCCAAATGTACCGCAAACAACGTTAAAAATAAAACACATGAAAGTGTCTTTGATAACTTTCGTTGAATTTAGGTACACGGCCCAAGGTTCCCCGTTGATCAGTACAAGTACTGCTTGTGATCAGGTATAATTCTGAAGAATCTCCTTGACATGGTTTCGCAGCTGTTCTAGTTGTTCTCAAACCAGAACGTCTCAAATAAGACAACACGGAGTGAGTGAAAAAGTGAATTGAGATTCACTGATTGATGAAAAATTGATTTGAAAACAATCGCGTATTTCTTAGAAGAAAGAGTTCTGCAATACGACGAAGGTTTTATGAGAAAGATCAAATTTCAATCAAAAATACCTTTTGTATTTGAAGAATACACATTGATGTGCTAGAGAAAGAAGAAATTGCACATCAACGGTTTTTCCAAAAGCACTTTTTCAATCAGAGATACTTTTTGAGTTTGAAATATGAATACACATTCGATGTGCTAGAAAAAGAAGAGACTTTACACATCGAATGGTTTTTCCAAAAGTATTAGTCAATTCATTTCTACGGACTCAAGGTTGATTCAAGAATGAATCGCCTTATCGCTTTCTACGATCCAGCTTGTCACAAGCTTGATCCTTTAGAAAAGATCTCACATGTCACCCACCAAGAGCTTGTTTGATGTTTGCTCTAGAAGGATTTCCATCTTCATTGTGAATACTTTTACATATCACTCGGATGTTCTGGCAATACCACAAGGATAATGCGTAGGACTCTTAATATATACTTACTTTCCACATTGTGTGAAACAGCAAGTCTTCATTAATTTTGTGTCCTAATGAGATATTGTGGATGATCTCTTGGCTCTAGACTCAATTGTGCACATTTGGTTCTTATGCCGGAGACTAGGGAGAGGGTCTCCTTCTTCAATATCAACAATCTCTAAGAGAAAGTCGATAGATTATGTAGGTTCCCTGAGAGAATGAAACAATCCCTTTTAAGAGGAACTTGAGTAGCTTGGGAAGTTTAGTGCAGTGCGTCACTGGGTCCATGACGTCTTGTCTTCAATACCGATGTTACCTTGGTAACCACCAAAGAGTATATGAATTGAACCGCTTTCTGCCCTAAGGTTGAAATAATGGAGGGCTATTTTCTTTTCACCCTTTTCTCATTCATTTCTTTTTCATTCTTCAACCCCTTCAGTGCTTACCGAGACTTCATAACTAGAACCTTGTTGGGTTTATTCCATTTCTAGCTCTATCTCAGTTCGTACTCTTCCCATATCTCACTTTTCTCCTTTTTCATCATACCTAAGGACTTCTAAGTGGATTGTCCTCGGTAGATCCCTCTCCGCTCATGATCGTGGGAACGAATACCTAACCTAACCATCCTTATATCACCATGCATAAAGTTAATTGGTCGGTCTTTTGGTATTGTTCTTCCTTCTTGACAATTTGAAAAATCATTTGGAAAATCAATCAAGGAACTTGTGATATAATATCAAAGCATTTTGTACCTTAATTGTTTTTGATCATTTAGAAATGCCCCCCCTCAACATGTGCATATGATTTTGAAATTGTTTAGCACATGGAGGCAAGAGTTCTTTTGAAATAATTTCTTGATCACAATTTCCATAGAAAAAGCCATTTGATTTTCTTGGTAAATTATCCCCCTCAATATATACGTTGGATATTTGAAAGTCATTTTGCACATAGAAGCAAGAGGTTTTTGAAGTACTTTTCACGATTGCCAATAGAAACATTCGCTCCCCTTAATATAAAAAATCGATATACGAAAGAGTTTAGCACATATTAAAGAGAACTTTCACTTTGAATCAAAACGATCATCTTTTATCAAATCTCATATTAAATCAAAAATTCTCCCCCGATCAAAAATATCAAACCCTTTGAGATTTTGGATCCCCAAGTGATTTAATAAGGTTTGGAAAACATGGGAGAATATATGCCTGATTTAAAATCTCTTCTGGTTTATGGTTAAATGCTCTTCCACAATCATGTGCATTATGTATTTCAAAATCATTTGGCACATGAAGGAATGAGTGCTTTAGAAACAATCACCCTTTCAAAACCGATTTGAGATTTAAATCACGATCTCTCCCCTATCAAAATTTCAAACCTTTTGAGATTTGTGATCCAATTGATTTAAATCATTTAAAAATTTTAGGGGAAAGACGTGGCAAGATTTAATTTTGAAATTGACTGATGAGGACCAATTATAGACATTAAAGATTGTTAGTGTCAGGTATGATAGTTTTAAGAGATCTTTAAGTAAAATAAAACAATTTCACAATCAAACAAGAAGAGAAAAAATTTCATTTTGAAAGATCTTTGGGTTTTAAAGAAAATCATACCATGACATAACATTAAATCTTTAGATCACCACTTATTTTGCACAAATGGACTTAATTGATGAAATATTGTTTGAGAATATTTTTATTTTAAATCACTCTCAATCGATGACCGTAGTCAATGATTGAGTGACTTAAGTTTTGATAAAAGGAAGTTCGGTGATTTCCAAAATTAAGTCCAATTTATTTTCAAAACCAATATTTTTCCATTTTCAAAACAGTATTTTCACAATGTTTTAAAAATGTTATCATCCACTACTTGTCTTGCACAAAGATACGTTAGGTGGTTGAGTTGCTTTTGTTGTTGTTGCTGGAGGTTTGAAGAAACCATCTGCCGATGCAAAGGAGACGTCTTTGCGTTGCATTTTTCATGCCAACTCTCCATAGAGGTCATTAAGTCCGCTTCTTCATTTGATGATGAAGAAAACCATCTCACGATGCGGAGACCTCTTACGCTGCATTTTTCATGCCAAGTCTCCATAGAAGTCAAATTAAGCTCTGTTTCTTCATTTGTCAACCCAAGATATAGTTACCCTTTCCTTTCGGCATCCAATCATCTTCGTATGTGGGATCCGGATCGAGAACATTCTTTTAAACCATCTTATCTGCATATGTTAGTCGACATACAAACAGATATATGGTGGTCGACAACACCCAAATAGCAATCGACTAATAAAAGTAAATCTAACAAATCAATCAGTTCATATAAAGCATGGGAATAATGTATTTATCAAACTCTAATCATCTAATCCTAACAATCATATCCTAGGCACCTAGTCCGTCAACGTAGGTTAACATGTTTTACATTTAAGTATATTGGATAATTAGATAAGCTCGTTAGATGATATAGATTTGAAAACATTCTCTCCCTCAATCAATGACTTATTTTTCTGAAAAGTTTAAAAGCGCTGAAGTCATTGATTGAGTTCAATTTTACGAAAACTCGAATCCATTGATTTACAAGCAACTCTTTTACCACCATTTTTGAAAACAACAAATATTTTTCTAAAGAATTTATAGAAGGAAAAATATTTGTGTAGGAACAGCAGTCCTTCGACATACTTTCCTCAATTTGTTTTTAGGATAAGTGTACGAATTTTGAAAAATGGTTTAGCGCAACACTTTCCTTTCTTAAAGAACGGGTTGCTATCTGAAATAATAGCAAACCATGGTTTAAGCATGGGTTACAGACTGAAGTAACTATAAGCCATTTGATTTGTGACATGTTTTGAAAAGAAATATTTACACCTTCTGATCGAACTTCATCTATGGTCCCGTGCCATTGTTGAATGACATTTCTAATACCGCAGATGTTATCGATACCATAAGACATGTCTTGATAAAAGCAATATTTTTGGTCTTTTTCAAAAAAATTTGATTTTTATGGGTTTTTGTTGATTTTATATTTATCTATTTTGATTTTTTTGGTTTTATATTTTTGTATTTTGCTTTATGATAAATATATACACAGATGGAGTAGATGATATAGTTTAAGAAGATGATGATACGAGTACCGAGATAAGGATATCGAGCAGCCTCGTTATAGAAGATAGAATTCGTCATCTCTTAAACTTCCACCACCAAAGATTCCAGGCTTCGGAATAGAAGATAGAACATGAGCCTTTGAGAAAGAGACTTGGCAGCTTTCCCCAAACCGAAAATCCATTAGATGAGCAGATTCGCTCTATTTCAAGCTTCTTAGCCGTGCAGCGAGAAGCACACCATTATCATAAATCCCACTGCTCCTTTAAGAACGATAGTCAGATTCTTCGCTCGTTATATCATCAACAAGAACAACAACGTATCATCCCACTCTTAAATTTCTTCTATATTTCATTACCACTGAAGTCTGAAGCGATGCATCCCCAAAGGTGTCAAGAGACCACTTCCCCTATGTAGTTGAATTGATGCAGTCAGTCTCTTTGAATGAAGCTCATGAACCCAAATACACATATGGATGTGCTTCAAAGACAAAGAAACTTATAACATCAAAGTAGAAGATTAAGTCCGATATCCAAAGAATAACCCCGATGTATACTTTTCTCTCCCCTGAAGAAAGTGTATGAAGCTCAAGAACCCGAAGTACCAGAATGACCAAAGAAAGAATAACCGAGAACATTGAAGAAGCATGCGAATCACCGATTATCTCTGGATGTCGATCTCGAGTAAGTGATTATATCTCGAATCATGACTAAGCCCTCAAGTGAAACAGCTGAGCATCCCCAATGTACACAATCTCTCTCCCTTGATGATTGCGATAGCATCGAAATCATCACACACTTGTGTACGTCTTTTATCTTCAGAAACTAGCTCTTCCATCTCTTCCCCCACATAGATAGAATAAGAACACTAAACGCCATGAGATAAACATTGAGTTTCTCTACGGTAATGACCTTTGTCTTCCCGGGATATCTTCAATCACTTAGAAGTATTAAGTTCATCAAGTTTACTCGTTTAGATGCGTCTCCTTCCCTGCTGGTTTTGATACTTCATAATCGCCAACATATTATAAGCCCACATACTTGAAATCTTTTGAGAAGATCGCTTGAAGTCTTTGTGAGAATCAATTTGTTGAAGAATGTGAGCAAGTCTAATTGGGATTGAATCGACTTATCACTCTCCCCAATTAGTGCTCTCCCTAAACCGACAACTGTTAGATAAATGCCCGTGATTAAGAATAAATCTTAGATAATCAAATGAAATTGTCTTTAGTCTTCTAACATGCCAGAAAATGTAGAAAGATTGTAGACTCGACCTTATTCAAGATTGCCGTTTGGGGATCAGAAAGTTAACATCTTCTTCTCACCACATGCATTCCCGTTAACTTGTATATAGCAAATCCCCTTAAATCAAATCCCTCCCAATCAAACAAGAACAAAAAGATGTTCATCAAGGAAATCAAATCGCAACTAGAAGCACTTTGTCGTTAAACTCATCAGTCCGTGAGAAGATGTCAACCAACGGCTCATAGAAGAAACTCCATGTAAAGATGACCCCATAAGAAGAAGCTCAGTTCTTACATGAGTTAGGAGCCGTATGATCATATATTCTCATATGTCAATCAATGATGAGTGTGTAAATACTCATCATTTTTAATCAAATCTGAACTGCAAAATCATCTGAAAACACTCAGAAACACATCAAAATGATCAAATTATCACAAATCAGTGTTTTATGTGTTTCAAATACAAAAATATCAAAATCAGATGAAAAACATTTCAAATTTGCAAAAATTGCAGTTTTAGTCCCCCAAGTTTCAAAAGTTGTCAAAAACAGTCCCTGAGCACATAATTTCAAAAGTAAAGTCACCAAAGGTCCTTGTAAAATCAAAAGTTGTCAAATTTAGTCCTTTGGTGAAAAATCTAAAAGTTTTGAGAAAATTACAGTTTTAGTCCCAGGACTTTTAAATTGGTCAAAAGTAATCCTTGGAGTTTCAAAATTGTTCAAATTAACCCTTGGATTATCAAAACTTGGCAAGACTAATCCTTTGACTACTTTTCATAAGTTACATGTTTGGTCCTTGGAAGTTGAACTTTGCATATTTGGTCCTTGAGTTATTAATTCTACAAACCAAATGGACCTTATATAAATCCCCAAGCCCAAAACAAATACCCTTGGCCCAACTGTTTTACCCAATCCAACCCCTTTAACCCGGTTAAACCCGAATCCAACCCATCCTTTATTAAAATAAGCTCACCAACCCATTTTGACTCTACCCCTTCCCTCTCTCCTTCACATGCTACCATTTTCATATCAAAACCCGTAAGCCTCCCGAGCACACTCCACTCCACTCCATCACCCCTATTCCCCCCTCCAAACACAAGAAGCCAAGTAAACATTTAATGCCTCTAAACCTAACACTCAATCTCACTAGCTTAAAAAGGAATTGGCGCCAAAATGGTTTAAACGGCTAGGATTAACTTGGGTGATCCAAGGGTCACTTTTATTGCCGGATTTGTCAAAGAGAGAGAGAAAAGCAGGATTAAGCTTATAAAAAGGCCAAGAGAAGCATGAAGAGATAGTTAGCTTTTAATATTTTAGCAATGAATGTCGAATTTTAATTCCTTAGTCTAAATTAGAGTTACATTTGTATTTTCAAGTTCTGTCGTACTCAAGTAACCTCTTTGTTTTGTAACTTGATTCAAGGTTTAATTTCACTATGTTCAATCTCCATACAATGTGTCCAATTGTTTAAATTTTAAGTTTTAAATTCAGTTGTTAGAACCTTTAGTGTCACACCCCCAAATTACCTGTTTTGAATGGAATTCCTGACGGTTGACTGTCATAGCATCACAATCACAGTTATATTGAACGACCTAAAGTGTCATTTGGAAAATACATCGTTTGATTTATTAAAATAATCAGAGTTTACAAAGTAGGTCCCAAATGAAAACCAATTTGTGCGTAAATAAGTTTGTTACAATTCAAACGATGTTTTAAAGTACGTAAATCCCAAGTGAGACGCGTCGTCACCACGACTCCATGATGTGTCCAAATGCATGCCATGAAGTGAATGCCTTAGATACCTGAGATAAAACATGCTAAAAGCGTCAACACATAGGTTGAGTGAGTTCATAGAGTTTGTTTTGAAATGAAAAGCCCTTTCAAAATCGTTTATGCAGCAAAGGCATTGTAAATCATTGAAATGTAAAGACTTTCAAAATCGTTATGTAGCAAAGGCATGTAAATCCACTCAGGTCCAAGTCCCCCCATACAAAACTTGCAACCTGTGTTCACAACCCACGCCGAATGTGTGTAGTTTATGTTCCAAACATATGATGTCAATTGAGTTCAAATAATAATGCATAACTCAATGTATCGAAATCGTTTATGTAGCAAAGGCATTGTAAATCCACTCGCCCAAGTCCCACCCATACAAAACTTGCAACCCTGTGTGTTCACAACCCACGCCGAATGTGTAGTTTATGTTCCAAACATATGAGTGTGGTTCAAATCGTTCCAAGACCGTTAGTCCATGAATATACCAAGACCGTTAGACCAATGAATATACCAAGTACGTTAGACCAATGAATATACCAAGTACGTTAGACCAATGAATATACCAAGACCGTTAGACCAATGAATATACCAAGACCGTTAGACCAATGAATATACCAAGACCGTTAGCTCAATGAATATACTATGGAAATTCTAAGTATGGCAATATCAGTATCAAGCATGACTAAGCATTCAGTTCGGATAAACATATAGTTTGCAAATAGTCATGAATGTAATAAAATAGTCGAGCATGTATCTCCCCAAAACAAATGAAAGCATTAAAACAAGAAAAGTGGGGCTATGGAACTCACTTGGATAAACTGAAATAACGGCAATAGTGAGTACAACCGAGGTTTATAATGTAAAGCGTCAACCGACCTATTATCAATGATATGATATGTCATGTTGCAATGTAATGCTATGCATGCATTTTCGTATGTTATTTATACCATTTACGGTTTTGAAAATATTACTGTCGTCGAAAATACTCTTTGACGTCTTAACCCTTCAAAAATGACTTTACATGTTTACGCCAAATGTCATCCTACAATGGTTTTATAATGATTTTTGGTGAAATTACCATTTTTTCGTCGCAAAACAATGTCGTCGAAAACCATGAAATCAACAAAATGGCTCGGAAAGTAGTCGTAGGGAACGGTGTACGTCGATAGTTAGAGAACGAACTCGACGGTTTTGGAAAGTTTGTATCGATATCTAAAAATTTTAGTTCAGAGTTTTATTCAAAAGGTCTCGATCATAAAGATATCAAGGCTCAAGTTGGTGGTTTTAATGTTGTGCAGAAAATGAGTTTCGCCAATCTTTGAACATCCATAAATAACCATAACTCCGCTTGACAAACGCTTTTGTTTTGAAAAATATGGCCGATGAACTTGATTTTACTAGAAGACTCTTTGTTATAAAAAGTTTTGCATCATAGTTAAAAAAATTGCCGCAAACATGGACGATATAGCTAATGAAATACTTGTTACGTCAAAAATAATATAATTTTCAGGAAATAATATTTACGGCAACTTTATGAAAACGCATATATTTGTCGCTTTTAAATCCGTTTCACGCGTAAAATATGTCCTTAGCTTCAGATCAAGTAAACTAATATATTTTTGACTAGTCGAAATAATTTGTGAAGCTTAAGGCTCGTTTTGACCGAAATGTTTAAACAGCAAGCTGATTTTTAGAAAAAATATACGTTTCGACGTCAAACTTTAAAAATTCACCACGGCTTCGTTATAACTCCGTTTTTATCCCCGCAAGCTGCCACGGATTCGTTTTAAAGTATATTTTCTAATTATCAAGGCCAAAAGGTCGTACCATCAGTGGGTTTTTCCAGAAATACGTTTTAAGGACAGACCCTAAAATAGAGTTTACGAAAATAGTTTTTCTCGGACAAAACCTATTCTAATCCCTTCAAATCAACTCCGAAGCTAATCTAATCCTACCATACACCTTCTTAGGGTGTCATGGGTTCCTAATCACCATCAAGACCAAAGATTAACTTGGGAATAATTATAGGATGACTAATATGTATATAAAACCTTAAAATCAAGAAATAAATGGTATAAACCACAATACATGCATATGAGCTTCAAAAATGATAAGGAACATATAAAAATGATAAGGAAACATAAGGATGATAAAAACATGCTTACTAGTGATATGAAGAGGTGTAGGTAACAAAGGTTTTACTTAGATATCCTTGGTTTTTATTTCAAAACCATGAAAAAGGATATGATCTAGGTTGTTTAAACACTTGAAGTTGCAAAATTTTCTTGATCCCTTTGGTGTCTCTATGTGGCCGGTTTCTTGAGAGCAAAAGAGAGGAGAGTTTATTTGTTTTTCACACTTTGAGTATGTGTAGAATGAATGAATTGATAAAGTTAAGTAAGACTTTTGATGTATTGTGAATTATTGCCAAAACATGAACCATACCATATTTATGAGACTCCCTCCCCCTTGGCCGGTTTTTGGGGGAGGGTTGTCTCCCTTTATATTTTTTTTTTTTAAATGTACTTGTAGATATTTGTTGTGTAATTTGTAAGATTTTTGTATAAATGTGTAAGTAAATACTCTTGTAAGGTAAATGGTAAAATTTTGGTGCAAGTAGGTTTTTAATAGCTCAAAATAGATTGTAATGAGGTGATAAAAATTGTAAAAATACTTTCCTTGTGAAAATCGGGTGATAAAATAATTATCGTCAAATTTTTTTTAAGAAACGACGTAATAATTAAACTTTTACGATAAAAATACCAAATGAATGTGAAACACTAGGAAAACTAAAAATATAGTTTTTATAAACTAAATGTAAGTTTAAAAATACCTGGGGATCATTTTTGAAAGTAACGGTTAAATATCAAAATAAAACTCATGCGATAAAATTATTAAGTAAAAATTACGCGTTGAAGGGTGAAATGAAATGTCGTGAATGTACTAATGAAATGCACATGATGTCAATGAAATGTAGACTAATCATAGTCCATATGAAATGTACATGATGTCATGAACATGAATTCGCTAAACCTCAAGGTTACGCGATTTGAAACAAGTAAAACCAAGTTTACTAAAATGTTGAAATAATGAAACATGAACGTGTCGAGAAATGACCGAAAGTACGGTTGTCACATTCACCATCAAAAAGGAATTCACCCCGAATTCAATCGTTGTTAGGTCTAACAGGTTTAGGGTTTGAGGTAGCAAACTTTCCCATTCCCGAGCAAAACCTCAAAGACTTTGTGGTAACCGATTTTCACTTAATCTCACAACTCATCAAACAAGAACTGTCATGAGATTAGGCTAAATCGGTTTAGGTAACAACTTGTTTCTAGCTCGATCTTTGCAACTCATCAAACAAGAACCGCCACGGATCAAACGGAAACAAGTGGTTTGAAGAAAAATCTTTTGAAAATTTGGCTCGATTACGGGATTGCTTACTCATATAAGACTACTACTCCCTTCATTGCATGATTCTTCCTGAATTAGACATAGGTGATCGGGCTATGTATAATTTAGGAGTAACTATGCAATGCTTGGACTAATCGGCTCATATGTTGATTGGTGTTGAGTCAACTGAGGTTAAAGTTGTGATGACATCGAGGAGAGAAGACATGGAGAAGTGTCGCTAAAATGATAGTTAAAGTAAAAAGAATTAAAATCCTCGTAAATGATGACAAATCGGAATGAAAATGAAGTACGATAGATGAGAATATTTTACAACGAGTGATTCAGCAAAAGTAGTACATATTCAAGTTATAAAGTTTCGGATACGATGAAAGGCATAAACTTAGTACAGCGAATACAATAGGAGAACTAAGATCGCTAGTTTCCGAACTTCTCTGACTCTCCCGTCGTTGATACCTTGACGAGCTCCTTCTAACATATATACATTCCATTCCACACCGACTTGTTGACCTTGGTTTTGAGGACATTGATTCCGATAGTGTCCTTGCTCCCCAGATCTGTAACATGTAACCATGGCCTTGCCTCTACAACCCTGGCAAGTCCCGATTTTGACACTTGTAGCACTTTAAGCAGACAGACCCGTGTGATGATACTTACATCGATTACATAGTGGGTAGGTTCCAGATAACCTCCTCTGCTTCTATTGGTGCAACATATACCATCGCAGCTTGCCTCTTTCACTGTTGATGATGGTTAGTGTTGTGGTTGTGGTTGTTAAGTCGCCTTCCCATTTCCTTTTGTTGTTGTTGAGTTGGTTATCGCCGTTGTTGTTGTTGTTTTGGTTGGTGTTTGTGTACTTGCCTCTCTTCACTGGCCATGAGCTTTTGAGTCAATCGAATAGCTTCCTCAATCGCTTTTGTCAAGAAGTCACGTCACCTTGAATAATTTCAAGAAGTCCATCAATGAAAGCCTCCAGTAGCTTCTCATTATCCGAAACCATAGATGGACATAACACGGCCAATTCTTGGAATCTCCGAATGTAAGTGTCGATATCATACCCAATTGTTTTTAGTTCATAGAACTCCGTCTCCAACTTTTTAATTTCTGTTCGAGGACAAAACTTCTTAGTCACCAAGCTCTTGAATTCCTCCCAAAAGCTAAAAGCATTCTCCATACCAATCGGTTGATGTATGAATTCCACCATGAACGCTCCATCGAGCAAAGTACTTGTAGCATACATAACCTACATGTCATCCGGACAGCTAACAAGCATACCACTCTCACTTTTTCAAACCATCGCACCATTGCTTGTAGCTCCTCCGTCCCTCTAAACTTGGTGGGTTCGCCACTTTTGAAATCTTTGTACGAACATTTCTTAACCCCAGATCCTCCTGCATACCAAGAGAGTACATTTAGTCTAGCGGCTGTACAGCCGTGCCTCAGAATGAAAGCACCACCGTTTCCCTTTCAACTCTTAGAGCATTTGCAATGCTATCATTCACTAACTTCTGAATAGCCGCTTGGGTCATTTCAACTGTAGCTTTCTTCGGTGCCATATCTTCTTCAAAACAAGAGAAAATGTGAGACGTAGCAAAATCCGATGTTAATAATAAACTCTCCAAAGAAATGTGATAAGTGATGATAAGTTTGAGATTATGTTTCAAAAATGATCGACGGGTTCCGAAAAGATGGGTTAGGAGGTGTTGTAAGTGCTTCAATGTATGATGGTTTAGAGACTTAATGTGAAGTGTAACTCGACATGTTAGCGTGAAACAAAGGAGTGAGAGTGACGCCCTATTTAAAGTTTTATCTCTCGGCATTCTCAAGTTATCGATGATGAATCGGTCGACATAAAAATTGTGATAGGGAATGAAAGGAATTCTCCACGCGAGTATGGGGAAAAATAATGGGATGGGCATTTAAAGGCATCCATGTGACAATCGATGTGAAATGAAAGTGAATAACTCAAAATGTACTTAAAACCGCATGTAAAGTGAACATTCGCTTATGATGGATGCTATGATAATGTATATAGAGGTCAATGATGCAACCTAGTTCTCTATAACCGGCTCATACCAATCATGTCACCCCAAATTACCTATTTTACAGCGGAATGGAATTCCTGGGGATTGACTGTCATAGCATCACAATCACAGTTATATTGAACGACCTAAAGTGTCATTTGGAAAATACATCGTTTGATTTATTAAAATAATCAGAGTTTACAAAGTAGGTCCCAAATGAAAACCAATTTGTGCGTAAATAAGTTTGTTACAATTCAAACGATGTTTTAAAGTACGTAAATCCCAAGTGAGACGCGTCGTCACCACGACTCCATGATGTGTCCAAATGCATGCCATGAAGTGAATGCCTTAGATACCTGAGATAAAACATGCTAAAAGCGTCAACACATAGGTTGAGTGAGTTCATAGAGTTTGTTTTGAAATGAAAAGCCCTTTCAAAATCGTTTATGCAGCAAAGGCATTGTAAATCATTGAAATGTAAAGACTTTCAAAATCGTTTATGTAGCAAAGGCATTGTAAATCCACTCAGTTCCAAGTCCCGCCCATACAAAACTTGCAACCTGTGTGTTCACAACCCACTGCCAGAATGTGTGTAGTTTATGTTCCAAACATATGATGTCAATTGAGTTCAAATAATAATGCATAACTCAATGTATCGAAATCGTTTATGTAGCAAAGGCATTGTAAACTCACTCCCAAGTCCCTACCATACAAAACTTGCAACCTGTGGTTCACAACCCACCGCAGAATGTGTGTAGTTTATGTTCCAAACATATGATTGTGGTTCAAATCGTTCCAAGACCGTTAGTCCATGAATATACCAAGACCGTTAGACCAATGAATATACGGTGACGTTAGACCAATGAATATAAAGCACGTTAGACCAATGAATATACCAAGACGTTAGACCAATGAATATACCAAGCGTTAGACCAATGAATATACCAAGACCGCGTAGCCAATGAATATACTATGGAAATTCTAAGTATGGCAATAACGTTACTTCGCATGACTAAACATTTAGTTCGGATAAACATATAGTTTGCAAATAGTCATGAATGTAATAAAATAGTCGAGCATGTATCTCCCCCAAAACAGTTATGAAAGCATTAAAACAAGAAAAGTGGGGCTATGGAACTCACTTGGATAAACTGGAAATAACGGCAATAGTGAGTACACTGAGGTTTATAATGTAAAGCGTCAACCGGGACCTATTATCAATGATATGATATGTCATGAGTTGCAATGTAATGCTATGCATGCATTTCGTATGTTATTTATACCATTTACGGGTTTTTGAAAATATTACTCGTCGTCGAAAAATACTCTTTTGACGTCTTAACCCTTCAAAAATGACTTTACATGTTTTTACGTCCAAATGTCATCCTACAATGGTTTTATAATGATTTTTGGTGAAATTACCATTTTTCGCCAAAACAATGTCGTCGGAAAACCATGAAATCAACAAAAATGCTTCGGAAAAGTAGTCGTAGAACAGTGTACGTCGATCGTTAGAGAACGAACTCGACGGTTTTGGAAAGTTTGTATCGATATCTAAAAATTTTAGTTCGTGAGTTTTATTCAAAGGTCTCTCGATCATAAAGATATCCAAGGCTCAAGTTGGTGGTTTTGGCTAATGTTGTGCAGAAAATGAGTTTCGGCCAATCTTTGAACATCCGTAAATAAATAACCATAACTCCGCTTGACAAACGGCTTTTTGTTTTGAAAAATATGGCCGATGAACTTGATTTTACTAGAAGACTCTTTGTTATAAAAAGTTTTGCATCATAGTTAAAAAAAATTGCCGCAAACATGGACGATATAGCTAATGAAATACTTGTTACGTCAAAAATAATATAATTTTCAGGAAATAATATTTACGGCAACTTTATGAAAACGGCCATATATTTGTCGTTAAATCCGTTTCCTCGTAAAATATGTCCTTAGCTTCGTATCAAGTAAACTAATATATTTTGACTAGTCAAATAATTTGTGAAGCTTAAGGCTCGTTTTTGACCCGAAATGTACAGAAACAGCAAGCTGATTTTTAGAAAAAATATACGTTTCGACGTCAAACTTTAAAAATTCACCACGCCGTTATAACTCCTTTTTTATCCGTTCAAGCGGCCACGGATTCGTTTTAAAGTATATTTTCTAATTATCAAGGCCAAAAGGTCGTACCATCAGTGGGTTTTTCCAGAAATACGTTTTAAGGACAGACCCTAAAATAGAGTTTACGAAAATAGTTTTTCTCGGACAAAACCTATTCTAATCCCTTCAAATCAACTCAGAAACTAATCTAATCCTACCATACACCTTCTTAGGGTGTCATGGGTTCCTAATCACCATCAAGACCAAAGATTAACTTGGGAATAATTATAGGATGACTAATATGTATATAAAACCTTAAAATCAAGAAATAAATGGTATAAACCACAATACATGCATATGAGCTTCAAAAATGATAAGGAACATATAAAAATGATAAGGAAACATAAGGATGATAAAAACATGCTTACTAGTGATATGAAGAGGTGTAGGTAACAAAGGTTTACTTAAATATCCTTGGTTTTTATTTCAAAACCATGAAAAAGGATATGATCTAGGTTGTTTATACACTTGAAGTTGCAAAATTTTCTTGATCCCTTTGGTGTCTCTATGTGGCCGGTTTCTTGAGAGCAAAAGAGAGGAGAGTTTATTTGTTTTTCACACTTTGAGTATGTGTAGAATGAATGAATTGATAAAGTTAAGTAAGACTATGGTGAATTATTGCCAAAACATGAACCATACCATATTTATGAGACCTCCCCACGGCTTTTGGGGAGGGTTGTCCCCTTTTATATATTTTTTTTTTTTTTTTAAATGTACTTGTAGATATTTGTTGTGTAATTTGTAAGATTTTTGTATAAATGTGTAAGTAAATAACTCTTGTAAGGTAAATGGTAAAATTTTGGTGCAAGTAGGTTTTTAATAGCTCAAAATAGATTGTAATGAGGTGATAAAAATTGTAAAAATACTTTCCTTGTGAAAATCGGGTGATAAAATAATTATCGTCAAATTTTTTTTTTAAGAAAACGACGTAATAATTAAACTTTTACGATAAAAATACCAAATGAATGTGAAACACTAGGAAAACTAAAAATATAGTTTTTATAAACTAAATGTAAGTTTAAAAATACCGCGGGATCATTTTTGAAAGTAACGGTTAAATATCAAAATAAAACTCACGGATAAAAATTATTAAGTAAAAATTACGCGTTGAAGGGTGAAATGAAATGTCGTGAATGTACTAATGAAATGCACATGATGTCAATGAAATGTAGACTAATCATAGTCCATATGAAATGTACATGATGTCATGAACATGAATTCCGCTAAACCCAAGGTTACTGTGAATTTGAAACAAGTAAACCAAGTTTACTAAAATGTTGAAATAATGAAACATGAACGGTGTCGAGAAATGACCTGAAAGTACGGATTGTCACATTTAGCAACTCATTTTCAATCTCAAATAAGCTTATACAAGCTTAAAATAGCTTTCCATAAGCTTAAACCTCAGTTCATTTACTTTGACATTTGGTCAACAAAAGTCAACACGGGTACAAGATTTGAAGCGATTGGATATGGGTTGTGCAGGCATGGAAATGGGTTGAATAGGATTGATTTGGGTTGGTATGTATTAGGTAGTGGTCCATTGTTTCACATTTGGCTAGCCACATATGGACATGTTGTAAGTTCAAATCGTTTTTGCTCGTTACTCTTTGATTGAATCTGCTCATTAGTTGTTATGGATAATTGTTTGATCTATACATGATGTTTGTTTAGATTGATTTGTTGTATATGCTTATTAGTTCTATAATGAGGTTAAGAGGTGTTTGGCTTAACTGATTTAACTGTGGTAGAGGCTAGTAGATCTTTGGTTTATAGCTTATACTTGTTTGAGTAGTCAATTGATAGTCAGTTAGGTTTTGGTTATTGCATTTTGGCCGATAGTCAAAATAACAGAATCTGCTTCACTGCTTTCTGTCAAAATCGTAAGTCATAATGCACAATGGTTTGGATTTGTTAGATCTAGCTTGTGGTTATAATTT
Source organism: Chrysanthemum makinoi (assembly GCA_910596185.1). Classification (NCBI taxonomy): domain Eukaryota; kingdom Viridiplantae; phylum Streptophyta; class Magnoliopsida; order Asterales; family Asteraceae; genus Chrysanthemum; species Chrysanthemum makinoi. Next base: position 266,467,249 of record OU343225.1, on the reverse strand, counting down.
CTAGTGTTATAACATCATTTTCAGTTAATTAGATTGGATCAAAATTCATTTTGGTCAAAGTTGCTAAGTATTTTCAAAAGTCAAAATATCTGCCAAACACAGTTTTCATCAAAACTTTGTGAAACAATTTCTAGGTTCATTTCGAGTGGTATTTGAAACTTTGGATTTCACAATTTCAACGGGTCTAGTTCGATATTCACTTTTTGCTTAAAGCGGTTCGGTCAAATTAAGCTTCAAATAAGCTCATTTTCGGCCACTGCCTCGCACAAAAAGTCAATACTGACTTTTTCTCAAAGTGCAGCTAGTGCACAAGGCTTCTCAAGAGCTTAGCAAGGTCTGGTTTTGGTGAAATGTGTGGTCTATAGGACTCCGCATTGGTTTTCTCTTAGCTACCCTATAAGCTTGTGCATAAGCTTGAAATGGGTAAACCATGTTTGGATTGAATAAGCAGTTAGCTTATTTGATTGATCTGAGGTTTTAGCTTGTTAGGAGTAGGTAATTTCAGTAGTAATTAGCTTAATATAGTGTACTTTAACTTCGCCATTGTTTGGTGGCTTATCTCATTGGTTTGCTTATTTTTAGTAGCTTATTACTATAGCAGTTATACTATAGCTTCATTATTTCACACATAACCTGCTATTTTCTTAATTTTCATAGATTCATAATCTGATTTTAGAATTTTCCTGAAAGTTTCATAAATTTTGGTCTTAATTTGCTATTTTTCTCAATTAAATTAGTTTTTAATCATTTTTAATTAGCTTTTAATATAAAAAATTCAGAAAAGGTTCCAAAAAATAATTTTTCAATTTTATTAAGTTTAGATAAATATAAAAGTGAAAAAGTAATTTTCCAGATTTTTCTTAGCTTATTTGGTAATTTTTAGTAATTTAGTTAATATTTAATAGTTTAAAATCCATAAAAAATAGAAAAATAATCACAAAAATACAAAAATAGTTCTAAAAATTCTAGTTTGATATTTTAGACTTTTCCATTTCATAATTTTATTTTTCTAGCTTTGTTTCCTAATTTCTTGCATTTTGGTTAATTATTAAATAGTTAAAATTAGTTTTTAATTAATAATAATTAGATAATTAGTGATAAAAATAGTTTTCTTTTTCTCAAAAGTTTCTTTTATCATTAGGATTGTAGAAATATCATTTTCACATTTTTAGGGTTAATATTGCTTTAGTTTCAGTTTTTAATTTGTACGCCGTAGATTTTAATTTGGATTGTAAAAACATAAAACAAAACATCATTTTAATTTCAGTGATAGCGTTTATTTAATAGATTTTATCTTCTTAATCTCTTTTAATTTGCATTTAAGCCGTTTTAATTTGTTGGCTTATTCCGTAGTTATAATATCAATCATAATCCTTTTTCCGTTCAAACTCCTCGATCACCGTGACGTTTGATAAATCATTGCATAGCTCGCGGGACATAACGACCGGGAAACATTGTACCTCGGATCTTCATTGATTTCGCTTAGGCAGTTTTAAGTCGTTAGTTACGGTCCGCCATTCACAAGGCGGGCTTGTGTGATTTAGCTTCTTTTGCGCATCAAATTTTACCACGTGAGTCGAGGTGTGCTATTTGTCTACATCTAGCAGATTAGTTGTTTGAATACTCACTCATTTGTTTATATCATCCATCTCTATCCATCTATATATATATATCCATATTTTTATTTAAAAAATCCAAAAACCCAAAACATCCAAAAACGTATAAAACACAAAAATATTTTTCTTTTGTTTCTATATATGTATCAAAAAATAAAAATACAAAAAGATTCGTCTGCTTTTAATAATAAACAACTTAAAAGATTACCACCGAAAACCAAGGCAGGTAACTACCTAACGGGTGTACCATAATAAGTTCCTGAACTAAAGATTTAAAACTTGCCTTTGTGTCCTTGTGATTGGTGTACCTTTTTCAAAGAAGCCATTCATCTTGGATTATTGGTTAAGTTCACTGTTTTTTTGCCTCGATTTTGTGTTAATTGATTTTGTTGTGATATCGACGTTCGAACCGTAAAACCCATAAATACTCTTCTCACCCCATTTTTACAAAACGTCTTCATAATTCTCATTCTCATCTGAAAGATTTTCATAATTCCATTTCTCTCCTTAACTCTGAGTTTCCTTAGAGTTAACTCTAGTGTATGCGCATCGCTTTCTAGATCTGTGAGCCCATTTCGTAAGCTTGTCAAGATTCCAAGAAGGCGTGTTCGTAGACTTTCTGCCCAGCCATCGGATCGGAGATCCGGACTGCTCGCACTACCCCGCTATCATGGCGGATGAGATTCCTATGCGCGAAGCCTGCACCCATCGACGGGTATGGAGATGCTATCGCTGTACCGCATCGCGTTGAAAATTTTGAGCTCAAGACCGGTTACTCAATCTTGTAACCTCTAATCAATTCTTCGTTTTGAGCGGACGATCCTCATGCTCATATAAGATGGTTTAACAAGATTGCATCTACCATCAAGTATAAGAATGTCCCTACCGCTTGTTAAGCTTCTTCTGTTCCCATTTTCCTCGAGGGCAAGCCCGGATTTGGCTTGAAAAACAACCCCCTCAATCAATAGAGACATGGGAAGATCCGTGAAGAAATGAATTCTATCCACCTTCCAAGACCACGAGTCTTTAAAATGAAATCAAAGTTCACTGAAGTTTGATGAATCCTTCAGTGAATCGTGGGATCGTTTCAAGGAATTGCTCGCAGTGTCCTCACCACGGTTTCGCCGAGTTGATGCAACTCGATACTTTCTACAATGGAGTGAGTCAATCGATCAAGATTCTTCAATTCCTCGGGAGGAAATTTCCTAAGCAAAACTGTCAAAGAAGCTTTGGCGATTATCGAAAACAAGTCTAAGGTCCGCACTGCACGAAGCAAGCCGGTTGTTTCCCAAGTCAGTGTTGGTCCTTCTTCTTCTTCATCGCCCGTGAGTCAGTCTAGCACCGATGCTAAGATTGATAAACTCACGGAAGCCATCCAAGCCTTGATTCTCTCCAATCAAAAGAAAGTCTCTTTTCCACAAACTTCACCTCCTGCCAAGTTAAGAAAGTGGAAGTCTGGTGCACCGTGGTGGCCCCATGCTTACTATAACTGTATGGCCACTGATGGTAACACCTTTGAAGCTAATGCTGTGGGCGGGATGTCTAATCAAGGAGGCAATCAATATCGTGGTTCTCAGACCCAACCACCGCCCTAACCACTACTCGACCTCCCGTTTCAATCAAAACCAAACCGTAATCAATCAAAACAGACCAAACCAAGGTTTTCAAAACCAAGGTCATTTCAATCAAAACAACGGTTTTCAAAATCAGAATCAAAATTTCCAACATCAAGGAAATTACAATAGAAACCCGTGTCCGGAAATTTCAAGTGGTATTTTCATGGCAATAATCAAGGGAATTTTCAAAATCAAGGCCCTAATCCTAACAATAGAGGCCCAGAACTCTCAAGCCATTGTTCCAACTGACCATCTTCTCGATGAGTGTTGAATTCATGAAGTCCCAAGAAGAAATGAATCGGTTGTTGGTTAGCCGATTGCCGACATCAAGAAGTCTTTAAATGATCGACCCTCGGCTCGGTACTTTACCAGCAACACGATCGCTAATCCGAGGGGCGATGCAAAGGCGATCACAACCCAGTGGTGCTTCTTGCTGGACCCGCTATCCCCACTCCTCTTCTTCCTCTCTCCCGGAAGGTAGTGGAAAGCGAACCAGGCGACAAAGGACAAGGAATCCTCTAATAACGGAAGTACCAACAATGTCCATCCTCAGGTTGTTCCCAAACCCAAGCCTGGAGTTGTTTTGAACTCCAGTTGTTGACCCTAAATCCAAAACTTCTATTCCTTACCCTCACGTTTATGAGCAAAAGCTCCGTGAAAAAGCTAGTCATCAAATGGAAAAATTCTTTCAAATTTTCCAAGAGCTTCACTTTGACATAAGCTTCGTGGATGCCATCATGTTGATGCCCAAGTTTGCATCTACTCTGAAACATATGCTGAGCAACAAAGAAAAGCTGTTTGAAATGGCTAAGACTCCTTTGAATGAAAATTGCTCAGCAGTCTTGTTAAAGAAGCTTCCCGAGAAGCTTGGAGATCCCGGAAAATTTCTTCTTCCTTGTTTTTCCCGGATGATTGAATGCTTTGCCCTTGCCGATCTTGGTAGCATCAATCTGATGCCTTACTCGTGTGGAAGAAACTTTCTTCCGAACTTATTCCTACTTGCATGACTCTGGAGCTTGCAGATCGATCTATATCACGTCCTCTTGGCATCGCCGAGGATGTATTTGTCAAAGTAGGAAAGTTCCATTTTCCAAACTGATTTTGTGGTCGTTGATTTCGATGCTGATCCTCGAGTTCCCTCATTGTTGGGCTGGGATTCCCTGAGGACGGCCGTGCTCTTATAGATGTATTTGAGCAGAAATCACTCTACGCGTGGGTAACGGCTGTTACTTTTAACTCGATCAAACTTGAGGTACTCCTCAAACTATGATACTGAATCAATTAATCGAGTTGATTTAATTGATATTGCTTCAGAGGAGTACTCTCAAGAGTTTCTTGGTTATCTTCATAATTCGTGAGTGGGAATTCCAATTCCACCACATCTTCTCAACCTATCATTGCCACTCTTTCCCCTCTCTCACCCGTTTGAGGGAGGTGACTTCCTTCCGAAGAGATCGATGAATTTCGGCTATTGATGAATCAATTCCGCCTGAATTGATGGTGTTTATGATTCGAGAGGGGATATTCTTTATCTTGAGCAATTGCTTAATGAAGATCCATTACCTTCACTCCCTCCTAAAGAGATCACAATTGAGGAAATCAAATCAGTACAAACATCTACTGAAGCATTTCCCGAGGTTGAACTTAAGGACCTACCTCCTCATCTAGAGTATGCATTCTTGGAGGGTGATGATAAATTACCCGTCATAATTGCTAAAGACTTAACTGAGGAGGAAAATCTCTCATAAAGGTCTTGAAGTCACACAAGCAGGAAATTGCTTGGAAACTCTCCGACATTAAGGGTATCAACCCTGAATTTTGTACTCACAAAATCTTAATGGAGGATGACTTCAAACCAACAAACATCGAGAAGGGTGAATCCTAAGATTCATGAGGTTATCAAACAAGAGGTTCTCAAACTTGATGCCGGTTTGATCTACCCGATCTCGATAGTCCTGGGTTAGCCCAATTCATTGCGTTCCAAAAAGTGGCATAATCGTTGTCACGAATGAAGAAAACGAGTTAATCCAACTCGATTGGTTACGGATGGCGTGTGTGCATTGACTATCGAAGTTAAACGAAGCCACCCGAAGACCATTTTCCTCTACCCTTCATGGACCGATGCTTGAGAGATTAGCGGAACGAGTACTATTGTTTCCTTGATGGTTTCTGGTTATTCAGATCCCCATTGATCCGCTGGATCAAGAGAAAACCACATTCACCGCCCATACGGACGTTTGCCTACGACGTATGCCTTTTGGCTTATGCAATGCTCCCGCACGTTCCAAAGATGTATGATGGCAATTTTCCACGACATGATCAGGGAAACTATGGAGGTGTTTATGGATGACTTCTCGGTCATTGGGGACTCATTTTCAACATGTCTCTCCCACTTAGACAAAATGCTTAAAAGGTGTGAAGACACCAATCTATGTCTAAACTGGGAGAAGAGCCACTTTATGGTCAAAGAAGGCATAGTCCTTGGCCATAAGATTTCCAAGAATGGGATTGAGGTAGATAGAGCAAAAGTTGATGTCATTGCTAAACTACCTCATCCTACTACCGTCAAAGGTATTAGGAGTTTTCTTGGTCATGCCGGGTTTTATCGTAGATTCATTCAAGATTTCTAAAATCGCCGCCAATGACCCATCTTCTCGAAAAAGATGCTCCTTTCATCTTCTCTCCTGAGTGCATCGAAGCTTTTGAAACACTTAAGAAAAAGCTTACGAAGCACCATTCTAGTTGCCCCACCGGGACTTTACCCTTCTTCGAGCTCATGTGCGATGCAAGTGACTTTGCTATCGGTAGCCTTGGGCAACGCAAAACCAAGCTTTTCACCAATCCACTACGCAAGCAAAACAATGACTAAGCTCGACCCATTACACCACTACAAAAAGAATTGTTAGCTGTGGTGTATGCTTGAGAAATTTCGCCATATCTTATATTGACCAAATGCGTGGTGTATACGGATCACTCGGCTCTCAAATATCTCTTTGCAAAACAAGATGCAAAGCCGAGATTGCTCCGTTGGGTTCTCCTCCTACAAGAATTTGATATCATTATTCGTGATAAAAGGAGCTGAGAACCTGGCCGATCATCTCTGTCCCGATTAGAGAACCTCACCGGATGTGTTCGAGAAAAGGAAATCAATGAACGTTTCCTCTCGAAACACTCAACGCGTTCTTTTCGTGGAGACTCTTCTACCCCATGGTTTGCCGACTTTGCAAATTACCATGCGGGTAACTTTGTGGTGAAAGGGATGTCGTCCCAAAAGAAAAATAAATTCTTTAAAGATGTGAAACATTATTTCGACGACCCTACTTGTTTAAAATCTGGCGGATCAAGTCATCCGGCGATGTGTATATGGTCGTGAAGCCGTTGACATTCTCAAGGCTTGCCATTCTGACCTACCGGGGACACATCATAGCCCCAACTATACCGCCAAGAAGGTGTTTGATTCGGGATTCTATTGGCCCACGATCTACAAGGATGCCCATGAATTTGTCAAAACCTGTGACGCTTGTCAACGTCACGGAATATCTCACAAAGGAATGAAATGCGAAACGCCATTCAAGTGTGCGAGATTTTTGACATATGGGGCATTGACTTTATGGGGCCATTTCCTTCTTCCCATGGTAACAAATACATTCTCGTGGCCGTTGACTACCTGTCGAAATGGGTTGAAGGCTTTACCCACCAACGATGCCCGAGTTGTGGTCAAATTCTTGAAATCTCTATTTGCTAGGTTTGGAACTCCACGAGCCATCATCAGTGATCGTGGTACGCATTTCTGCAATGACCAATTTGCAAGAGTCATGCAAAAGTATGGTGTAACTCACCGTACCTCTATCGCGTATCACCCACAAACAAGTGGGCAAGTGGAAGTTTCCAACCGGGGATTAAAAGAATCTGGAAAGGACGGTTAAAACCGTGCCTCTTGGTCTGATAGGTTAGATGACGCACTCGGGCCTTCCGTATGCCTACAAAACACCCATCGGTGCACTCCATACAAGTGGTGTAATGGAAGGCATGTCACCGCTGAGCTTCGAGCACAAGGCATACGGGCCTTGAAGCATGCTAATTTCGATATTGATGGGTGATCACCGGAAAGTGCAAATGAATGAATTAAATGAACTCCGTGATCAAGCTTACGAGAACTCTTTGATCTACAAACAAAAGACAAAGAAGATTCATGACTCAAAAATCAAGAACCTGCCAACGTTGGTGATCGAGTCCTTCTTTTCAATTCAAGATTGAAGATTTTCTGAAAGCTCAAGTCCCGCTGGTCTGGTCCATTTACTATCGCTAAGGTTTATCCTTATGGTACCATTGAGTTATCTCAACCCATATGGTCCTAATTTCAAAGTGAATGGTCATCGAGTGAAGCATTATTTTGGCGAGGACATTCCATCCATGGTTGTCCCGGATGTACAAACTTTCCCATGAACCATGAATGCGGGATCGAGTCAAGCTAGCGACTCTAAGTAATCAAAACAAGAGCATGCATATGGGTTTTCACCCATATTGCCTTTCTTTCTACTTTTCACCACTCTAGTGTGTGGGGAGATGCCCCACACTTGTATATATGTACCCCAAAAAAAAAAAATCTTCTTTCTAAATAATGGCCGTAGTATTTCCTTTCACGTTTTTGTTTCGGCATAAATCGGCTTTGAATATTGAGGGCAATATTCATTTCTAAGTGGGGAATTTCACTTAATTTTATCATGTAATTA